>LR991064.1:1200000-1835395 GCA_905163555.1 Notocelia uddmanniana
TATTTTATTGTATGGAATCTAAGAGTGCACCATCTAAGTATAATAATCTTTCACCGGCCTCCCCCATTGAAGTCGGGTTTTTTTTCTTAAAAATTATGTTCTACGCAGTCGCTGAGGCCGAAATCGGCTAGGACATTATTATTACATATTCATTATATTGTATTTTCTAATGTTCTCTTTCCACCGTATCCCAGTATGGTTATTATTATAAGAAATTAATGTAAGTTCTTGTATATAACGTGCATTTTAATTAAATTAATAATGATCATCGACGCACGCGATCGCGCTTTCTCATATAAGCCAACCATTAATAATATATTGAAAGCAGTAGGAATATAACATAAACAAGTAATGCTTCTATTGTATGGACAACTATGAAAGTGTTCTCATGAAGCGAGAGTGATCTATGCGATTTCTTTTATACAAATTACCTGCTCTTTAGGGTTCCGTACCAAAATGGTAAAAAAGGAACCCTGATGGTGCCCCTCTGTCTGTCTGTCTGTCATATCGCTAAATATCTAAAAAACTACTTAAGCTAGCAATTTGAAATTTGGAATAGTTTTATAGAAGGCTAAACCAGATGCATTAAACATGATTTTATTATATATATTTTTTATGATTTTTTTTATTAATAAAATAATGTTATAAAGAGGTGAGTTTGTGAGTATGTGGCTTTGTGAGGTTGTAATCTCCGTAAATATAAATCCGATTTAAAAAAATATGTCACCAGTGTACAGCATTGAATTTCATGATGGACATTGGCTATAATTTATCCCGCGCCTTCCCTTGCGTACCTTGTTCCTTCGGGCGAAACCGCGCGGGCAGCTACTAAAACACTACTTTAAAGGACAATAGAATGTTTAAAAGCATTCGGTGTGAGTGGCGGCATAATTAAATAGCCCGATATTTCTGGCCGCGACTCCGAATCCGTAACAGACACCGCCGCAAAGTGTTCTGTGTCCACTTGACTTGTATGGCGATGAAACGTTTCACTCTTATAAATAGGTACACGTCAAGGGCTTAATCAAAGTATCATTATTAAATTTATATGGAAACCAAACCAGAATACTTAATTACAGAAATCCTAAATACTTACATTGAAATTTAATTGACCTAACGAGCGAAGCGTCTCCGTTTCAGGTTTCGACAAAAATTCTTTCGTATGTCTGTCTGTCCGGATGTTCTCCTCTACAGGTCGCATTTCTCAACCGATTCTCGTGAAATTTTGTGAGCAGGTTCTATAATTATATAGAATTTTTTGTCGAGTCAGTAATAGGAAACTTGAAAAAAAAATTTTTTTTAGCTAGGCTCACGGAGCCGCTAGTGTTAGGATTGCTTAACACATTCACCTCGTGGCCGGAGCGAGTAGCTTGCTTACGCCATAAGTAGTGGATAATAATATAGTTTTATCAAACACGCAATGCAATATTGACATTATGATCCTTACGATAGGCTGCGAAGTATCACGTCCCGGGTGCGGCGAAACGAGAGGGCCACCATGTACACTTTTATTCCAATTATATTACATGCACTTTATTTTATGTACACATATGGTCAATTAACCGTGTTGGCGCCTATGTATTACATATACGTATCGCGGCCAGACATGAACCCTATGACACTGACAGTTAATCCCACTACACAACCTGACGACCTGTTTAGCCTAGTTGGTAGTGATACTGCCTCCGAAGCTAGAGGTCCCGGGTTCGAATCCCGGCCAGGGCATTATTTGTGCATTTAGTACGGATTTTGTTCATTGGGTCTTGGATGCTCTCTATGTATTTAAGTATGAATTTATCTATATAAGTATGTATATCGTCGTCTAGTACCCATAGTACAAGCTTTGCTTAGTTTGGGACTAGGTCGATTTGTGTAAGATAGCCCCCAATATTTATTTTTAATAAAAAAAAACCTTATAGTGGCGTCACCGTTACATTAGAATCGAATTGGAGGCGTCTAAAAATGACATTTACTAATTTTAGGTAGAAATATGCCATTACAATGATATTCCGTTGGAATTATAACAATTCTTAACATTTACAAGAAATTATCACGATCAGACTTTACTTTTACGTCCTGCAAAACTTACTTCGTTTGCAAGATATCGACTAGTGCGGAAAGTATCGGTATACAAATGTCAACAATGAAAACGAGTGTACAAAATACGAGTACATTAACATAGTACGCTTTCAGTGTCCGATTTACGAGTATAATCATTTAAGTTGTCTGCGATAGTAAAATAAAGAAGATGGCATTTTTATTCTTACATTCGTCGAACATGAGGTAATGAATGCTTATAGGTGCTGAATGTTAAAAAAGTTACATTAATTTGTTTTGATTTCACTCAAATTATGGATATTTCTGGGGACACCAGTTTTTGTTTAATTTAAGATTAGGTTTTACATATAAGTTTCAGCCCTTACAGCCATTTTTAGTCGCAGATTTTTTAAAGTAGATACAAGTTGATTTAGTTTTGTAACTGTTACGATGCACTGTGACTGTGCTGGGATTGGTATCTATGTGTAGTAACAGTTTACACACTTACTTTTAATAATTAAGTGTAGTCATTATGTCCACATGTTACTTAAACATTTGCGTCGAAACTATTTGTCGTAATTTTACGTAACTGTTCGTACACTTTACTAAAGTAAAGAAAAAAGTACATGCCACCATTTTGGAAATTTAGTAGATTTGTTACTACTTTAAGTTACATGTCGACATAATCTACTAATTTTGTAACAGAATAAGATGGGCGAAAAATAGAAGTATCGAAACTTGCACAACCCTATCAGAAATAACACTGTCAGTGTCATAGGGTTCATGTCTGGCCGCGATACGTATAGTTTGCATTTTCCCTATTCTTCCCAGTTTTCTTAGGACGTCCAATTTGCCTGCTTATCCTTCTAACACTTCTTTGAATAATATTTTGAACTATATACATTTAAATAACATTCCCACCTCCTTGAGACCCCTTTTGACGATCAAATGATATGAATTTTACAGGCAGTGTCACACCAAAAAAATGTTATTGCGCCGAAACATAATAATCGTAACATATCCTCTTAACGGCGACATAATGATGTGCCGTTCATATGCAGATTATATCAAAATTGCAGTTTAGTTATCCGGAATCATCATCTGAGATTTCGGTCACCATTAGGACGACAATTCAAGTAATACATGTGATAACGATGGGAGGATTATGAGTAAACCGCTCGTTTTAATATTGTTTTAAATTACATATAAGAGTATCTAAGTTCTGTCAGAAGAACGAAGGTCAGACAAAGAACGTTTTTAGGGTTCCGTACCAATACCAAACAAATCAAACTTCTATGTAACGTACAAAAAATACAGCCGTTTAAACCGCATAAAACTTATATATCGAAACTCTCAAAGGAATCGAAATTTATATTTACACCTAGAACTATGAAATTTGGCAAGTAAAATCAGAAACTATACATTTGCAATTAAATCATATAAATATATAGACTCGATTCCTGATCTATTTATTAGTATGTCTATTGTGTATCGTCGTCTAGTACCCATAGTACAAGCTTTGGTTAGTTTGGGACTAGGTCGATTTGTGTAAGATTGTCCCCCAATATTCATTATTTATTTATATTTAATTATGTACCTTACCTACAAATTTGTACGGAACGCTCGGTGGCCAGCCTGACTCGCACTAGTCCGGTTTTTTATACCACTTCACACTTGCTAACTCCGGGGGTGTCACATGCTCCTTGCTGACCCTTTAAAATGGTTGCTCAAAAATTTCTTCAAACATGTTATGTATGTGATTACTGTACTTCGTTGTGTACAGTAGAGTTAAAAAATCTATGTAAGATACAAAAATATCTGAGAAACTTTATGCCCTTCTGTTGAGATAGTTTTGATCACTTTGTATGTTCACATTTTTTCCAATTCGACTGGACTTACAACGGGATCCATTAAAGAACATCACTGAGTCACCAGCTCACAAGAACCGACTGTCAATAAGTCTGGTTCTCTAATCAAGGGGCTTAATTCTTTTAAATTAGTCTGATTATGCACAAAGTCACCTTGAACCGGAGAATGCAGACAGTGAACGACCGACATTTTGTATACGTGCGCGTGCGCGTATGGTAAATGAATTCAACTGTTCCTTATCAATGTGGATTAGGAACCACCCAAGTAAAATGTTAATTAATATGTATATCTAAGTAGTATACGTTTAAAGATTGAGCAAAACGTGACATGTTGTCCTTCGAGATCAACTCCACAAAGAGAGAGGGAAGAAGCTTTCTGCAGGTCGAGATCTTTGGAGGAAGACTGGATGAAAGCGTGACACTGCCCGATAACGCTTGGTACAACTTCTTGCCCCACAAACGAGAACTGCGTCACCAGCGCGCTTTTGCGTCTCCAACAGCGTCATACGACGAGTATATGATATTTACTTGTCATATATGCGGACGCAAGTGTCGCGCTGTACTCGTCTAAGTCGTCAGGCCTCCAGAAAAACAGATTAGAACAAAAATAAATAAACTAGAAAGCCAAGAGTCGAAAATTTCCGTTCGTAAATTGCAAAGCACCTTAAACGGTATTTATAACATTCCTAAATTTAATCTAAAACCGACAGCTTAATTCGACCCACAAAACTCAAGTTGTTTTTAAGACAACGCCGGCCGATATCAAAACACCGCGATTCGGAGAAGTGTTTCAAACGTTAAAAGAATACTAGCCTGGGGGTGGCTAATCACCTCATTGTTCCATTGAAGGGGAACAATTTGGGCGAACTGTGGGATTCAAAAAGGAATCACGCTAATAGCCTAAGTAAATACGTGGGAGTGAAATGAAATACAACAAGCTCATTTCGGACAATCAAATCACTGAAGGGTTTTAGACATCTGAAAGGTAGATCGGCATTTCATACTGAACATTGTCTGATGTTTTGAAGACATTAAAAATACCGCGGTTCACTCCTGCACTCCTGGATCACGGCTGATCATATAAGTCGGCGAAATTACACTTGCTTACATTTTTTTGTACCAATTTATCTAAAGACCTAAGGAATCCTTATCCCATATAGCAATCACAACTGATCCAAGATGTATTTATTTATTTATCTTATCTATTTTATATTAAGCACCGCGTTCTTGCGTATATAGAAGTGTCAACAACCTAACACCCGGTGCTGTCGCGTGGCTTAATTCCCTGAATGAATAGAATATAATAGAATAGAATAGAATAACGTTTATTGTTGAACTGTGTACAAAGCTGATATAAAAGATATTGCATAATTAGACATAACAGTTTGTCCGTCACGGACGTACAATATAAAATCTTAAGTGTATGACATGCGGTTACAAATTATTTAATGTGCGTTTGTATAAAACTCATTCATGCAATAAAAGGTCTTATTGATGAGCCAGCATCAATGTTGAGATATAATCATAGTTTAAATTTATTGCAACTGACATTTGTTTAATGCGACATGCATACTTCTAATTATTTGTATATTTGCCAATTGTAAATACCATACGATTAAATAAATAAATAAAATAGCAACTTTTTGAACTGCGCGGTGCCATGGCTTGCCCGAACTCTTTGTGTTGTGACATATGTAGCTAGATAGCGCGCGCCCGATCTGACGGAGCCTTTATGGTTTATTCGATCGCGTACAAAAAACCTTTTTTATATAACGTTACTTAAGAAACGTCCTTTCATTCCACGTACTTACAAGGAGCGAGCAAGTCGAGACAAGTTTGTGGGGAAACATCTGCTCCCGACCAAATCGAGCTCGCGTGCTCCAGGTGGCTCCTTGACCCTTAATAGTTCGTAATTTAATTCCGTAATAATCTAGTTTCCGGATATCATTAGATAGCGTCGGGCGGCAGGTTGCCGGGTCCATTTAAAAACGGGTGTGATAGGAAGGGTATCATCAACATTAAGCCTAGTCAGTGGTAATGAGAGGTTCTAAATATTTAAAAGTTACATTTCTCTATTATTATTAATGATAAATTCGGACGTTAGAAGTTAGAAGGCTTGCAGTGAAATTCATTTAAGGACTCGAAATTCGAACAATCAGGCCTCTTCAACGGCACCAACTTTTAAAATAACATTGAATGGTAATTGGTAACGTTACCTCCTTCGTAAAGTAAATCTAAAACTTACAAAAATACGCTCCTAGATCGCAAGTTAATTAAACAAAAAAGTTGTGCTCGTTTCTTTTATAAATTGCATAACTGTCATTCTTTACAAATGTTACAAGTTACAACTGCTTAGACAGATGGACTCGCTACGCTAGGCGATTATCTCTCAGGACGACAAAAACTCTAATCTCCGTTTGGGACGTGTTATTATTTGGCCATCAATTTTCAATAAATCGGTTAGCTGTGACTTAAAAACGTACTTACCATTTGTGGTAACTCCACTTGTTAACATATTGAGTGTTGCTACAATCTCTAATGAAGACCGCAGAGGGTGAACGTTCGAAACGTTTTATTAATTTCGAAAGTTCAACAGCCTACCTAAGAACCTACATAAATATATACATATTTTCATATCCTCGCCCTTGGATTTCCACTCATTTACAACATCTTTGTATTCTTACAAATAGTCAGGTATCCTCGTTGAGATAGAAAGGAATAAAGCTAATCAAATATGCATTATATTATTAAGCCAACAATCTAGAATTCTGTAAATTTCCATCAGCGTAATGAAACGCTAAATGAAGCGCCAAATTCCCAGAAAAAAAACTTAACAACAAAGCGAAAAAATGTATTATGGAGGCGCCAAAAAGCCGCCGTCTTTCCAAGAACAGACCCATAAGATGAATGAAAAAACTACCGAGAGGCGGCCGACAAACGGTTTCACAAGCCGATGCACTGATATTGTTCGGAGCTTAACAATTTGACGATAACAGGAAATTTTTTGCGCCGCGTCTTATCTTTTTTCAAAGCCCGAAATGGATTTTTGGTTTGTAAATACCTATCGAATCTTGATGAAGGTTACTAATTAATAGCACAGCCGATTAATTGTGTAAAAAACCGGCCAAGAGCGTGTCGGGCCACGCTGTGTAGGGTTCCGTAGTTTTCCGTCCGTCACATTAAGTTGACATATTAAGTACAGAAACACAAAACCCTAAAAAGCACGGCATTTCATTGTGATTTTGTAGAAATGACAGGTACAATAAACACCTGTTTATACGGTTAAATTACAAACTTAGTTCAGAAATTATTTTTGTAATTTTTTCAAAAACTATTCAACCTATCAAGTTCAAAATAATTTTCCTACAAAGTTTTTATAAAGTTCTACTTTTGAGATTTTTTTTATATTTTTAAAACTTATGGTTCAAAAGTTAGAGGGGGGGGGGGCACATTTGATGAAGCAATTATTCTATTTCCGTCGAGGTTATAAATAGCCTAAGACTGTCATCGTCTTAAAATGCGCACCAAAAAATCTATGACTGAACGTAAATAAGAATATTACAACATCGAGTCGAGAGACGACCTATACACAAACATAAGTGGGATACCAAAACAATTAAAAGAGCAATTATAAAAATCATTGACGTATTCGAAGAAACAACGGAGTCCTTCTTTTCTGACACGACGTCTAGGATGCTTTGTCATCCCAATCCACCACCGAGGTAAATAATAAAAATTTATTCATCAGAAACAACAAAAAAGAATCCTCTTACCGGGAAGACGCGTTCATTTCTTCCTCTCTCCGCAAATGGAGGAGAACAAAGGCGAGGGATTCATTGTGCAGAGGGCTTTGTCAACCAAGGGCCTGGTTTATGAATCGAAATCTATGGGTGGGATGTTGCGAGCCTCATTTCAACTATAACTAACATTTTCGAGAAAAGGCAACAGCCATTGTTTAGCTATTGACCATTGTAAAACAAATATTATCCGAGGCGTCATAAACGACACTTCTTTTTAATGGAGGCAGATGCAAGTGGGACAATAAGGAAAGGTGCTAGCGAGGTGAGGCTTTGTTTCTACATCTGTTATCCTTAATTGCCATCACCTGCCGCTTCCTTGTTAAAAATCATTTTGAAGTTGTCGCAACCTTCGTGTTCGCTTTCGTTGTCTTCCAATTTGTGCTCGACTTGGATATTTTTGATTGGGGGGTCGGGTTTCATTTGTCCCTCAATTAGAGTCATTGTTGGGCATTAACCTTAAGGCCGGTCGTAACAATTTAGGATCTTTAGATTTCGGATGACTTAACTTACAACTCTTGTATAAATCTGCTGTACACCGTATATTTTTTCAATTTCTATTATTTTTCATACAAAACAGTGAGATATTACATTATATTTTTTGATTCTAGAATAATTGATTTTAGATTGATTCATAATTAACTCAAATAAAAAATTGACATTCTATTGACTGACTATCAACATTAGAACAAGTTGCATCAAGAAATCAAACATAGCTTTAATTACGTCAGATACATATAAACTCTGTCATAACGATATTTAATTTATGTTATACTTAACTTAGTAAAACTTGCTCTCAAATATGTAAATTAAAGTATGACAGCTTTAAACTGCTGCGTAGACTAAATGAGATTAAAACTTAATATCAATTATCTACAAAATAAAGTGTTTTGGGAAATTGTATTAACCTAAGGAATTTATCGGATACGAAGAAATACGAGGTGTATTTTGTATTTTTTAACTGTCCACAGTGAGTGATCCGAGGGTAATCGAGAATGACATCCAGCCGAGATACGATCGTAAAGGTGTCACCACACGTGGGCCACCGCTGCCGCGACAGTTGCGCCCAAATTCGCTGCAACTTTGATCGTCCTACCGACTGTTTAATTGGTTAGTGAAATCTTTTATGGGTTCACTCAAAGAAATGTTTGCCTTAACAATCGGCGTTGCGTTTTATGGGTTGTTGATAGCATCTCCGTAAGGTAAATAGATTTTTATTATTTAAATTAATTGCAGTGATGTTTGCGTGTGGCGCGCGTTGACTGTACGCTGTACTTGTGTGCTGTTATTTCAGATGTACTATTCATAATTAGTTTCACCTCGCACCCTTATTAAATATGGCTTGACTCAATGATTCGTAATAACAACTCATAATCCAAGTTCTAACTTAAAATAGTAGACGACCTGTTTAGCCTAGTTGGTAGTGACTCTGCCTCCGAAGCTAGAGGTCCCGGGTTCGAATCCCGGCCAGGGCATTTATTTGTGCATTTTTCACGGATATTTGTTCTTGGGTCTTGGATGTTTTCTATGTATTTAAGTATGTATTTATCTATATAAGTATGTATATCGTCGCCTAGTACCCATAGTACAAGCTTTGCTTAGTTTGGGACTAGGTCGATTTGTGTAAGATTGTCCCCCAATACTATTTATAATACTAAAATGGCGGAGGTGCGTGGAAGTATTGTGAATAACGGCTTTAGTAATTAAGTATTTTGAAAATCACCAAAAATTGCGTTACGTAATACTTTAACTCTCCCCAAGGATGTTGAGTGATGGACCTGAATGTGTCTCTAGCTGTCAACGAATCATCACATCGATTAAGGGCAACTTAATTGTGATTCTTCTAGACTCACTAGCGTCCATAGGCTACTTGTACCTGCATACCATCAGACCGTATACTTGTTTCCAGCCGAAAATGAAAAATTGATCACCCCGGGTGGGATATGAACCCACGACCTCTGGAATCCGTCCATCGCTCTTTCCAACTGAGCTACCGCGGTTTATCCCGACGCAACGAATCTTTCAATCAGTTCACTCTTCCAGTTCAGATACGTTGCCTCGGGATAACACGCGGTAGCTCAGTTTCGGTTGGAAATTATAATTGCGCTAAGTGGACGTTTCTCCCCGTCCACCCGACCGACCGGACGGCGTCCTGTGGGTCGCCCCAAGTATCGCTGGAAGGATATGGTGGACGCGGACCTGCGTGAGCTCGGAGCCGGTACAAGCTGGCGAGAAATAGCGCAGGACCGAGAAAAGTGGCGTGCTCTTGTCTCGGAGGCCAGGACTCATTTTGGGTCGTCGTGCCAGCCTAGTTAGTTGGTTAGTTAGTTAAGTGGACGTTTCCGCTTGTAAAAAAAATATATTTACGTGTACTGGTTCCCAGCACCTTAGTATAAAAAAACATCGTGTTTATGGATTTTCGATTGAGACAACCCCATCATTATTTCGATTAATGGGGCACATTCGTCAGTGTAATCAACCAACCGATGGTATCACTGGAGGACATCACCGCTCGAGACAAGACAGGTGATATTTCTGGCTGTAAATGGCCACCGCCAGACCCCGGAACCAAAAGGTCCTATATCCATTATACTACTAGATAATTGAGAACTTTTATGACTGGCTATCTTGACCCCGGGAATCCCTACAACTACAGCCTTGGCCAGAAGTATTAAGCACCCCTTATTTTTCTTTGTAACTTATAAATAAACTATGTTTTTTTTAATTACAAAACTACACATTGACGCAAAATATAATAATGTATATAAGCATCTAGGCACAGTGGCTCTCTAGGTAACGACGTAGCTGACGAGCTGGCCAGGAGAGGTTCTAGCCGGCCGGCGTTTGGCCCTAGTCCAATACTCCCGCTACCCTTTAACCAGCTAAGATCATGGCTACGTCGCAGAACATCTGAACAACACGCTGATCGATGGACAAATACCAGTACATGCAGACAATCCCGGGAAATAGTGCCACACCCGGAGGCACGATCTACTACGTATAATCGTAGGCACCATCACTGGACATTGCTCACTCAACAACCATTTATATGTTCTAGGTACGACCTATGCAGGGGATGCCTGTCGGCCGATGAAACAGCTCCCCACGTCATCCTGGAATGCGAAGGTGTAGCTACACAACGGACTCAAATCCTCAACGCACCGAGGTCACTCCGCGAAGCCTGTGGTGACACCAGGAGGATCCTGCGCTTCTGGGCGGAGTTAGGCTGGCTAGATCCCTAGCCGGCGTTCACGTCACGCACAATGGTCCGACTCTCACGGACTAAGTGCGGAAAAAGGAGTCCATAACCATAACCATATATAAACATCTAGAAAACTTTAGCAGATATAATTTCGAAGTAGCTATTTATCCTAGAAAACTGAACCTTAAAAATAATCGGGTTCGCAATAAAAGGACCAAATGCCTTTATTTAATGGCAATTATTTTTAACGCCAATGAATAGCTAGTGTTATTGAAAAATATTAGAATTTTCTATAATAAAAGATATAAAATGCTTTATTCAAAGTTTTACTTTTATATGAAAAACGCGGGAGTGCTTAATACTTCTGGCCAAGGCTGTATATGTGATCGGAGGTCTTAACACCTGGTCATTTGTCAGTAGGCGATCTGAACCCCAGCCCTGCATGGAAGCTTCCTTTTATAACTCCAGCACCATAATGAGCATTTGAACATTCTGTTATTCGCGTCCCGATGTCTTTTTAATGTGCCTCTATTGATTGTTAAAGTTTTTTTGAGTTTTTATGGACATTGGGTTTGTTAATGACGTAATGTTTTAAATAAACTGTAAACGTCGTGACTGGAGCAGGTGTTTTGTTTTTTACCTCGGACCAAAAAAAACCCTTTATAGGCAAATTGTTATCTATTAAAACATATCAACCTACCAGTAATAATAGGATCACTGTTAAATTTGCCTTTTTCTTTAATTTTACACCTGCTCGTTGTCTTTGTGTTAGTCTGTGTCAGTGCGTTTGTAAAATGAAAAGTAAGAGATTTAAAAAAATCGTTATACGTACATATGCAACTTGGGTAACTCAATAATAAATGTATTTTTACGGTTCCGTACCTCGAAAGAAAAAAACGGAACCCGTATAGGATCACCTTGTTGTCCGTCCGTCTGTCTGTCTGTCAAGACCCTTTTTCTCAGCAAGGCGTGGAGGTATCTAGCTGAAATTTATATCAAATAATCAGGGGGCCAATTCTCGGGTTCGATCGAGATGATCTCTATTCGAGATTCCATACAAGTGTCTATACAATGTCACGATAGACATGCATCTCGATCGGACCGAGAATTGGCCCCCTGGTCTACAGTCCCTTGGATCTGTAAAAAAATAAAACTTCTAAGTGCACGCAACCAAAAGATAGAGCCATTTATGCTGCCCGGAAATTTTCGACACTCTCAAGGGAAGCAAAACCTACAGGGTACTTCTCGTGAACTCAGAATCTTAAAATTTGGTACGAAGCAACGTCTTATAGCACAGATAAAGGAAAAATTGCGAAATCTGTAAATTTTTATTGACATCATATAATAAATGTATTTTTACGGAACCCTCGGTGCACGAGTCCGACTAGCTCTTGGCCCGTTTTTTTTACGTAAATAAGAATTAGGCCTATTTCCACAATTATGCGATTAGAAATCGACTTTATTTACACCGACAAAGGGTTTTTGCTTGCAACTTAAGGTTTGATCACACAGCGTGCGCGACGCAAGCGTGACATCCGCGCAGCGCGACCGCTGCGCACCGGAATATACCGTATGGTCGTTGGGTTTTAGTTTTGTCCAATCCACTTAATGAACAACAGCTTTATTTGCTAAAATCGCAAAACACCATAATTGTATTGTAAAAAGTCGTTACAGCCACCTAGAAATTTCAATAAATTATCGATTCTATCTCCGTAAGCAATATATTAAGAGTGCAGTAATAGAACAGGACTAATTTATTAAAAACTAAACCACCCGACTGAGTTTCTGTGTAATTTGGCTCCAAAAATCCTTCATTTTGTTTTTATTTTATTCAGATATACCCAGTGTCACTCTCACAGTAAATACGAATCTAACGACACCTCTCAATCTAAAATCCATCGAGCCGTTCAGGCTGCTGAGCGTGCCAATCAATTATACATACTCTCGAAAAACATAACCCTCCTTCTGGCGCAGTCGGGTAAAAATGGCCATTTACCTAATATTACTATTACATAAATGGTGGGCATAAAATGCAGAATGCGTCTAAGGTCACATTTATATTAAAGCAGTTTATACTTTTGGCAAAGGCCCTAGAGTTGATTATCAAGAAAAATGTTAATGCATGCAGGCTTTGTCAACGAAATATGCTTATCATTTAAGACGGACGATAATGGGGTAGCAAAACCGCACAATAGGACAATGGATTGGGCACAAACAAAACCCACCAATTATAGCAGGTTAGTGACGCCACACAGACTGCGCGACGCAAGCGGCATGTTACTGTACATTCCGGTGCGCAGCCGTCGCGTATCGCGCACGGTATGGTGGCCAAGCCTTTACTCTAAGTAGGAAAGGTTCATCATCATCATCATCATTTCAGCCGAATGACGTCCACTGCTGGACATAGGCCTCCCCCAAAGACTTCCACAATGACCGGTCCTGCGCCACCCGCATCCAGCGGACACCCGCGACCCTTACCAGGTCATCAGTCCACCGTGTGGGGGGCCTGCCCACGCTACGCCTTCCGGTACGTGGTCGCCACTCGAGAACCTTCCCGCCCCAACGGCCATCGGTTCTGCGTGCTATGTGCCCCGCCCACTGCCACTTAAGTTTAGCGATTCGAAGGGCTATATCGGTCACTTTGGTTCTGCTGCGGATGGCCTCATTTCTGATGCGATCACGCAGAGAAACTCCCAGCATAGCCCTCTCCATTGCTCTTTGGGTGACAGGAAAGGTTACAGTAACGATATTTTTTAACACGCTTTCGATTAGGAAAAAAAGGTAGTTTTCATAATGCTTCTCACGCTCTATTTAATCAATTACTTTTAATTTCGCTATAATTGAACGAAACAATCGTCATAACTCAAATGTATCGCGTGTTTATTTAGTTCAAATTATACGGTAACCTTGCAATACAGGGGTTTACACGCGCCCTTAGGTAAACGACCTATAGACACACCAACTAACAAATGCACCCAAACCAAAACTAGCTAACTTTAACAACACTACATAAAGTTGATTTTACAATGACGAGATGAAATTGAGCCTTCAAGTTCAGTTCTGAAATAATTTTCGAGTAATGATGGTCGTATTTCAGTTCGGCGTTTTTATTTCAAGAGCAATAAGGTCCACTTTTGCGCAATCGACATTTTAAAAATGTTTCTTCGAAAGACGTAGGTGTCTTTGAAATGACATAGACATGCGTCATTTCGGTAATGTGATGAAAAACACTTTTAATTATGAGTGTGATAATGCTTGTAATTTTGATCAGCTGACGTGTTACGACTACGACCAATTGAACTTGGCTGTTAAGGAAGTGTTACCTATTATTAGACGTCACGTGTCCACGAGAAGAACGTAATTGGTACCTTGTTTTAGATCATTGAACTATATTGTACCAGCGTTTTAGATTAATTATTTTTTTAACTGGATTGAGTATCAATCTATTTAGCTTGAAATGAAGAAGGGAAGAAATTTAGTAATAGGCTACAAACCGAAGTAAAACTAGAAAGTGAACAATGACATGAACAATGAAATATGATTAAATCTTACGTGAGAAGCAGAACACCTCATGCAATAACTTAAATGTCTTAAATTGTATGAATTATTGAGCAAACATGTGGTTTACAGGTTAATTTACTACCTACGTTTCGCCAAAAGTTTCAAACTGTAAATCTCGTTCTGTGCGAACTAGACAAATAATATCTACAATCAATTACAACGTGTCAAAAAGGATGCATATATTCATACAGATTGTTTTTTGTCTGTTGTAGACAAAACCACAGAATAAGTAGTACAAAACTTTAAACGTTTATTGAAATACTTCAAAGTAGTCCAAAGACTCTTTTGGTTCTGTAGTTAAATGGCAAATACGAAACCATAATAGTTTCGCCATGCATAGGAACGCTCGTGGCCCAGCGGCGCGCGCGTACCGCGTGCGGTATGCGAGGTTAAGCATCGTCGGCCGAAGTCAACTCTTAGATGGGTGTAGAACTGAGCGCTCCTGTGCTTTGGAAGGCACATTAAGACGTTAATCCCGGTAGCTGTCTATGACAGCAGTCGTCAACTTAGAGGCCTCCGGGCGGCGTGAGAACTTCTAACAGTAAAGTTGCCCACACACTTGACAAGCCTATTCCCAAAAAGGATCCCCCTTGGTTTAGACAAAATAAATACACTTCATAAGAATTTCTCCACAGAAGCAATAGGGGCCAATGCCCTTCCGACGCAGGACCTAACTTGGTGCTCTATTTCCACAGTAAAAAATAATACCGCCCCTCCAGTCTGACGATATTGCCCACCCCTGAAAAAAATCCGAGACCCGCGCCTGCACAGAAACTGAGTATTTAGAAAAATATCCAACAAGGAAACAATCGAGTGAATAGGCATCTTCTGGGTGAGCTAGCTTCATCGTCGACCTCATCTTTGCCCCCTGGCTATAGCAATCCCATTTTTAATTTAAAAAAATCGTTTTCGCTTCAACAGCCCAAGGTTAAAGTCGCCCACTTTCAGGTACAAGCCCCATAACATTGCGGATCCCCCATTCATTTATTCAAATATTATCGTGTCAGCCATTAGCATATTTTAATGCGACAGTTTGTTTTTTTCGTCGCGACGCCTGGGCGACGAGGATGAATAAACAGTGGCGTTTGCACGGGGAATGAGGTTATATAACTAAACTTTATTGTAAGCTTTGGCGAGATGGAATCAAAGCCCATTACATCATCATTCGCCACATCACATTTGAGTCAAGATGCTGCAACGATCAACAAGAGAAGTCGCTGAAAAATCATCTGTCAAGCAGATTTTTTGATGATTTTTGCAGCGACTGTTCATTAACTTTCATTGCCGCCTAGTGCTACGCGCTACGCTCGTAGTCCGTAGCCATGTGTTAGCCGTATGCAGCCCGTAGCAGCTAAGAACAAAGTACCCGACAATCGGGTTCTCGGCGATGAACGTGTAAAGAGCTCTGTGCGCCGTCGGAGACCGCGGTATCTTTTTGGTATCTTCATTTCTGTTATCTTGGGTGGCCTTTAAAAAGGTGACGTAAGAGTTCATATGCATTCAAGTAAAGACGGGCGCCTTTTCAATAAAAACCGATGCCACCTATTTATTGGCCAGAGAATCCTATATGCAGAAGCTGCACTAGTCACTAACACAGAGTATAGCCTCCAGATCTGTTAACAAAGCAAAGACGTGCAATAAAATGCATCAAACCTCGCGATGTGACGACGTGTGTAAATCCAGAGACATGCTAATTTGTGTTTTCACTTTCCATGCACCTGGCTGTGTTTTTTATTCATCACATTTTTTTTCTTAAGGCCGTGCTCAAGAAGGTTTTTGTTTATTTTTATTATATTTGTCATTGATGTATGGGCACGCATGTTGAGGCACAACATGGTGAGACTAAGACCAATCGCTGGTCAGTCTATCATAAAATAATTTTTAAGAAAAAAAAACCGACTTCAATGGGGGAGTCCGGTGAAAGATTATTAATCTTAGATGGTGCACTCTTAGATTCCATACAATAAAATACAAAAATGGCTATAAGTATGTTTATAATGGTAGAAGACTAAGTACCCTCAATTCCTCATGAAATCATGGAAAAACCTTGCTTGCTTGACAAACAAAACGAAGAGAACAAATCGCCAAACGTGAACTACGCGTCGTTGAAGAGTTCCGTTCTGATCATCATCAGCAGTTCCACTTCATCAAATGTCACTTTTATGAATGAAAATGCTTGATAAGTTCATGAAAATACTAAAATCACTATTTGTGTGCCTTTCACATTTGAGGAGTTTCCTCGATTTCTAATGGATCCCATCATCAGAACTCGAGCATGACAAAAATCAATCGTGAAAATAGAACTTGCTTAACAAACACAGCTAGAAGGACAAATCGCCAAACGTGAACTTTTCGTCATTGAAGAGTTCTGTTCTGATCATCATCAGCAGTTCCACTTCATCAAATGTCACATTTTTGTATGATAATGCTCGATTTGTTGATAAAAACACAAAAATCACTATATGTTTGCCTTTTAGATTTGAGGAGTTCCCTCAATTCCTCATGGATCCCATCATCAGAACTCGAGCATGACAAAAATTAATCGTGAAAATAGAACTTGCTTAACAAACACAGCTAGGAGGACAAATCGCCAAACGTGAACTTTTCGTCGTTGAAGAATTCTGTTCTGATCATCATCAGCAGTTCCACTTCATCCAATGTCACATTTTTGGATGCAAATGCTTGACTTGTTGATAAAAACACAAAAATCACTATATGTTTGCCTTAAAGATTTGAGGAGTTCCTTCAATTCCTCATGGATCCCATCATCAGAACTGCTTTTTGACAAAAACGGGACCAACTTGGATATATATACATACAATCAAAAAAAAAATTGGTTGTTTGTAAAGTAGGTTTACGATCGAGATGTTTACGTGATAACGTCTTACTTCACTTGCACTTCACTTATACCTGAGATCGCGCTCGTGAGGTTTTGGTGTGACACAAGTTTCTGAACATGTCACCCGACTAAAACGATTTTAAAGACGTTATCACGTGAAAAAGAATTTTTCAAATAAAGAAATGACGGAGTTATGGAGTAACAAACATTAAAAAAAAAAAAAACATACAACCGAATTGATAACCTCCTCTTTTGAAATCTTGAAGTCGGTTAAAAAAGTACACCCAAAGGACTTTTATTTTATGGCCATAGGTTAAAGCGCAAAAACTGTAAACAAACCGTCTATGTATCATTATCATTATCATCAGCATATATTATACGCCCCATTGCTACGCGCAGCCTCCTCCTCCTCTTATGAATGATGCCTTCTCTACCGGCATCAGGTACAAAAATCAACAAAAATAGGCGGTATGCAAACACAAAGTCTGTTTCCATTGTCTACTGGTGGCCAAGACTCGAATACGTGTCAAACAAACTCCGGCTCCAATACAGATGTTTATTGCTAAGAAACATAAACAGAGCAGCTTCGATAACAATGGAGACGCCGGTTTTACGATGTTTTTATTACAGCATATAAATACATTTAAGTATTAAGGCCTCTGTATACATACGAGACTCGCATGTGAGTTTCATTACATTGCGGGTTACTGTGGTGTAATGAGTTCAATCGATCTGTCAAACCGAGCAATGTATAATGCCCAAAAAAAAATTATCCTGACCCTTATTGACCGAGCGAGCGAAGCGTCTCCGTTTCAGCTTTCGACAAAAATTATTTCTTATGTCCGGATGTTCTCCTCTACAGGTCGCATTTCTCAACC
This sequence comes from Notocelia uddmanniana, assembly GCA_905163555.1. Lineage (NCBI taxonomy): Eukaryota > Metazoa > Arthropoda > Insecta > Lepidoptera > Tortricidae > Notocelia > Notocelia uddmanniana. The sequence continues at coordinate 1,218,183 of LR991064.1, forward strand.
GATTCTCGTGAAATTTTGTGAGCAGGTTCGATAAAAATGTAGAATTTTTTGTCGAGTCAGATAGTGGAAATTTGTAATTCACAGAGCCACTAGTATAATTAACTTTAAGTATATCTTGCCCTGGGGCTTTAACTGGTTATATAGTCATATGCGGTTCCGTTCGTATTATGATACTTATATCAGAACGGTAAGTTAATTTTCATTTCCCAGTTCCCACGACACGGCCGTTGGGCCGGCGACTTTGTACAACAGATGCAATTTAGATAAATGATTCTTTACTCGGTTAAACATTTATATTTACACTTCATAGAGATAAAATAAATAAATTAAAGTGTTTTATTACTTCTAGTAAAGTCTTGGCCACATAGAGTGCGCGACGCAAGCGCTGCGTCCGCGCAGCGCGACCGCTCTATATTTCAGAATTTTTTGGTTCTCACATTTGTGTTATCAATTTTAAGTTTGCCCACTTGGAATCACGTGAAAGTTAAAAGGTCTTGTGATTTTAACTTTCACGTGACATTACACTTCTTTTTTGGGCAGTATTGAAAACAATAGAAATATTTTTACAAGGGTCATTTTTTCTAATTGGTTAACAAAATTAGGGGCGTGGATAGTTAAAATCGCCTCTGCTAAGCGAAACTGTTTTCAAAATGGTCAAGCCTGGCTTTTGGTGATAGTACGGTATCATGTTAGCGAAGCCACATAGGCTGCGCAACGCGAGCGGAGCCTGTGTGGCGTCGCTAGCCTGTTACCGTGCCACACAGCTGCTGTACGCTGTATGACCAAGCCCTAATGCCTATAGCTCGTTCTAGCCAGGAGAAAATTCTAGGTTTGTGTTTTGAACTTTTAACCAACCTCCCACCGCCGCCGCCCACCATACAAAATTTCTGTCAGATAAATTTCAACAATACTAATTTCTTAAAGAATAATTGAGCTGAGCGACGCCAAGCTCATTCTTAGGCGTAAGATATATTTCGTTTGAGTTCGTACCCTCCTAGACTCTTCAACCGATCACGTTCACATTCTGCATGTCGGTAGGTGACATCATGACGATGGTTTAGATTTAAAAAGTTGAAAATCGGACATACCACCCAGAAATAATCACCGAAAAATTGAATTTCCGTATTCCCGTATATTTCAATGCTAAGCGATTAACTGTCAGGGACTTTGAGACCGGGTAGACGCGCTCAGCTCAACATTTGCAACCAGCAAACTGCATTGCATACCTAGTTTAGTTTGAAGGTTACAAACTCCCAGCAAAGATCGCCTCTTTGCTGGGAGTTTCTAACATTACAACAATACGTAAGGCTTTGGAACTAAAGAGGCCGTTCAAGTACCAACCTCGAAATTCCTTAACTTCGCCATTTTAATCCTCCTTCCTAGCGCGTGATCACAACGCGCCAGCTGCCTCCAACTTAATTTACAACTTATTGATAATTTCGCTCGGCATAAATCAAGTCCCATGGATTAAACCATAAAAACGGTACACCCCATCTGTCAGTGGAACAATGGCTCATTCCTGCGCCGCTGATTTATCACCAGTGATAGTGCACCGATTGATCGTATCGCGTTGAGTTATTGGCGAAAAATTACCAGCTGGGAGTTGGGAGCAAGCTGGGTTTGACTGGGAGGGTTCTGTCCGCCACTACTGCTACTCGTATGATCCACCACTCACCACTCACCACTAGTATATCTTGACTTTGACGCTGGGATTCGTAATTAAAATTTACAGCTGGGAGTTGGGAGCAAGCTGGTTTCGACTGGGAGAGTTCTGTATGCCACTACTGCTATGCTATTTAAAACGCCCACCTCACAGCTCACCTCACCACACACCTAGTACGCTGACGCTGGGATTCGTAATAAAAACACGTAATCATAAGTTCGCCCAGGGTGGAGTGAAGTGTTGGACAGTCTTCTAGAATGACACTGCTGCACGGTAGTGGCATGAATGGGCGTTTTCGCTTTCCGGTAAACCAACGTATTTTTTTCTAAATTAGGTAATTTTCGTTCGGTCTCACTCGGTATCACTAGTCGTACCATTGCTTCTCATTAAGAAAAAAAGGTCTACCATTTCTCATATTTTTTTATCACTTTTGTGAGGAACCATGCAAAGAAAAGAACGTCACAAAACTGTTTTTTTGGTGGACACTTTTTCTTTACGGAAGTGAATTGTGCTCATGATTTTGAGTAAGAAATGTTATAGTTACACCAGTGGAAATGCCCAAGTTGTCGCACTGTCCAGCTGCTGGGGAAAAGCCTCTCCCGGTCCAGTCCTCCCGAAAAGCTTAAAGGTCATCTTATCACCTCTATATTAGTACAGATTAAGATTTAGTTTCAACGTTACGGTTGAAGTCTCAATGCATATCTCAATGCATATAATGCAAAATCGTACATTTGTCCGTAAATACTTTAACATTATACGAGTATATACACTCTAATTTTGTTTTACATCATTTGGTTTAGCCTCGAACGCAACACACCGCGGGAGTTTCATACGTTACTACGGATCTCCGAGCCCTACCCGATGATAATTACGATATGTGCCGGTTCACACAGGCTGATTTATTAGGAGTTAAGTGCGGCGTGATAAGGATTTAAAAAAATTCCCGCATGTGTGAGCGGCCCTTTAAAGTCAGCGTCGCAATTTTTTAAATTTCTTTTTGAATATTTTTGCACTTGATCTAATTTCGATAAAATGTTGCCGTGTGAGAATTCTCTTTAGCCAATACTTATAATCTATTTTAGCTTTAGAACCCTCAGACCAATTAATATTAAATCATATAAATCAATGTCATGCAATGTAAATCGAAATATCTATTGCACACCATATTCTGGCCGATTGTGACGAGCTAAATCATTCTTGTTAACTTTTATTACCACTCTCTTGCATGCATGCACTAAACTACTCGTATCTGTGCCCTAAATAAAAAGCGTCGTACCTTTTCTATTAAATAAATATTTAAAATAGACATCGGAGTTCTTATCATTTCGCGTCGTATACCTCTTTATTCATTAAATTTGACAAACTTCTGTTAAAGTAACATACATATGTTTTGTCTTTTTCCCGGCAATACAAATTTCAAACTAACCCCAACTAAATCCGGAGCATCGATCGGTCTGCCTGTAATCTGTACAAGTACGAGGGTGCTACTCGCTCCGATATATTGTTTTGATGACTTATGACGTCGATGACAAACGCGTGCGTCGAGTTCGATAAAACAAAGAAATCAAAATAAATTGCCTGCATTGTACCTTAGCGTAGTGACAGCGGCTGGTAACAGGCTGTAGGCAGTAGGCACTCACCTTATCGACGGCCTTATCGTGTGATGACCCGGTCTGAAACAAGACGGATTATGTGACGAACTGTCTGCGAAATGCGAATGTATCAGGTTCATTGCGTAACTTTTCAACGGACGTCCGTGAGTTTTACACGGTGTATGTGAACGTAAATGAAGAAGGGCCGATCCTATCTTCCTTTTATATTTTTATAATATATTTTATTCCACAAAACCACTACATATGATAGTGAAATAAGGGGTAGAAAATTGTACAGTAAGACGGAAAGTCGTAAAGTAAAAGCCAGTTGCATCTAAGCACACGGACGTCTGTTCTAACGTTACGAAATGTAATAATAATAAATATTGGGGGCCATCTTACAGACATCGAGCTAGTCCCAAGCAAAGATTGTGATGATGATAACTTTATGTTAATATTGTATACCCGATGTGGGTTACCGTTGAAACCTTCAATACTTTAACAACTATAGTGAAACGAAACAATAATGTTTATTCTATATTACAATTTAGAAAGACGAGGGTCGATTTTCACGTGCCGCGTTGCGGTGTCAGGTTTCCTAGCCCCGTTGATAATTAATCAACGTTGCTATGGTAAAATTAATCGGCTAAAGCAACAGATAACCCCCATAGCAACCCGCGACCCAATTAAGCGGTCAAACAAAATCTGGTGTAATTTGGAACGTCGCCTTCGACCGATAACGATAACATATCGCAAAGTCGTTCACACACGACGCGCGCGTGACAGTTGACTGGGAAGAGTTGGAAGTTTCCAAGAAACGACCAGTTATACTTGACACCTGGGCGGTGGAAGCTGTAGGGGCATTTCACAACAATGTCACTTAGGGAAGGCGTATGCATCTAAGAGCCATACGCATTTGCTACAAGTGCGATTAAGAAATGTATGAACTCGCACTAATCACTAATCAAAGTGTAACCAGGCCCTTAAGGCCGAGCCACACCGAATGCGTGCGCAGCACGAGCGCGTGCGCGTGTGCGTGGCGTGCGCATTCGGTGTGGCTCGGCTTTAAGTAAAATGAATAAATCTCGAGAGCATGACAATATGGTAAAGCCTTGAAATATGATCAGGCCAAAAATCGGGCTACCGGGTAGTAGAAAAAGTTACGTAACCGATATTGTTCAATCACAACCCTTATCTACAACCCACCAATGTTATACTGACCTACGACTGCGTGTTGTTGTAATGGATTGAGATCAATTGAGACGGTAGGTTTAAATGAAACTCCAATGTAGCTTGTAGCTCAAGCAATGCTGGCTGGTCGATAATGACGAAATCAAAGTTTGAGTCGAGTGTTGGGTAAACAGAAGATGTGTGTACGCTTTACTTACTAGGGGCGTTCTTATTGTTAATTGCCTAAAAAGTAGTATAAAATAGTTGAACCCCACGTTCATAGGACCTTCTGCGTTACCGCTGCGGTTTGCCGTCATGTGTGACAGCCTTAATGTCCATATTTAGACTTGTTAATGGTCGTGACGAGCCTAATTAAAGATAAATAATTGGTGCGTTGGTTTTGTTTTTGGAGTAGGTAACGATTAGATTTAAGTATTTTTGAACTGGTCCGTTAAAGCTTAGATTACGTTTAAACGCCGTCTAACTTATGCTGATTTTTAGGGTTCCGTTCCGTAGCTAAATTGCGAAAACGGATACCCTTACAGTTTCGTCTGTCCGTCCGTATGTCACAGCCGATTTACTCGGAGACTATGAGCACTACAAAGGTGTATTCTATGAACCGCTACAGAAAAGTAATGTGAAATTACAAAAAAATATTAAATGAGGGGAGGCGCCATACATGCAACCGGGGGGATGAAAAAAAAAATTTCGATGCATATAGGCGTGTGGGGTATGGATATAGTCACTGAAAAACATTTCCATTTAAGTCAACCGTTGGTGCGATATACTGTCAAAGTCGTAAAATGTGGTAGTAGGTATTGGTACGGAACCCTTCTTTGTGCGTGAGTGTTCACCCATAACCGTAATATGTACATATATTACATACATATATTATTATATGTACATATATTTTATATTATGTATATTTGACGGCCTGTTTAGCCTAGTTGGTAGTGACACTGCCTCCGAAGCTAGAGGTCCCGGGTTCGAATCCCGGCCAGGGCATTATTTGTGCATTTAGCACGGATATTTGTTCTTGGGTCTTGGATGTTTTCTATGTATTTAAGTATGTATTTATCTATATAAGTATGTATATCGTCGTCTAGTACCCATAGTACAATCTTTGCTTAGTTTGGGCCTAGGTCGATTTGTGTAAGATTGTCCCCCAATATTTATTTATTTATTTATTTATTACTGTACTGGCAGTGTCATTATTATTAATAGACCGTATCTTCCAAGCTAAATAGAGTTTAACATAAACATTACATAAATATTTAAGTAGTTATTTACAAAAAAGTAATAGTATGGACACCAAAAGGGTTGAAAAGAAACCGCGTACGTAAAAGGAAAATATGTCGCAATGTTTTCTCTAAAAGGGCTAGATTAGTCTGGATACAAAAGGCCAGAGATGCCGAAATGCCAGAAAGGCAGTGGAAGAAAATTGGGGGAGGCAGAGCCGCAGAGGCGACTTTTACTTTTGTAGTTAATTCAGGAAGCGCAATGTATACACGGTGAATTTCAGTAACCCGACTCATTTGCTCAAAGGTTAGCTGGAAGATATCCCTTGATAAGGTAAGGGATAAGCTCGCCAATTTGTTGAATTCCGCCCAACCCAGCTGGAGTCTCCTGACGATCTCCTTACTTTGATGCTTTTTTTTATTATTATAAATGGGATTGCTCTTGGCCAGCATCTAGCCGAGGGGCAAAGATGAGGCCGACGATGAAGCGAGCTCACCCAGAAGATGCCTATTTACTCGTGCCTTAAAAAGGTCCAGGTTATATGAACTCGGAAATACCAACGCCGGCAGAGAATTCCAAACCTTAGAAGTGCGCATTATAAAAGAAGATTCAAAGCGCTTCGTTCGAATTAGAGGTATTTCAGCGAGGTAAGGATGGTAGCCAGCCGTACGTCTGGATGTCCGATGTTACTTTGATGCTTTGATGAAACACCCAATAGGAATCTTTGAATCTTGTCCCTATGACACCTATTGGGATAAGATTCAAAGTGTCAAGTCAAGTATGGGCTCAATGTCGGGCACTGGGAAGTTAACCTTCTCCTTCGAAGGGTTAAAACCCTTTAACTTAAGAATTAAAGTAAACTTCCCAGTGGTGCTGTGCAGGTGGGTACCTTCACAAGCAGCCTTCAACTACACAAGTGTTTAATGAATCCCATTTTCGTCCAATTTGCATGTATTACAATCAAAAAGAGCACTAAAGCAGTACGAAATCCAAACATGGTAAGGTCGCTTTTCCCTGTAATACCCGTTTGCGTGGCCGGGACTCTATAAACAACAATTTTGTACCGCCTGCATTGCGGAAGATTTGCGCCGGGAATTTTTGCCCGATTGCGGTATTCGACTGCTTGCATTAGGGCTGTCAATAGTCATAGTCATAGTCAACATCAATTTATTCCATTGACATATCATATGCACTATAATGCGTCTTAAATCTACGAGTAGGTTTACATTATGACAATTCGGTTTATACAATATTTGTTATTATAGAAATAGATAACATTATTAACTTATCCTAGTATGAATACAATGTCAAAAAACTCTGTTATATTGTACAGTACATGATTGGTTAAAATATTTTTAAGACACAATTTGTATTTGATGTCATGTAATGTGGTTACAAAATCAGGTAAATAGTTATAAAGTTTAATGCTCTCGTAAATTAAACATTTTTTAGATTTCGCTAAACGTACTTTTGGCCAGGGCTCGGAACCGGTTAATCTCAAAATCCTGAAATAGCCAAATATTTTTAATTAGTTTATGCTCTTTATGTAGTACTCAATAATGTATTTGGGTTATTACTTCATATTGTTAGATTGCCTGATTAAACATGAAATAAATAGTAGACGAAAGAACGATAAGAACTAAAAAAAGATACTTTTTTGATACCCCTCAGGTAAAGTATGACTTACTGTCTTGATATACACAACTGTCTAAAATGATCTGGGTTCATAGAATGTTGTATGTCGGTTCCCGTATCCATTTTAGACTGAGTTTTACGCGGGCGCAGTGGCAGACAATAGCTAGTATTTAATTTCTTATTCGAAACTAGCATTTGCCCGCGGCTTCGCCCGCGTACTAAGCGTAATTTTTAACCGTCTACAAAAAAGAGGTTCGTATGTTTGTCCACGATTATCTCGCGTTTGGCTGATTCGATTTAGATGCGGTCTCCAGAAAAGTTGTTGTTACATTCTGGGGGTTTTGGTATACGAAGTTTGGTGATTGTGATTCATTAACAGATGAACAGATAAAAAGTCAGTATACATTCTGAGAACCGGCAAACTGTTGAATTTCATTAGATTTTGGCAAAAATAAGGATGAAAAACTATTATCATACATTTCCGAGAGGCCGAAGGGGAAAGGGCCGATGAAATAAAAGCATGTCTTAAATGGCCCTTAGTAAAAGTATATGTGTACTACAGTAACACCAATAGGTCTGATAACGACCAAGCAGCGCGCAGCGGTCATAAACTCTGGTCCTTTGAAGTGCAGAAATACGGCTAATTCAATATCACGTGTAACCCTTTTTTTCCTAAAATTAAAATAATTAGGTAGGTTTTGCCAGTTCCCATTGGAGCATCCAAAAAGAAAATTTGGCCTCACTTCCATTCGCACTCCTTACTGTCAGTCCGTCTGGTACAACCGAGTTGCTTTTACTGGACCGATTGAATTGCAATTTGGCACAAACTATCAAGAATTTAGAGCGCTCGTGGCCCAGCGGCACCCGCCTACCGCGTGCGGTATGCGAGGTTAAGCAATGTGGGCGCAGGTCAGTTCTTGGATGGGTGACCGCTTTGAGTGGTTACTAACTGAGTCCTCTCGTGCTTTGAAAGGTAAGCTAAGCCGTTGATTCCGGCTACTGTCTACGACAGCAATCGTTAAGTCCAAGTTAGAGGCCTTCGGGCGGCTTGCGAACTTCTAACGGTCAAGTTGCCCACTCACTTGACAAAGGGGGGGTCGAAGTTGCACCACGTCCGTAGGGAGTACCCACCGTTACCCTAAACGTGATCCCTGGATGGAGCTAAAAGTGCAACAAAAACTGGCAACCGTACTTGTCTTCTCGAAAATCTCATGGTTCGTAAATAAATGCCACACAAAAAAAAAAAATCTAAAGGTTGATTTAAATGGAAAAAAATATCGAAATCTCTATGTCGTTTTTAAAAGCAAATCCATAGATACCCCACACGCCTACATAGTAACATTAAACTTTTTTGCATGCAGGCATGTATGGAGAGCCAAATTTTACCTCAGAATCGTATTAAGAGACCTCTCGGACGCTCAGATATCGATTTTGAACGAAATCGGGTAGGAAATGAAGAAAATCAATATGGCTGCCACTTTTTCCAAATTTTACCTCGGATTCGTATTAGGGGACTTCTCGGACGCTCGGATATCGATTTTGAACGAAATCGGGTTGAAAATGAAGAAAATCAATATGGCTGCCACTTTTTCCGAATTTTACCTCGGATTCGTATTAAGAATTCTTTCGGACGCTCAGATATCAATTTTGAACGAAATCGGGACTGAAATGATAAAAATGAATATGGCTGCCACTTTTTCCAAATTTTACCTCGGATTCGTATTAGGGGACTTCTCGGACGCTCGGATATCGATTTTGAACGAAATCGGGTTGAAAATGAAGAAAATCAATATGGCTGCCACTTTTTCCGAATTTTACCTCGGATTCGTATTAAAAATTCTTTCGGACGCTCAGATATCGATTTTGAACGATATCGGGACGAAAAAACGAAAAATCAATATGGCTGCGATTTTTTTCAAATTTTACCTCGGAGTACTATTAGGGGACCTCTCGGACGCTCAGATATCGATTTTGAACGAAATCGGTACGGAAATGAAGAAGCGCAATATGGCCGTAACTTTATTCCAAGTTTAGGTACCTCGGATTCCTGTTAAGAGTCCTCTCGGACGCTTAAATATCGATTTATGTCGAAATCGTATCGGACGGCACTGATTAATAAAACCACTTACAATACATTGAATCAAAAAAGGTCGTATCTTCATAGGGAACTCACGGCACTTCATGCACTTTTAGACCTTATAAGGAACTTACATGCCAAATTTGATATCTCTCGAACCAGCAGTTTGGGCTGTGCGTTGATATGTCACTCACTCAGTCAGTCAGTTTCTTCTTGCAATTTGGCACCTACTTTTAAAAGTTTTCATGTCCGCAATATTAAATTAAAAAATCGATGCCATTTTCGTAATTCACGTCCCAAAAAATCATAAAAACGACACCCATATTAATATTTAGACATTTCATCCCCCTCGCACCCCAACAGGGGGATAGTATTTCACGCCCTTCACGTGTGATTTTAAAATCATTGTTGTTTTCGTAATTAGCGACCCGATAAACCATAGAAACGATACCCATGTCGATTTTCAGAATTTTTCACCACATTTCCTCTTTTAGGGGTAGATTTCTCAAAAAATCTGAAACAGGTATTTACTCATTTATCGTTAGAAATACTCATGTGAAGTTTCGATTAAATAGTCCAACTAATCTTGTTTCCCCATACAAACTTCGGATCCCCAATTTACCATCTTAGGGGTTGAATTTTGAAAAATCCTTTCTTAATGCACCTTAAGACCTTATATGGAACCTACATGCCAAATTTGGAATCCCTAGAACCAGCAGTTTGGGCTGTGCATTCATATGTCACTCACGCAGTCAGTCAGTTTCTTCTTGCAATTTGGCACAAACTTTCAAAAGTTTTCAATTAAATTGCAAAACTGATGCCATTTTCGTAAATAACGTCCCAAAAAACCATAAAAACGACACCCATATTAATATTTAGACATTTCATCCCCCTCGCACCCCAACAGGGGGATGATATTTCACGTCTTCCACGTGAGATTTAAAAAAAAATGTTGTTTTCGTTATCAGCGACCTGGTATATCATAAAAACAATACCAATGTCGATTTTCAGAATTTGTCACCACCTTTCCCCCTTTTAGGGGTTGATTTCTCAAAAAACCTGAAACACGTATTTACTCATTTATCGTTAGAAATACTCCTGTGAAGTTTCGAATAAAATAGTCCAACTAATCTTGTTTCCCCATACAAACTTCGGACCCCCATTTCACCCCCTTAGGGGTTGAATTTTGAAAAATCCTTTCTTAGTGCACCCCTAGACCTTATAAGGAACCTACGTGCCAAATTTGGAATCTCTAGGACCAGCGGTTTGGGCTGTGTGTTGATATGTCAGTCAGTCAGTCAGTCAGTCAGTTTCTTCTTTTATATATTTAGATGATAGTTTATTACAATGTTAGGTACAATGTTGATAGATATGGATATGCAATATAGTTCTCCATTTTTTACTTGTTAAAGCATGCGAACATTAATTTATTTGTATTAGTGGTTTATGTTTTTTGTTTAATGTCGTGTGTCACGCACGAACGTAAAATAAAACTTAAAGTTTTTTTTTATCAGTATGAAAATGTAACTCGAGAACTAAGGAGAGTTCTCCTTCATTAAAAATACATTAAATCATATTTTCATTTTTGAAATCATCATCATCGTCCTAGCGTTATTCCTGGTACAGTTGCATCTTGAAGTATGCCAGGGTCCGCTACCTAATCCCAAGAATTGGCGTAGGCACTAGTTTATACGAAAGAGACTGCCATCTAACCTTCCAACCCAATGGCGAACTTAGATTTTTATTTTTGGAATCGAACAAAAAACCAAATATGATTGTATTAAGTAGTCAAAGGTGTTTCTCTCACACTCACAGCAGTTTTTTTTTAAATATACACTTCGTCAACAACTATCGCTTAGATAATATAGTAAAGAGTGGAGTGACAACCCTACTTCGTCAACATAAGGCGCCGTCGTATAAGTATTAGGTAAAGACGGACGGTTAGGTTAGGTTGGACGGAACTTGTTATTTCAAACTGGACTGCGTGATGTACTTACAATGCATAATCTTACTACATACATATTTATGTAGGTAATGTATGCAACAAATATGCATGCAAATTGCACGTAGAACCGATAGCCGTTGGGGCGGAAAGGTTCTCGAGTGGCGACCGACCACATACTGGAAGGCGCAGCGTGGGACAAGGTGGACTGATGACCTGGTAAAGATCCCAGGAGTCCGCTGGATGAGGATGGCGCAGTACCGGTCATTGTGGCACTCTTTAGGCCTATGTCCAGCAGTGGACGTCTTTCGGCTGATATGATGATGACGCTCGTAGCCGATAACATGCGAAAACCCGTATGTAGAAGAAACCGGGGTTCCACACCAAAAATGTGTTCGAATATGAGTTAAATCAAAATCACTCAAAAGGTTTCCGAGATATCTATAGGGAATAAATTACCGGCAAATATATTGACAACAGTGGATTATAAATTATTCAAAAAACACTTATTTGATTTCCTTGCAAATAAGGCGTATTATTCTATTGACGAATTCAGAAGGGACCATTTCTAGGTTCACTCACATAGCTGCTTTTTACATTAGATCAAAGTTATTTAAATATTATAACGTATGTAGTAGGGTAAGCATGCTGCATGTAAAATTTTGCTTGCCATTTGTATACCTTTTGGTACGGCATAGTGATACACATTTTACCAAACTGTAACACCTATTGTAACCTATGTCATACAAATAAATATTTTGAGTTTGAGTTTAAGTGTACATCGCGAGTTCACAGTTCGGCGCGTATTCGTACAGTTAAACCAAAAGTAGATGATCATTTTACTACCTTCTCACTTTCACTACTTTGATGTTACGCTGCGACAAAGTACTAAAATGATCATCTACATTTGCTGTTAACTGTACCACGCGTAACTAAACTAAATATATCCTAAAATTGCCCTCGCTCTCCGCCCTCTTAAATATATTTTGTATTCGCATTTACAAAGTAAGTAGATACATTTTAGCAATTACGAGTACAAACCACAGCCAAGGTCGGACAGTGCATTCAAAAAAGGTTCGTAGCCCCGTTTACAAGCTTGCATTTACATAAATTAGAATCGACCATCTCTCGTTGAACTCCGAAACGCAAAGGTGACCCCCATTAAGCGCAGGCGTGGGACAGAACGTGGAATGCAAAATCTGGAAAGATATCAAGTACTTTACGTGTATGGTGTGGACAATATCCGGTTTTAAGAGTCCCGCGTACGCTCGACCGAACTCGATTCTCCATACAAACGTAGTTTCGTTCTCATTTTAAAACGCCATGCTGAACTAACATGAAACTTTGTATACATAATGGGATCCGCAAAATCGAGGTCGGCAATTAGTTTCTGTTGCTAGAAATTAGAAAAGAAAAAAAATATAGCGAGTGTTTGAATTTTTTAGGTCTTGTATGAAAACTTTAATAATCGCTTTATTTTTTCTCCATTACAATTTCAAGCACCAGAAACAAATTTCCGGCCTAGATATACCGAATCCAACTGTGTATACAAAGTATCAAATTATTCCAGCATGCCATTTTAAAAATAAGAGCGAAACTACGTTAGTATGGAGAACCGCGCTTACTGCGGACTCTTACTTGACACACCGCTTGCGTGGCGTGCACACGTGCTGCGCACGCAAGCGGTGTGTCATCTACTATGACATTTCATACGATACAACGCGCACGCCACGCACACGCGCACGCGCACGTGCTGTGCACGTGGCTCGGCCTTAAGTTCGTAGCCGACTGCAGACGGCAGCAGCAGCCGGCCCAGCGCAAAATTCTCGTTTCAGCGGCATAGAGTTTGTCTTCTAGTTGCTTCTAGAGGGGCCAGCACTCGGCGTCATAAACTATGGCTGGACGAACTGCGGGTACCACGGCATTCTTTTATCAAATAAAACCCCAATTAGCTTTTTTCATTTCATCCAACCACCACCACCACCACCATATCAGCCAAAGGACGTCCACAGCTGGACATAGGCCTCCCCCAAATTCACGGGGGGTATATGCCATAATCGCCACGCTTGGCATGCGGGTTGGCGATCGCAGTATCGCCACCGCACTCTGGATGCTGCTCTGGACACTGGGGATGCTGCTGCCCATCCCCCGGTGGTCTTGGTCGTAGTTTTAGGACATACCCGGGCCCCGGGTTTCATCCAACCATGCTAGCGTTATCCCAGTACACTAGTACAGTTGATTCCACAAGCCTGAAGGATGCCCGGGGGCCCACTACCTAATCCCTAGAATTAGCGCAGGCACTAATTTTTACGGAAGCGACTGCCATCTGACCTCCCAAACCATGGGTAAAACTAGACCTTATTGGTATTAAGCTTTCATATCAACCTTATTTAACCATCTCGACGGATACAGATATACTCGTAACTATATTTTTATTCTCACATACAAATCCATTCGCGTCGGTTTTCGTGACTTTAATCAAGAATAAACTAACAATCCACTAATTGATAGCGTTTACTTCAGTTAACAAGTTTATGAATTTAACATGTGTCTGAAAACGTGAAGTTAAATTAATTACTATCTTTAGTGCCAGAATTAACTACACTGGCTTACCCAATAACGGTGTTCGGTGAAAATGTCTAATGGGCTACTAACTTCATTAATATTGCACGACAATCGAGCGACAAGGGGATGAGCGATCAACCACCCTTAAGAACTTACTTTGTAAAGTTCAAAATCAGCAAGAAGTATCAAACCTTTCATATGCACAAGATTTTGAAATTTATATCGTATAACCTAAGGTCTCCTTTGCAGTTGCAGGTCTGCCAAGATACTGCTTTAAGGAACGTCCGTAGTCCGTATTGAGATGACATTGCGTGCGTGAGGTCGATTCCAAAACGCTCAAAGACCAGACACCCGCGCGCAAGTTGAAAGCCCCAAATTGAGGTTCACCGAACCCGCTTTCTTAGAAACAAAGCTAGAAAAATTGGCAAGGAACACTGTACGCAATTAGCACGTGAAAACTAACAGACGGAAAAAAAGTGAAAATTGGTAGCCAATTTTCTCATCATGGGCCATTCGTGTTTGGAACGATGCCTTTCGGTTTGCGAAACGCACCTTTGATAGGATCCGCTAGCGTCACGTCACGATGACGCTAACGTCACGGCGGCATGATCTCATGACGCGAAGTGTGAGGTCAACGGACTGGTAACTCAATCTTATCTAATAGTAAATTAACTTTCCGTCTGCGTTACTAAGGGCGCCGATGTGATCATTCAATTTATCTTTTCCTTGTTAATCAGTGGGACGTAATCTGTTTCTATTTAAGTTCAAAGTACTCATTCAGAGTTTTATAATTAAAGATTTAGAGAAGTGTGTCCTCCCAGGACATGCTAGCCTTTAACTTCTACGCTTGTTGCCAGACATCGAGGTTATAATTATAATTCTCGGAGCTTTTGTTTTTCCAAGTTATCGAGGCAATCTGTATACATACTCGTATCGTAATATTTTGTAGCAATAGCAAATCTATTAGCACTGAATCTATTAGCAATGACTGACTTCATTTGGACGCTTGGCGTTAATTCAGATTTTGTATGATATTATTTCATATTTGTCCACAACAATCAATTGCCGTTGGATAAGCATATATATAAGGAAAATTTACATTTATGATCTAATTCAAATAGTACTTCCGTGGTCATAGTATAGAATAATTCTACACAATCGCTTTACTTTAAAAGCGGGGTTCGAGCTATAATACCTTGACATTACATAGATTTAAAATGGAGCCGAGAGCCAAATATTCAAAGCAGTGACGCACAGAATACAAAATAAGTTACGTTTCAGCATAACTAAAGGCACACCTACGTTTGTTTCTTCGTAAAATCAATCAATGAAAGCGTGTACACACCAATATTTTATGCTATTACTTAGAATATTCATAAGACAACACAGTATTATTTTAAACACACAGGTTTAATATTACTTTCGTCTGACACAGCCACGTAATAATACTGGAACAATAAGATTTTCAGAAAATATGGCTAAACGTGCAAGGTTTCGAAAATGTCCTCACTTAACAATGTTATTTATTTACCAACTTTATTTATTCACCTTGCTTATTTAACTGAAACATTATTATTTACAACATCGTAAGAGCCGTCTATTTTCAATTCATAAAGCGACTGTTCATTACCAAACTTCCTGTAGGTAATGTAAGTGTATTTAAGTATGTGACTAATTATGTCTATGGAACTCGAACAAATCCCAGCAATCTAGGACAGCACAGCTAACAAAACAAACTTATCGTTCATTTAAAAACTAGCCAGTGTTAAGGCCGTGAGGTCAATAGCATACAGCGACATGGAAATTACAATCGACAACAGGATTGCATTACCATTGATTCGATCATCAACCGACTTGTAAATGTAGCATTGTTTAAGTCTGACACATGAGGACCCGGTATAATGATAGGTAAAATGATGCAATGACGCAGTTTGCACGGCGAAATTAGATTCGTAAATGTACCGGAATAATCTACCGCCGTCGTGCGAAAGGGCGTAAACGGCGCACTCGTACGTGGGAGATAGCGTTTTTTTGCAACGAAATGCAGCGTTTTCGTTTTCAGTGTTTGTTTACAGGCGGGAATCAATGTCACCACGTCACGTTAGTACTGCGTAATTTTAAGGCAACAGCCGCCAATAATTTGCCTTGTATGCAAAGCGATCGCCGTTCGAAATTGCAGCTACTTTAGTCATTTCAATGAGCGATAAAAAACATTATTGCAGTCTAAGATTTTCTGCGCCGTCATACAAATATTTGCCTTTTGTGAGATTGGAACACAATAACAGCTTCGTAACTACCAATCAATTACATAGGCGTAACTAGCCATCTACATGATCGACAGCTGTTAGCGTGTGCCTAACTATAAAAAGAGACCTTTACGCGTACTAGTAGTATTACAGTCGCCATCAGATATATCACAGCGGACGAGGTGCTCAAATATTTCTGAGCGACATAAAATTTCAATTAATTGTTTACAGTACATATGACCAATATTATTTGAACATCCAACATGTCATAAGTATATGAGCAGCACACGATTTCTGACAAACACTTATATCAAGAGTATATTATAAGATAAACGATTACATCATGAATAGGGATGTTTGGCAGTGATAGCGTCCTGCACGGGTAATCTATCGCGAAAATATATTTTCTACTGTAGCATTGTTATTTAAGTTATTTTGTAGTAATGTAATTTTATATTTAACTATATAATGTATATTGTTTTGAAAAAATGACACCTCGCCGAGTTTCTTACGCTGGTTCTTCTCGTGGCAGAGGTATATTTTTCCGAACCGGTGGTAGTTTATTGACGTTCATAGGTGCATGTAATATGCCTGATTTGAAGAATGAACTACTTTTACTTTTTTACTTTTCCAATAATTTCTGAACAGACAAAGAGTTAAAAATATCTGAACGCACAGAACGCCAAACGTATCTACGCAGCCGAGTTGATTATATATCTGAGCAGTTGGGTTCGAATAAATTCTGAACATATAACGAGTATAATCAACTCAGCTGCGTAGATACCTTTAGCGTTCTGTGCGTTCAGATATTTTTAACTCTGTCTGTTCAGAATTTATTGGAAATCATCTGTTCATATATTTATGACATGTTGGATGTTCAAATAATATTGGTCATATGTACTGTAAAGAATTTATTGAAATTTTATGATGCTCAGAAATATTTGAGCACCTCGTCCGCTACGATATATCTGATGGCGATTGTACACGTATATACGTGTTGTAAGTAACCCCCGTATTCATAAACGTCCATCAAGCCTCTATTAGTTAACAAGCCGCTAAAGTTGGTTTGTCCTTATCTGTCACTTTGACGTTTATGTTTGTGGGAAAGGGACAAAACAACTTTTAGTTAACAGAGGTTTGTTAAGTTTTATGAATAAGGGGGTAAGTCTCGACAGACCCAGACGTTTTGCCCGAGTATAAAACAATACCCCAATGTGTTTGTTTACCCCCCTCAAGGGTAACGGGGTGACACTGTCTAGCCCTTCACCTTTCGCCCGAGCTCGTACCTTTTAGGAACGGGGATTACTCCCTTGCTGAACACTTTAATATGTAAACGGGAAATTTTAGTATGTTAAGGTTAAATAAGAAATAGGCTTACATCAAGTTAGAATATGGTGACAGAATTTAAGAAATAACGTTGCAATTGTAGGTTATGTTTTATTGGGACTAATTATACTAACGTTTTTCTGAAGCTAGGAAACAAATGATTAGATAAGCAAAACACCGTAAGTACATTTCTTTAAGATGCATTAATATTGTATCCTAATTAACTTATATCCACTTACTGTGCCTACTATTTTACCCCGAATAAATAATGTATTTATTTATATATTCACCTTAATAAGATAGATAGATCTAAGGCTATGACTGATAACAAAATAATTAAAACTAAACTAAAACGAATTAATAAAAAGAAACCTAATTAAAAATCTAGAAAGGGCCCCTGCGGCATTGTGCCCGAAATGCTATTGTAGGTGTCGTTTCGGCTCATTCAAATGGAATAATTTTATGTCATTTTTAGGATTCCGTAGCCAAGAGGCAAAAAGGGAACCCTTAGATTCGTCATGTCTGTCCGTCCGTATGTCACAGCCGATTTACTCGGAGACTATGAGCACTACAATTATAAAACTTGGTAGGAAGGTGTATGCTATGAACCACTATAGAAATATGATGTGAAATTACGAAATAAATATTACCCCATACACAGTAACAGGGGGGTCGAAATTTTTTTTCAATGCACAGAGGCGTGTGGGGTATCTATCTATGGATAGGCCTTCAAAAATGACATAGAGGTTTCTAAGAGACTTTTCCATTTATGTCAACCGTTGGTGAGATATTAGCTGTCAAAGTCGGAAAAAGTGGTCCCCCCCCCCCTCTAATTTCCAAACTATGAAGTTGAAAATTCAGAATAAAATCAAGAGTATGTACATTGATAAACACTGTCAACGATTTTTGGTTTGAATAAGATAGGTCTAACGGTTTTTGAGTTATTGCTGAAAAACTGTCTTGCCCAAACAAAAGGGCGTAAGTGCCGTCAATTTCCTATGAAGATACGACCTTTTTGATTCAATGTATTGTGGTTTTGAATAACAGTTGAACAGTTGTATAGTGGTTTTAAATGTAGATTAGGTGTCGGTACGGAACCCCTTCTTTGTGCGTGGTCCGACACGCACTTGGCAGGTTTTTGGTGCATGGCATTGTCAAAACTAAGAGAAAAATATGGTTCTTATTATCAGCACCTTTTAAAATAGATTGGCTGTTTTTTATTCACAAGTCAAGTCATCTCTTTCATATAAATACGTATGTGCGAAGATAACATGCATTCTCAATGAACTCTAGGTAAATTAATAATGAATAAATAATGATGGTTTTTATCCAAGTTTTCAAGACCCAGAAACAATATACTAGTATTCATCACAAAACAATGCCCTTACCGAGATTTGAACCTAGCACCATCAATTTTGCAGACCGCCGGGTAGGCTGAGTTGGTAGTGTTACCAACTGTGTTAAACTGCCCAGCTAGCACGATATATTTCATGGTCATCTTTTAAGTGACATTTTGGTCGTATATAGTTAAGGTTTCTTTGTTAAAAGTTTAGATTTTTTAAGAAAGCAGTTTTCTTAACGAATCTTAACCCTCTCTTATGAAACAAAAGACGTACAACTCTCATAATAAAAAACTATTTTCAACTTGTCTATCGCTACAGCGCAGTATCGTAAGTCCTTGGAAATCACCTATTCAACGTTCGCAGCTGTGAAAACACTAAAACTTTCCTCTAGACATCGTCTGCCACATATTCCATATGACATTGAAAGATTTATTTCGCGCTTTCGCTTGGCCCTAAACATAATAGGAAAAAACTGTGTGAAACTTGATCTTAATATGACAGTCATGATGTGTTAAATATAATGAAACGGGTCACTCACGTCTTAAAGGTCGAATATCGCTCGACATGTTTCAGACCGGTTCGCGGTCCTTAATCATGAGCACCTATCGCGGCGGCGGTTTTCTTAGCACTGCGTGCCCGTGCCCTGTCCGCTCGGTTGCTCGGCGCGGGCGGCGGCGGCGGCGGCGAGAATCTACCCTCGTTTTCTTCACAATTGTTCAATTAGCCCGAGAGCTATACGGTTTCATTGTATGAAAAAACAACAATATATCGGTATCAGCAAATTTTGTGCATCTAAAATTAGGTTAAGTAATTATACTAAGTATTCTTTAATAATACACCTACATTTATTAACGCGGCGGTAGAAAATATTAAAAACAAATCTATAAAAAATCCGTAAAAATCTAGCGAAAACACTATAAGAATTATTTTGTTTATGATATACTATTTCTATTTATGTTCTTTGTAATATATGAAAATGAACTTATTTTTGTTACGGTAACTTAATAATACAATCAATTATTAATATCGTAAAACATAAAAATGCATTACGCTAATGGCATATAAGGTATCATTACAGTTAGGGTTTTTATATGCCTTTATTATATTTCTTGACACTTTTTTAAACTGAATCAACCCAAAATACCTAAAGCTGTAATAACTTTTGGAATTAATGTGGCAGCCAAATGCACTCTGTAGACTATTCATGAAGGTCAAATTGACTACTACGACTACCTATTACATATTTTTTTCTCATTTCCCGTTGCATATATTGTTCGATTCTGGTCGTAAGTATTAAAATAGACATAAACATAGAAGTACTCATCATAAAAATACTGATACCCTGTTTGCTGCAAAAATTCACCAGTTTTCGGGCACATATTTTTTTTTCCAACTTCCGGTTTTCAGATTCGGAAATTTTATAAATATAGGTTCTTAAAATCACATAATAGGACCGTATAACAAAAATCAGCCAGTTATTGAATTATTTCCAAAAAAACCGTATCTTTCTCGGGCTAAATGCCGAACTACACACAACACTCACAACGTCACATGCTAATGTCTCGTCCACACTCTTCACAGACGTAGTATTCAACACTGTTTTCCAGCTGGGTGGTACAACCCATCCACAAGTCAAAATCATGATGTGCGTGACATACATACGAGGGAGATTTCATTTGAACAAACAATACGAGTAGAGAAACTGTTTTATTTCGATTATATATAACACATACTTACATATTTTATTAACATTTATTTATAGGTCTACGAGAGGCGTTCAATATATTCTCGGTATAACAGTTTTAATACGGGCCGGTTAGTGTAATTCGATAACAGATAAAAAAAAAAAATTCACACTGATGTCACTGATATGTCCATTTGTTTTTCTGTAACTGCTGAATAAAGATGTTCGCACACTACATCAACTCCGCACCACTGTGGCACCAACTCAGCCCAAATATGTACGAAACGAGTACGAATGTACTTACGATACGTGGACAACGCCATAGATCATGCACACGTCGTACACTACCTTAACACCAATTTTGGAAATTTTACTGTAGGAAATATGACATGAGGCTTAAATTTCAATATTTAGCTTTGAATCGAGTGGCTGTTGAGTTGTTAAGGTCTGCGAAGACTTAAACTAATGTCATTTCCAAGGTCTCAGACTTTCTCCATGCCAAGTTTAATCTAAAACTGATCAGCGTTTTAAGCTTGGAGAGGTAACAGACAGACATACAGACAGAGTTACTTTCGCATTTAGCTTTTGCCTGCAACTTCGTTTGGGTAGAACTCTTTAACGCCTTGGAGAAATAATAGGCATAATTGCTATTAAACTATTTTAGGAGCCGGCTTAATTGTCGCTCTCCCATACAAGCTTTCACCCCCCTTTTCATCCCTTTAAGGAATGATTTCCAGGATTAAATCTGTACTATGTCCTTTCCCGGGATTCAAACTATCTTTATACCAAATTTCATTTAAATCGGTTCAAGCGGTTTAAGCGTGAAGAGGTAACAGACAGACATACAGACACACTTTCGCATTTATGATATTAGTATGGATGTATTTAAATAACAACACATGAATTATATACAAATAAAACTATCTAAACTTAAAATATGTTTAGCAAATTGGGTCCCCTAGACATGGTTCCTAAAATGTTCCTAGTATGGATTAGTAAATTAGTGTGGATTTGATATTTTCTAGTATAACAAATGGTTCTCAACATTCTCAACCTAAACTTGAACATAGAGCATAAACCTTAATTTATCGTATGTTTAATTTTATGGTAATGTTATAAGTATCGGTCCCACGTAGCTTATCAGCCTTCGACGCCATAGAGTTATCTAAATAACCGATAAGGTTCTGATTCGAGGTCATGACTTTTCGGTTCACTGTGAGTTTAATGAAAGATAATATCGAAAGATTATAGAGAGAACAAATTACACATTGAATAATAATTTATAATGGCTATTTAAAGGTTTACCGTGTATCTAAAACAAAACACAGATTACAACAAACACAATCTACAGGAAGAGGTAGGGAAGCTAGAGGGCAATGGACAGTTAAAAGGTTTTAGCTCTACATATATACTACTAACGTAACAATATTAAGACTGCATAGGCCTAAAGTCGGGAACCATTATTACAAATAATAAAATGAAATGAATATTTATTTTTTAATGACAAGACTCAATTGTCACAAAACGCATGTGTAAACGTCTTTTCAACCACCATATCAACTATTATCACCGATCCCTTTGTTGCATAGAACATATTTACTTTGGGTATGGCGCTTTTATAACTTGGCTTGACGAACGCTATTTCGGAGAAGGCTCGTGTTGATACTGGCTGGTACTGCGTTTCCGGTTTTATTTTTTATATTTTTACGGTTACAGAATTTGAATACGTAACGTTTTTTGGCACGATCGTAACTCCTTAGCAGTCCCTAGTCCCTTGTGGCGGATAAATATAAGGAGCTATTAAAAAAAAACGGCGTGACTTGAGAGTGAATGAAAAACAAATTGCGGTGTGAAATATTGTTTTAATAAATCAAAGTCGTGTTTGGCGAGGGGGAACGGCATTGGTTTATTCATGTTTAATACGATCGCATTAACATGTTCCTATTTGTCAGTATACAGTTTGCGTTATTTTGCGGCGAGCCACAATATTTAATTGTAATGGCATTCGCAAAACCATGATTTACATATTTGCACGCTTCATTTTTCAGCATTACAAAAACTATACGGAATATATGCAGGTTTTACTAACATCAAAGTGCGACGATCGGATAGTGTTAACAATCCCAATAATACGTTGCGTCATATTTTAAATGTACTTTGACAAAATATGACAACATAGAGGTATAACAAAATATGATAGTATTGTTTTAGCTTAAATTACATTAGTATAAGTAAAATATTTAACTGGAATTGTGGAAGTTAAGGAGCGCACTATTCGCCAACAAACTGCTGGCGTGACGTGAATGTTACTTACTTGTTACTTAAGCCCCTTTTTTGGAATAAAATAGTACATTTCGATGCTAGTGCGGAAAGTATGTTATTTCTTCACGAGTGCCGAGGGATGCCACGAGCCGCAGGCGAGTGGCAACACTCGGGACGAGTGAAGAATGACATTTCCGCACGTGTATTGAACGACGTTTTTTAATACAGTTGCGAAAAAATAAGAAAAACAACAAGTAATATTTATAAAAACAATATCGAATGTTGCCTTTAGAAACTTAAAACATGCTTGCAGTAAGTAAAAACGCCTCTTCTTTGACAGGCGTTTCGGCAGCTATTCCGTTCCACTCAGACAACTTATTAAGAACGGTTTTTCAATATTCAATATTAAAAAATAAACGTGTTATAATGATGAAGAGGTAAGTAATAAAATATGAAATGTGTATATTTTTCGTATTCTGATATTAACAGTAGGTTTTTATGTTGATTACGACGTTTAAAGGAAACTAATATTTAACACCCAGCAATAAGGAGTCATGCATTGGAACAAGCATAAAGTTAAAAAAATTGGAAAACTGAAAAGCACTAGTGCGCGAAAACCAACTTTCCGCACGCTAAACAGCTACGTAAAGTAGCACTTTTTGAGCAACTGTATTAAAAAATATATAAGGGGACATTAAAAAAAAAATAACGCCCACCATACATTGTCATCCAAATCTGGAATTGGCGAGAATTAGTGCAGAACCGAGAAGGTTCGTGTCGATGGCCAATGATTCATTTTGGGTGCTGAGCCACCGAAACGATGGGTACATTTTCATCATCATCCAACCTATATACGTCCTGGGGTACAAGCCTCCTCATAGTCCTCAATGATAAGACGAAACGAGTAATAGTCCCCAGTCTGGCCCAGTGCGGGTTGCGAACTTCACATATACCTTTGAGTATCTTTGAAGATTTTCCTCCAATGTTTTTCCTTCATTGAAAAGCGGCAAATTGTTCAAACCACTATTCTTTGCTGCTCGTTACCATGGTTATGCCTACTGAGTCACCCTTTAACCGCCATCGTCTTATACATATAAGGTGTTAATTTATTAGTTGCAGATATTTTTACAGCTGATAGTACTCGGTCCCTGGAGTAAATTTAAGTATGAAACATTATAGCTTTTTCGATGTTTTTTTGAAGAAAACTGAAAAACAAATTTGTTACGTAAAAACACCCTGTTAATGTGATGATTAAATGAGAACTCATTGAACAGATTCTAGCACCTATTTTACGTACCACCACCACCACCACCATATCAGCCGATGGACGTCCACTGTTGGACATAGGCCTCCCCCAATATGAGGGGTAAATGCCATAATCGCCACGCTTGGCATGCGGGTTGGCGATCGCAGTATCTCCACCGCACTCCAGGGATGCTGCTGCCCATCTCCCGGTGGTCCTGTTCGCAGTTTTAGGACATACCCGGGTCCACCACTTACTTACTTTTACCCTTTTACGTACCACTTAACTGTAACTGGCCACTTCACGACGATAAATCAAATACTTGATTGTTAATGTCATCTTATTTTCCGTCTGATTGTGTTGTTTGCAAATAATGTTTACTTATTTTGAAATGCCTTCTTTTCTTCATGCTTGCTTTTAAAATTACTTTAACTCACTTATCAAAGGCTAGTATTAGTTAACTACCCTAATGGGTGGATTTTCTTGACCACATAGTTTTAACACGACAGGCCCAATTTCCATCCTACATTTGTAGTTTTTCCGCCGAATCATAATGACATTTAATACAAACAATTGTTGACATGAGTGACATGACAGATAGTGTTAAACGTCTTATCAGGCACATGGTGATTTTTTTAGACGATATTACAAATTAAACTTTTGTTTGGTAAATGAAAACAAAAAATATATGAAAAGGTTTCTTAATTTATATTTAAAGTTAATTGTTTTAAAGTAAAGTATCATCTGTTAAAATATCTGCAACTAATAAATAAACACCTTATATATCAGACACCTTCCTTATTTATGACAGAGTTGAAATTTGCGAGTATCTTTTTTGACATTCGGCGGTTAAATGGTTAAAACCGAGATTTTATACGGTATAAATCTACCAAAAATGAGTTTTAACGACTATTATAAACTAATTTTGATGTGGGTCATCTCTTGAGCAAGCTAGAAGTCCATATTATAAAAAAAAAATCTAAGAAACTCGGATACTGTTGTCACCTCGCTGACAACGAGGAAAAGTTGATTGACTCAAATATCAAATGATATTCCGTCAGAGGCTCGAAAACACCTAACAGCCAAATTGTCCACTTGACAAGTCTAATCCCAACACGGCACACGGCACACACACACACACACACGGCACGGCACGGCAGTCGCTTCCGTTAAAACAAAGTACCTACGCCAATTCTTGCGATTAGGTAGTGGACCCCGGGCATCCTTTTGAATACCACGTTACTGTTACTGAATTAAATTACTCAAGAAAATAAATACTGACTTATTTAATCGTATAGCATTTATTTACGAACCGTGAGATCTTCGAGACAGGGCTCGGAACCGGTATTCTGTCCATATAAAAATACCGGTATTTTTTTAGTTCTTATCGTTCTTTCGTCTACTATTTCATGTTGCCGTTGACGACCTGTTTAGCCTAGTCGGTAGTGACTCTGCCTCCGAAGCTAGAGGTCCCGGGTTCGAATCCCGGCCAGGGCATTTATTTGTGCATTTATCACGGATATTTGTTCTTGGGTCTTGGATGTTTTCTATGTATTTAAGTATGTATTTATCTATATAAGTATGTATATCGTCGTCTAGTACCCATAGTACAAGATTGTGGTTGTGGTTGTTATATATATGTTTAATTAGGCAATCTAACAATATGAAGTAATAACCCAAATACATTATTGAGTCCTACATAAAGAGCATAAACTAATTAAAAATATTTGGCTATTTCAGGATTTTGAGATTAACCGGTTCCGAGCCCTGCTTCGAGAAGACAAGTACGGTTGCCAGTTTTTGTTGCACTTTTAGCACCACCCAGGGGTCACGTGTAGGGTAACGGTGGGTACTCCCTACGGACGTGGTGCAACTTCGACCCCCCTTTGTCAAGTGAGTGGGCAACTTGACTGTTAGAAGTTCTCAAGCCGCCCGATGGCCTCTAACTTGGCTTGACGACTGCTGTCGTAGACAGCAGCCGGGATCAACGGCTTAACGTGCCTTCCAAAGCACGAGTATATAAATACTGACAAAAGCTCGAAACGCATTAACGCAGAGAGCGGGCGCGGCGCGGGGCGGGGCGGAGGCGCGGTTTTGCATTTTTGATCATTCCGAGACTGTCGACTGTCGATTACTGCTTCATATCCAGGCACCGGAAATTCAGATACTTTTATACCTACAACTAGCAAAATCCCGGAAAAAGCTAAGCAAAGAGTCGGCTCCTTAAAATTAATATTTCTATTATTTAGTTTCCATGATTCCGGGTTCGTATAAAGCATAACGAAAAGGTTTTCTTAGGTTATGATTATGACTATTTTCAGTAGATTTTAGCAACATTCACGTTGGCAAACAGTTTTAACGACAAACAGTTATAACGACATACAGGTGGTAGCAAAAAAAAAAGTGGTGGTCCGTTTAAGGGTGTCATGGTATTGTGTTTTGATTACGGAATATGTATGTGTTTATGTTATCCTAATTTTCGGTGTTTCGGGAAATTCCGGCAAATTTATTAGTAAAATTAAATTGGTTCCGCCTCCGTGCTACTCAACAACAACGCGTTGTAGGTACTGAGGCCGAAGTGTAGGTATAAAAGTATCCGAATTTCCGATCCCTGTTCATATATCACTCATGCCGCTTCCGCTCCGCTATCCCACGCGGTTTTTTTGTGCGACGCCCCCCGGGCCGCGTTCGCTTACCGCAAAACCGCCTCGCCCCGCAACGATGCTCCGCCGCGCTATGTGCGTTGCAAGCTTTAGATACACCTATATTCTCTAGTACAAACATACATTGCACAATAGTAATGGTGAGAAAATACCTAAGCCGAACCGCTAGAGCATTCCTTACTTTAGTGTTATGGTAGAATTCCACGTTTTATGAGGCTGCCCTCGTTCTAATAGGCCCCATACACATCGTCGGCCAGATGAGTGAAACGCTACTACCTGATAGAAAGGGTTAACAGTATGATTCCAGGCTTGACCTATTTGCGAAAATTTAAACTAAAATCAGAATAACATCTGATATCACACGCACCTTGATTTTGAAGTCACAGAGAGAGAGCATATTTAAATAAATAAATAAATATTAGGGAGACTTACACAAATCGAATCGCTTGCGACTTCAGAAGTATCACCGTTGCCGATCTTTTCTTTAATCTGAGGATCCGTTGTTTTGACAGCATAAATGCAGGCCATTTAACCTTCACTGCCAGACTTATCTATACTAATATTATAAAGCTGAAGAGTTTGTTCGTTTGTTTGAACGGGCTAATCTCAGAAACTGCTAAATCGAAATGTTCGAATTGAAAAATTATTTTTGTGTTGGATAGTCCATTTATCGAGGAAGGCTTTAGGCTATAAAACATCACGCTGCGAACAATAGGAGCGAAGACGCCGACGAAGTCGCAGGCAACAGCTAGTTTTTTAGGGTTCCGTAGTCAACTAGGAACCCTTATAGTTTCGCCATGTCTGTCCGTCCGTCTGTCCGTCCGTCCGTCCGCGGATAATCTCAGTGACCGTTAGCACTAGAAACCTGAAATTTGGTACTAATATGTATATCAATTACGCCGACAAAGTGGTAAAATAAAAAGTGGAAAAAAATATTTTATTAGGGTACCTCCCCTATACGTAAAGTGGGGAGTGATTTTTTTTTTTCATTTTAACCCTAACGTGTGATATATTGTTAGATAGGTATTTAAAAATAAATAGGGGTTTACTAAAATCATTTTTTGATAATGTTAATATTTTCGGAAATAATCGCTCCAGAAGTAAAAAAAAATGTGTCCCCCCCCCCCCTCTAACTTTTGAACCATAAGTTTTAAAAATATGAAAAAAAATCTCAAAAGTAGAACTTTATAAAAACTTTGTAGGAAAATTATTTTGAACTTGATAGGTTGAATAGTTTTTGAAAAAATTACATAAATAATTTCTGAACTAAGTTTGTAATTTAACCGTATAAACAGGTGTTTATTGTACCTGTCATTTCTACAAAATCACAATGAAATGACGTGCTTTCAAAGGTTTTGTGTTTCTGTACTTAATATGTCAACTTAATGTGACGGACGGAAAACTACGGAACCCTACACTGAGCGTGGCCCGACACGCTCTTGGCCGGTTTTTTTAAATATATCCCAGAAAACTATGTAGCTACCTATAGCGACAGCCCGCCTGGCGGGTGCTAGCAGGGTGAGTAAAGTTACCGCTAAGCGGGTTTCTGGCAGTGATTGTGTTAAAACTATATTATGGTAAAACTACATAATTTAGTCAAACATTATTTATCAAACATACTCATACCAAAATAAAATGAAATTGAAAAACTTTCCATAACACACGATCAAACATAGAAACATTAGTAACGGCGTGTCGGCGCACGCGCCACATGCGGGTACCATCCACCATTTATTACCCGGCTCTTACAATAGGGCCTAACTCATTACGGCACACTCGACGAAAAAATATAGAACACTTTTGAATCCTATCCCTACGACTTAAGGTACAACATTTATTCATAGTTTTAGACGGTTGGTTTGGATGGGTGTTATGTCCTTCTGTGTTCGGAATGGAATATCGCACTATAATGACTTTATTCGACCATTCACTCTAATGGTCCCGTATGTACTTTGTTTAGGGCGTGCAATTAATGTGTATTATAATGTTTATAATTGTCCACCCGCATATTTTTTTTAACTTAGATTTTTAATATTTGAGCCTTTTGGACGTGTACACTGTGGTCAACAACGATTCACAAAAGTACAAAAATATTGATGGATTAAGTAAATATATAATGGTCATGGCTATCACGTGATAAAAGACAAGACAGAGCATCTGTCTCTTTTTTTAATCAGGGCCATAAGAGATTTAGGTTTGCCTCTTTCTTGAGGAAATATATTATCTAAACTATCTAAAGTAAAGGGATTAAATAACTAATCATCTATACTTAATATTATAAAGCTGAAGAGTTTGTTTGTTTGAACGCGTTAATCTCAGGAACTACTAGTTCGAATTGAAAAATTATTTTTGTGTTGGATAGTCCATTTATCTAGGAAGGCTTTAGGCTACATAACGTCACGCTGCGACCAATAGGAGCGAAGACGCGAACGAAGTCGCGGGCAACAGCTAGTACTTAATAACCAGGTTGAAGTATGTTGTGGGCGATTGGCTAGCAACGTGTGTCACTACAATATCACATTTCCTCCTGCAATTGCTAAAAGTGGCACTGAAAAATAATTTTCATGTGGTCTGCCTGCCCCTTTTGGGAATATAGGCGTGAGTTTATGTATGCATGTACTTAATATAGCAATTTAATCTATAAGTTATACTCAACATATGTAATTGAATTATTGACGTGTAATACATCTTTTATCAATAAACAATTGAAATGGATAGGAAGTCTAATGTTTGCTTGGACACGTAATCTCTCTTTTTAAGGTATTCTATCAAACATTTTACACTTGCAGCCTGTGGACCAGAGGGCCTACTCCGAACTTCGAAAATCGAATTTCGTGTCGTGCCGTCCCTTTCACTCTCGTGTCATACACTATATGACGGAAAGAGACGGCACGATACGAAGTTCGATTTTCGAAGTTCGGAGTAGGCCCTCAGCTACACTCAAGGGTCATACAATGCCCTGCGCATACAATACAACGACGTTTTCAGGATGCTGTTGGAACTGCCACGATATTGCAGTGCGCCCGCTATGTTCGCGGCGGCGCGTACGAACGATTTTTACGTGATCATACGCAATCGGTCGGCGTCAATAATGCGGAGACTGAGTGGCAGCGGCAATAGCATCTTGAAAACGTTCGTCGATAACCTGGATGCGCCATTACCGACGCACTGGAACAAACTCCATTGCCACTGGTTAGTCCTAGCTAACCAGCGTCAAGGGATGGTGCAAGTAATCTTATTCAATTTTTTTACATATTTTAATAGTTACCCTAATCCTAGTGTGTAAGTATAAATGTAACTAACAAATTATGGATGTCTATATGGTCAGAAATAAATATTGAAACGGCGTCTTCGATTTTATAAATCCATGTAAAAAGTTACATGCACATAAACCGTTACCTACTAATCACTAGAGAGAAGATTTTTTTCTTTATCTGTTATATTTCAATTATTAACTACTTTTACCATTAAAACAATAAATACGTTCACTGTAATGCGTAAAGCCGCCACGCTCTACTTGAGAGGTCATGTTAAAAAACCGGCCAAGAGCGTGTCGGGCCACGCTCAGTGTAGGGTTCCGTAGTTTTCCGTCCGTCACATTAAGTTGACATATTAAGTACAGAAACACAAAACCCTAAAAAAGAGCGTTCCACGTACAGCGACATCTATCGGCAAATTAAGTAAACTATTGCGCGCGAGCTTAAAGTATGGAAGATGATTTTTATGGAATAATTCTTTATTGCGTGAACCGATTTTCACCGGTTTTACTTTATTTGAAAGCACGTCATTTCATTGTGATTTTGTAGAAATGACAGGTGCAATAAACACCTGTTTATACGGTTAAATTACAAACTTAGTTCAGAAATTATTTTTGTAATTTTTTCAAAAACTATTCAACCTATCAAGTTCAAAATAATTTTCCTACAAAGTTTTTATAAAGTTCTACTTTTGAGATTTTTTTCATATTTTTAAAACTTATGGTTCAAAAGTTAGAGGGGGGGGGGCACATTTTTTTTTACTTCTGGAGCGATTATTTCCGAAAATATTAACATTATCAAAAAATGATTGTAGTAAACCCCTATTTATTTTTAAATACCTATCTAACAATATATCACACGTTAGGGTTAAAATGAAAAAAAAACACTCCCCACTTTACGTATAGGGGAGGTACCCTAATAAAATATTTTTTTCCACTTTTTATTTTACCACTTTGTCGGCGTAATTGATATACATATTAGTACCAAATTTCAGCTTTCTAGTGCTAACGGTCACTGAGATTATCCGCGGACGGACGGACAGACGGACGGACAGACATGGCGAAACTATAAGGGTTCCTAGTTGACTACGGAACCCTAAAAAAAGGTAACGCCGCCAAGATAATTTACTACATAAACTAATATACAAAATGTCTAATTATCCCAACTATATCATTATTAGCCGTCACTGACCGATGCAAAACAAGCAACAAATAAAAAATATACCAACATTCCCGTCAATTTCGACTGCATATAACATAGTATTCTAAAAGGGTGTAAGTTGTCTTAATCCTGCAGCAAATTCGGCGTTTTTGAGGTAAACGCACACATACTGTTCCATTTCGTGAATTAGCATCGATAGTATCTTAACTGCTTTCGTTATCAGGCCAATTCAGCGTCATTAAAATAATTTGAAGTGAGTCACTGCGACAGAATTGCGAACCAGCTGCAATATATGACGAGTACAGTCCGCTGCGGTTTGTCGAGTTACCATATTCCTGCGATATTCAAAAACTTTTTCAGGTATTTACGAAGACTAAGATATCCTCCTCCTCATTGATTCCTCCCAAACCGCTATACCACCTAGCGAAGTTCCAAATACATTTAATTCGCATTTCTTAAATATAGGTTTAAATTATGCCATCAAAACGGATCCCGTCTTAAGCAGGCATTATCTTCGTAGTTACCTAGATGACCTTGACGTACCGACGATGACCTTGCCGACCGTAACAAATGACATGCTTAATAATGTAATCCGAAACATGTTCAAGACACGTGCAACTGTTGATACCTACGACATTTCACTTAATATTTTATTATGCATATGGCCAATTATATCTAACATTTTAGTTGTACTTATTAATATTATTTTTGAAACAGGTGTGTATCCAGAAGTGCTAAAGAGCACCAGAGTGAGCCCAGTGTATAAGGGAAAGGGTGACAAGTGCGATGTCAACAATTATAGGCCCATAACAATAGTCCCAACGATTTCAAAAATTGTGGAGTCTATTCTCTCGTCGCATATAATGGCCCATCTAGAGTACAATAACCTACTGACTGACCGCCAATTCGCTTATCGGCATAATATGTCCACAACTACAGCCGCGCTCAAGATATTCGACTGCATTGTTTCCGGGCTGGATGACAAATGCAAAATGGCAGGTATATTCTGTGACTTGTCCAAGGCTTTTGATGTGATTAATCATGAACTGCTCTTGGATAAGTTACATCATTACGGGATACGAGACTTAAGCCACAATGTAGTAACATCATTTTTGTCCGACCGGAGGCAGGTTGTTAGATTATCTGTGAGCGGTAAACTACTGAAGTCTAGTGCTGGCAGTGTAAATGTAGGAATCCCTCAAGGTTCGGCGTTGGGAAATACCCTTTTCCTAACTTTTATGAACGACCTTCCTGCTGCCATCACGACTGGTCTCTCTGTCCTATTCGCGGATGATACCACGGTGGTGGTTAGCGCAAATACGTACGAGCAACTCGGAGAGAAGATACATGATGGTTGTGATCAACTGCAGAGGTGGTTTTCTGCAAATGGCTTGGTGCTGAATATAGGTAAATCTAACATCATGATCTTCTCAGGCCGCAAGATTACAGTTCCGCCGTGCGTAGCGAACAGCGCGATGCAGATAAGCGATAAATGTAGGTTCCTTGGCTTCACTCTGGACTCTAACCTTAACTGGAAGTGCCATGTAGACAAACTATGCGACAGATTGAGTAGTGCAGTCTTTGCTTTACGTAAGCTAAAACCTCTTATATCTGACGATGCCTTGAAACAGGTTTATTTTGCTCATTTTCATTCTTTGATGTCGTACGGCACACTCATTTGGGGAAACTCAACGGATGCCAATAGAGTGCTGCTCATGCATAAACGTGCCGTACGTGCGTTGATTGGGGCAAAATCGAGGACTTCGTGTAGAGGCCATTTCTCGAGTCATGGTATAATGACGCACTACTCACTCTACGTTTTCGAAATTATAATGTTTGTAAGAAACAATTTTACGGATTTTGATAAAGTAAATGTGATTGGCAAAACACTCCGCCGCACTGGGCGTTTGAGAACAGTCCCCCGTCGCATGGCACTTTCAGGTAAGAATCCACGCGTTATTGGGCCTACTTACTATGAACGACTACCCGCTGACCTTAGACTTGAACCCTCTGACGAAGCATTTCGACGCCGCCTGAAATGCCTGTTATTGAATAATCCATTATACTCAGTTAAAGAGTACATTGATCTTGATATGACATGTAAATAGTAATTATTAATTAAATTATTCCCTGAATTGTTATTAAATATTTTTTGAATAGACACATATATATATATTTAAGTTGAATGACGATCCCTTGTGGGAGATATATTTAGTTTTATTGTTTTCTATTATTAATTTACATTTGTTGACATTGTGCTGCTATTATTATTGTTTTATTTTTTCCATGTTTTGACGATCATGATAACAATTCTTGTAATTTTGACATTCTATGCAAATTTATACTGTAATTTTTTATCATGAAATAAATAATCTAATCTAATCTAATCTATCAAATAGGTAATAATTTCATTTCAAAAGTATCATTCCGCTGAAGGAAGTCTTCTTTATAACCCCTAAAACAAACGAGCGATGTTTAAAGTTTAACATGTGTATGGGCCTCATAAGATGGCTCAAAGTCACCCAAAGAGAAATGGAGAGGGCTATGCTGGGAGTATCTCTGCGTGATCGCATCAGGAATGAAGTTATCTGCGTGATCGCATCAGGAATAAAGTAACCAATATAGCCCTCCGAATCGCTAAACTTAAGTGGCAGTGGGCGGAGCACATAGCACGTAGAACAGATGGCCGTGCGTTGGGGCGGAAAGGTTCTCGAGTGGCGACAACGTACCGGAAGGGGTAGCGTACACGGTGGACTGATGACCTGGTAAGGGTCGCGGGTGTCCGCTGGATGCGGGTGGCGCAGGACCGGTCATTGTGGAATTCTTTGGGGGAGGCCTATGTCCAGCAGTGGACGTCCTTTGGCTGATATGATGATGATAATGAACTAGGACCAAAAGTAAACGATAAAACTTAAAAATTAAATCAGTCTTTTTCTCTCTCCAATAAACTAACAGGAACACCAATACCGTATATTTACACTGTGTGTGCCACCTTACCTATTGAGCTGGCCAGACAACTTACAAAAAAACAATCACTCGCAAATTAAATCAGACGTTAACTTGTGTAGTTTAGGAAATGCTATGGTCACTTTCTGTCTCCATCATCAGATCAGCTCGGTGTTACCATAGATATAGATAGGTTAAAGGTTTGTTCGGGCTTGGTTTCCGCAACTCGACGTCATATGCGCCTATTTTGCGTGATGGGTTGATAGTGCTACAAGTGCCAACTATTAACACAGCCAAATATAAAAAAAAAACGCCTGCTTGGATCTGTGGTACGCAATGACATTGACAGTTCATCATAGGTTGGTCGTATGACTTGAACTGTCAATGTCATTGCGTACCACAGATTCAAGCAGGCTTTTTTTTTAAATATTTGAAAGACTTAGAAATGTAGTAGTCTGATACGGGGCAGACGCGAGGTGATATAAAATATTTGGATTTTTATAAAATATATGGCGCAACCGAAAAATCTGAAACTTTTTCCTGTTAATAGCGACGGTTATTCCTACCATTAGAAAAATAATCAAGGACTTTTAAAATTTTCAGATATTCCACATTCCAGTATGCTGCCACCCCTGGGCATATCAGGATGACGTACATACTGTCGTACGGCTGTCTCTTCGTCCTCCATGCCATCATGGTACCATATAATATTGCATTGTCCCCAAACTTATACGTAAGAATGCCACATTTCAGCTCAATCTGCATGTTAATGGTAACTGAACTAAAATTCTAATAGACATCATCTCGAATGGCCCGAGAATTAGCCTCCTGCTTTTGCCTCTGTCAAATTGGTGTCTAGTGTTAACTATCAGGCGTGCCGTAAGCTTGTTTGCCTCATCGTCTGCGGTGACGGCTTACCATCTCCAGGCGGGCCTAACGCTTGTTTGCCACCGACGTGGTATTAAAAAAATTAAGACTAAGGCACGAATTATACAGAGACGGCGTAAGGTGAAGCGCCGCTTGAGTGTAATTCATCGACACGTCGCCTTCGTACATTTTGTATGAAAAGGTTTAGAAGCGGCATCATCTCTGTGTAATTCGAGTCTAAATTGTATGCTCAAAACCCATCAGTACAGGAAAACTCGAGTCAATGGCGGTTTAAATTATCGGTGTGCCAATTAATTGTATCAACACAGGATGTCTACACAGAAAAAAAAACTTACTTGTAACAAGAACCAGATATGTCTCAACTGATATATCTTGATCCAAGATATATTTACCTTTGACTAAGATAATCTCACTAACGGTCCGAGAACGTAAAAATCTCAAAATTCAAGATTGTAAATCTTGTAACAAAAAATGTATTATTCGGTTCGAGATATATAACTTGAATCAAAAGTTATATGTTTCTCTTACTAAGAATGACACTTTCTTATCTTAGCGGTTTTGATTTGAGAGTTAACTCTTGTGTCAAAATAGAGTCTTATTTAGCTAGAGAATTGATGTAGATCTTAAGTGAAAAACGTAAAAATATTGAATTAAGTAACATATTACTTGGCGGGAGATATTAATTGTTCCATCAAAGAAACAGTTAAATCTGTAGTGAAGAACTAAGACAATATTGATACAAGTAACATGTTTCTTGGGAGGAGATTATAATTATTGCATTCAAGAAACAATTACATCTGAAGTGAAGAACTAAGACAATATTGAACCAAGTAACATGCTTCTTGGTAGGAGATTATAATTATTGCATTCAAGAAACAATTACATCTGAAGTGAAGAACTAAGACAATATTGAACCAAGTAACATGCTTCTTGGTAGGAGATTATAATTATTGCATTCAAGAAACAATTACATCTGAAGTGAAGAACTAAGACAATATTGAACCAAGTAACATGCTTCTTGGTAGGAGATTATAATTATTGCATTCAAGAAACAATTACATCTGACGTGAAGAACTAAGACAATATTGAACCAAGTAACATGCTTCTTGGTAGGAGATTATAATTATTGCATTCAAGAAACAATTACATCTGAAGTGAAGAACTAAGACAATATTGAACCAAGTAACATGCTTCTTGGTAGGAGATTATAATTATTGCATTCAAGAAACAATTACATCTGAAGTGAAGAACTAAGATAATATTCAACCAAGTAACCTGTTTCTGAACGTTTCTTGGTAAGGGATATTAATTGTTCCGTCCAAGAAACAATTACATCTGATGTGAAGAAGTAAGTCAATATTGAATCAAGTAACAGGGCGAGTTTTCTAAAACGCTGATATTAGTTTTCTTATACTTCAATGGTTGGTCTATACACGAAGTATGAAGTATCTCGTTTAAAAATATATTTGCTCCCGAAACAAACTTTTAACCCTTTTTCACCCCTTCAGAGGTCGAATTTTCAAAAACGCTGAAATTGGTTTTCTTAGACTTTGATGCTAGGTAGGGATGCTAGGATTAACGAAGTTTCAATTTTCTAGTTCGAAAAATTTATTGCTCCCCATACAAACTTCGCACCCCTATTTAACCCCTTTAGGGGTGGAATTTCCAAAAATCCCTTCTTATCCCTAGCCTACGTCATAAATCTAACCGACTGTGCAAAAATCAATTCTCTAGCGTTAGTAGTTTCGGCTGTGCGTTGATGAATCAGTCAGTCAGTCAGGACTTCTTCTTTTTTAGATTAAGTAGGTATTTAATTATTTATATCATTTATTAGCATTAGGATTATTTTCCGATCTAATATAACCATCGCGTATTATGTACAATAAAATTCAACATGGCATGATTAATGTTCTGTGTGGGCAATCGTGTGGTGCCGGGTTAGAATAGCACCACCCTCTTTCTTCCCATGGGTGTCGTAAGAGTCGACTATGGGAACCGAGGTTGAAGTGTGTTGCGGGCGATGGGGTAGCGCCTATCACTGCAATACCACATTTTCTCCATCTTTAAATCGACAATTGCTAAAAGTGGCACTGAAATTTAATTTCATGTGCTCTGGCTACCCCTTTTGGGAATACAAGCGTGAGTTTATGTATGTATGTAACATGACATGAGTTAACATCCAAATTTACTCGATAGGTACTCAAGAATCTGAATTAAATTAGCTTCTGTCAAAAAATTGCATGTTGGAGACAATCTTCTTTTTGCCAACTGTACTTTTTGGGCGTAATCATCAATTGCTTATTCAGACGAATGTAATGAGCCCAAACTCGATAGAATTATAAGAATATTACACGTCCGCCAGAGCGAAGATCCTATGGCCACTGTAGTGTAGGTATCGGTGTATGTAAGTAAAACAGTATTACAATTCAACGCACGTAAAAAGCCTCCCAGGGCTCTTTTTACTTGCGTTCAATTATACCTAAATGAAACATCAGACTAGCTCCTAACTCCATGGTACAAACGCCAACACAGTTAACCGCCCATTCGTGACCCTTATTACAATGCGCGTAAATGTGCACGAATGTTCAGTTAACTGTGGTTGGCGATGGTGTCTAACATATTATTGCATAGTAACCGAAGTTACTTAGGTATACAAAATTTCAACTAAATCGAACACCAGCCCGGCTAGTATGATAGCTTATACCGTCACGTTATATGGCCAAAATGTACTGAAACGTCACATAAAACGTGACGGTATAAGCTATCATACTAGCCGGGCAGGAAGTGCTACAAATTCGGCTTAAAAGATTTGACCTAGAAACAACCAAACCAAGATACATATATTACAAGTTAATAAAAAGCTTGTAAAAAAATCGATTCAAGAGATTATTTCTTGCGCCAAAATATTACCGTACAATCTTACGCCAAGATATCATTTCAAGCACCATTTTGGGCCAAGAACACAAACTACTAAGAAGATACTATGCCAAGAATCATGAATCTTGTGTGAAGACTGTCAAAAGTTGAAATTTTGCTAGTGTTGCTATATGAATTATTTTACCTCAATCGTCTTGCAAAAAGGATTCATGTAAGGTTCATCACATCTCTGGTCTGGTCTTTCGGTAAAGTAGCATTTCAATAATATTATCTTTTTAACCGACTTCAAAAAAAGGAGGAGGTTCTCAACTCGTCGGAATATATATATATATATAATGTATGTTCACCAATAACTCGGAGACTATTGGACAGATTTCAAAAATATTTTTTTTGTTTTTTTTTATTTATTTTTTAATGAAGGTACATCACATTATCATTTTTAAATTTACTCGCCAAACTGACGAAACAGTTTGTTGGCGAGACCGCGCTCATTTCTACAGATCTATGTGCACCTAAGTTACTTAAAATATAAAAAAGGAAAAAAAGGAAGAAAGGGAAGGGGGAAGGAATGAAAGGGTATGTTTTCTAGTTGGTTCAATTGACATCAAGTCTGGATCTGATGACGGGATCTTGGAAAATCGACGGAACTCCTCAAATATTCAAAGGAAACGTATAACGATTTTAGTATTTTCGGTAACAAACCAGGCATTTACATTTATAAAGTATCATTTGGTGAATACATACATACGAAAATAAACCTTATTCTGCTCAGTATTAAGTTTGAAATAAAATAGTCACATTAAAATTTAACGGCTTTTCTGTTAGCACATAAGTATATGATTATTAAGATAATAAAAGGCATTAAGGCACTGTTAGTCTTACCCCGTTAGTGGGGCAAGTGGGGTGAAATCAATATATTTTTGTTTTACAAAAATTTGAAGTTACTTCAACTATTAATTTAAGAGTAAAACATAAAATTTTGACGTAAGAACCGATCTTTATTTCTAACAATAAACTATGTTAGTCTTACCCCACCTTACCTTAATATATTCCACTTCATTTCATTAGGTATGAGGATATAACAAGCCGTTGGCGTATATTTTAGAAAAAAAATTGCAGTATTTTTCTGTCAGGGGGAGCTCAAACTTGAATTGTTTTGAAATTGATTTTATATGAAACCACTGGCTGAAATTTAATGATATGGTATATTTTTTGGAATAAGCTCATATACAAAACATTGATGACATCATATCTGGAAAACGTACCCGGTGTCGGATGTCCACCCAAGTTTTAAATACTTGCTTTCTAAGAATCCTACTAAACTTTTCCGAAAAAAAATCTCCATACGCGAACTTCCCTATCTTTTCTACAGGACTGTAGCCAGTTCCTGGATTAAGAAATTGATAACATACGCTTTACTAATGAGTAATTTACAAAATTTAATTCTTATTTTATACGATCGAATAGCATACAATGTCTAGAAGTTATAACTAGTTAAGTACCGCACACATAGGCGCGCAGACTGCGATTAATAAATTATTTTATTAATCGCAGTCTGCGCGGACGTAATCACGGGTAAAAACTAGTTTTCCAATAAATTAAAGTACCTACGTTTAACTACTAAGTATATAAGTAGTTAAAATCCGAATATTTATATTCCGAAGCAAAAATAGCCATAAAGGACATGTATACATCTCTTTGACGTTGATTGTTTGGCAATAAATGAAAAGCAGAATAATATTACTTCTCCAAAGTATTGTTATTACACTTATTACTGATTGGAAAGTTTTAGTATCAATTAGTTAACTATTTATTTACCAAATAAAATCTGCCGACTTGGCCATATCACAGCTCCAAAAAACATATATTGGTTTTAAATAATGATATAAGTACGTAGGTATATTATGAACTAGCTTTTGCCCGCGACTTCGTTCGCGTGAACATCTATATCGACTTCTATTCCGTTTTTTATATACCGTTGGGGGATGATTTTTGGAATTAAATGTATTCTATGTTTAAAAGCATATTATTGTGACTGTACTTACTGTGTACTTTTGCTAGTACATATTTTACTGCTCATGCTACGTCACGTAAATATGCTAGACATTGCATATCGTTGCGTTTACACTAAGGGCCTTTTTACACTTGAGCGATTTGCAAGCGATTTGCCAGCGATTTCTATACAAAACTCGAACGCGGCGATCTCGCGGCGTGATGTGATCGCCGCGATCGTATTTGTATAGAAATCGCTGGCAAATCGCTCAAGTGGCGAACTTTAGGGTCTTACCTATTAAATGCTATACTTCATTATCAAAAATTATCAGATTTCATTTAAGTCCTCTAGTTGTAAGTTCAACCAGTTTCACATGCTATTATACTCTTAATTGTTTGAAGTTTAAATCCTAGCTTGGCATACATGGATTTGAATCAGAACTGGTTTGTATGTTTTAATCAAATACTACTATGAAGATACATAGAAATAGACATGTCAGTTAAATAAATTATACCGAGCGCCATCTAACGGGGTGTTACCCAAACAGTCCTGTAGGCGTTTTAAAATGTGTGCATCATTGATCTATACATTTATATTTAAATTTTTCTATTGCACCATTATTGTACCAGTATTGAATTGGAAATTTAGGAGTTATCCGAATTTCCTTGCGCTTAATATAAAATTCCAATTAAAAATACTGACTGTTTAAGAGGAAACACTAAGGGCAAGAGAATTGAAAAATAGGTACCTATTTATAAAATCTATTGCCATCGCGCTATGCTCGATGCAAATGCCCGTAGAGCGTGATAAGGACAACTGCAGCTCGGACCTAAATTACCTACGAAAAGTAGACAACATTGTAAAAAAAAAAAATTTTTTTCGTAGTCCCCTGTTTCCTTCTCCAAACCTGGACCGATTTAATTACTTTTTTTCATTAGAAATTAGAAGAAGGTTTTGTGCTGTATCCCTACGTTTTTCTTTTTTTTTATACAATCTCTTCAAATTTGTTTGCTGGATGTCTGAACACCGCGGAAAATTTGGCTAATTTATTAGGTTTTTGGACGTTTATATCTCTTTTCATAATAATTTTATGAAAAAAAGGTAAAAATAGGACACGGTAATAGTAACTATGGATTTTTTGAAAAAAAAAAATGCTCTAGTGGTATTATCCAGGGAGGAAACGTCCCCTGTTGTATAGAAAAAACGGCCGTAGTATTTACTCTTAATAAAACATTGAAAATAATAAAGACTAAATAAGCATGAAGAATATCAATCTTGTATTCGAGGAATCAAAAACCATTAGGTATTAAACATTAAATTGTTATTCGAATAGTACATCACTTCACTTTTGTATCCTACTGCACTCGTTGTTAAAATATAATTGGTTTCCGATATACGTATGATATAATAATAAATAACTGATTAAGTAACCACAAATTTCGTGCAAGTTTCAAAATGTAAACTGTCAAGTCTGACAGCAACCGAATTTTTAAGAATTTTAAAAAATTTCAAAGAGTTAATAAATCAACGTAATAACTATATAGTTTTGGCGAAATAAATCTTGAACGAAAATATATTCGGAAAAATATTCTTAAAAAGTTTCCTAAGGTGACCTGTTATAACGTTAATAATTTTTACTGTCACCTAGCGTAAAATCACCGCAACTCTCATCGGTCTCCTCAAATGTTATATTATATAGGTCTGTGGTCCAGTTTATTAGGCACTGTTAACACCAATTTCAAGGTACTGTTTTATCAATGTTGACAGCAGCGACTGACTACCTGTCCAGCATAATTAAATCTCTCATTTGAAACAGTTACTATGGGTTGGAGGATTTTTGTTATTTTGTCGCTAGCCCCCTAAGAACCGATTTACCTATTTTTCACTCCCCATGTTTTCACATTTTATCCGTTAATTTCACAATGTTTGAATGGGGTTATTTTTACCTTGCAGCCAAGTATATGCTTACCAATTTTCAAGCCTTTCAATTACGAA
Source organism: Notocelia uddmanniana (assembly GCA_905163555.1). NCBI lineage: Eukaryota > Metazoa > Arthropoda > Insecta > Lepidoptera > Tortricidae > Notocelia > Notocelia uddmanniana. The sequence goes on from LR991064.1 coordinate 1,259,950, forward strand.
TTGAAGGAGTTCTCATACAAAGTTCAACTCCCCTTTTCACCCCCTCTCAACCCCAATCTGTATGATTTTTACAGCCTATAACCTGGCCGAAGGTCCAGTAAACGTATTAGTGAAGGCTGCATTTGAATCCATTCGCTAGTTTTCACGTGATGCTGGGACAGATAAACAGACAGACAAACAGACAAACAGATAAACAGACAAAAATTCTAAAAACCGTTGAAATGTGTTCTGTTATCGATTCTAAGACCCCTCAATTAATTTTTTTGCTAATATCTTCAATGTACAGATTTTCGAGCTTCTACCGCTTTATTATATGTATAGAAGATAGAAGATTAGCTATTCGACTGTGTAACTCTCTCCCTCATGACTAGTCATGACTTAAGACGGGCAAAATCTATTAATATTTTCAAATATCTAAATACTGAAAGAACATTATTTGTCTCCTTTACTATCGACTATCGATTTTTATTGTTGACTATATACATATATATATTTTTATTTGTATTTTGATACTGTTACCTAGAATATGTATGATTGTGTATGTAAGTTTATATATAAAAGTATTTGAGTAAGTATGTATATTTTTATACAAATCTGTAGCATAACAATTTCTGCACCACCTGCTACTTAATCTATTTTTTTCCGCTACCTCTAACCAAAATTTGCCTGGTAGATATCGTTCTTTAGCGATAATACCGCCTGTTGTCTAATTCAACCTACATGTTGCTGTTTCGTTTCGGTTTTTAACTGATGGATTTGTGTGAGGTGTGCAATAAAGTGTATTTGTATTGTATTGTATTGATATCTTACAATTTATACAACAAAACAATTTCGATACGAGCATTTTTATAACCACTAAAATGCAATAATTTTATTTTTGGGAAATCGAAATCGATTGCTGGCAACATTCTTACGCGTGGTCGCCGGTTGATGGTCGGTAATTTTTAAAAAACGCTGGTTGTCATATTTGTCATTTACTTGTATATACCTTACCGTTAACGGAGGCGTTGCGTCTAGCTAGGCTGTTATAAGTGAAACTAGTGTGTTGCTGTTGATTGATACAGTGGACATATTGATATTATGGACAACAACAAGTTGGAAAACATATTGGCAGGTTGGGATACGCCGCCAGACGTGGTGGACAACTTCAAAAGTAAGTTTTTTAATTCGAGAATTTTCTAAAATGATACCTACGCGCTACACGGCCATACATGGCGGCATGGCGGCCGTTAAATATACTTATAAATCTGGGGCCAAAACTGTTGGCTTTCGACGAAAATTGTCGCTTTAATAACGTAGGTACGTATCTAGTTCTGTTTCAAATCGTATGCCATTCGGGTCCAAATGATTCTGGCACCGCCGGTCGCTACCTTCCAACCTAACTTACGAGTTTACAAGTGTTTTCAAATCCCGACCCGATATTCTGGCCCCAGATAGCGAGTTCCAAACTCGCCTTGTGGGTTTGCTTAACTTAGATTTTACCTACTTATAAAAAATTATGTTTGTGCATGCTCGCGGTGGCCAGGCCAGGACCTACGCGACCTTGTCAGGCCGCGGTCTGGACGCCAGCGGGCAGCGGGGCGCTCATACATTGAACCCGCGCTATTGTATGAGATGAGCGCCCGCTCGCCGCCCCACTGCCCGCTGACGTCCAGACCGCGTGCTCAGGGGGCCTACCGTGAACCGAAAACGAAATTTTCCCTCTCTGTCACACTTACGTACGAACTTGCAAGTGTGACAGAGAGAAAAAAATTCGAAAGCCGTTCGCGGTACCACTTCTGGCCTTCGTTATTCTCGTTTAAGTTGATTTTGATATGTATGTTCTAAAATCTAAAGGAATAGAATATTGTCTTAGTGTGATTCAACTGTTTCTTAAATGCAACTATTAATAATCTCCTATCAAGAAAATTTTACTTGATTCAATATTTTAATTCTTCACTTCAGATTTAACTATCAAGAAACATGTTACTAGATTCAATATTCTCTTCAAGTTATTTTCTAAACCATTACATTGTTTGCTATATTTTAAGTTTTGAATGTCATAGAGCATTTATATTTGTTACTTAAATCTTATGTTTTTTGTTTTTGCAGAGAATGATATTAATGTAGAACAATTAAAATTTTTGATTTCTAATGAAATATATTTGAAAGAACTTTGCCCTCATATTGGGCACCGTATAAAGTTACGAAGTCATATACAAGACTACTTGGACTCACTTGCTGAAACTGAAACGGCATCCTCATTAAACTCAGATCTTACTATAATTAAAGCTAATTGCCCAGAACTGATGCAACTTGATCAAGAGGGATCCATGGTCCTTTCAGATTTGGATGTTTACTTAAACATACCAAGCAGGCGGTCACTGCCAGAATTTGACCTGAAAACAATCCTGCAAACATCTCCACAAGGAAATAGTGTATTTAACTATTACAGAAAATATAAACAATTAAACTCTCAAAAGAGAAACATAATTGTGGATATTGTAGTGAAATATCACTACACATTTATTATTAACAAGTACCTATTAATCAAATCATTGTTTATTTTGCTTTTGTAGAGTTACTGTTTTGTTTTCTATGTAGGCAAGTAGATAAAAATAGTATAGAAGGGGTCCATTTCAAAATGTGCCTTCTTAGGGTGTTTTTAACCCCAAAAAGCACAAACATGGGTATTTTAACTTTGACATGTATATTTAATATTTATGTGTCAGCCTGTGGCATCTCCTAAGCGGATGAACCGATGATATATAATACTTTTTTTTTATTTCTGCAATTGATATTCATTTAAATAGGATTAATTTGAGGGATCATGTAGCGTATATAAGTTTAGATTAAATAATATAGGCAATACAATCCCTTTAAATTCCTATTAAAATGAATCCATTTAACATTACTTGCATTTAAACTTACTTGTAGTCTAATTGTGAAATGGGTCCCATGTAATTTATTTCATATCATACTTGTAAAACCTATTAGGCATAGTAGTACATAGTAGTAGTAATATTAGTAGTAGTAGTAATAATAGTAGTAGTAGTAATATTAGTAGTAGTAGTAATAATAGTAGTAGTAGTAATAATAGTATTAGTAGTAGCAATATTCTTCATTGTGCAACACAAAAATACAGCAGACAGAGAATATCAAATAGATCGTAATAGTTTAGATCAGTATTGTAGACCATAAATAATTTGTTCAAGTAGCTAACATACAGTACTCATTATCTAGTAAGTACATTTAAATTACTTTTATAGAGTAAAATGAGAAATATATTTTACTTTTCTTTTAGTAACATTAAACCAGAAGAATTTAATTTACTAGCGGCCAAAATTGTAGCACTTTTCCCGACAGAAAATATATACACTTATTACATGAAAGCTGTGCCAACTTCTAAATCTGCATCAAGAAAATATGTGCCCGCTAAAGGAAAATTAGCCGACAAGGTCCGGAATCTACTGTACATATCAGGAGTAAAGCGTAGAAGCCTCATAACTACAGATACAACCGATCCAGATTCAGATACAGATTCTGTTAAAAAAATTGAAGGTAAATTAGTTCATATATGATTTTTCCAAGCATATATAGTAGGGTGTCCCATATTTTGCGATTTTTTTAAATTAGTAATGCATACCCGCTATATATATATTTTTTTCCCCCAAATAACTGGAAAAAAAAATCAGCTAATTCCTGTAACTGTAACCCGTGCCGACTTGCATCTGAATTTCCCATACAATGTATGGAAATGAAAAAAAAACGTTTTTCTTATTTCTTTATTTTTCACATCGAACGCTTACAATAACGCTGTGCAAACATTATTTCACAAAAAAGTCTCATTGCGGACAGAAAATCACTAAAAAAGTAGCAACTCTACTTCTGTCAGATTTTCTCAATACTAATTATTATTGGAGAAATCCGAATGCAAGTCGGCACGGGTTATAGTTACAGGAATTGCCTGAAATTTATTTTCAGAGTTATTTGGGGTAAATAAAATATATTTAGCGGGTATAAGTTACTAATTAAAAAAAATCGCAAAATATGGGACACCCTAATATAGGCACTAGTCTACGGAAGCGACTGCCATCTGACCTTCCAACCCAAGGGGGAAACTAGACCTTATTGGGATTAGGCTTGTCAAGTGAGTGGCCAACTTGACTGTTAGAAGTTCTCAAGCCGCCCGAAGGCCTCTAACTCGGCTTAACGACTGCTGTCATAGACAGCAGCCGGGATCAACGGCTTAACGTGCCTTCCAAAGCACGGGAGCGCTCAGTTAGTAACTACTCAAAGCGGTCACCCATCCAACCTCTGACCTGGGCCCACGTTGCTTAACCTCGCATACCGCACGCGGTACGCGGGCGCCGCTGGGCTACGAGCGCTCCCTTTTATTTATATATATATATATATAAACAAGGCACGGACAAACAATGTATACTCACAGATATACCTATAGATATCTGTGAGTATACATTGTTTGTCCGTGCCTTTTCTTTAATATTATCAAATGCTTAATTATTTGTTTATTTCGTACAGTGTAACTAGGTCTTAGTTATACATTTTTTCATGATCATATTTCAGAGACTGCCCGAAATGATGATGTAATTTGGCTTAAACATAATAATGAGCCTTGGGAACGAGTTGTCGAAAAATGGAATAACACTTTTGATATAAGGACCAAGGAGAATTTCAAAACTGTGCACGAGTTTATCGAAACATGGAGTATCTTAAAGGATAGCAAAGCAGACACACTGGTAAGTTTTTTTCATTTCCAATCATGAAATAAAAGTTTATTAGGTTATTGACATCATCTTTACAACACAACAGGCAAGTTTGGAGCCTCCTATTAAGCATTATGTTATTTATATTATGCTTGTATCGTATTTAAGAATAACCGGCCAAGCGCGAGTCGGACTCGCGCACGAAGGGTTTCGTACTACGGTGTCTGTCTGAAACTACGGTATTTTATTTTAATAAAATTATTTATTTTTAAAGTGAATATACAACTAAATATTCCGTGAATATTTTATGCGTATCTACCTGTTGCCGTTATTAATATGGAGTAAAAAACGGCAAAAAAATCACGTTTGTGGTATGGGAACCCCACTTAAATATTTATTTTATTCTGTTTTTAGTATTTTCTGTTATAGCGCCAACAAAAATACATCATCTGTAAAAATTTCAACTGTCTAGCTATCACGGTTCATGCGATACAGCCTGGTGACAGACAGACAGACAGACAGACGGACGGACAGTGAAGTCTTAGTAATAGGGTCCCGTTTTCACCCTTTGGGTACGGAACTTCAAAAATTGATGAACAGTATAATAACATTTTTTTTATTAATAATAATTTAAATGTCTCTTTAAATTTTACAGTATCTAATTCTTTAATAGGGTTTGGAATTTTATTATATATTAAAGGCGCCATTAGGAGCGCTCGTGGCCCAGCGGCGCCCGCGTACCGCGTGCGGTATGCGAGGTTAAGCAACGTCGGCCCAGGTCAGGAGTTGGATGGGTGACCGCTTTGAGTGGTTACTAACTGAGCGCTCCCGTGCTTTGGAAGCTTCACTTCACTTGACCGGTCTTGTTTTGTTTACTTATGTTTATGTTTATTTGTTTCAGACAAAAAAATACCAGTCCAAATCTACCTATTAGGTTATTTAATACCACCTAAAGGTCGAAAATCACGCAAAATCAAATTTTCAACCACCGAGTCTATTCAAGGTTTAATGATTCAAACAAATGTAAGTACCCATATCCTTGTATTATTGTATTTGTAGCATTTACTATCATAAGATGAACATACATTTCCCGAATCTGCGAGCAGTAATGTTTTCAGGATATTGTAGTTACGTCTATTTCCTTGGCAGTCTCTGCAGCGTTGTTGTGGTTTTGCGAATTCTGATAAATGCGGTGTCAAATGGTACATTCTGTTTAATAAGTGCCTACTATAATCGCGATATCTGGGAGCACGGCAGTGCCACCGCCAAGTCGAGCAAAACAAACACACAAGGGCACGGCCGTTATACGTTAAGAACTATCGCATGTCAAAGTTCCTTCATTTCGTCACTCACTCACGTACTCACACGTAATATCAATTCTAAGGTACTTCTAGCAAACCATGTTTCAAATTTTAAACACTATTCATGTTTAGCCTATTAAGTGATAAAAAATTAAAAGTCCCGTTTACTAGATAACTGTAATCGTGTCAAACTGCACATATAACTTTGTAATCGTGTATAAATATATGTAATTACTTTTGCAGTTCATAAAATGTTTCCTCACTACGTAAATAGATAGATAAAGACAGATGATAATGATGTCTCCGTTATTATACCATTATATAGTAAGTAAAACTTGCCGGAAAGCGTATGCGTGTCAAAGGCAAGCGATGAGAAACACCTGCGCTATTGTTTCTTTTATCACATAAATAATGTATTACATGTCAAAAAAAATATTTCTTTTGACATGTAAAACATTATTTATGTGATTAATTCATTTTATTTTGAGTTCTTATTGTATTCTTATTCTTTTTAATTGATTAAGGGTTCGAATGTGTTAGACCACTTTGAAAGACAGAACATACGACAGAGCATATGTCTATCGCTTTTAAACCTTAGCAGTCAAAGTAGTCAAATACATATATCGCGAGCCTTCAGTCCTACGCGGAGCTAGGACTCCCCCTCACGAAATTCTCTTAAATAAAGGGCGCACTCTGTTGGGACGCTTGTCCTTCGGCCTCGCGTGCCATGCCGCTCGCCTTCGGGCCTTTAGCCCTCAGGTTCGCTTGTAAAACACTCGGGGATGGGCAGTCTCCACGTTGAATCACCCTTCGTACCTTTGGCCTTCAGGCTTACGAGTACATAGAGCGCGCGCTCTGTTGGGACGCCCGGCCTTCGGCATCACGTGCCTCGCCGCTCTCCTTCGGGCCTTCGGCCTCGCGTGCCTTGCCGCTCACGTGCCTTGTCGCTCACTTTCGGGCTTTGGCCCTCAGGTTCGCTTGTAAAACACTCGGAGATAGGCAGTATCTACGTCGGCACACCCTTCGGGCCTTCGGCCCTCAGGCTTACAAAGAGAAAGCGCTCTGTTGGGACACCCGGCCGTCGGCCTCGCGTGCCTTGCCGCTTGTAAGACACTCGGAGGTAGGATACTCACTACGCTGTTGAATCGGGCGTACATATGTGGGTAGTACCAAGATGCCTTATCTAATTCTACCATTGTTTAAAATGAACGTTGCAATGGAAAAGCTGACGTATAAAGCATAGTACCTGAAAAACAAAAACGAGGACTTCCTACAAAAATAAATGATCCACCGAACTAGCTGATCTGATGATGAAGACAGAAGGGGGTCATAGTAACTCCTGAACCCGTCGTGTTTGGGCTCATGGGAACCGTAAATTATATTTTTGTCAAAAACTTATTTATTATTATTCTTACCCAAAGCACTATATGTAGTATGTGTGTTACTTAAAATATGGGTAGATGTGTGTATGAACATCAATGCAGTATTTCATTTATTTTTATTTTCTTATTTCAGGAAGCTGGAGATATTGATGACGTGATAGAGAAGCAAAAAAAGAAGGCTGCAGTGCGAAGTGACACCGTACAACCATATGTGCTGGTACAAGGGCCGCTACAGAACTTTTCACAGATATATATTATCATCGACGATGTTAAGTATCACATGCAAAGCGCTGCAAAGGCGTTTGACTTGCTATTTAAAATTTACCATGTCTTCCACGCCAAATATCCGCAAGTGGCAGAGCACCTCCATTTAATCATACAAAAGAAAGTGTTTCAAATTCACACAGCTTACGATTCAGTCCCACCGTACATAATAGATGTTTTAAATTTAGATATTTAGTAAATCTGTAAAATGTTGTGTCCCGAGTGCAAAATTTACCTGAGTAATTTCAAACAATATATTTTACATTTAGAACTTATTCATAAGATAAAGAACTGTTTCCACTGTCCTGTCGAAAATTGTCACAGAATTTATGGCACAAAATATTCTTTAAAAGATCATTTAACTTTTTTCCACAAATTGTTTGACAAGCGCCGACTTGACAGTAATCAAATTGAAAAAACATATGTTCTGGATTCTGCAAACTGTAATACTACAAGTACAACTATCACGAAAACTCCAACAATTGATTTATTGAAGTTAAGCAGTTCCAATTCCAAGCCTGACATCGAGGACCATAACAAAAACAGTAAAGATGTAATAATGCAGTTTAAAGATGATCTTAACTTATCGGTTATACTTCTTATATCAAAGTTGTACAGCAATTTAAACATGCCACGAAGCCAAATACAAAGCGTAATCGATATTTTTAAAACTTTCCTTGCAGATTCGGTGAGTCACATAGAAAGGCAAATTCCAGTGGCTAAAAATAATGATAGTAATGACAAAAAACATTTTGAAAACTTGAGTATGTTTTTAGATATATTTAAGAATTGTTTTCAACCAATTGACACCGAACATAAACTCATAAACTTTTTTAATGCGAGTGGGAAATTAGTTAAACCAATTAAGAAAAAAGTAGGTGTCTCGAAAATGCCGAAAAGAGTAAATTCTGCGGTTATTATGTCTTTAAAGGATGAATATATTTATTTGGTACCATTAAGAAATAGTTTGAAGTTGTTCTTAGAGTTACCACATGTCTTGAACGACATATTGAACTATCAAAGACAGCTTGATAACACTGAAGGTGTATTGCGAAATGTTGTTAATGGAACGTTATGGAAATTAAGAACTGAACATAGCTCAGATATTACAATTCCTATATATATCTACTATGATGATTTTGAAAATGGCAACCCGTTAGGTAGTCACGCCGGTAAGCATAAAATTGGCGCTGTCTATTGCAGTATTGCGACCATTCCACCACAGTATGCTAGTCGACTGGAAAATATTTTCTTGGCTCTGCTTTTTTATTCTAGCCAAAGAGTTAAATTTGGTAATAAAGCGGTTTTTGAACCATTGCTTAGTGAGTTGAAATTCTTAGAAAATAATGGTATACAAATTTTTTCAAATAATAAGATACTAAAAGTAAAATTCTATTTAATTGCTTTATCAGGAGATAATCTGGGGCTCAATTCCATTTTGGGTTATGTGGAAAGTTTTTCTGCCAATATTTACTGTAGAATTTGCATTATGGACAAACGAGAATGTCAGACTGCCATTGTAGAAAATGAAAACAAAATACGATTACCAGATGATTATGAGGAATGTATAATTAATAACATTGGTGTAAAAGAAGATTGTGTGTGGAATAGCCTCGATAGCTTTCACGTTTTCGAAAATACCAGTGTTGACGTTATGCACGATCTGTGTGAAGGTGTTCACAGATATAGTATGGCTTTAATTATACAGTCATTCGTTAACAGAAAGATTTTTACGTTAGATCAATTAAATTCTAGGATAAAATACTTTGCATATTCTAGATCCGAGCATAATCACCCCCCACCTGTAGCTAAGCAACATTTGTGTAATGGCGTCATAATGTTTTCGGCGTCGGAGATGTTATGTTTTGTGAGAAATTTCCGTTATATTATCGGTGACTTAATTGACGAAACTGACGAAGTTTGGAACTATTATTTGCTTTTATTAGAGTTAACGGATACATTGACCGAACAAACTATTTCGACAGAACAACTAGCCTATTTGAAGCAACTACTTAAGGAACATCATCAAGTTTACCTAGAGCTATTCAAAACCTTGTTAAAGCCAAAATACCATTTTTTAATACATTACCCGGGTGTGATAAACAAAATTGGACCACCTATATTTTACTCGGCTTTCAAATTTGAAGCTAAACATAAAGAACTAAAAAAGGTATCACGATCTATTGCGAGTAGGACAAACTTGTGTTATTCGATAGCCATACGCTGTCAACTAAAAGACTGTAGCAGGTTTTTATCCAATGGAGGCTTCGAAAATAAATACAAGTGTGGAAAATTACAGCAATGTGTAAATATTCCGGATCATTTGAATGGTGATTCTAATTATTATTCAATTCCTACGTTTGAAACTAATGGATATATTTATGATTCTATGTCTGTTCTTTTGTTTGAATGTAAAGATGACAATCCAGACTTTCTTTTAATTAATAATATGTTAGTTAAGGAAAAAGATTGTAATACTGTAATCTTTTGTTGTACTGTGTTACAAATAATTAACTACAGTACTCATCTCAAAGCTTATCGAGTAAGCAAAACACATGAATCCAAATATGTGTCTTTGATTGATTGTTGTGATCTGACGCCAATGCCTCTCCGCTCAGTAGGTGGTGATTTATATGTGTCATTTTATAAATAATAAATATTGATAATTTAAGTGAAAATATACGTAATGTTAATAATAATAAAGTTGTATAGTTCGTTAATACACTCAAGCTCGATCTTCAAAAGTACATGATTATGGAGAAATATGGCAAATTGGTTTGTTTACCCTTTTGGCACAAGCTGTAACTGAACCTGCATGTACTTGTAATTCTTGTACAGTCGAGGAATTTGAATGTTTGTCACTTTTGGACTCTATTTCTATTAGATTAGAGTCCAAAAGTGACTAACATTCTAATTCCTCGACTGTACATACCTATCGAAAACGACGTCCGTTGGACATGGAAGGAAAAAAGTCATCTATAGGTAGAGTATTATTTTTTGTTACTTGTACTTAGTTGTAATAGAAAAAAATAAAGCCAGTATTTGGAGCTTTTGTAAGAAAAGTTTTCAGCTTGATATGACTTCTCTCCTTGTGTACAGTCAGCTGCTGAGAAACCTAAATAACTTGAACCTAAAATATTTTTACATATATGCACACACACTTGCATACACAACACAATGGGAGAAGTTATACCTCTTAGGTGGTCGGTTTGTTACTTGAACTTGAAATATACAAAAAGAACGAGTATTTGGAATATTTAGTGTTGTATGAAAAGTTGTCAACTTGCTCTATTTATTTATTAAGACTACCTGTTCTATTCGACTTATCTCATTTCTGAGTACACGAAGTTTCACATTAGTTTAGCATGTCGTTTTAAAATAAGAAAGTACTGAACTAGGTTTGTATGGAAAGTCGAGCTTGAGATGCTGTTCTCAGTTTCAAAAAAAGTAAAGTTATTTCTTTTTATTTCCGTGCAATGTCAATGTGGGTTTGGAGCGTTTGTTGTTACTAAATAAACAAAGTTTATAAAAAAAATCACAGTTTTATTTTAATTATTCGCATAAGCTTTATATACCGATCTATTAGGTATTAAATGTGTTTCAAATATTATTTGACATCTATATAAGTGTTTGTTTAAGTAGCACAATACAACGTATAATTTTAACTCACTAAATTTAACATGACCATAGTCGTCTTTTGTCAATATAGGTATAACTGTAAATATTTATCCATATAATATCTAGAAGATGACTAATTTATTCTTTCACTTTCATCCCTACTACTATTTTTTCAATCCCTTTAGATGGCGACGCACAAGCTTGACCGCGATTCGACTTGGTTAGGCGATTTGGCCAATCGAAACATCATGGTGATATGCTAACGCTAACCTATGGGAACTCTTGTATAATGGTTGGCGTTGACCATATCAAGGTGATATATTTCGATTGGTCATGTCGCAAAACCAAGTCCAATAGCGGTCTGGGTTGCAATATTTTGCAGTGGATTGAAAAAATATATAGGTTACACAGACGGCGCTACTACTGGAAACACATTTATGCTGGAAACAAGACATTTTTGTGTTTTGATTAAAAATGGTTTGTTCTTGTATGAAGACAATTTAAAGTTTTCAATGAATGAATATCACTCATTGAAAACTCAGAAATGTCTTCATACAAGAACAAGCCGTTTTTAATCAAAACTCAAAAATGTCTTGTAAGAAGTGAACGCTCTTGAGTAAATTAGCATTGCTACTTGGAACAAAATACTTTCGTTCTTGATTCAAAACGTTTAGCTTTTAAAAAAAGAGCTTTACCCGATTTTAATGGAGTATGTGCTATTTTACAGCAAGAACTACACGATCTTGAGTAAATTAGCACTGCTACTTGGAACAAAATACTTTCGCTCTTGGGTCAAAACATGTAGTTTTTAAAAAAGAGCTTAACCCGATTTGAATGGAGTATGCGCCATTTTACAACAAGAACTAAACAATCTTAATTAAATTAGCTCTGCTACTTGGAACAAGATATTTTCGCTCTTAGATCAAAACATTTAGCTTTTAAAAAAAGAGATTTACATGATTTGAATGGAGTATCTGCCATTTTACAACAAGTACTAAAGTATCTTGAGTAAATTAGCACTGCTACTTGGAACAAGATACTTTCCCTCTTGGTTCTAAACATTAGCAAATTTGATTCGAGATCTTTTCTAATTTCGATATAAGGAAACTCGAAAAGATCTTCGCCCAAGAAATAAAAGGTCTCGTATTATAGATCTTGGGCCAAGAACTAAATACTTGTATCAAATAACAAATATTTCTTGTATCAAAAGTTAAACACTATTACCTTAACTTAGAAACCATTTTAATTAAAGTATTTATCATTCTTCTACTAAGGTTGAAAAGTTCCATGAGCAAGATTGATAGTATCTTTTTCCAAATAGCAGTGCTTATTTACTCAAGATCGTTCAGTTCTTCTTGTAAAACGGCACATACTCCATTCAAATCGTACAAAGCTCTTTTTTTAAAAGCTAAATGTAATAACCCAAGAGCGAAAGTATCTTGTTCCAAGTAGCAGTGCTAATTTACTCAAGATCGTGGAGTTCTAGTTGTAAAATGGCACATACTCCATTCAAATCCACTGCTATTTGGAGCAAGATACTATCAATCTTGCTCATAGAACTTTTCAATCTTAGTAGAAGAATGATAAATACTTTAATTAAAATGGTTTCTAACTTGAGGTAATAGTTTTTAACTTTTGTTACAAGAAACAATTATTATTTGATAAAAGTATTTAGTTCTTGGCCCAAGATCTATAATACGAGACTTTTTATTTCTTGTGCGAAGATCTTTTCGAGTTTCCTTATATCGAAATTAGAAAAGATCTTGAATCAAATAATATTATTTGTTTCAAGTATTTTTTTTTTTCTGTGTAACGTACAAATCGTACGATGCATGGATTTGAGCGGAAAACGAGGCCATTATATTATGCAATTTATTATTATGTACAGTAGGGTTCAAAAGTGCATGAACATGTTTCAACCCTAATACTACAGCAATACGGTCGACATCTGTCCATGTAGTAATCAACTCGACTGTACAGTCGACTACAATGAGATGTAGCTATCCACTTTTTCAACTTATTGCATTGTATAATTTTACAATACAATACTCTTTATTGCACACCTCAATTAAAGGACACAGTACAGTACGTAATAACAATAAGTAGAGGCAAACAAAAGGCGGTCCTATCGCTAAAGAGCGATCTCTACCAGACAACATATCTTTCTAGTCGACTGTACCAGGGATTCGGGCATTTGCGTTTATTATCAAACATGATAGGTACCTAAATAGTTTTTTTTTGGCAAAACATAGTGCAGTTAATGGATTTAGACAATAAATTGTTAATTAGGGTTATATAAAGACTATAACGAGCCATTACGAGTAATATGGATGGATAAGACCGCTTGTTGTTTAGGTACAGTCAGCATGAAGAATAGCTACGCATATTAAGGCGGCGCAGTACGATCGGTGTGGATCGGTTCTCCATACAAACGTATTTAGGCTCTCATTTTAAAACGCCATGCTAGAATAACATGAAACTTTGTATACACAATGGGATCCGGCATATCTAGGTCGGAAATTAGTTTCTGTTGATAGAAATTGAAAAAGAAAAAAAATACAGCGGTTTTTTTGAGTTCTTTACGGCTTGTATGAAAACCTTAATAATCGCTGTATTTTTTCGCCATTATAATATCAAGCAACAGAAACTAATTTTCGCCCTAGACAAGCTGGATCCCATTGTGTATACAAAGTTTCATGTTATTCTAGCATGGCGTTTTAAAATGAGAGCATAAATACGTTTATACGTTATGGAGAACCAAACGTACTGCGCCCTCTTAAGGTGTATGCACTATGTTGTTTCTGAATTAATTGTAATTTTTTTGATGTGTGCAATAAAGAGTATGTGTATTATATTATATTGTATGGACGATTGCGACCCCAGACAAGTCCTAAGGCCGTGTGCTACCTCGTATTATTTGAGGACCTAACTTCCAACAGTTCCAACACTTCCTCGCCGGTTCTGGCGATGTTACATAGGTACTGACTGAGCAAGTGCTGCGGTCTTCTAAGCTGAGGTAAGGGTAAGGTGGAGGTACTTCCCTAGTTGGACTGGACATAAATCTTGCAAGCTACGTGTGCTACGTCGTAACCCGTATATACATGACATGATTATGTACCTACACTACACAAACCCTAAAGGTGCAAGTTCGTAGCGGACGACACGCAGCAGCAGCAGCAGACGACGAGTCGTCGCGACATTACTGGTTTCTATGTATTTCTATGAAATTCCCTCATTAGGTAGCGACACGTCGTCGAGCGGCAGACGACACTGTCGCCCGACCGCAGAACGCAGACCAGTAGCATGTAACAGTAATCATGACCGCAGATGACCGCAGCGACACGAGGCAACGACGTGTCGTGGCGACATTTCGCGACGACACGTCGTCTGCTGCTGCTGCGTGTCGTCCGCTACGAACTTGCACCTTTATTCGCCGGCATGAGGCCATGATGGGATGTATTATTGAATAAGTTGTATGCTCCCATATTTTTGCATCATTTTCATCATTCGCGTATGCACTAAATGGAATAACATCAGACATTTCTTCGTGTTAAACATTTTTAGTTCGCGATATATGTATATTAAATTTGCATCAATTTATCAACCAGACACGGACTCATTGCAATTTCCACGAAATCATATCTGACATCAACTATTTACTTTCACAGTTTCAATAAGCAACCTTGCCTCGTTGAAAATAAAGATCACGTTACAAATATTAAAAAGTTGAACAGTTGAATGCGTCAATGCACTTATTGGGTCCACGGTTGACGAAATCTTCACACACTCCAGGATCGGTATATTAATATTGATGGTAGAGAACAAATGCCGTTAACCTATTAAGTAACAAATAAGATTAAGCCCAGTTTAGCGGTGTTCGTGGGGTGTTTTTGTCATTTCTGAGCATCATTTGTCATTATTCCGGCCGCAGGGGTGACGCGAGACAATGATTTGGATGCAAGGCACAAGATACTAGCGATTAGACAAAGAAAACCTACTAGTCATTCATAATAGCAACCAAACACCACTACTTGCGCTGTAGGTATATGGTGTTGTGCTCATGGTGGTGAGTAAGCTAGAGCTCCCGAGGACGCGCTGTGTTGAGTAAGGGATCTGTCTGTATTTGCATTAGCTAAAAATAAAAGGAATCCTCTTATTAAAAAGAGCGGGCAGTACGCTTCTGATTGTTCTGGAGTTGCGAGCGTCCATGGACTACGGTGGCTGCTTACCATCAGGCAGGGCGTATGCTTATTTGCCACCGTCGTACTATAAAAAACAGCAGCCATATTATAATTTGTTAATTAGTTTTGTCTTCTTTCCTGTAGTTTACAAACAACACTTCATTTCAGTGTCACTACGTTTGCGTAATCACTTGTATAAACTAAACAACCCAAGCGTTATCAAGTTTCTGACAGAAATGCTTACACCGCGTCGCCAACTAATCATAAAAACAATTGTAATGAACTGAAACTCAACAAATTTAAACAACCTATCGAGTTTAAGTTTATTGACAACGTTTCTTTGGCTATATTCCACCTCAATTATTAGACCAACTTCTTAATACACACACACACATGTTAAATATTTCATTATCATTCAAATTATACGAGTTGTCTCTATGAACATCAGAAAATTTGCCCTTTTCTAAATTGTGAAAGACAAAATACATGCTGACTGCTTTACATGATTGACGCACCCCGCTTTCTCCTATCGCTTGTGCTTCAAAAAACCAGAGTAACCACATGCCAACCGCCGATAAGTAGTAGATTTAGCCAGCATTATGCTTTATAGAACACCCGACATGATTAATGTGCCCAGCGCTCCCGAATATTCCGAACAGATCATGCTCAAACAATAGCACTATCAAGTTTTGTTACGGTTTTTTTTTCTAATTTTTACTCGAAACTTATTTGAACATACATAGACATTAACCGCAACAATTACTGCATCAGAATAATTAATTGTTGTTCTTTCCTTTCATTGTTATTTTGTAGTTTAAATTGCGGTTTTCTGAAATACCTTTACACAGTCAGTGATGATACTGATGATGTACCTACACGTGTGATCGTATGTCAGTCGTGTGCTAATTATTTTAGCAGATAAGACTAAAATTAAATATAAACAACGAATGCCTCCTAGATTAGACACGACGATTTTACCTTCTGGTATGACACAAACAGGATCATCGTAACCACTAGGCAGACCACCAGCTCGATGCTCCGATGATATCCGTAGGGTTGCAAGTAAGCAGTGGATAAGAAAAAACGTAAGAATAAGAATCACCCTTATGTATATCACCCTGGGCACGGGACTTAGGAGAGTGGCGTAATAAAGAAGACTTGGACTGAAAAGACAGATAGATGACACAACCTACATTTTTTCCTTTATTTGTTCAAAGTAGTTTCTCCCTTCCCTAAGCGTCATTCCTTCAATCTCTTTTACAATCGTATTAAATACTCGTAAAAGGTCATGTCTTAGCAATTGTTCCATCATTACTTTTCATCGGTTTTCTTTTAATACATGTAAATGAAACGTCCATAGCATCTTATCCTTTAGACGTTCCATCACCGCTACATACGAAAAATATTCTCAATATCAAGAGTACCTAAACAGATGAATTCTTCAATCTACATAAAACCACATCCCATGGCACTATCTGTTTTCCTGTTCGCATAAATTGTAAATAAGTAGGGTTTCCCCTTGAGCATAATTTAAATAATCATTTTCCTTCAAAACAGCACGTCTAATTAATTTTTTTTATACGCTATTTGAGCAATCCATTCGCTTGAATGGATTGCTGAGAAAGCTTTACCTAACTAACTTCAGCGGGATAAATAACCATGATTATATCGACACACACATCGAAAGTCAATTTTTATAAGAATACATATTGCGTTATAACATAACCTTAACTCCTACAAATATGAGAGAGGTAGGACACAGCGCCACGATTTTGCCCAAATTTGGAGCAGCCAACTGGGGTGGCTTGGCAATTGAACACCTAGGATCTAGATCTTCGACTCTTGAAGTTACAGTGTAGGTTACAATCCCTAGCCTACCGTTGGTTTGGTCGGGACGGTACAGTTGCGAAATAAAAAGATTTCGTCACTTTTCTACTTTATTTTAATGCCGTTAAAGCCGAGACTAGGGTGTGTTCGTGGGAAATCCCGATCCCTAAATTCCCGGGATTTCCCGAGAAATGAATATCACATTTTTTCCCGGGACTGATTTTGTAATTCCCGTTGCTTTCGGAACTTTCGGGATTTCATTATTTGTGGTGAATGTACAATCACATCACTGAGCTTCTCTAGTGAAATGGCAAAATGAATTGTTTCTTCGGGCTCATTTCATCAACTCAGACGTATTTATCTCATGAACGCGAGGAGGTATCATCATATCTCCCCCAAAGACTTCCACCATGACCAATCCTGCGCCACCTGTATCCAGTGGATACCCGTGATCCTTACCAGGTCATCAGTACACCGTGTGGGGCCTTATTTCCTATTACTTGTAATAGGAAAAAGGCTTGTTGTTTTTTTTTCCTGATATATTTTATGGACATTATCTGATTGAAATAAATTGAATTGACTTGTTGTCTAGGAGAATAAAGTGGATGTATAGTTGTATACGCAAGTCTAGTGCAACGTTTCTGACGCTGTCACTTCAAACTGCGCAAAGTGGAGAGGAACGAGGAAAGGCAGAACTCACCACCTCATCATCATCCTAGCGTTATTCCCAGTATAGTTGCATCCTGAAGGATGCCTGTGGTCCGCTACCTAATCCCAAGAATTGGCGTAGGCACTAGTTTTTACGGAAGCGACTGCCATCTGACCTTCCAACCCGAGGGGGAAACTAGAACTTATTCGGATTAGGCTTGTCAAAAGTGAGTGGGCAACTTGACTGTTAGAACTTCTCAAGCCGCCCGGAGGCCTCTAACTTGGCTTAACGACTGCTATCATAGACAGCAACCGGGATCAACGACTTAACGTGCCTTCCAAAGCACGGGAGCACTCAGTTAGTAACCACTCAAAGCGGTCACCCATCCAAGGACTGACCTCGCCCGACATTGCTTAACGTCGCATACCGCACGCAGTACGCGGGCCCCGCTGGGCCACGAACGCTCTAGGTAGAACAGAACTCACCACCTGATAGGAATAATAATTGCCGAGAAGAGAGAGAAATCTTTCGAATGCCGGAACACGCATACGCGCTACAGGAAACCAATTTAAAAAAAACGGTCCACTTTCTCATTCAAATCAAAGGGAATAAATACCCTCAATGTTCTCAGTAAATATTTAAAAAAATGCCATTAAATCGCGAGCGTTGCCAAAAGTTGCTCGTGAGGGAATACCAAATCGACTTTCAGGGGAAATATCACTTATTCATGATGACTCTATAAAGAAAGGTCACAGTCCACATCAGAGATATGTTTACACTTTGTACTTTATACCATGGTAATAAGGCGGAAAATGTATACATATCTTTGAGAGGATTTCCATGAAGTGTCATACATTTTTGGGGAGGTTTATATTCAGCAATCAATTAAGTGATTATCAAAATGTAAGGACGCCGTCGAATGATATCGTATATTCTAAAGATGAACAACCTATAAGGGATGATTAGTTGTTTCAGGTTCAGTCTGACAAAATGATATGTTAAGCCTAAGACAATTGTTGTTAGAAATTCATTAGTGATTAAACTTGTCATATCATAACGTGGCTGCTAGATATATTAACTGGATAAATAACCACGTCATTATAAATTGACCTAGCTATAGAAAGCATATTATTCCGACGAAGAAAGAAAAACATTAATTAGTGACATAAAACAAACCTAAAAAAACAACAAAAAAAATGACACGAAATGGTGGAACTCAGCATGAGTTGGCATTGCAACCAGCGCTGGTCTTCCATTGGGACCATGATGTTTAAAACACTACACTAACACTAATGCACACTGGGGCTCAGTCTGAAAACCAGTGCTGGGCCTTTTGCCAAGCACACCCTGAGACTGAGACCTATTTATTGCCTCAAGTAATTGATTTCAATTTTAATTTTGATTTCTTAGTTTTCTTGTACGATTATCTGCTGTACTTTTGTTTCCCATATGCTTTATTTTGTAACTACATTGTATTTTTAGTGTAAATTGTGTCCGTATATAATTTTCCGATTCTAAACGAGATTTTATTTTATACTTAAGTGGGACTGGACTTATCATATTACACGTGAAGTGGAGTTGCAGGCGTCCATAGGCTGCGGTGACCGCTTACCATCAGGCGGGCCGTACGCTAGTTTGCCACCGACGCGGTATTAAAAAAAAACGCGGAGCTGATAAGTTCACGCAACGACGCAATGTTCCCACATTGGAAAGGCCTATCTTATGGGTAAGCGAATTGTGGGTGAATCCTTTGACTCATACAAAGGTGTAGAGAGTACTCGGGAGCCACGGGTTTAAGACTATATACTCCAAAACCAAAAAAAAAACACTAGTTGACATCCAGAGTCTTAAACTTTCGGGAATCGAAGAGATCACCACTGTTATTTTCCGTGTATGTACCTGATACAACTTCTGTATCTGACATAACAGTTTACTCTAGTCTTAGTAGGGTCCTGGCAGAATATCAGCGATGTGGTCTCCTGCCGCATCAATAATGCTGAGCCAGCGCCCATTCTCTGCTAAGACACATGGCTCCCATGTACTATTGTAATTTGTCTGATTTTGTTACTTAGACCCTAAGTTGCATGCTCTTCATCTTAATTGTCATAAAAATGCCATATATATTGTGGGTACTGAATAAAGTTCTATCTATCTATCTATCTATTCTAAGATTAGTGCATATTACTTTGACGTCTGACCTCAAACTAAAACATTATTACAAATGCGCTCGAACGCGTAAAAACAATAGCCAGTTATCTAAACCTCTACAACTTTAACCACGAAGACATTGTACCATACACGAACTAGCCCGTAAATAAACGGCGCTAAATCACAACCACAAACATTTCATGAATGATTTGTACTTGGACTACAATTCTTGTTATTACTTCCATGAAGGTGCAACGTGTGTTGATGGAAGTTATGTTTTATGATGTTTGGTTAGGGTCGAAATTGAAGGTAAGCAGGTTGCTAGGAATAGTTCTGTGTCAGGGACTGTGTGCGCGGCCTGAATGTTCGCTTGGTCGCAATTCATCGCCTGCTAGCGAGTTTGAAGTCTACAAACAAAAATATCGATTAAAATATCATTGTCTACAAAATGCTGAATATTCCCGAAGTCTTTCCGGCTCAGAGGGTTTGGCTGGGTTGCACCAAACCGTCTGTAATCGTAAGCTGTGTTCGTTAAAATTTCGATGTATGAAAAGTTTGACAAGTTTCTATGGGATGACAGCTGGCGGCGCCATATTTAACGTTGATCAGTCTGTGATCGTAAGTCGGTGCAACCCAGCCTTTGTCTCGGTTTGTGATTCTGTAGCCTGTCACACCAGTGGACGTTTGATGGTGGCTATTTTTCACTTATCTTCGTGAAGATATCCAACACGTCCTGCCAAGTAGCGAGTCCAGCGGAAGTCTTATCCACAGCGATTATTGATCAAATGGCAACCATTATACTCGTACACCGCAGCAGACGCTTCTTAGCCCGGTCCATCAGAAGCACCGACCGACCTTTGTCCGCAATCGTGTCCGTATTATTATTTTATTTATTTTCAAGGGATAACAAACAACTATACAATATGTATTACAACTAGCATAATTATTACAAATAGTATAGGTTCATGTACAGTCAACAGCATTATCCACGAATAACTTATTAGTATACAGGTTGTTGTAGATAAGACAAGAGCGGAAACTTATTAAGATAATGATATTAAGTATTATACACAATCGGTACATCTCAGGCTTATAGAATATACAAACGTTAAGTTAGCTACAGTCAAGACCACATGTAAGGTAACACTTTAGCACCTTATCGCCAATAGTAGTTAAAAACTTATTTCTGATGTTGACTTTACTTAGTCTTATCCACAGCGATTATTGATCAAATGGCAACCATTATACACCGCAGCAGATGCTTCTTAGCCCGGTCCATCAGAAGCACCGACCGACCTTTGTCCGCAATCGTGTCCGTATTATTATTTTATTTATTTTCAAGGGATAACAAACAACTATACAATATGTATTACAACTAGCATAATTATTACAAATAGTATAGGTTCATGTACAGTCAACAGCATTATCCACGAATAACTTATTAGTATACAGGTTGTTGTAGATAAGACAAGAGCGGAAACTTATTAAGATAATGATATTAAGTATTATACACAATCGGTACATCTCGGGCTTATAGAATATACAAACGTTAAGTTAGCTACAGTCAAGATCACATGTAAGGTAACACTTTAGCACCTTATCGCCAATAGTAGTTAAAAACTTATTTCTGCTGTTGACTTTACTTAGTAAAGTAGTCTACTTCTATGTTATGTACACTAGTTTCACTGTCCTTTTCGGCTAGTGGTCAACAAGATCCGTTTGAGCCAACAAGGCTGACCTAAACAAGAAATTTTTGTCTTTGTTTCAGATCATAGAAACAATATAACTTCCATTATCTGGGGGCTCAAAAGACTTCAAGGATCATCTATTGGAATCCGCTGGCTGCCACGTCTGATACCGATAGCTAAAAATAGTGAAATTGCGCGTAAATCATACGAGGCTGTCGTTGCCGGTCAGATCCGGACCAAGATAGCTGAAACGTTGTATATTTAGCTCTTTGAATCCGCCAAAAGGTTTACAGTGGCGTTGTTGCTGTTGATAATCTATATGATGCATCTATAGCCTTACATTACCATTAATACGAGTAAACTGTTAATCACACGCGATTAAGTCCCCACCATATCAACTATACATAGGCCTCCCCTAATTTCAGGGGGGGGGGGGTAAATGCCATAATCGCCACGCTTAGCATGCGAATTGGCGATCGCAGTATCTCCACCGCACTCCAGGGATGCTGCCCAGTGGTCGTCTTGGTCGTAGTTTAGGACCGGGCCCGGGATTAAGTCCCGTTTACTAATAATAATATTTAATAACAAAAACTGCATCAGTAATGCAGCGTATACGCGGGAGCAGCAACGGGATCCTAAGGATGATAGCTGAGCGATTTAACTCTGTTATTCTGAGCCGGTATATTGAACTACACGTTCAAATACGTGGGGTTCCATTGACTGGTTTCGGAGTTCATGTGTTGTTAAAATGAATTACTAACATAGATCATAATATTAGGTATAAGAAATTTAACAATCTATGGACTTACAAATGTCTGAAAATAAATAATTTTTATTTTTATTTATTTATAATGTTTGTTTTCACGGGATTTTATTTAACTTGCACTATTCGTTTGTATGAAACTTGTCTTAAAAATTTGCAATCTTTTTCAGCCACTTGCCGGTATCCAATTGAGCTGAAATTTGGCATACTTATGTAAGTTCGGTGACAATGCAATGTTATGGTACCACCGAGCTGATCTGATGATGGAGACAGAAGGTGGCCATAGCAACTCTTCAACTACACAAGACGAACCCGTCGCGTTGCTGACATGTCCAGATCGCTATTTATTGTAATAATGTGTGCATGTAATTATTTTTTAAGTATTTTAGTAAATTTTCTAACACAATGTTATATTGTTAAAGAAATAAATAAATAAAATATGCCAAAAAAGAGCCGTAGGCAATAAAAGCTTGTACCAAAAATTTAATTAATGACACAGATTTATTATCGAATCAATTTCATACCCTAGGTCCAAATACAAACTTACTGGAATGTGCAATTTACTACAAGAGTTGAAACATTTAGTATGTTTATCATACGACACGAGTATTTGATAGATGGCTTCTTGGAAAGCGTTTTTCTCGCATCATTTCAGCAATCGCATTTTTCCATGAAGTTACTTAAGGCTGTTCAATATTTCTTGCTTCGCTTCATAGCGAATTGCTTTCCAAGAAGCTATTGAATACTGTGTTCGATTTCCTTCAAGTTCTTGGATTTAAATTTATAAAGAAACTGGATTATGTCCATGTAGTTTCGGGATAGATTAGCATTTCTGTGGGTGTCGTAAAAGTAATATGGGCATTTTTATTTTGTTTCAAATCGCATGTCGTAACTAGCAATTGCGATATAACATTTGTTTCAATCATTAAACTTACAATTTCTTGCTATAAGTGACTCTGAAATTGAATGTCATGTGCTCTGTTTATCCCTTCTGGGAATATGGACGCGAGTTTATGTTTGTGTCATCATCACAATCTACTACCCAGTTTCCAATCCCTCTCATCGATGATAGGAGACCTAATATTGTATATGTGCATTATGGGTTTAAGAAAAAAAAAAATATATGAAATTGGTCGCGTACGGTACGGTTTCAGAGGAATTTCCTCCCTCGGACGCTCCGGTTGTGGAATGAGCTCCCTGCCGAGGTTTTCCCGACGGACTACAGTATGGGGTTGTTCAACAAAGGAGTGTATAAACATTTAAAGGGTCGGCGTCCATAGGCTGCGGTGACCACTTACCATCAGGCGGGCCGTACGCTTCTTTGCCACCGACTAGGTATAAAAAACTGAAACATCTCGTTGAACCTAACCTACCTAACCTAACCCCCTACTAGAATACTATCTGAACTATCTCAATAATTTGTTATCTAAAATAATGGTCAAAAAGCATAGCTACCCCTGGAGTTAAATGCGCCCATAGGCTGCGGTGAATCTCCTCGTACATACTCGTCAGTGTAACGACGAGTACTTTTGCTGATCACATACAAAACATCAACAGGTTCAATAACCTTCTTAAAAGCACCCACTCATAAGTCCCAAACGCAACCCCTCACTTTAACTACCAAACTTGGAAAATAATTACACCAAGATTGTGGCCACTCTAGTTAAAGTGTCCGAGTGTCTAGACCGGATACTTGTTAGGCGCAGTGTCTGGCAAGGGTGACCACACGCAAAACAGCTGTCAATTTTATTCAGAGACTTGGTTTTCTAGCTAATTTGAACCTTAATACGAGAACTCACGGTTGCTTTTACAGCGACATTTGACATGAAATGTACGAAGTATCCATAGACATAAAACGTATAGACATCTTCAAAAGTGGATAATCGTACCTTGACAATTGATCAATTCTACCTCATTTAACCTGCCACATGAATAGGCTACATTACAAACCCAAAAATCCAAACATTTATTCTTCAAATAGGCAACCAGGTCACTTTTACAAGACAAAACTATAATATCAAACAATAATTTAAAAAAAATAATAAATCTCATTACTAGTTTTACACGAAGAGAAACAAAAAGTACTACTCACTGGCATCCAAGAATTTTTTTGTTGCAGAGGTAAGAAAAACAAGTTTTTTTTATTCAAATTAGGCATAGGTATTACGTGCACCTACGAACTTCAATAAAATACCACCGGTTTGGTAAAAATAAACCTCTGACACGAGAAGAACCGGCGTAAGAAACTCGACGTGTCATTTTTTCAAAACAATATATATTGTATAGCTGCAACACGACTAAACCTTCGCGGTGCAGCCGCCAGCGTACTGGCCGGCAATAAAAAAAAAGTACAATTTTTTCACGAACTTCTTTTGTTTGCCTGGCCGAGAGTCTAGAAAAATGTGCTGTTCGTATTCAAAATCTATTTGATTTCACTGGAACATAACTAATCACTCTTTTTAAACTTACTACAGTTATTGTTTTTTTTGTGATCAATGTACAGTTCATGTCATTGTACAGTTCGAGAAAGTTTAATCGTGTAAATATTTTATATAAATACATAGTTTCATACAAGGGCTGCCTCTTATGCAGATAATTGTTGTGTATAAGTTTATGATATTGTATATATAATTGTCGTTTGTTAAACCTAATCCAAGCCTCATTTAGCCGTCACTGGCCTCTAGACTATATGAGGCTCGGATAGGTTTGAACCTGTGCTAAGAAATAGGATCGTTTGCAGCCCTTTATAGGGTAGCCTCGCCGGTTCTCGTCCGATTATCTTATCTTATCTTAATTATATGAGGGCCCTTGCGGATGCACTTCGACCCAATGGGATCTTTTGTGCAATTGCCCCCTCCTTTATAGTTACTCCAAGCTGCTCTCCAACATTTCCACAAACCGGATGATGGAGCTCAGCGGGAGTACTCTGAATTCCTTTGGTTCTGGATAGCCATTACCAAAGTCATTCATTCTTTGTCTGGCAAGGGCGTGACATTCACACAATAAGTGTTCCATTGTCTCGTCATCCTCGCCACACATTCTACAGTCTATGTTGTCTGATAGTCCCATCTTGGTCAAGAGATCCTTGACCCCGAAGTGACCTGTAAACACCCCAGTTATAATTCTAAGTTGCTTTCTGCTGAATTTCCAAAGCTTCTTGGTCCAGCTTGGGTCCACTCCTTCGATGAAGAGCTTTGAGTGCCTTAAACCCGCCTCAATCCTCCACTCCTGTTGGTGTTTGGCTTTGGCGTAATCCTTTAAGGCCGATGTTATGGTTCTCTGCGAGAGTCCCACAAACGGTTCTGGACCTACAAAATGGCCTGTAGATCCCATTCTTGCCAGTTCATCTGCTTTTTCGTTGCCGATGAACCCCTCGTGCCCTGGTATCCATACTAGTTGCACTTTGTTATGCCTTCCAAGCTTATTCAAAGCTTGTACGCCATTGTAAACTAGTCTAGAGTCCACTCTCGGCGCTGTAAGCGCCTTGAGGGCTGCTTGACTGTCACTGAGTATATAGATAGTCTCTCCTTTGGTTCGTCTGTCTATATTCTCCTGTGCACAGGCAACTATGGCATATGTCTCCGCCTGGAAGACAGTCGCGAATTGCCCCATGCTTAAACTACTTTTATAGTCTTTTGCATAGATGCCTGCTTCTAGTACTACTTTTATAGTCTTTTGCATAGATACCGGATCCCATTTTTGATCCATCCGTGTACCAGATATTGTCTTCACCACCAGTATCTAGTGATTCCAGACCTTCAGCCCACTCTGCCCTCGAGGGAACTTTTATATTGAAGTTCCTGTGGAACACAAACTTGGGTTGCATTTTGTCGCACCCCATGTTTGTTATTCTGTCTAAGAAACTGTCCGTTTCCATGTTTGTGTGTTTCGTCTTCGGCTTGCTATCGCTCCACAGCCCAAGAAGCCTCAGTCTGTAGAGAGATTTGCGCGCTTCCGACTTAATCACTATATGAAGCGGCGGTAGGTCCAGCAGTACTTCTAGCGCCGCCGTTGGCGTGGTTCGAAACGCCCCTGTTATAGCCATGCATACTGTTCGTTGCACCTTTATTAGGTCATTTCTGCATGTGCTCTTTAAAGTCCTTGGCCACCATACCAGGCTTCCGTACAGTAGAATGGGCCTCACCATGATGGTGTAAATCCATTTTAGTACCTTTGGGTTCAAACCCCATGTTTTGCCATACGCCGATCTACACATCCCAAACACTCTCAGTGCCTTCATTATGGTGAGATCAGTATGCTTTTTCCAATTCAGTTCTTTATCCAGTGTGATGCCTAGATATTTCACGTCATTGGACAGTTCTAGCACCCTCCCGTACAGTTTTAACGACTGTATGCCTCGAAGGGTCCTTTTCCTAGTAAATGGTATTACTAAAGTTTTGCCTGGATTGATGGACAATTGGTGACAGTTGCACCATTTCTCCACCTTCTTCAGTGCTTCATTCATGATTCCTGATACTGTGCTTGGAAATTTTCCATTAACTAGTATCACTAAATCATCCGCATATCCTACCGTGCGAATAGGACCACTATTGAGTTCTTCCAGGAGTGAGTTCACCACCAGACTCCATAGAGTCGGCGACAGTACCCCACCCTGGGGACACCCCTTTGTGGCCGTGGCTATTATCTCATCTCCTAGAAGAGATGACTTTATTAGTCTGCCGTTTAGCATATTCCCTATCCATTTACATATGGTTGGCTCTATGCCGTGTCCAGCAGCCGCTTCGCTAATAGCTTTATACGTGGTGCGATCGAACGCTCCCTCCACGTCTAGGAAAGCCGCCAGGCATAGTTCTTTGTTCTCTATAGCCTGTTCAGCTCTGGTTGTTACCAGGTGCAGTGCCGTTTCTGTTGACTTCCCTGGCTGATATGCACATTGTAATTCGTGCAGTGGATGCCTTTTTAAAGGGCCATCCCTTATGTGTCTATCTACCAGTTTCTCTAAAGTTTTTAGGAAGAATGATGATAGACTAATTGGCCTATATGATTTGGCTTCGCTGTAATCCGCCTTGCCTGGTTTGGGTAGGTAGGTTACTTGTACCATCCTCCACACACGCGGTACATGTGCGAAGGCTAAACACGCCCTGTACAATCTACTTAGATGCGGGATTAGTACATTAGCGCCTTCTTGTAGTAGAATGGGGTAGACTCCATCCGGTCCCGGGGCTTTATACGGTTGGAATGTGGAGAGTGCCCACTTTATCTTTTTATGATCCACTACTTTTTTGGACGTGTCCCAATTGTGCCTTGTTGTTTTTGTGGTTTGTTCCAACGCACTAATTGTCTCCCCGTCCGTTATGCTCTGGTGTATTTCCGAGCCCGGAAAGTGTGTGTTACACATCACCTTAAGGGTTTCTAACCCCGTTTTTGTCATGTTTCCGTCACAACCTCTAATGGTTGTTAGCGGGGCCGACTTCGTAGTAGCTAGTGCCTTTGTCAGTCTCATTCCTTCTGGTATGGACTCAATTTGATCGCAGTGGTTTATCCATGCTTTCCTCTTAGCCTTTCTCACAGCTTTACTATATTCTGTGAGCTTTTGTGCATAAAACCCAAAGTCATTAGCTGACTTTGCGTCATTAAATACTGCCCTAGTTTCCCTCCTGAGCTTTGCTATCTCTGGGTTCCACCAGGGTACCTTTTTGGCCAGAGTTCTTTTCTCCGGGCAGTTGTTAGTATAGGCCGTATATACAGCTTCTACTATCTTGTCCGCTTCAAATTCTATGTCAATAATAGAGTTTAGCTTACCTTTTGGGTCACCTAGGTCCAACTTCAGGTCACTTCTAAAAGCCGACCAGTCGGTGTTCCTGGGATTCCGTTTACGTACCGTAGCTATTCGTATTTTAGTTTGGTACCTAAAGCAAATGTATCTGTGGTCCGAAAGGGAAATATCATCAGATACATGCCACGAGTTGATACTATTGCTAGTGTTGTTAGTAGCCAACGTTATATCAATTACCTCTCCTCGTCTAGAATTGACGAAAGTGGGTTCATCAGCCTTTATTCAATAATTGTAAAGAAGAGCTCACCAGGAAATCCAGTACTTTCTCTCCTCTCCTGTTGACGTCCGAGCTGCCCCAGACGACGTGGTGCGCGTTTGCGTCGCAGCCGATGACCAGGTTGTTGTTCGCCCGGCTGCCATATGCAACCAGATCCCGCAGCTGTTCTGTGATGGGATCCGCTGCCTCATAGGGAAGGTAGGCTGATGAGAAGATGAGCTCTCTACCCTCCCCCTTATTCTGGATCATCACCGTGGTGAGATCCCTGGAACAGAAAGCATACAAAGGCATAGCATTGATGCCGTTTCTGACATAGATGCATGTCCTCATATCATTGTCTGGACACAGGTAAACAATCGTTCCTCCTGTACCACCTAAGCCTCTTATTTCATTTTTATATACATATGGTTCCTGAATAAGAGCAATATCGAACTTGTCGCATTTAAGCTGCCGTGCCAGAAGGGCAGTGGCTGCCTTATTGTGTTGTAAGTTAATTTGTACACACCTTATACCCGCCATTGGCCTTCCTACTGTTTGGGCATGCTGAGGTCAGCAGCCGCCTCCTGGACAGTCTCGTCGCAGGACATGGGAGACAGGGAGGTCTCCAGGTACAGCTCCGCCATACCTCGCAAGTCCTCCGAGCCAATCGCCGATACCGGCGATGACTCTCGGGTCATACGAGATCCGGCGCGCCCCCCACTGGATCCCACCCCATCCCCCGCCTCCGACACCGATTGTCCCTCCTCCTTGGCTGCCTCAGCCGCCTCGGCTTCTTCGCCCCTGGTCGGTGGCGCCTCCACTACTGGCGCCCTGCCTTCCTGGGCCTCCCTAGGCGTCTGTCCCCCCTCGCCCGTCCCCGCACCAGCGCCATCCTCAGCCTCTCCAAGCCCCCTCTCTTCGGCGTCTTCTAGGAGCTTGAAGGTGCTGAGGTCGACCCCCGAGTGCAGTTGGTAGCCAGCCTCCTTAATGACGTCGGCAGACACCCGGTCCATCAGTATGATGCGCCTGGTGTTCATTGCCGATGTCATGGTGTCGACTACCTTCCACTCCTCCGTGTGTAGCGTAGGATTATACCTTTGCAACACACGGAGGAGCAGTTTTATGTCGTGACCACCAACGATCTTCGTCTTCCAGGCCATTTTGACTGGTTTAGGAAGATCCTTGGCGTGCACGACCTTTAGGCGCAGTCCAGCGATCTCCACCTCCCTGATTGCTGAACTGAGCCAGGTGGCGGACTCCCTCCCTTGGCAATTGACGTGGAGAGCGCCCGCCACTATGTTGCCGAAAGTAATTCGGGGCAAGGGATCAGGAGCATCAGCCAGGAGCTCCAATATGAAGCCCTGGATGGCCCCCAGATGCCCCACCCCAATCCTTTCGGCTGGAAAGACCACTGGGACGATGGCCATCCTCTCACTCGCAGCCACCTCAGCAAACGACGTCGTAGTCTTCGTTCGCTTGGGGTCACTGGCGAGCATAGGGGAGTCCCCACTGGCTCCCAATGGTCTCTTTTTCTGCGCCTCCTTGGGCCCCGATTTGGGTGCATCCTGGGAGGTGCCCTCGCTCGAGAGTCGAGCCCTAGCCTTGGCGTTATCTCGCCTCTTCTGCCTCCTGCTTGAGACTATTCCTCCACCGGACCGCGCGTCCGCGCCCTGGGGTGCGAACACGCTATCAACGGCGACCGGTACGCCAGCAGGACTTGGAAGAGGTATTCCGGCCGGCCGGTTGCAGATGGACACAGTTCCGCTTACCGTTCCTCCGGCACCCGCACCAGTCGGTCTCCTTTCGGGGACCTGCTGGGCGCGTCCTCTTTTCGACCCTAGGGGAAAAGGTCGGACGGTGCCTCCGGTTCGGACCGCTCCACCATGTCCTCTGCCTCTACTTGCGCTAGGCGCCTTCTGCGTCCTTACGGACCCCCTTACGTGACTGCTACCCGCTCTCGCACCACTGTCTGGGACAGCGTTGCGTACCGCCGGTGCAGCATATGCGCTAGGCGCCTTGGCCTCATCCCTTTCGGGTACGGCTTTCTTTCCTCCTTTCGTCTTAGGTACATTGGAATCCATGTAGCCATCGACCTTGTTTCATCAGATTGGCTCCCCACCCACCACGGAGCCCTCACTCGGGGATGCATGAATGCACCAGGGCTACCAATCTGACATAGCCCCCCAAAGTGTGTTGTCTATGAGTCCGCACGGCGCCAAGACACTCGTCATCTCCTCAGACGACTCGTGACTCGTGGTCCGCCGACTACAGACCCCACACCCCAGGAAACTCGCCTCGCGTCCAGATTACTGTCAACGCAGCAGCCGATTGATCTCAGTTGGCTGGACCAAGACCTCCCGTGTGAAATGAATCCTGACCCAAAGTAGAGTGTTGCCTCACAGCAGTATCTATTCCGACTGCTGATCGGCTCAGCTACCAGGACGACATTCTCCATCGGTACGGGTCCCCACGCACGGCACAAACACGTGGGTGGCATTTTACCGCTAACCATCCTTCTTTGCGGATGGAGAGCCCGCTGCGACATGCCACGTCATCGCTTACGGCTGATTATAGGGGATAAGCGGGATAGGATGGGTTTGGATATAACAATTCGGGCTCAACTGATTGTTTCCGTTCTGCCTGTTTCTAACGGTAGAACTAGGCAGCTAACAGGCAGTAACCTCGAGAAGGAGCACAATCAGTTTTGCCTTGGGGATCTTGGCAACTTTGAGCTCCCCCCGAGGCCATTCACCATGTTAACTGCCGGACAGGCAGTTACCATAGAGACAGACCCAACGCAAGTAGCGACCGGTCGCAAAATTTCCTTGCACTTGGACCCACCTCCACCTCGTCCGATTAGTGGAGTTGCCAACTTTGTGACGGGAAAATAATATGTTGAACTATAGCAATTTATACGAGTAATATTTCTTTTTAATGGCAATATACTCTATTTTTTGCCAAATTTAAGTTTTAACTAATAACATACACCGTTATTCTTGTATAAGATGATAAATGAAAAAGTATGGTTTTTGCCGGTTCTCGTCCACGCGGTGCCAGTTCTCGTCTATAGGAAAAGAGGAGTGATTCATACACTCAAAAACCAATTTCTGAGTATAAAACCTTTAATGCGTAGGTACTTAGCTATTTATCTTTCAATGTTTCAATAGTTGGCTTTTGTTTTTAAGAAATAAAGAAATGATCGACTTATTTTTTATAGATATAAAAGGTAATTATTGAGTGAGCCACTGTAGCATGCAACTTTCAATCTAGAGGTAGCGGGTGTGAACCCCGGCTCGCACCACTAGCTTATTTAAAAGAAAACTTGTGTACGAAATATATTTTTAAATTTAATAGCAGTCTTGTGAAGGAAGTTTTTCGTGAGGAAAGCGGTCTCATCCCAAGTAGGGCTAGTTTTCCCTCTGAGTTGGAAGGTCAGATGGCAGTTGCTTTCGTAAAACTAGTGCCTGCGCCAAATCTTTCGATTAATTGTGAAAGCGGAACCCAGGGTCTTTAGAGCATAACCAGGAAAAACATTATGAGGATGCTCATGCATAAGCATTTGACCCCTGTCTCAACTGATGGTAAGTGAGGTCATAGATAATACTGCCCATTCACTCATCTTGAAAAGATGTAAGTTGTAAATAATGAAATAGGAATAGATTTTCCCGAAAATTATTCCACTCTTTAGCTGTCTTCGTAAGATAACTAGAATCAAAACGCTTCGAGCACATCAGAGGCATGTCAACATTGTTTTTAACAACATAACATATAACATAAGTCCTAAGATGCCAAAATGGTCAGGGAGGGATTAATTCGTGTAATCCTAGCACACCGATATGCAGGCGAATTTCCTACGATGATTTAGACATTGCATCTTAGCTTCAACCAAGTCCCAAGTTAGGTACTAATGAGCTTCCTGGCACGCTTATCAATCAAAGCCAAGCCAGCTGATATTAAGCAAATCCATCTCCGAGCTGGCAGCAGTACTGCATGTACCCTGCCTGTACTTAATAGTTTTATAATTTGCCCAGGTGTGAAGTACCGCTTCACCTTAGAGAGGTTGTCAAGTTTTTGCTTGGATCCTGCAGTTTACACCAAGAATTCAATGTAGGACCCAAAGTTCATATTGGACATGCTGCTCATGCCAAGGAGCTGTAGATGGTCAGAAATTGGCAAATTGGTATGAATACACTCCGGAAAGTTGGGGGTCGAGAGTTCGTTCACTCTGTTTAATAGTGATGAGACACTTCTGTGCCTTGGATGTATTGAATTTGACTTTATTAGCATCGCCCCAATCTGAAACTGCTCTAAGAGTCAAATCCGATTCATAATATCCTGTCGACGAGATTGAACTACATCTTTATTGGCCTGTGCTTTAGAAAGATATCTGACTACAACAGTGCTATCATCGGTATACACACAGGTACCAGTCATAAGTCGTTTATATGCAATAAAAATAAGGTAGCAGGCAGAATAGGTCCCTGAGGGGCACTGACATCTAAAGCCATTTGACTCGATGATTAGCCTTCTACTTGTAAGACCACACGGGTCAATTGCCCGTTCAGGAAATCAGCCATCCAGTTGCTTAGGCCAAATTATATCCTGATATATATTCATAATAAATAATAGACTGATAACCTGGTGAACAAGCTTCCTGCTTGTGAATCTTGCATGCCTGAACCTTTAGGCCTACCGTAAACTGTAAACAAAGTATCTCGCTCTCTGTCAGTCGAATATGCAAGTGCGACAGAGAGTCAGCTACCTCGTTTTCGGTTCGCGGTGGCGCCCCTGTCTTAAGCTTTAGAGATACCTCGTGTTGCATGTCCTCCTCGTGTAATTTGTCAGAGTCATTGCCACAACGAATATTGAAAGAAAGAAAACACCGCCATATATAATATTTACGTAAAATAATTTTAGAACAACTTTTATGCCCGACTACACAATGGGCCATGCATGATGATCCGATGTAAAGGAATCAGTTGTGCGTTAAAGGGAGATAGACATATTTTCATCTCGTTCCACCGTATGACTGCATCCTGTACGTTGGCCATCATGGTCCATTGTGTGGATCCGGCATTAAATAGGTTCTAGATTTGTGAACATAAACTCCCCGTGTAATTTGTCAGAGTCATTGCCACAACGAATATTGAAAGAAAGAAAACACCGCCATATATAATATTTACGTAAAATAATTGAAGAACAACTTTTATGCCCGACTACACAATGGACCATGCATGATGATCCGATGTAAAGGAAGCAGTTGTGCGTTTCCCTTTAGGGAGATAGACATATTTTCATCTCGTTCCACCGTATGACTGCATCCTGTACGTTGGCCATCATGGTCCATTGTGTGGATCTGGCATTAAATAGGTTCTAGATTTGTGAAGATAAATAAAACGAAAACACGAAAACACGATAAGTAAAACGAAGTAAGTACGAAAATAATTTAATTGAATGTTGATTTCCTATCGATAACCCCCGCTTACGTCATCGTACTCTAGTCTTGTTTATGGCTAAAATTTGACAGCTAACGTCATCAGTAAAGCAGTGGACCTTATGTACCTAATACCTATCATCTGTATTCATTTCAATAATTATTCTGTACCTTGATTACCTTTGCTGCATCTTGATCTGATTTCAATAGACGAGAACCGGACCTACGCGAAAATCCAGAAAAATGACCCCAAGCCGGTTATCCGTCCACGTAGACGAAAACTGGCAAATACGCAAAATTGATGGTCCGGTTCCCGTCCACTAAATATATGCAGGTTTTAGGTAAAATAAGTATAATTAAGACTCACTATTGTCTTCGTTATGTATATTACTAGTAATATGTGCCAAAAATATCACTGCAATTAGTTAATAACAATAACAAAACTTACTTCAAAGTTTTCCTTACACACTAATTTTTTTGTAGTTTGGCGTGGTTATCGAGACTCTAAAATGTGGTCTAAACTTTCGTTAATTATATCTTAGTCACACGTTGTTAAATAATGTTTGTTTATAGTTAGCATTGTAGGTTCGGTATTAAGGAATGCAAAGAGCCAAAACTTGCGCGGGTAATTGTTTATATACTCCTATTCTATGCATTTGTTAGGAAGAAGTCACTCAAAAGGACGAGAACCGGCGCTGGACGGAGAACCGGCGAAGCTACCCTACCTGGCAACTTTTCTTCGGACGGCTTCTTCCACCGTGCATCGTCGCTCATGTAAATATATCCGTCTGAGCTGCACGCTGCTTTGAAGGAATTACCGGGCCTATCACCTTCTACGACCTCAACGATCGGGACTACGGATCAGCACGCAGGCCAGTGACTTTTGTTTGCAAATAGCTCCGTACTGACTAATCAAGTTGATCTCATTTTGTATGTATATATTTTTATTTTTATCGTACATATTTAAAGTTAGTTTTAATTACACACCCGCCGGCTAGCCGGGTTACATACTCGTAGTTAAATATAAAATTCGGTACGCCTGCATCCGTAATCCGTTATTAGCGAGCAAATAAATCAGGTTTTATGTATTGCCTGTTTTAGGGTTATGTTCGTTTTGATGGCCCGGTATAAAATCTGCCAGGGACGTGTCATATCCTCTGCATGGGAGATAATCAAGATCCGAAGTGTCATTGCAATTTATTTGATGGTTCTTGGCCGATTGGAGGACGTACTTCGAATACGAAAACTGTTTTTTTTTCCTACATACTTCGACCGCAATTAAAAGTTGGTAATCGGAATTGTAAGATTTGAGGATTTTTTTTTGAAGACTGCGAGCAACAGACTCCAGCTCTCCCTCGGAACTCTGGCAAACGACTCACTTTCATTAGTACTTACTTACAGAGGAAGTAGTAGTGTTGATTATAATTGCGGTTTTCTGTAAGGTGAAGGTACATACCCCAGTTGCCCTGATCCAAATATAGCGCCATACCGCTGTCAAGCTAAGCTTTACTCTTATTCAAAAAAGTTAATAACGTAACCTCTGTTAACTCTAAAATCAGTTTTGCCCCTTTTACACAAACATACATGTCAAAGTAATCAATGTTAACGGCATTGTAGTTATATCGATAAACGTTTATTGACCCAGCGAGCGAAGCGCCTCCGTTTCAGCTTGGGCAAAAATGCTTTCGTATGTTCGGTCGCATTTATCAACCGATTTAGTTAGAGCGCTCGTGGCTCAGCGGCACCCGCCTACCGCGTGCGGTATGCGAGGTTAAGCAATGTGGGCGCAGGTCAGTTCTTGGATGGGTGACCGTTTTGAGTGGTTACTAACTGAGCGCTCTCGTGCTTTGGAAGGCACGTTAAGCCGTTGATCCCGGCTGCTGTCTACGACAGCAGTCGTTAAGCCAAGTACGAGGCCTTCGGGCGGCTTGAGAACTTCTAACAGTCAAGTTGCCCACTCACTTGACAAAGGGGGGTCGAAGTTGCACCACGTCCGTAGGGAGTACCCACCGTTACCCTACATGTGACCCCTGGGTGGTGCTAAAAGTGCAACAAAAACTGGCAACCGTATTTGTCTTCTCGAAGATCTCACGGTTCATAAATAAATGCCATACGATTAAATAAAATCAACCAATTTTCGTGAAATTCCCGTTAGCAGCTTCGACAATATTGTGTTTTTTTTTCCACATAATTATCGACGCACGCGGTCTTCAGCTCACAGAGCCACTAGTGAATTCACTTAACTATTTTTTCTATTCAAAGAATTCGCGTCAACGATTCGTTTTCATGTAACAAGTAAATTTTTAACAAAAAAACACAACTCCAAACTTTGCCAGCTCCCATCCTCCTGCTATATAATTTGAGGAATTCCCTCGATTTTTTCAAGATCCCGTCATCAGATCCAGACTTGGTGACAATGGGACCAACTAGAAAAATACCCTTTCAAACAAAAAAATATTTTTTGTAATCGGTCCACTAGTCTCCGAGTAATCGGTGAACATATATAATCAAAATCCGACGAATTGAGAACCTCCTCCTTCTTTTGAAGTCGGTAAAAAATAGTACGAGTATTACCAATGAAAAAGACAATCATTAAACCAGAGAAAACGTAGACAAGAAGATGTATACGAAAGAAGATTTTTTTTTTTTATTAATGCTCTTGGCCAGGTTCTTAGGCTCAATCCAGTGCCGTACGGTATACCAACACGTCTACGCTAATGCGAGCACGCGCACAAGAAACGGGCGCGGGCGCCGAAAGAAGTACGGTAAGAGGTCGGCGCTAACCCAAACAAAACCACGACCTTTGCCAATAATAGTCGGACTATTTCCGTGACGCGGTACATGGTACAGTACGGTTTACATTGTAGCAACTGCGTGTTTCGACTTCCGGACGTGCGTCGTACGGTGGTCGGTCGATAGTGGATATGGTGTCGTATTACTTTGAACACACATTTCCGTACCGCGTGCGGTATGCGAGCTTAAGCCACGTCGGCCGTGGTCAAATCATGGATAGGTAACCACTTTGAGTGGTTACTAACTGAGGGCTCCCATGCTTTGGAACGCACGTTAAGCCATTGATCCCGGCTGCTCTATAAGACAGCAGTCGTTAAGCCAATTTAGAGGCCTTCGGGTGGCTTGAGAATTTCTTAACAGTCAAGTTGGCCACTCACTTGTCAAGCCTAATTCCAATAAGGTCTAGTTTCCCACTTGGGTCGGAAGGTCATAACACACACAATATACACTCACATTAGACAGATATGTGAGATATGTATACATAACACACATTCTATAGTTGTACCTTTTCTAAATCGATAATTTAAAAATACTGTCAATTAGAACAAATTTTTTTTGTACCACGTCGGTGGCAAACAAGCGTACGGCCCGCCTGATGGTAAGCGGTCACCGCAGCCTATGGACGCCTGCAACTCCTAGGGGTGTCACAAATATAATATGACACATCTAATACGTCACCGAAATAAAATACATTTTTTTATATAATCTGAGTTTTATTGAACATTTAAAACTTTTCTTGGCAAATTAAAACAAACGTGAGTTCCAGCATCATTTGCGCCTTGTAGAGCAAAAAAATGGTCTAAAAAGAAAATGTAAAAAGAGCATCCATTACAGAAAAGGGTTATTGGACAACTCAAACAATATACCTACTACATACGAGACTAAACAATAGTACTTTCATTTTTTAATCCAATCTCGGATTCGATATATCCCATCCGCTACCAGACCCCTCGTCATTATCCAACCAACAAAATCTCCAATACAAAACGACCTATGTCGTTATAGAGAAGCGGTGACTAGGCCTTTTCCACATTGAAGCTGAGATACCTGCTGATATATCCGCTACAAATTGCCTCTCCTTATCACTAAAACCCTTTAATGGGATTGTCGTCTTTAGAATCAATAGCCAGAGATTCGATGAGGTCTTTGATGTGGATCTAAGTCTAGTAAATGTTTTTGTTCCTTGCTGAGAATCAAGTGTAGTTGGCGAACCCATACAAGTATTGTATACACGCCTATATTTAACTATACAATGAATATTGTTTTGAAAAAATGACACCTCGCCGAGTTTCTTACGCCGGTTCTTCTCGTGGCAGAGGTTTAGTTTTCCGAACCGGTGCATGTAAGTATGCCTAATTTGAAGAATAAATTACTTTTACTTTTTTACCGCATGTCGCTCTATGGAAACGTGTTTAGTGTCATTTATTTGTCGGGTTCAGGCATTCCTTTGCGGAACTCCGTGATCATTTTCTAGTGCTGGAGATGTTGGGCAAGCAACATTTCCTATAAGGGAGGAACAATAGTTATTTGTTATACAAGGGTGCAAAGTTGTATTTTACCCGCGAGTGTGGAATTGAAAGCGAAAGGATTCTATAGTTGAGCGAAGCGAGTGGTTCTAAAATAAAATCCTGAGCGTAGCGAGTGTTTCAACACACGAGAAGTAAAATACAACTTTGCACCCGTGTGTAACACAAAACTTTTCTCCTCACTATAGCGAGGAAAGTGCAACATGCAAAAAAACATAGTTCCACAGGCATGATTTTCATCACTGGAATCACTGATTTTTTTACGATATTATAACACAAAACTCTGGAAGTTGTGTATAATATTTACGTGCTGAATTTACGTGAGTCTGAGTCGGTAACAAGTTGTGTATATTTTAGTTGACATTGACAATGATGACATTTCTAACGATGCGTTTTGAAATTGCATCGACTCAACTTGTGCGTTTACAATTATACTGAATATGATAATAAAAAATATGTTCCTTATAGAATTTGAAGGTTTACGACTTAAATCATTAAATAAAGCTAAATTTGGTATTTTTTTATTAAATTCTCAAACCATTTATTTAATGATAATTGATATCAAACGAACCATTATTATGAGCGTTTTACGTTTTGTTATCTGTCAAAAGCTACTCAAACACTCTCCAAGGTCAAATTACTTTCCCCACTTGTGGATAAAATGCGTTTTTACCCGCTTGTTTCAAAGGATAAAAGATGGCTTTCCGAGCTAGTGAGGGGAAAAATATTTGGCCTACACTACCGCTCATAATTAATTAGGCGCCCATACCTTTTTCCATACATCTGTATACAAAAATTACTTTCAGAAATACACTGCCAAGTCAGAGTCCCTTGACAGTTCTGCGTGCATTTTGCATTTTTTATTTAGCTTACTAATTGAGCCTTAAATCGGTGCCAGAGACCTCCCCTTTCAATGGTAGTTTTATTTTTGCAATGACTTAAATTACTAATTGCTGGTTGATACAAGAGTGGTGTTTGCCCATTTTAAAAGGGGGGTCTCCGCACCGATTTCAAGTTTTTTGTTTTAATTTGCGAAGTACAAAAAAAATAAAAGAAAATATTTTAGATATGGTAGAGCGGTGCCTCCTGGCACAGGTTATTTTGCAAATAACCTACAAGGAGACGCCGGTCACTTTAAGATTTGTATTAGTTGTTAAAGAAATAAAGAATTTTGAATTTTGATTTCAGGCTCAATAGGTCAGCTACTTAAATGAAAAATTCAAAATGCACGCAAAACTGTGAAGGGACTCTGACCGGGCAGTGTATTTCTGAAAGTCATTTTTGTATACAGATGCACGGAAAAAGGTATGGGTGCCTAAATAATTATGAGCGGTTGTGTACTTAGTTCTTTTTTACTTTCGTTAACCTAGTAAGTTTATCATGGTTAAATTTGGCAGTGCTTCAAACCCTCGGTGCACTATAAACCGTGCAAGTTATAGTTAGCATACACAACATCAAAGTATTGAGGAAAATCCACGTTAAACTGTATCCATTCTGAACGGTGGCGCTATCGTAATTCCCTGGTATATTACCGATTTGTGCGCCACGTTAGTTAGCATAATTGCGTTGTCTGAACTACTATTGTTGTGGGTGTATGATCAGTCAGATCGATGTTCTCTGCCTAGCTTAAAGCGATGATGCAATTGACTTAACATTGTAAATTGCGTAATACCGTTTGCAAATAGATTATTGAGTCGAGATTGTTGTGGTGTAGGTAATAATTGTACTAAGTCAAAAACTAGGCATATACTTAAACTCTCGCATGTATTCCAAGCGGCATGCAGAGGACGTATTTAGTTTTTAGAGCAAATTCAAGCAATTGTGGGTTTAAGATAAAAAAATGTGATAACTACAGTGAAGAAATGGGCAGCGTGATAAATAAATAAATATTGGGGGACAATCTTACACAGATCGACCTAGTCCCAAACTAAGCAAAGCTTGTACTATGGGTACTAGACGACGATATACATACTTATATAGATAAATACATACTTAAATACATAGAAAACATCCAAGACCCAAGAACAAATATCCGTGCTAAATGCACAAATAATGCCCTGGCTGGGATTCGAACCCGGGACATTTAGCTTCGGAGGCAGTGTCACTACCAACTAGGCTAAAGAGGCGCCGATTCTACTGATATTATGATCCCATCAAAAACATTAATGTAAAAAAATACCAAGTTTCTCTAACAAAAGAATTGGAAAGCAAGTTCCTTCAAAACTCCTTAGATCACATCTCCTACAATGAATAATAAAGTTCTTAAATTGCTTAAAATGATTTATTTATGTTATTTGCCATTCAATAATGCGACTGGCAAGCCTATACCTACGGTCGGTGTGTCGCCTATTTTGCTTTGCGAACTTGCCTGACACACTGCTCTGTGTCTAGCTAGATTGTGTAAGTGTGATGTTTAGAAGTTGTTTGCTCAATTATGGTAAATGAATTCGACCGAGGAGCTTCAAAGATATATTTTGACATTCCTGTACAGCTGACATCCCATAGAACCATCAAATGACCACACTCAAAAAACAAACACAAAAACCCTCAGTCCAATAAAGCAGTTCGTCATAAAGGCACTTTTGGCCGAATAAACTAATAATAAAGTACATTATGCCCTAAGAATGCAGCCATAAAGCAGACATATGGATCCGTCATCGCTAGGGAGGGTCTTACAGTGCAGAAAAAAACTCGAGTCGAGCAGTCTACGCAACGCTCGAGTTACTAAACCCGAAATTAGTAATTTAAAAACAAGTGTCCACAGTCCAGAAGACACATTCTGCGACTTTTATGTTATTTCTACTCGGAGTTCGTGACTGAGTAGAAACAGCTTTTTTCCATTCTAATTGGAAAAAAAAATATTTTTTTATACATTTTTGAAAAATACCTTTATGTTACAGCCATACAACGTATAATAAGAATAAGGGATTAGTAACACAATAGAGAAAAAACCTTTGGGACATTATATATCCTAGGTATTATGCTCAAAAGAGCTAGTGATTTTCAATGGAAATAAAATTTTACCATTTAAGAAGTGTCATTTCGTTTAAGGCGAAGGGGTAAGGGGTAGGCAAGCTCTTTCCATACAAACTTTGTGAAAGTACGTTTTTCTTCGTTTGTGTTTGCGCTAGAGTAATTATTTTTTATCAATATGCTTATTTTTCTGTTAGCTATTTCTTCTAGTTATTTGTTTTTTTTTTGTATTTTATTTTATTTTTTTAATAAAAAAAAACAACTTCAAGTTCTGCGTATATCCAATATGTACTAGCAAAAATTAAAATTGTGCAAGTCTTATTCGTTAGTTTTGGCACTACAGCTAAATGTAACGAATAAAACTTGCACAACCTTTGCATGAAGAATGCCTTGTAACGTACGCTGCAGCGCTTTCGAGCTTTCGAGAACGGACAGATAATTTTGGTATGATAACTTACAACTTTTCCTCTTTTTGTATAATAATTACCGCTTGTGGCGAGTCGGGAGGCGACGCGAGTTGCAATCGCTATCCCATCCCTATCCTAAGGCATCGCCCCCTCACAACTCAGTTCTGCTACCCCTAATTCGGACCACAGATATTAGATCTGCAAATTGGACATGTTATCGACCCTCGCCGGTTGGAGTGACTATGCTTTTAGTATAACCAAACATTATTTACGCGTGAAAGCTACGCTATGTAAGCTTTGAAGTTCAGTTTCAAAGCTTACATAGCGTAGCTTTCATTCAGTTATTCATAGATAATAACTAAGTACCCACATTGCTGATTCTTGCCAAACCTCATAATATGGTTTGAAATTTTTCTGATCTCAAAGTTGTCATTTAATTCGTAACTTTTATTACAACCCACAACAGCATGGGATTCTTCAAGAATGAACAGACTCTCCGATGTACTATTACCCTGCCACGACTAGAATGGAATTAGAATTGACAGTTTCTCCATATCGTATTTACGTCGAAGTGTATACAAATTGACAGCTATTCCATTCTCAAACTAATCGCTGTGTTATAAGTTATAATATACCTACAGTCTCTCAA
This sequence comes from Notocelia uddmanniana, assembly GCA_905163555.1. Taxonomy (NCBI): domain Eukaryota; kingdom Metazoa; phylum Arthropoda; class Insecta; order Lepidoptera; family Tortricidae; genus Notocelia; species Notocelia uddmanniana. The sequence continues at coordinate 1,302,252 of LR991064.1, forward strand.
GTTGTTGCCCCCAAGTCCCCTACCCATCGCTAATGGGCCTCAGTATCGTATAATAGCTTTATTATGCAAGCCTCGTGTCTACATGTCCAAGTTATCATTACGAATTACTTCAAATGGTGTGATAAATGGTCACATTGTTTTCAATCACGCGTAAACTAGAGTACCTTAGGTTTGACACATGGGTCCAATACAGATTTATCTGGATTTATGTCCGGTCTTTCCTGTGGACATATCTAAAGTTAAGGGCTGGAAAGCCGTATTCTTGGTTGGGGTCCTAATCTGCATAAACCACTTCTCCGTTTCTATAAATATATAGTGTGTCCCACGGCTATGCCACATGGAAGAGAAGTGCCTTAAATATTGACGATATGAAATTTAACTGAAAGAAGACTTCATTTTATTTAAAAATATAATTGGAACTGCATTCAAACATTTTTTTTTTAAATTTGCATATCTTTGTTTTTTACATAAAAATCAGCAAAACATGCATTCAAACATTTTTTTTTTAAATTTGCATATCATTGTTTTTACATAAAAATCAGCAAAACAAAGTTAATAATTTATCACTGGCATTTTACAATTGTTGGGGTTTGGGTGGCCAGAAACGTTTTTAGGTATCAAGATAGTACTATTTTCGTAAATTGCTTAAAGTCCATACATAAGGTTTTCGTTAAATAATGTTATGAAAAAACTGCTGATCAGTAAAAATTGTATCCCAGCTCATAATTACTGAAATTGTCTACATTACATAATAGTATCAGTAAAAAAATATGGCATGAATAGAGTGAGAGCAGCTTAAAACTTTCGGTACAGCTCCCGAATTAGTGTTAAGAATGTTATTCGTCCCGTATCGATTTTAGTCGACTTATTTTTCTTAGTCGTTCAGATTGCAATGGTGACAATCGATTTGTGATAGAAATAATAATACATAGACATTGAGCCAGATACAGCTACAACAAAGCACCCGGTGATGACGGAATTACAGCTGAACTCCTGAAGGCGGGTGGGAAACCGGTCCTTAGGGCCCTTCAGAAGTTGTTCGACTCCGTCTTACTTGAAGGGAAAACTCCAAAGGCATGGAACAGAGGTGTGGTGGTGCTGTTCTTCAAAAAGGGTGACAACTCCTCACTGAAGAACTACCGACCCATCTCACTTCTGAGCCATGTCTATAAGTTGTTTTCAAGAGTCATTACGAACCGTCTCGAACGCAGGTTAGATGACTTCCAGCCTCCCGAACAAACCGGTTTCCGAAGGGGCTTTAGCACCGTAGACCACATCCATACGCTTCGTCAGGTTATACAGAAGACTGAGGAGTATAACCTGCCCCTCTGTTTAGCGTTCGTGGCCTAAGAGAAAGCTTTCCATTCGATTGAAACCTGGGCTGTACTACAATCTCTCCAACGGTGCCAAGTGGACTACCGCTATATCGAAGTGCTGAAGTGTTTGTACGAGAACGCCACTATGTCAGTCCGACTCCAGGACCAGAACTCGAAACCTATTCCGTTGCAGCGGGGTGTTAGGCAAGGAGATGTTATTTCTCCTAAACTATTTTCAGCTGCACTGGAGGATGTGTTTAAGACTTTGGACTAGAGAAGGCTAGGCATCAACATAAACGGCGAGTACCTCACTCACCTTCGGTTTGCTGACGATATAGTAGTCTTGGCTGAGACCATGGAGGATTTAAGTACAATGCTCAATGACCTCAGTAAAGCCCCCGAGCGAGTTGGTCTAAGGATGAACATGGACAAGACGAAGATCATGTCAAAAGCCCATGTAGCACCAACACCCTTAACAATCGGACACTTTACGCTCGAAGTTGTAGACGATTACGTATACCTAGGACAGACTGTCCAGTTAGGAAGTCCAACTTCGAGAAAGAGGTTAATCGTCGAATCCGACTCGCCTGGGCAGCGTTCGGGAAGCTACGGCACATCTTTTCGTCCAATACCCCGCAGTGTCTCAACACGAAAGTCTTTGACCAGTGTGTACTGCCAGTTATGACATATGGTACTGAAACGTGGTCGCTTACAATGGGCCTCATAAGAAGGCTCAAAGTCACCCAAAGAGCAATGGAGAGGGCTATGTTGGGAGTTTCTCTGCGAGATCGAATCAGGAATGAGGCCATCCGCAGTCGAACCGTGACGGTGGACGGACGTGAACGAAAGTGACCGATATAGCCCTTCGAATCGCTAAACTTAAGTGGCAGTGGGCGGGGCACATAGCACGTAGAACCGATGACCGTTGGGGCGAAAAGGTTCTCGAGTGGCGACCACGTACCGGAAGGCGTAGCGTGGGCAGGCCCCCCACACGGTGGACTGATGACCTGGTAAGGGTCGCGGGTGTCCGCTGGATTCGGGTGGCGCAGGACCGGTCATTGTGGAAGTCTTTGGGGGAAGCCTATATCCATCAGTGGATGTCATTCGGCTGACATGATGAGCCAGATACAAGAGACCCTCTGGAGTATCCATCAATATGATAAACAACGTTTTACATGACGTACATTTCTCAAGCCTAAATAGTAGGTTCATACTTACTAATTTTCCAAAACTGAACCAAGTGAGCAACCTTGACATGTCACTGACAATTGACAAAACATAAAAGGGAATAACATACGACTAAACCAGCTTAGCTTTTCCACAATCGTGGCTCGTTTCGAAATGATTATACACTTTCGGTAATTTGCCATCATTGGCCGTTCTAACGGCAATCCGGCCAAGGACAGGTGATTCACCCGTGTTACGCAATGTCACCGGTTTACCATATATGCATGCGCCTGCGCTAGTGTGGGCTATAATACTAGGCTAGCACTGCAGCCCCGATATTACTATTATTATTTTTTGTTGTGGGCATTTTCTATGATGCCTCGACCAGAATTGGATCTATTGTGGCAGCTATTATTGTCCGTTGCTTCCAGGAATTTCCTCTCTTTGGGCTGCAATTTGTTGTTTCTCCTCTGGTCGCATAATTTGACTCCCTAGGTGTAGGTGGATACTCATTTTGCGCATAAGCGGTCCACAGGAGCAGAGGATCTGAATGACCGCTTCCTCCACAGAACAAAGAAACAGATTTTTCTGTACCATGGTTTCCTCCAACTCTTGACAGAACCTGCATGCTGCACTTTGTTTCAAACCCATTTTTTAAGATATTTGTGCTGTAGTTTGCAGAGACCAGTGAGTATTCTCGTAAATGCGCCGGTTTTGTGTCTTTTGAATTGTAGTTGCTCTTTGGACAGCTTGATACCTTTGTAATCTTGCAGCCCAGCTTGCACGATAATAGTACATTACGATATAAGTGCAGAGAACAGGAAATTCGCAACGAGTGGTGATAAATTGAAACACGACCGAAGGGAAGGAAGGGAAGTCGTCGTGCCTACTGCTCCCTGTTTTGTCGGTTTTTTGGCGCGAGTCACACTGGCCACACACTGCTTCAACTGTGAGTCACAAGGCCTAGTGTAGAGCGTCGCGATTAATTGCGCAAATTGAAGCAGTGTGTGGCCAGAGAGGGCAGCAGGGGTATAACAAGTAAAGGCTGCGTTTCTACCAGATAATAATAATAATAATAAAACAACAAACAATATAGGGCAGCTTGTGGCGAGCTGTTAGGGAGCAGCGACCCTATGTACCTGAGTGCTCCTGGGGGTGTCCTGTAGGTTGGTTGTATGAACAGGCCCCCCGCCTCTGGCTTGCCTTAACCGGCTGTCCAGAGTGGAGTCGTTAGAGCTGTTGCTCGGGGGTGGATGTGGTCACCTAAGTGGCGAGTTGGCTATATGTTTAAAGTCCAGTGCCACCTCTCTACCCCCAGCCCTCTGCACCGGTGTTGCCCTTAGGCCATTTTAAGCTGCACGCAGAGGCTGACTCTACCGAAAGCAGAAGGCGGTAGGGGCTTCATAGATATTAGGAACCTTCACAACAAACAGGTAAGTTCACTCAGAAAGTTTTTTCACAACCAGTCTTCACGTTCACAAATACATGAGGCTGTTGTACGCGCAGACCGAAAATTTACTCCGCTTAATTTACATGATCACACTAAACAAAAGAATGAAGCAATTACAGAGCCCCAACAAAAAGAACAAGCATGGCTACATAAGTCCCTCCACGGCAGACACCGACTCGATCTGACCAACCCCAACGTCGACAAGCTGGCGTCTAACATGTGGCTCAAGAGAGGTGAGTTGTTCCCTGAAACTGAAGGATTTATGATCGCTATCCAAGATCAAATCATAGACACCAGGAATTATAGAAAATTCATCATTCGCGACCGTAACTTACCCACTGACTTATGTCGACGCTGCCACGGTGTCTCAGAGACAATACAACACATAACAGGTGCGTGTCAATCCATAGCCCAGACTGACTATAAACACCGACATGACCAAGTTGCAGCCATCATCCACCAATACCTTGCATTTAAATATCGTCTTATAGAAAACAGAACCCCTTATTACAAATATACACCGCAAATTGTTTTAGAGTCACCCGACCACAAATTATACTGGGACAGAACCATAATCACCGACAAAACAGTGCACTACAATAGACCTGACATTACACTCCACGATAAAACCGCCAAAACAGTATATCTCATCGACGTAGCCATACCCAATACCCACAACCTAGCATCTACTCACACTGAAAAGATCAGCAAATACACTGTTTTGTCCGTAGAGATAAAAATCCACTGGCGAGTAAATACCGTGAAGACTATTCCTGTCGTAATTTCATCTACCGGTGTTATTCCCCGCACTCTCCATACCAGCCTCAAAACTCTCGATGTTCATCCACTCACATACATTTTATTACAAAAAGCAGTAATTATGAACACTTGCAGAATAGTACGTAAATTCTTAGCCCTAGAACAATAAGTCGATAACATTGTCCTCTACACTCGTTTGGCCAATAGCCCGCGGGTGTGGAAATAAAATAACCTCCACTTGGAGAGAAAGAAAAATAGAAAAAACGTAATAATAATAATAATTGCGGACGAAGTTATCATGACGAACAACTACCGGAAATATATCCTGAAGGACGGTACGGTCGACATTTGTCGGGCATGCCGCCGTCCCGGAGAGTCGCTCAGGCATATCATTTCCGGTTGTGGTCATCTTGCTAACGGCGAGTACTTGCACAGACATAACTTGGTAGCCAAGATTATTCACGAGCAGCTTGCTCTTCTGTACGGTCTTGTGGACTTCGAAGTGCCGTACTATAAGTACACACCTGCGCCAGTTCTCGAAAATGGTCGTGCCACGCTCTATTGGGATCGATCTGTCATCACGGACAGGACTATTATAGCCAACAAACCTGATATCGTGCTGACAGATCGATTGAAGCGCCAGGCAGTGCTCGTCGACATCACCATCCCCCATGATGAGAACCTCGTGAAGGCCGAGATGGACAAGGTTAGTAAGTACCTAGACCTGGCACACGAGGTAACCACTATGTGGGATGTTGATTCGACGATCATTGTCCCGATAGTCGTCTCTGCGAACGGTCTAATTGCGAAGAGTCTCGACCAACATCTTAAGAGACTCTCGCTAGATGGCTGGGTCAAGGGTCAGATGCAGAAGGCGGTACTCTTGGACACGGCGCGGATAGTCAGGAGGTTCCTCTCTCTGTCGCCTTAACCACCGGTAGCTTAGGCCCCGCCTCGCTGCCGGCGGCACTCTAGGTTAGGTTTTTTATAATGCTTTTGTATTTTGTATGTATATTTTTATATTTTACATTTGATAAATTTATTGTAAAAAACCTAACATGTGAAAAAGAATAAATAAGGAGAATAATAATAATAAATTTATTTGCAGAAAAAAGGGTGTGTTACAAGTCTTGGGTTAACAAATTGTTCAGCCTTCTTCAGCCATTTCTTAACAGCATGCAAATATTATGTTACACAGAGATAAACATGGATTATCATCTATGGGTACAATTAAATAATACACTAAACTTTATTAACTTATATACTAATATACTTTAAATTGTTACTGCTGCACTGCTACATATAAGTATGGATTACATAAGGATTCATAGCGAGGGATGTGTTTGTTGCGAACCGATAGAATCACTTCATTTACCTATCCTCGCGCACATGAAGTGATTCTATTGGTCACACCGCGCTACGCATCCTCGCATCTCTGGGACACGCAGCCTTAAACTGGCAACACTGGTTTAATGGCCATCTATATGGTCAAGCGCATGTCAAATGCGTCAGTATTGCTAGTTTAATTTGTAATAAAGGGGTCGAAGTTGCACCACGTCCGTAGGGAGTACCGACCGTTACCCTACACGTGACCCCTGGGTGGTGCTGAAAGTGCAACAAAACTGGCAACCGTACTTGTCTTCTCGAAGATCTCACGGTTCGAAAATAAGTGCCATACGATTATTATTTTTAGTTTGTAATAAAAATTAAAAAAACCGGCCAAGAGCGTGTCGGGCCACGCTCAGTGTAGGGTTCCGTAGTTTTCCGTCCGTCACATTAAGTTGACATATTAAGTACAGAAACACAAAACCTTTGAAAGCACGTCATTTCATTGTGATTTTGTAGAAATGACAGGTACAATAAACACCTGTTTATACGGTTAAATTACAAACTTAGTTCAGAAATTATTTATGTAATTTTTTCAAAAACTATTCAACCTATCAAGTTCAAAATAATTTTCCTACAAAGTTTTTATAAAGTTCTACTTTTGAGATTTTTTTCATATTTTTAAAACTTATGGTTCAAAAGTTAGAGGGGGGGGGACACATTTTTTTTTACTTCTGGAGCGATTATTTCCGAAAATATTAACATTATCAAAAAATGATTTTAGTAAACCCCTATTTATTTTTAAATACCTATCTAACAATATATCACACGTTAGGGTTAAAATGAAAAAAAAAACACTCCCCACTTTACGTATAGGGGAGGTACCCTAATAAAATATTTTTTTCCACTTTTTATTTTACCACTTTGTCGGCGTAATTGATATACATATTAGTACCAAATTTCAGCTTTCTAGTGCTAACGGTCACTGAGATTATCCGCGGACGGACGGACGGACAGACGGACGGACAGACATGGCGAAACTATAAGGGTTCCTAGTTGACTACGGAACCCTAAAAAGTAGAAAGTAACTTGTTTTAGTGAAAAAGAGAATGCATTGATTTTTGATGCAACAGAATAGAGATATCGTAAATTTTGAAGATTTTTTCCGAATGTATCTATTTATTTCTATCTATTTTGAATTGTTTTCGAAAAGTGAAAGTTGACGGATGACAAAGTTTAAAATCTTAATGGGAATCAGAAAGGTGGTTTAGAGGGTTTTATTAAAAACATTATTTATTTGACGGCCTGTTTAGCCTAGTTGGTAGTAACGTTGCCTCCGAAGCTAGAGGTCCCGGGTTCGAAACCTGGCCAGGGCAATTTGTGCATTTAGCAAGGATATTTGTTCCTGGGTCTTGGATGTTTTCTATGTATTTAAGTATGTGTTTATCTCTATAAGTATGTATATCGTCGTCTAGTACCCATAGTACAAGCTTTGCTTAGTTTGGGACTAGGTCGATTTTTGTAAAATTGCCCCCAATATTTATTTTTTATTCATATAAACGGCTTCTTCATAGTTTTACTTTGCTAGCCGTCTTTACATTATTATCACTGAAACACCCTTACTAGCTTTTTTTAATCGTTTTAAGTTACTCGTATACAAATTAAAATCGTTATGAAATACAACGAAGCGTGGTGTTGATTTTCCTATTCGTTCACAATGCGCGGGAAAATTCCAAACTATGCTGACCTGAAAACGAGTGTTGCACCACGATGTGTTCCACTTATGACATTCATTCATGTCTATTCAACAAAAACAAATCTTGTTTGTCTATTTCGTTTCTCCCACTCTGCACTCTATCTCTCAAAGGTAAGCTAGAAGAGATGTATTTTAAACCTTGTGTGACATGCATTTGTTTTAAACTGCTATTGTTCTTACGTAGGTACAAAGATTGAGATCGTAGTTCCTTGCTGTTTCCTCTATTTGGAATAACATGAAAAAAGGAAAAGAAAAACACAATAATTTAAAAAAAATTGTACGTAGTACGCAACCGCCCTCATTGAAAAATGAACTTACCGCATATCCTTATTTTTGGTTTTATTTATGCTGTTTGCTTCCAAAACAAATACGTACCTGAAACAAATAATATGACAATGAGAATCAATAAAACTGATAAAATTAGTTAATAATTACACTAATGATAAAGGGAGGAAGATCATAAAGGTGATAAGTATGTGTTTTACATAAATAAAGCATTGTAAATCTACAAAACAAACAAACATGCCTAACTGATCAGCAAGGTGCGGAATTGCCATAGCAAAAATCCAACGTCAAGAGGGGTTGATCATTGTAGTTTATCCACTATCGACAAGTGATTCTCACGTAGGACAACAGTTTTTTAGACGTAACATACAACCAAGTTGGACTTACTTTATTCGTTAGCAAAATAAATAAGAACAAATAATAATTGGATTTAATTGAAACAGTGACATCTGAAATGACAAAAGTAATAGTTCTGAATACTCGTACTAAATGCGAGAAGAAGATATTGTAATTAGTACGCTACTGCACAATTCATAGGGTCTTAATTACACTACATCCCATCAAAAACATAAATGTGAAAATGGGTACCAAGTTCCGTAGATTCTCTGAAATGGTGCCAAGTCCGGCACTACATTGTTTACAGTAAAACTCATTTACTGCGGCTTAATGCATTTTGAGCTTTAACTTGGCACCATTGTATCTACAAGTCACATTTGTCAACCGATTCTTTTTGTCGTGTCAGTTTTTGGAACTTATGATATTTGAAAAAAAAGGCGCCTTGTCTACATCTTACAGAATCACTAGTTATAAATAGGTATATGCATGCGGTGTCAAGAGGAGTCCACTCTAGGTGCCTGCGACGGCGCCAGGGAGGCAGCGCCCGCGCATCTCGGTCACTGTGCTGCGCACGTGTTAGTCACGCGGGAGATAAGACCCACCCGACAAAATAACGGCGACCATCAATGAATGGGTACGCCACCGACGACAACGACCAAGACAACGCACACCGTCGCCCCCGGCCACCGCGCTCTAACCACTATCACTCAACAACGCCACACTACGAAGCCCGGTACAGACATGTAGTCGTACCAGGCATTTTCAGTCCGATACACTGAAAAAAAAAGATTTGTTAACAGTAGCCCAAATGTTACCTGCTAGTAACTAAATCGGAGGACTGGCAAGCTGAGAATTTACTAGTAACCAAATTAGCATAATTTTGGTTACTACTAAGCACAATTTGGCTATTTCTCAAGTAGCCAAACTAGTCGAGCTATCCTTTTTTCTCGGTGTACACTCCACTGCAGATTGAGAATGAAAAATAAAATCACTCAGACATTACCTACACTGCCTGAAGTCGCCCGAGCGACTTGAGTGCTATCGCGGATTAAATTCGAGCTGTTGGGTGGCCCAAAAAGGCGTCCACCCACAGTCAGTCCGGATTTCCAGCTAAAGCCGCAAGGCTGCTGGAATGACAGTAAAAAAAGCGGGAGATAAGCTAGCGGGGGAAAACTGCACTGCTCAAAGATTAGCAGGAAGAGATCTATAGGGATCAGTTCACCTTTGCAAAAATGTAGTCTATTTTTTACCTGTAATGTGCAGTAATGTGTTTACTACTACTACACCACTCGTCTCTTGCGTAATAGTATATTACTACAGAGGCCGGGACGAAAGGGGTTGCCGGCCGAAGACATATAGACGGATAGGTCTAAGGCTGGCAACCCCAAATTTCCCGCCGAGGTATGTATAGTGCTTTTCTCAAACATACAATGAAATAAACAACAAAAAAATCAAAGTTTTATTTTTAATACGCATAGTGGCAGAATGTCATGATGCCTGTGCCACAAATTTATGTGGAATGGAAATTAAAAAAGAGGACTTTGCCGGCCTAGGCCTGAAACATTTGTATGAAATTGCATTAACGACCTCTTGTCCTAGCCGCACCTGAAACGTCATACTTCGCAGCCTATTATTAGGAACATAACATCAATATTTCATTGCATGTTTGAGAAAAATAAATTACTAATCTACGTGTTCCTCTCTGTTCTATCTCTTTATTACTTAGCTGTGCTGGAAATGCATTGACGGCTGTAGCGACGCAGGACAAGCTTGTTTGCGGAAAGTGAAGGCGAGGTGAAATGCCTCGCCGAATTCCGAAAAATCTGCACGTGTTTGAGTATGTGACGATGTCACTACCCGATTACTCGTATCGTGTTGACGCAAAAATCTAGGTACATTTGCCTAGGTGACGAATTGTCAGCGTCGATTTGCCACATTGAAGAGACAGTTGTTAAGTTGGGGAATGGCCTGCAGTGGGTGTGCATGCCCAATCAAGAGATGACATCTTGTGGTATAGAAGGTGTTCCTTGTACTACCAGAAATGATAGAATTTACAGAATGAAATAGGAATTCGGTTCGCCTACTACTCACTTCCTTGGGAAATAAGAACTGTTGTTATATTAACTGATTTTAAAAGCTTATAGTTGCATCAAACATACATCGCTTTTCGAATGAATTCTCATTACCGAACTCCCACGCACTTGGTGACGCAGGCTTAAATGAATATAAATGCAAAGCAAAACTTCATTTCCACGAAATATCTCATGATGTCATTGTGGAATTCACAGATCATAAAATTACTCGATCACACATACGATTTGCTTGCTACTGTAAATAAAATACGTACGCTTGTTTGCCGACGAGGTATAAAAAAATGTGTACAATCTTACACAAATTAAACTAACCCCAAACAAAGGAAAACTTGTATGTACTATGGGCGACGATACACGTATAGGTCTATTCACAAAAGCTGGCGCGGAAAATGTATGAAACTGTCATTAATTTCATAGACATTCCGCGCCAGCTCTTGTGAATCCACCTATACTTGTAAAGTCAAGGGTAGGGTATGTATACTTCCTGGGAATTCCCGGGAAATTTCATACAAATCGGGACCGGGACTGCAAACCCTAGTCAAGTGCAACATACATAGAAAACATCGAAGACTCTGAACCAATTAGTCGTATTCATCACACAAAAAATAACCTGACCGGGATTCGAGTCCGGGAACATCATCTTCGTAGGCAGGGTCACTACCAATACCAACTAGCCTAAAGTCAAGCCGTAAGGCAGGTGACTTTAAATTTGGAGATCGATAATAGAAATAAAGGGTCAGCCAGCCGGATTATCGATCTCCAAATTGAAAGTCACCGGGTTTTACAAGTCTAAAATAATAAAAAAATTAAGAAGTGTAATTTCCTTATAATTCAAATGAAATCTTGCGTGAACTTTGAGTCACCCTAAACATCGTCTTTGAGGTAACGTGAACAGTATGAGACACTTCTTCGTTCATCAAACGGTCTACAACACGGTTTGAGTCATCTAATCAATTATGTATAATAAAATAATCGATCAAACAATTAAGACGTCTAAAACAGTCGTAGGCTGGTACAGTTAGCCGACGGCCATTTAATTACATAAGGACTTATGTGAAATAGAAATTGTAGCCGTCGTTGCCTTTCGTGTTCAGCGCGTGGGCGTGGCGTAGGCACGACGGGAAGTTGTGTTCTAGATGCAATGCTGTGCTGTGGGTGCTTTGGGTGCACCGACTTTTGTGCACTCAACACACAGCGTTACTCATTGTTATACATATCAGCAATATGCCTAGCCGGGCCGTTCGGGAGCGTGTTCTCAAAAATAGACACGGATAAGACATTCGTAATGCACTTTACATGATCAGACTGAAGACCTGGATGCTCTCTATACCTTCAATTTATTAACTTGCCATTGTGTACCGTGTGACCGCCTCTTCAAAACAAAGTTTCGTTTTCGGAATCTCTGACGGCCGAAACAACATCATCATCCTAGCATTATCCCCAGTACAGTCGCATCCTGATGAACGATGTCCGGGGTTCGCTACCTGACGGCCGAAACAGCGAGGAGGACTGTTTATATAATTCCAATGGCAATGCGATGGATCACTCGTCATCCTCGTTATCTTATCTCGGTTGTATTCTAAAAGAGCGCGGGGACAGTCTTGGTACCTTTTTTTTATGACATAGGAGGCAAACGAGCAGACGATTCGCCTGATGGTAAGCGATTAGCGCCGCCCATGGACACTCCCAACACCAGAGGGGTTGTAAGTGCGTTGCCGGCCCTTTCCTAATCCCATAAGATTTAGATGGCCGGATGACTCTGGCGCCCCGAATCTCATGATGATGATCCTCATTGGGCATAGGAACATAGGGCACGCAGAATAGTTCTCCATCCGTCTTGATCTTGCGCCAGCTCTTTCCAGGCGGGGCCAGTTGTACTGTCTACTTTTTTAAATGAACGTCGCAATATAACCCGCGGGTGTCCCGACCATCTTCTGACAGTAGATTGCCAGCGGAAACCCAGCTGAACAAGTGGTTATCCGATTGTCGAGGGGTCGAGGCGCATGTTCAATCCATCGCCGTTTCCGTTCCGGGATTTCCTAGCTTATGGATGAAGCTCATACAGTTCCATAGAAACGTGCAAAAAATGAATTGTTAATTTTTTTGTTCTCATTTCTATAATCCTATCGTTTGGCATTAATAGATATGGCTCCTACGTGTACCGCGATAAGTAACAATCCACAAATAATTTAATTGTGTCACGTCAGTAATTAGTAATCAGGGTGTTTAAAAATAAGTAGCAGATTTTCCACTTGTAATTATTAGTAGTAGTTCCACGCTGGCACGAAATGCCTGACTGTATTGCACAACATTAGATAACCAGGCGAAGAACATAGAGCGTATGAACGTAAGAATACCAAGCACAAAAGCTTATTTAGTTCTGAATGAAACAGTTAAAGAAATAAGCTAAAACGGCGTAACAGAGTGGAGGAGCGAATGCACATAAGCTGCTTTTGTTTATAGCTAATAGAAGGTACAGGGCCAAAACGGCGTTAAGGTTTGGCGTATTGAATGCAATTATGCTTTTTTGGTTTTGGCATGAGTATTGGGGCATCATTGTGGTGATTCAGAAGCTATATACAGAGACAATGTTGTTGTGTGCAGGATGACAGAGTGTCTAATAATACGCATTTAGCGCCGGCGCCTTACAACCACCGTAAAGGTCAAGATTTATGTATGCTATATTGTGACATATTGCATCACGTAATAATATCAGAGTTGAGCCCGGTTTATTTTAGTTTGGCGTGTCATATCGCAACGCATCAGAATAATATCGTTTTGCATACACTTCGTATGCCAAGGTACATATTAATTAGTTGCAAATTGCATAGGTCATGCACATAGACCAAATAACACGACACGATAGACAAAAATGAGTCAGACTTAATAATAATTACTATGTGAATAGAACAGGTGAAATAGGAGTGTCCCGATCGAAATGGTTACTGAAAACTGTACTTCGCGTGAAGTTGCAGGTACGCATAATGTCTAGTTTCCCAACGAATGTTCAACATTATCAAAAAATACAGTGGAATTAAGTTTCTAAGGGAATAACGTTAACATTATACTTCCATTTTAGCCAATTTACAGAAAACTTCAATGAATTATGAAAAACTCGTACATTGATGAAAGCCGTATGATAATCCGATTCGTACTTTTTGAATTTTTATCACGTACAGACAGACGCCACGGGGGACGTTCTTGTTCAAAATGTACTGACATGATATACCGTTAGTCCTTTTGAAAAAAAGACAAATAAATACCTACCCTATTTTTCCTCAAGAGGATGGGAGAAGATCGACGATATACGTGAGCTCAGAGCCAGTCGAAGCTGGCGATAAATTGCACAGGACCGAGCAAATGGCATGCTTTTGTGTCGGAGGCCAACACTAATTTCGGGTCGTCGTGCCAGCCCAGTTAGTTATTTTTCCATGCAAATGAGAACTGTACAGCAACGATGACTACGAGCCATAACTAAAAGTCGCGTCTTTCCGGAAGAATAGTACTCGTCCTGCCAGCAGGACGCCTGGCGATCTATCATTATTCATTAACTATATTTGGTCAACGGCTAAAGACCGTACTCATAAATTTTAAATACAATAATTACAGATTACAAATCTTATATTCACAACTGTTTGTTTACTAGTTTAATGGAAATACATTAGTCGGAAAGGCAAACGATACTTCCGCGGAATCAGCCGTGTCCAATATCAAAGCATTCGTTATGAAACCGAATAACCTAGATGAACCGATTCGCTTGTATTTAGAGCACGAAAGCACAGTACACAGGTTTTTTTATACAACGACGGCGGCAAATAAGCATAAGGCTGCAGTCACCGTAGCCTATGGACGCCTGCAACTCCAGGGGTGTAACATGCGCGTTGCCGACCCTTTAAAAAATTATACACTTGTTTCTTGAAGAATCCCATACTGTAAGTTCCTCGGGAAAACCTAGGCAGGGAGCTCATTCCACAACCGGAGCGTCCGAGGGAGGAAGTTCCTCTGAAACCGTACCGTACGCGACCATTTACTTTATTAACTTGATTCGTCGTGTTGACAGCTACAAACATATGCAGGTCCCTCCCTCTCAACACAACGGATCCTTGGGAGCTCTGGCGAGCTTACTTTTTTTACTTTACCACCAAGAACACAACACCGCATATTATGTAGGTACCTAAGCATATGCCAAATGAGCAATGGTGTTACTATGGCTGCAGTCTTTAAACTGCTTTACCAAATATATTTACTGTTACCAAGGCAACGTATATCAAATGTTTGATGGTAATATTTTAGACAAGACGCGATCGCCATTAGCAAACTCCAGAGAAGACTGGCTAACTTTGGAGGAGGCCTTTACCTGCAGAGGGGTTCATGCAGAATAACAGTGGTAAAAAAAGACAAAAAAAACGGCTATTTTTTTTATATATTTTACTTTTATAAACAAAAAATACTTACACTAAAAACATCTACACTTTTTTGATACGAACAAAAATTACTTTTTAAACCTAAATCCTGTGAGAAATATAGGCTTTTATATTTTATTTATTATGCCATTTCCGATTCGCAGTATTTGCGTTTGCACAAGTTTATGTAATAGAGTAACTATTTGGTAGTTTTGCTAGTTATAAGTACTACATTAGTTAATTAACATATAAATATAGATACATACATAATCAAATAGACAGTTTATATAACAGTCGATAGTGCATTGTTTTGAACTATCTCAATAAAACTTTGCTTTTCCAAGAGTAAAATTTAATGGATGAAAGATATACATATACAATGCGTACTATGTTGCTATCTCAATTGATATTTAGACAAGAAACGAAGCAGTATAAAATCGAATCACGAAGACAAAGAGAAATTATAACTTAGTAAATATTTTCACAAGCGGAAACGTACACTTAGTGGAATTATAATTTCCAAAAGAAAATGAACAATTTAAAAAATTTCTCACCCAGGGCGAGACTTGAACCCGCGACCTCTGGAATCCATCCATCGCTCAGTCCAACTGAGCTACCGCGGGTTATCCCGAGGCGACGAATCTTTCAATCAATCCAGTCTTTTCAATGTGAGGGCGGGTTCAAGTCCCGCCTGGTGTGATTTATTTTTCATTTTCGGTTGGAAATTTATCACTTTACCTTTATTAAATGGCCTTTGAGCTGAACTGACCTTTGAAGATATTTATTGTTCATACAAGCTATCATCATCCTCCTAGCGTTATTCCCAGTGCAGTTGCATCCTGAAGGATGCCTGGGGTCCGCTACCTAATCCCAAGAATTGGCGTAGGCACTAGTTTTTACGGAAGCGACTGCCATCTGACCTTCCAACCCGAGGGGGAAACCAGACCATGTTGGGATTAGGCTTGTCAAGTGAGTGGGCAACTTGACTGTTAGAGGTTCTCAAGCCGCTCGGAGGCCTCTAACTTGGCTTAACGACTGCTATCATAGACAGCAACCGGGATCAACGGCTTAACGTGCCTTCCAAAGCACGAGAGCGCTCAGTTAGTAACCACTCAAAGCGGTCACCCATCCAAGGACTGACCTCGCCCGACATTGCTTGACCTCGCATACCGCACGCGGTACGCGGGCGCCGCTGGGCCACGAGCGCTAGCTTATATATATATATATATATATATATATATATATATATATATATATATATATATATATATATATATATAAGCTATATATATATATATACAAATTGTAAAACGGTTGATTTAACTCAGCTGGCCTAATAGTCCTTCATTATATATATTATTGCTATTTATAATCCGATAAATTTGAATACCATGCCTAGACGCCTTTACAACAGGGCTGTCAATTACGTTATAAATAAACGCAATAAACCACGCGAAAGAATGTTAATCCATGGCGTTGGGCCAACCCTAAAAGGAGGAAGGAGATTAATCTGTCTGCAACTTCATCGTTCGAAATTTGTGTGTTGACGTGCAAACAGTCCACGAAAAATGTACTTAGAATTACCTCATTCTTGTCTAATTACCACTTATTAGAAATCATTATTAAAATATATAGAAAGCGGATTTTCCCTTGATCCCATCAATGCAAACGCGTGTATTCAGCAATTGTATATAGACTGATAATGACAATATAAAGCGAAAGAATTTACACTCCAAAGTATGGAGTAATCTTAACAATGATTTACAAAATAATGGCATAGTCATAAAACTACCTCAAGAAGTCAAGACGCTGGACCCTCTCTGAACATAATTTAGTTGTGCCTAAACGAAATGTTATCATTTAAAATTGTTAAACCATAAGGAAGCGATGACCAGCCATAGTCCTAAAATGTAGGAAGAAATCTTGTCTGGGCCTTGAACGTCGATTTGGCACACGATGACATTGAGACGGCAATTTGTGAATCAATTTGATAGCAGCGAGGAAAAGTATACGCGGCGACACCTGCCCACTATATGTAAGGAAGCGACGGGTGAGAATTCCTGCTACATTGTGTATTCATGGTTTTTAATCACACTGTGTATCCCACAGCTGGGAAAAGACCTTTCCACTCCTTTACTGCTTCCCTAATCCGAGGTAAGCTTAGGAATAACTGTTTTTCTTTATGTTTTAAATAAAGATACGTACTGTGCCTCTCTATTTGTTACCTTATCACGCTAAAACCATTCAACTGCTTTGGAAGAAATTTCACATGGAAATAGTTGAGTCCCGTGGTATGTTCTTTTTGTGTGTGATATTGTAATAAGTGTCTAAGGGGCGTGAAACGAGGGATGAAGTTTGGGCGATTAACCAATTCTACGAGGCCCTAACTAGCTATACCTCTACGTAGTGAGACTTGTAACGGAAGGTCTGTATAATATGTGATCATGCTTGGCAACAAATAAATTTATACGATGCCCGAACACACGCAAAGATCCGTAACGGCATAACAAACAATCTGTGCACAATGCATAATACATTAACTAATTGGAATGGCTAGCCTCAAGACGGGCATTAAAGTACAATGTGGCGCCGTATGCACTCAGACAAGCCGTCATTTTAAAGTTAGGGACATTGAAACATTGTTACAAGGTGATTTTCAGCTGAAAGGGACGAATCGGCGCTAGCTAATATTTTAATCATATATGTGTTTTTCTGAAGATGGTTAGACCATAACAATATAGAGCCAAAGTAAGACGACTAGAAGCCATTTCGTGTTGTTATAATTCAAATGATTATTCTTGTATAGTTGTAGGTATAGTTACGAACCAAAATGATTCTCGCTCTTGACCTGGGCGGGATTCGACCAAGATCTACTGTTTGCGTATAACATTTAAAGAATATTCTTTAGAATTACCGCCAAGCAACAAAATAACACTTATAGTTTAAGAACATGTTCGTCGCCAAAAAAATAACACTTAAAATTCAAATTAGTTCGTTTGTTTTATCTATTTGAGACTTAACTTACCTGAATTGGATGTGACTGTGGCCAACTGTGTGGGCTTATAACGATTTCTCAGATCTCATTACGATTCGATAATTTACGAAGCTTCCACCCATGTACTCATATTTCAATACATCTGTAGACGAAACAATGAATAGACCGGGATAATGTGCAATAAACCCTTTGAATAGTAAACAGTCACTTTAAAGAGAGTAATTGCAGCTGCCTATAGGCTTTGTAAACGCTAATTTTCGTATATAGTTAGTGCTAGTCACGGAACTTCCATACGTGTAAAACAAAAGTAAAACTTACATATTCTTCAATTTAGGCATATTATACGCTCCTATGAATGTCCATAAACTACCACCATGATCAGTGAGTCTTCCAAAATTGATCAGCGTTGCCGATACGTGATGGTTTTAAAATTGACCATCGTAAGGAATGGAATCGCTCTCGCAGACGTCCAAGATATAGGCTAAGCCTAGTTTGGAGTCTGATGGATAAGTTTTGTATGCCAATTTACTCTAAATTATCTTTAATTTTTACTCTTAATGTTGTAGTGTCAGGAACAATGTTGCTAAGGCTCCCGAGGATGCTCTGTGTTGAGAGCGGGGATCTGCATTTGTCACTAGCTGTTAACACAACGCGTCCTCAAATCCAAAAACGGTAGTAAACGCCTTTGTGATTGTTCTGGAGTGTCTGCTTACCAACATACAGTCGTAGTATTGAACAAAAACACGGAGAAACGCCCCACTTCTCATTGCCTACCTAGTAGTTCGTGATTTGACCATACCGTATTAGATTTCTATCTTATGTATACGTATATTTTCAATACAAGAAGAAGCCTTTGGTGATTCTGTTGGGCTTCGTTGCAGATTGATAATTTATCCCCGAAGCTTCTGAAAATCACCTTTGTACATACATACATTAGAAATATGTACTTATGAAGTCTTGGACAATCACGTTGGCAACTTTCTACGTTCGCCCGGGAGAGTCGGCTGAGTCATCGGCTATTCCTACCGTTCCCGAGCTCACCCGAGCGGGCATCCTGGCCCAATTATTGCAACTAGTTAAGGCGTGGCCGCGCCGGTTGCTACCAGATTAACGGATGAAGTCAATGAATGAGTGAGTAAGCTTGAATGGAATTTAAGTTGTGAATTGTGATGTAAGCGTGTGATCGATCGCGGTTAGGTCCGGAGGTCGAATGTGTTTGGAGTTATTTGTGACTGATGACAATTATGTTGCAATAGGTTAGTTACACTGGCAAACATTGAATTGACTCAATTAAATTGATATCTACATTAGTTTCGTGTTTAACAAAATATGAACAGGGAGTCGTGTTACAGAATAAAAGTATGAAAATCTATGCTGTTACCAGCAGCTGTAAAATTGGTGAGTTTGTTTAATATGTAAAATTATTGCTATAAAAAGATTTTTTAAGGCGCCACCTGCTGGTCTTCTACCTACATTTTTCAGAAAGTGCGTTATTAAATTATTTTCTACGAATCGTAGCTTCCTGCCGAGTTACGTGAAGCCCTTAATTCGAATGAGGGTAACGAAAGTTTTTCACATTCGCCACAGGTGCTAGTGTAGCATTAGTCTCCGAAATGTCAAATGTCACTGTTCGTGGGTGGACTACGCGGGTGTAATTCTAAATTATGTTATAAATATCAAACTTCAAATTCAAATATGTATTTTGCAGTACCTGAGATCATGGCAAATATGAGTTACGGATCAGTGAATAAATCTCAGTGCTGTAAAAGCGGTGCCTTTATTTTTCGAATAAATCGGGACTACGCAACACTGCGGCATGCTCGATATTTTTACGGTACGATTATTAATGTAAACTTTGACAGCTATATATACTTCAGGAACCTATATACCAGTGGCGACAACTGGTGTGCACAAAAACGGAAAAATCTAACAAATTGTTCCGTTCCATAATTATCTGGATTCTCTTCCTCTCCTTAATACGTGACTACGTGTCCGCGCGTGGGACGAAATGGAGTAATTTAGTTTTTTTTTTACAGAGGAACGCGGAAAAGATCGCAGAGTCGCCGTGGAAATACGCTATCCGAATTAAATCTTATTCCTAGATTTGTTTTAAGGCACTATATATCACTCCACTCTACAAAGTGTGCTGGTAGGCGTCATTTATAAATAGTGGTATCGCGTGACCCAAGTGCGTAGTTGGGATTTATTCCAATCAACGTTGATTCTTTTTCATGCCAATCTAGAGAATTCTAGTTCTTGGATTTTTCGCCCACTAAAACGAATTATTTTGCTATTTTTCACTCATTCTTATTCCGACCATAAAGGTCCTGGTAGACCGCAAAACTGAGTGCATGGAACGTTATGAACTATATCAAATTGAGCACATAACGTTTCGTGCAATCAGTTTCGCGCTTACTCGTCCTTCCTCCCGCTTTCGCGCCCGATCTGACAGCACCTTTAAGAACACTAGCATAGCATTAAAGGTCACTGTATCTACTACCTACATATTTTAACGAAGCAGTCGTAATCAGTACTTTGTGTGCAACTTACCAAACCTTGGGGCAAAGTTACATCCAAACAAAGTTGCAGAAATTAACGTTACTCATTAAATGTCTAATAAAATAAGCAAACACACACTTATCCTTAATGCGACTTTCATCATTTCGCGAATAATGGCGTAAAACAATTTAATAGTAGATGTAAAATGGTAATAAAACATGAAGATCGTTAAGGGCGCCACAATCTCTAATCTGCCCTCTAACACCTCAAAATGAACTTCACTTTTCAGAACCAAAAAGATATAAGTAATGGTTATTTCTTAGACTATACGTTCTTCTACGTTCCCTCTGTATAGTTGCACGTACCACTTGGTTCGCTCTCTGAAGACGTCTCTTTCTGGCCAGGAGAAGTCAACTTTTTATGCACTAAGGACTCTGACCGATAACAAACCTATTTATTGCCCTCGCCTTCGGCTCGGACGATAAGTACCTGCGATCAGAGGCATTCATTGTTTTACCACCTTTGGTATGCACGTACCACTTGGTTCGCTCTCTGAAGACGTCTCTTTCTGGCCAGGAGAAGTCAAATTTTTATGCACTAAGGACTCTGACTGATAACAAACCTATTTATTGCCCTCACCTTCGGCTGGGACGATAAGTACCTGCGATCAGAGGCATTCATTGTTTTACCACCTCTGGTATGTATTGTGTTAGAGCTCTATGTCCAGCCGTGGACGTCTTATGCCATTGATGACAATGTGCTACAGTTCGTGTGCTCTTAGAATAGGATTCGGGTTCAGGTGAAATTAGTACATTACTACAGAGGCCGGGACAAAAGGGGTTGCCGGCCGAAGACATATAGACGGCTGAGCGAAGCGAGGCCGGATAGGTCTAAGGCCGGCAGCCCCATATTTCCCGCCGAGGTATGTATAGTGCTTTTCCCAAACATGCAATGAAATAAACAACAAAAAAATCAAAGTTTTATTTTTAATACGCATAGTGGCAGAATGTCATGATGCCTTTGCCACAAATTTATGTGGAATGGAAATTAAAAAAGAGGACTTTGCCGGCCTAGGCCTGCAACATTTGTATGAAATTGCATTAACGAGCTCTTGTCCTAGCCGCACCTGAAACGTCACACTTCGCAGCCTATTATAAGGAACATAACATCAATATTTCATTGCATGTTTGAGAAAAGTTTATTTACGCATGATAACGTGTAAGACCAATTGAGAACTCTCGTAGTGTACCTAGTTCGAAACTAAAGTATGGCTTGCAGTTAGGACCTTTTTGCTTTAGATTTAGACTAGGTACCTACAGTATAGGGGAGAGATGATATCGCCCGCTCCTTGTATTTGCCCAAGAATAGCCAAGTGCCTGAAATAAAACATTTACAATAATGACGCGGCGCCACTTCACAAACGATCGCTTGCAATTATATTTTTACTATTCTTCGTAGATAAAGCTTGTCAACTGTCCTTGGATTTTAGGCAAATTTTAAAGGGATTCTACTGCTATCTTAGATGGTTGGTATTTTTACGGGAAATACGGCTAATTTGAAATCAAGGATATTATTATCAATTATCACAATATATCTGCCTAAATGCTTATTCACACATACATAAACCCACAACTGTTCGGTTCTAATCCCAGCCAGGGCATTTATTTGTATATTGAGCACGATAATATGTTCCCGAGTCTTAAATGTATTCTATACGTATCTTAAGTATTTATTTATAAGTATATAAGTATGTATATCGACACCTAGTACCATCAAAATCTGCAAATAGCCTGCGAAAAAAGCAAACCAAGAACAGGATAGACCACAACTAAAAATCGCAGCACGTCAGTAAAGTTAATCCTTGACAATGGTGCCGAAATATTGGGAACGCACAAAAACAAATATGTATAGGTATATGGTAAATATCCCGTTTTTATAGTAATTAATCCCTGCAACACGATTAGAAAATAAAATGTCATACGATAAATAAATAATAAATAGTAATTCCAAGATTTTACGAGTTAAAATACACTAAATGTCCGGTTTATTCGGCATTTAAACCCCATTTTTCATGGGCCATCTTCTAAACTAAATTGGAAGTCCATGTTGTAACTTTTTTCCTGAGAAATGGACAACTTTTCTCCTGCTGGCTAACTGAACAGGATAGCGACAAAAAAATAGTGATTGATCCAATTGTACACCTATACGAGTATTGTAAGATATTTGCATGTAAAACTAGCAGTTACTTGCCTCGCTTCCTGGAAAACTCATTACACGCCTGCCACCTTTACGATTAGAATGTTACAACAGAATAACAAACAGCGAACATAAGCTTGTAAGCCAAGTCATAAATGAGGCTTCTATGTATATTGATTTAGACGTCTCTATTTGATGTTGTATATGTATACAAAACTTTCTGAGCTTTACTACTATTGTATAAAAAAATCTGGCCTCGTTATTACGTTACGAACGAACTACTTTTGGCATTTTCATTTCCAAATCGATGATATCGTAATTTTTTCAGGCGTTAAAAAATACATTTCGTTAGGGTTGGTTTTGTTTATTTTATATCAATCGTGAAAGGTGTACGGTTTTAGAGAAAAATAAGGTAAGTACTTCTACGAAAGAAAACATCGGCAACCAAACACATTTGCAAAAAATGTTATACGAAAGCAAAAGGAAGAAATCCATTTCATTTAACTGTATTTGAAGTGTTTTCTCGCTTAATTATAGTACAGGCAAATTTTTCTTCGAATTACTTGAAACACCTGAACAAATTTCAATAATACTCTAGCACAAAAAAAAAACTAGCGCGCGAAATGATTACCAGCAATCTCGTGCCCACACATACAAACGGAGCAAATTCTCTTAATAGAAAAAAACTCTAACTGCATAGCACAGTACGTTTCTAAGAAACATCCGTAGAAAACCCATCAAGCACCAGAATAGCACTTAAAACGATACCACTTCAATAACGGCAATCACATAGCGATTTATGAAAATTTACGATCAAGAACACACCGTTCGGAATCCACCCCTCATCCGAACAATAACTATACGGACAATAACTCTCGGAAAGAACCCGCGAACAATATACAAACGGTCGTCTTGAACGTTAAGTTGGATCTGAATAACGTATAAATAGCGACTAGTTACTCTATTATGGAAGGCACCCAATTTACTCGAGTTTATCGCTCGGTTTGTGGTGATCAATTTTCGCATGCATTGAGAATGGAGGCGCGCTTCCCTTGAATTTAATTTTGTGCATTTTATCAATTAAATGAAAAAGGTTTCGGCCAAGCGAGAGTATAAAAAAGTTATTTCCGAGAATACCTTATATATGTAAAGGTACATAGATATGTTGTCGGATCGGGTTTTGTTTGAGAACAACACAACATTGCTTAAAAAAAAATCTTGTAACTTAATTTAGCCGGTACTGCGTTAGTGCTTCCATAGATAGACCTTCCCATAAAAAGTAATTAACAATTTAACACCAACGGTACTTAAAGACGTAATTTATATAAATATAACAGTAATTAAAATAATTTGCGGCTATATGACCATTGAATATTGCTGTCGTGAGTTTTTTAATCTCGCAAAAATAGAATTATGTATTCCTATAAGGAAAGGCATGCTTGATTGCCCACTGGTGTTTTCATTCCGCAAATCGTTTTAAACATTAATAGGATAGTTACATCTTTTCATGGTGTCATTTGTACTAGTTTTAAAGAGGATCAACATGTCCAGAGACCAACTAGAAACTACAAAAAAGTAAAAGTTAAACATTGCTTGCGATAAACGGCCCATACTAATTGACAATTGACAGCTAATTGTTAAGTTAGGTTCGTTGGATCTCTGTACTAACCGTTGCAAGGAAAAACAAGTAAATCCCTGTTTTATTATATTTTTTTATTTATTTAATTAAGGTGCAACAACAGTTGTTTACAACGATACTTATATTTAGCATGCGAAACTTATTTTAATAGGGTAACAATTAATTATAGGCAAACTCCAATTAATTATAGGCAAACTCCAATTAATTATAGGCAAACTCCAATTAATTATACGCAAACGGCAAAAGTGTTGGTTGTAAAATACTTTTTTTTATATATTTTTTATTCATAATGGGATTGCTCTTGGCCAGCATCTAGCCAGGAGGCAAAGATGAGGCCGACGATGAAGCGAGCTCACCCAGAAGATGCCTATTCACTCGTGCCTTAAAAAGCTCCAGGTATATGAACTCGGAAATACAAACGCCGGCAGAGAATTCCAAACCTACTCTTACTGTTCTAAGGTAAATAGGTGCAGTCAACCAATTCAATTTCTGTTCGTACTGTCACAGTGACAAAAAATATGAGAGCTCTAGCAGCTTTGATATGTAGTTATCCTACAATTTCATTTTTAGGGTTCCGTACCCAAAGGGTAAAACGGGACCCTATTACTAAGACTCCGCTGTCCTTCCGTCTGTCTGTCTATCTGTCTGTCTGTCTGTCTGTCTGTCTGTCTGTCTGTCTGTCTGTCTGTCCGTCTGTCCGTCTGTCCGTCTGTCCGTCAGTCACCAGGCTGTATCTCATGAACCGTGATAGTTAGACAGTTGAAATTTTCATAGATGATGTAGTTGCCGCTATAACAACAAATACTAAAAAACAAAATGAAATAAATATTTAAGGGGGCTCTCATACAACAAACGTGATTTTTTTTTGCTAGATATTGATAACGGCAACAGGTAGACGCTTGAAATATTCACAGAATATTGAGAATATTATTCACTTTAAAAATAAAATAATTAAATTAATATTTAAGGGGGGCTAAGGAGTATATAAGAGGAAAGTGGCACCCATAGATGGTAAGTTGAGAGCTAATCGTCTACGGTGGTATGGGCATGTTATGCGGAGGGATGAAAGTCATGTGACAGGAAAGGTATGAATGTGGAGGGATGTAAGAGAAGGGGTAGACCAAGGAAAAGGTGGACGGATTGCGTGAGAGACGATATGAAGAGGAAGGATGTGAGTGACGAGATGACGGGCGATAGAGAGTTATGGAAGAAAAAAACATGCTGCGCCGACCCCAAGTAAATGGGAAAAGGGCACACGAATGATGATAAACGGGGGGCTCCCATACAACAAACGTGATTTTTTTGCCATTTTTATAGATTGTACGGAACCCTTCGTACGCGAGTTCGACTCGCACTTTTTATTGTTAAAACATACTATTACTATTGTTATAATGAGTACAGGGAACAAATATCATTGGGCTTCGGATTCGGTAAACCACTATCTAATATTATTTATTATCTAACAGCGATTAGAATACGATCGGAGGTGACAGTTCTTCCATATACTTACGTCAAAGTTTATATGAATTGACAGCTATTCCCACCGTAAACTAATCGCAGGCTCATAATAATATACTATTCTGTTCGACTACAGAACAGTGTTGAGGAGTCGTAACGAAGTCAATATAGTCGCGTCTGGAAGAGATCGTTCTTTAGCGATAAGACCGCTCGTTGTCTACCTCTACCTAAATATTGCTTTTTTTGTTTGTGTTTGTAACTGTTTCAAATGTGTAAGGTGTCGATTTTATTAACGGAGAAAAATAAGATACGATAAGTACAAAATTGCGGTCCAGGTTAGGGCAAGTTGCAACAACTTAGGTTATAGACCGATCGACGTTAAACATGGCGCCCTGTAGCCGTCATCCCGTACAGACTTGACAAACTTTCCAATACAATCAGATTATAATGAGCACCACTTACGATTCCAGACGGTTTCCTGCAATCCATCCTTAATATAAAAGTTGCCCAAGTTGGTAACGTATACATATAATAGAATACGCTCATTGCTCTAAATATATGTAGCATTGTATTCTTGGTGGTGTGTTGGGTCGCCAATCTCCGTTCTGCCCTCAAGAACTATCAAACAACGAATGCTCAAACCAAATGTAGAGCCGGCAACGAGCTTGTGATTCCTCTTCACCAACATCAAACAAATTGCTCAAAGGTTAGCCGAAACAGAACCCTTATTCGTGACATGTACGTATATGATTAAACCTGTTGTTGTGTACAATAAAGTGGTTACATGTCATATATATACATACATGCATGCTCGCGTGTCTCGTCATCCATCTTGCCAGCTTCCTGCCAGTCAGAAAGGGCACGCGATGCAATCAATCCGGGAATTTGATGGCCCCATAATGACGTAGTAAACCGTCGGTCATAAAACAACCCCCCCTTTATGTTCCACCGGCCCGTATATTTAATTGATGCAGACGGAATATTGATTCGAATTTTAACAGGGCGTTTGTAAACTTCCGACAAATCGTTCAATAAGTTTCGTTCGCACCCCTTCACTAAACTTTCTTCGTCGTGTCATTTAATATAATGTTTTCGGTAGTGTAACTGTAAACTGCTAACGATGTAGTTAGTAGTTAATATTATAGTCAAACTTGATTAAATGGGTGTTAGTTTTGTTTTTAAATAGAGCTTTCGACTAACAAGTTACAAAAGTATCTAAAATGTTTTGACGTTATGTAGAAAATAACTGACAGTTTAATTATCACTAGACTGTAATATATTGACACATATTTACGAAACAGCATGCAAAGGCCCAAACGCTAAAACGCTCATAAATTTTACTGTCACATGTAATTCTGTCACTCAATCCTAGCACACTAGGTTGACAACAAATGCAGTTAGCAAATAATGATATTTATTAGCGAAAGTGCAAATTATGTTGCCTTTCTGTTTTTGAAACGTGTTGTAATTTTATGTCATACCTATATTGGTTTTGATACTTCACGAAAGTGCAAATTATGTTGCCTTTCTGTTTTTGTAACGTGTTGTAATTTTATGTCATACCTATATTGGTGTTGATACTTCACGAAAGTGCAAATTATGTTGCCTTTCTGTTTTTGTAACGTGTTGTAATTTTATGTCATACCTATATTGGTGTTGATACTTCACGAAAGTGCAAATTATGTTGCCTTTCTGTTTTTGTAACGTGTTGTAATTTTATGTCATACCTATATTGGTGTTGATACTTCACGAAAGTGCAAATTATGTTGCCTTTCTATTTTTGTAACGTGTTGTAATTTTATGTCATACCTATATTGGTGTTGATACTTCACGAAAGTGCAAATTATGTTGCCTTTCTGTTTTCGTAACGTGTTGTAATTTTATGTCATACCTATATTGGTGTTGATACTTCACGAAAGTGCAAATTATGTTGCCTTTCTGTTTTCGTAACGTGTTGTAATTTTATGTCATACCTATATTGGTGTTGATACTTCACGAAAGTGCAAATTATGTTGCCTTTCTGTTTTCGTAACGTGTTGTAATTTTATGTCATACCTATATTGGTATTGATACTTCACGAAAGTGCAAATTATGTTGCCTTTCTGTTTTTGTAACGTGTTGTAGTTTTATGTCATACCTAGTATATTGGTGTTGATACTTCAAATTGTATAATTATGTTTTTGAGTTGTGGTATTACGAAATTGATCTGTCAGCATCAGAGGTCAAGAGAGGTCAAAAGCTAGACGTAGTTTGATGCTGACTGGACATACGGCAAAACAACTGAGGAGGTGTTTTGGATATTAATTGCTATTCTACAAGCGCGCACTCGCGCAGACGGCGGAAGCGACAAGGCGCAGTGGCGGTAACTTTTGTAATACTAGAACTTATGAGAAGGAGGTCGTATTGCGTTCCGAGCAGGCGGTAATACTAGTTATATTAAAACCGCCACAGTTTTAAGAAAAAAACCGCTTAAGGAATCTGTATAAGAACTCTTTACTTATATACATGCATGTATTCATATAAGTTAGTTTCAATTTAAATGCGCGCACAGAATTTATGGTTAACTGCGCGGGCGCCGGAGCGTGGCACACTAATGCGCACGGACATGCATATTTGCACCTCCGTCCAAAACGCAGCGCATTCAGCATGTATGTTAATTGTTACAATGTCTTGTTTAAGGTAATATGAATGGGCGACACCGACACTGTGCCGCAAACACAAATTAGCGTTACAAAACAATTGTTGTGGTTTTACGTGGGGTTTTAGTGTTTATTTCTGGGACCACGACCACCACCACCACCACATCAGCCCTAGGACGTCCACTGCTGGACATAGGCCTCCCCCAATTTCATGGGGGGTAAATGCCATAATCGCCACGCTTGGCATGCGGGTTGGCGATCGCAGTATCTCCACCGCACTCTAGGAATGCTGCTGCCCATTCCCCGGTGGTTTCTGGGACCATAGTCACCAAACGTAATAAAGTCTAAACTAGGAATAAAATAAAATAAATAAATATTAGGGGACATTTTTACACAAATCGAACTAGTCCCACAGTAAGCTCAACAAGGCTTGTGTTATGGGTACTAGACGACGATATATTTAATAAATATATACTTAAATACATAGAAAACATCCAAGTCTCAGGAACAAGTGTCTCCGCTCACCACAGAAACAAATGCCCTTACCGGGAATCGAACCCGGGACCTCTAGCTTCGGAGGCAATGGCACTACTAACTAGGCTAAACAGGCCGACGAACGACGTTTGATGTGGTGTATCCCCAAATTAAGAGGATATAGACTTTATTATTGAAATTCATGTTAATTATATAACTTTATCATTTTCCTTGCATGTACTTACTACGGTACTAATGTTGTAGCATGCCACAATGTTGCACGGTGTCTCACTGCACACAGCCAATTAAACACCACGGGCGGAAAGAGCTTAATCTTATAAACAATCAGTAAACTAAACCTAAATTAATTTGTTTATTTTTTCTTATTAATTTGCGAGTTTTTGCCACTTTGCAGGCTACCGTTTGGGCTGTTATCGGATCCATTGTTTAGGTGAATTCGCCCGTGTTATCACATACTTGAGGGTAATTTGATTATTGCTTACATTGTTTTTTGTGGGGTTCCTTTCCGGTGGACTTCGGCTTATCTGAGCGCTTACAGACCAGACGGCGCGACCCGGCCCTTCGCTTAGCGTCGGCGTTGATCGGTTGATATCTATTTGCTGTTAAAAATTGCACGGGGAACGTATGTTGGTACTATTATAGAGGTAGGAGCAGAACCTACTTGCACTTAGCGTTGCATTGGGCACCGCACATAAACAGATTTTTGTATTACGCTATTGGTAAACCGTCGAACCTTTGCACACTGTGCGGAGAATTTCGATAATGATGACATTTATGTTTAATATTTAATTAGTTATATAATATAATATATTGCTTAATATATTATTAAATAACGAATAGCTATACATAAGTTATGTAGTGTACTCATAGTTGATAAGAAAAAAATGCATGCTACTCTTGAACGCATTTAAAATTATATCCACCACCACCACCACCATATCAGCCCTAGGACGTCCACTGCTGGACATAGGCCTCCCCCAATTTCACGGGGGGTAAATGCCGTAATCGCCACGCTTGGCATACGGGTTGGCAATCGCAGTATCTCCACCGCACTCTAGGAATGCTGCGAAAATTATATCATTTTAATGGAATATTATGTCATGTTTTTGTTGTGTTTAACGGAACGCGGTCATTACTCTACTATACTATATACATACATACCACCGGCATCATTCTGTGCACACATATCGAGAGTTATGGTCCAGTGCTAATTGTTAATTCTTAGCTTCATTCATTCATTCACTTAAGAGCTGGGCTCTTGTCGGTGCAGCGTGATGCAGTTTTCGCCATTTCTGTCGGTCCAAGGCTAGTTTCTTGACGTCCTGGTACGACACGACCTCCACGTCTATAAATGCCTGTAACTTGCTCGGTGAGCCTATAGCTATTTACGATACAAGGGTTGTAAAACAAAGAAAGGCCGATATCGCAGATATTTGAGGCCCGAGCCGCAGGCGAGGGTCATAAATATGCGAGAGAGGGCTTTCTGTATTAAGACCCGTGTTTTGTACACAGTTTTACGTCACCGCTTGGCCAAAAAGTGGGTTTTTCCGGACGCGCAGCGTGCGGAAAATAGCGCTTTTTGGCAAGGTGTGGTGTAAATAAATAAATAATGTTATACCGTGTGTAAAGTATCTTAGTTTTGTGTGTAATCCATTTGGAGCACGTAAGCTTCGGTGGCTTTGAATAATGGTAAATAAAGATTGACCCTAAACCAATTTATAAATCTAGGACAATGTTTGAATCGTATTAGGAGCATTAGGACTCACGGCCGCTATTGACAGAGGACCAGTCACGAAGCCATGTACTGAATTATCATATTGTAATATCTAAACATTATTGGATCTATTGGAAGCATTGAAGATGTGTTTAAATTTATAAAAGTCGAGTAAAGGGATAAGTTCGCCTTTGTACTTTATTTTTCCTTTTCTATTATATTTGTATCTGTTGTGTTTTTGTACAATAAAGAGTTTTACTACTACTAAAAGTCTTAAACAAAGAGCATAAGCCAGCTGCAGCGAGCAGTAATTCTCTAATCAGAACTTTATTAATGAAGATCATAAAGTCCCCACAAAATAAATATGCATGCAAAGGGATTGTACACGACAAATGAGCGCGACGTGCGTTCAAAAACAATTGATTTTACATAATATTTTCCCGTCAAGATAAAAACTAGGGGAGACTGTCCCTCAAACATGTTAAATGACAGGAATTGATAGCATGACACACTCGAGCAGTCAAATCGTTAGAACGCGTGTCGAACAACTATTTAACCGAGCTGTCTGGTAAGCAGACAACGTAGCCTATGGATGCTTGTGACTCTAGAAGAATCACAAGCTCTTTGCCGACCCTTTACTGACAAGTGGATTCGTTGTATCGACAGATATATAGATGCAAGCAGCGACCTTACTCACGTCCAGGAACACAACAGAACATACCTAAAGAGCAAGCAGTGGTGCTATTATGTTATGAATGCGTTCCCTTGTAAGGTAGACTTAACCGGTAGGGCTGCTCCACATCCCCATATGAGCTACAAAACATTGCGCTGTGCCCTACCTCTCTTTAAAACAAAATATACCGGGGCTAGCGAATTTGAAAATTAAATTTCTCCCCGAACCACTTAACAAACATAAGACGATGCAGGTAGGACCAGGTATCCAACCGTCACAAAAATATTACATTGGCCATGCTGTAATAGCCTTTCTGCCGTTGCTGTTAAAGTTCAATCAAAGATAATGTTTTTGCGATTTCGCAAGGCGGTATTTTTGCTTGGACTCGTTATGAATAGGGGATGCTTCGATCGTTGATGGATGACGTGGGAGTATTGTTTTTTTTTGTACGGCTCAGTGAATGGAAAATTGAGGTAATTCATACTTCCAAGAAGAGATTGAGCGTTGCAGAACGGTTGGCCGAACATAACAATAAAAAAGAGACTCGCAAAAATTATTTACGAAAATCAATGCACTTTTACAAACAAAGTAGACATAGATTGGTAATACAGTAATTTCGATGTTTTAGTCGTAGAGACTAAAACCACGCTCAAGGAGACTTAGGTATAACACACTAGCATTTGATTCATTAAACCATGAAACCCTATATAAAAAACTAAAACAAAATGGTATACAGGGCCCCACTCTGGAACTCGTTAAAAACTATCATACGAATAGATACAACGCGGTTAGCATCGCGGGCGAACAAAGTGACCTCACGCCCTCCCTATGTGGTACAGCACAGGGTTCAATTCTTGCACCGACTGAATATTTATTATATGTCAATGATATGCACAAGATATTTCAGTATGGTTCTGTATACCAGTTTGCCGACGACACGTGTATAATAACAGCTCATAGTGACTTGGAGACTGCCCAGGGCATGTTGCAGATCGATTTTAACAAGTTGTGTAAATGGGCTCACGATCTGGGTTTGTCACTAAACTACTCGAAAACTAAATTCATGCACATACACTCACCGTATAACAAAACCAGTTTTACGCCTAAGATAGTGGCCCACGATCACAGTTGTTTACATAAGCCCACTGCATCTTGTAATTGTAATCACCTTGAACTTGTAAATGAACATACCTACCTAGGATTGAAAATAGACCACAAAAACTGGGGTCCGCACGTGGAACAAGTATGTAACAAATTAAGATCAATATTGTATCCTTAAACATAAAGTTCCCTACAACACGTTAAGACTTCTCTATATGTCCCTAGCTGATTCAATTATAAGTTATGGTCTAGAAAGTTATGGAAGAACCTATAAAACGTATATAGACAAGATATACAACCTACAAATGCGTTTATTAAAGACGATTGTACCTATTAAAATAAAATACAAATATAGAAATAATTACAAAGACCTCTTTGGCCACTGCAAAGTGTTGAATGTATTTGATAAAGTAGATTTAGCAATAATAACGCAATACAGTAACAACATGAAAGATCTAAAAAGAAAAACACGACCTAAACGGCTGCGAATATTATCTAATCTTCCAACCTTTGAGGTGGCTAAAAGTAATAATGAATATGGTCGGAGAGTATCGAATATAATTCTCCCTCACACTTTAAATAAGTTTTCTAATGAATTGATATGTAAATTAAACGGCAAAACAAGTCGGCAAATTAGAAATATTATTAAACATTATATATTTCAAACAAATATAAAACATAATATGTAAGTAAAGTAATAAAATGCTAAAAATGTTCTTGCAATAAGGTGTGTGTTAATGATTTTTTTGGAGGACTCCTTAACTAAAAAAAATCTTTTATAATTAAGATTAGTAGTTAAGATTTGTGGAACTATAACTTACTTATAAAATAAACAGTTTAAATTTTAATTTTTTTTTTTTTTTTACTAAGCAGACACTTCTCCGCGGGACGATCAGAGTAACAACACATGTCTATAATCTATCTGTCATATTTCAACAACAACTCAAACAAAATTACTATTGTCATACATAACAAACATACTTCTTCTAAGATAAGTTGGCCACTGTCCCCTGAATTCGCTCTACAAAGGTTGCGACACACACACACATTACTATTGTCATACATAACAAACATACTTCTTCTAAGATAAGTTGGCCACTGTCCCCTGAATTCGCTCTACAAAGGTTGCGAAACACACACACACATTACTATTGTCATACATAACAAACATACTTCTTCTAAGATATGTTGGCCACTGTCCCCTGAATTCGCTCTACAAAGGTTGCGACACACACACACATTACGATTGTCATACATAACAAACATACTTCTTCTAAGATAAGTTGGCCACTGTCCCCTGAATTCGCTCTACAAAGGTTGCGAAACACACACACATTACTATTGTCATACATAACAAACATACTTCTTCTAAGATAAGTTGGCCACTGTCCCCTGAATTCGCTCTACAAAGGTTGCGAAACACACACACACATTACTATTATCGTACATAACAAACATACTTCTTCTAAGATAAGTCGGCCACTGTCCCCTGAATTCGCTCTACAAAGGTTGCGAAACACACACACACATTACTATTGTCATACATAACAAACATACTTCTTCTAAGATAAGTTGGCCACTGTCCCCTGAATTCGCTCTACAAAGGTTGCGACACACACACACATTACTATTGTCATACATAACAAACATACTTCTTCTAAGATAAGTTGGCCACTGTCCCCTGAATTCGCTCTACAAAGGTTGCGAAACACACACACATTACTATTGTCATACATAACAAACATACTTCTTCTAAGATAAGTTGGCCACTGTCCCCTGAATTCGCTCTACAAAGGTTGCGACACACACACCCATTACGATTGTCATACATAACAAACATACTTCTTCTAAGATAAGTTGGCCACTGTCCCCTGAATTCGCTCTACAAAGGTTGCGAAACACACACACATTACTATTGTCATACATAACAAACATACTTCTTCTAAGATAAGTTGGCCACTGTCCCCTGAATTCGCTCTACAAAGGTTGCGAAACACACACACACACATTACTATTATCGTACATAACAAACATACTTCTTCTATGATAAGTCGGCCACTGTCCCCTGAATTCGCTCTACAAAGGTTGCGAAACACACACACACATTACTATTGTCATACATAACGAACATACTTCTTCTAAGATAAGTTGGCCACTGTCCCCTGAATTCGCTCTACAAAGGTTGCGACACACACACACATTACTATTGTCATACATAACAAACATACTTCTTGTAAGATAAGTTGGCCACTGTCCCCTGAATTCACTCTACAAAGGTTGCGAAACACACACATTACTATTGTCATACATAATAAACATACTTCTTCTAAGATAAATTGGCCACTGTTCCCTGAATTCGCTCTACAAAGGTTGCGAAACACACACACACACATTACTATTATCGTACATAACAAACATACTTCTTCTAAGATAAGTCGGCCACTGTCCCCTGAATTCGCTCTACAAAGGTTGCGAAACACACACACATATTACTATTGTCATACATAACAAACGTACTTCTTCTAAGATAAGTTGGCCACTGTCCCCTGAATTCGCTCTACAAAGGTTGCGAAACACACACACACATTACTATTGTCATACATAACAAACATACTTCTTCTAAGATAAGTTGGCCACTGTCCCCTGAATTCGCTCTACAAAGGTTGCGAAAAACACACACACATTCCTGGTCGTGAGCTGACTCCCGTAACTCTAGTATGTTTTTTTCGAAACATAAACACAAACGAACGCTTTCGCATTTAGTTTCAATTTGTATGGTAACAAACAGTTACCACCCAAAGGCCGCCAGAGGCGCTGTACGCGTTACCAGAAAGTAAATATACTAGAGGTTACTACACAGACTTACAATTGGATAGGGATAAGTGATATGTGAGGTATTTACTTACTGATCGCGACCAACGATGCTTTTTTTTTAACGTTAGAGAAATACGTTTACGCATCCCGTCCTGTCCGCGGCTAGATAGCCTTGGACTACCGTCTAAAACCACCAACGAAGTCCAGCTCCGCCTTGAATTGGGGCGCCGCAGGATCGCTCTTGGCATTCAACCGCGTACAAACCAACGATGCTGTGACACATCCAAAAACTCGGGTGACCTCAAAAAGGATACTTTTTATTGTTTGCGACTAAGTCCCATTTACTAACAATAATATCAACATTTTTTCATCGTCCTGTTAAACATCATAGTCGAATCGTGATCACGCAGGGCGGTCGGTGTAGGCAAACCTCACGTCAATGTTTACAGTACGCATTCCAACGGCCCTACGCTAAAAGGAACACAACGATCCGATTAGGTGACCCTATCGATTCCACACCGTTCGAGGTAGGTCTTAGTAGTTATTATACAACGAAGGTGAAAAACAAGCTTACAGCCTGCCTGATGGTAACCAGGCAGTCCAGGCACCATCATCGTCATCAGATCAGCCCACTGGAATCCAACACACACAACACAACAACATAGGCCTCGCCCAAGGCGCGTCACAAAGTGCGGTCCTCTGCTTTTACGCGTCCGGAGACAAAAAATACCGACTTGTTATATACACTGAAAAAAAAGGATAGCCCAACTAGTTTGGCTACTTGAGAAATAGCCAAATTTTGCTTAGTAGTAACCAAAATTATGCTAATTTTCAACAACTAATTTGGTTACTAGTAAACTCTCAGTTTGCCAGTCCTCCGATTTAGTTACTAGCAGCTAACATTTGGGCTATTGTTAACAAATCTTTTTATTTCAGTGTATTTAATTCTATTTTTACTTAATTTTTTTTTTACTACTAACTAGGCTAAACAGGCCGACGAACGACGTTTGATGTGGTGTATCCCCAAATTAAGAGGATATAGACTTTATTATTGAAATTCATGTTAATTATATAACTTTATCATTTTCGTTGCATGTACTTACTACGGTACTAATGTTGTAGCATGCCACAATGTTGCACGGTGTCTCACTTCACACAGCCAATTAAACACCACGGGCGGAAAGAGCTTAATCTTATAAACAATCAGTAAACTAAACCTAAATTAATTTGTTTATTTTTTCTTATTAATTTGCGAGTTTTTGCCACTTTGCAGGCTACCGTTTGGGCTGTTGTCGGATCCATTGTTTAGGCGAATTCGCCCGTTTTATCACATACTTGAGGGTAATTTGATTCTTGCTTACATTGTTTTTTGTGGGGTTCCTTTCCGGTGGACTTCGGCTTATCTGAGCGCTTACAGACCAGACGGCGCGACCCGGCCCTTCGCTTAGCGTCGGCGTTGATCGGTTCATATCTATTTGCTGTTAAAAATTGCACGGGGAACGTATGTTGGTACTATTATAGAGGTAGGAGCAGAACCTACTTGTTGTACTTGGCGTTGCATTGTGCACCGCACATAAACAGATTTTTGTATAACGCTATTGGTAAACCGTCGAACCTTTGCACACTGTGCGGAGAATTTCGATAATGAGGACATTTATGTTTAATATTTAATTAGTTATATAATATAATATAATGCTTAATATATTATTAAATAACGAATAGCTATACATAAGTTATGTAGTGTACTTATAGTTAATAAGAAAAAATTGCATGCTACTCTTGAACGCATTATAATTATATCCATCGGTCATTACTCTACTATACTATATACATACATACCACCGGCATCATTCTGTGCACACATATCGAGAGTTATGGTCCAGTGCTAATTGTTAATTCTTAGCTTCATTCATTCATTCACTTAAGAGCTGGGCTCTTGTCGGTGCAGCGTGATGCAGTTTTCGCCATTTCTGTCGGTCCAAGGCTAGTTTCTTGACGTCCTGGTACGACACGACCTCCACGTCCTCTAAGTCTATAAATGCCTGTAACTTGCTCGGTGAGCCTATAGCTATTTACGATACAAGGGTTGTAAAACAAAGAAAGGCCGATATCGCAGATATTTGAGGCCCGAGCCGCAGGCGAGGGTCATAAATATGCGAGAGAGGGCTTTCTGTATTAAGACCCGTGTTTTGTACACAGTTTTACGTCACCGCTTGGCCAAAAAGTGGGTTTTTCCGGACGCGCAGCGTGCGGAAAATAGCGCTTTTTGGCAAGGTGTGGTGTAAATAAATAAATAATGTTATACCGTGTGTAAAGTATCTTAGTTTTGTGTGTAATCCATTTGGAGCACGTAAGCTTCGGTGGCTTTGAATAATGGTAAATAAAGATTGACCCTAAACCAATTTATAAATCTAGGACAATGTTTGAATCGTATTAGGAGCATTAGGACTCACGGCCGCTATTGACAGAGGACCAGTCACGAAGCCATGTACTGAATTATCATATTGTAATATCTAAACATTATTGGATCTATTGGAAGCATTGAAGATGTGTTTAAATTTATAAAAGTCGAGTAAAGGGATAAGTTCGCCTTTGTACTTTATTTTTCCTTTTCTATTATATTTGTATCTGTTGTGTTTTTGTACAATAAAGAGTTTTACTACTACTAAAAGTCTTAAACAAAGAGCATAAGCCAGCTGCAGCGAGCAGTAATTCTCTAATCAGAACTTTATTAATGAAGATCATAAAGTCCCCACAAAATAAATATGCATGCAAAGGGATTGTACACGACAAATGAGCGCGACGTGCGTTCAAAAACAATTGATTTTACATAATATTTTCCCGTCAAGATAAAAACTAGGGGAGACTGTCCCTCAAACATGTTAAATGACAGGAATTGATAGCATGACACACTCGAGCAGTCAAATCGTTAGAACGCGTGTCGAACAACTATTTAACCGAGCTGTCTGGTAAGCAGACAACGTAGCCTATGGATGCTTGTGACTCTAGAAGAATCACAAGCTCTTTGCCGACCCTTTACTGACAAGTGGATTCGTTGTATCGACAGATATATAGATGCAAGCAGCGACCTTACTCACGTCCAGGAACACAACAGAACATACCTAAAGAGCAAGCAGTGGTGCTATTATGTTATGAATGCGTTCCCTTGTAAGGTAGACTTAACCGGTAGGGCTGCTCCACATCCCCATATGAGCTACAAAACATTGCGCTGTGCCCTACCTCTCTTTAAAACAAAATATACCGGGGCTAGCGAATTTGAAAATTAAATTTCTCCCCGAACCACTTAACAAACATAAGACGATGCAGGTAGGACCAGGTATCCAACCGTCACAAAAATATTACATTGGCCATGCTGTAATAGCCTTTCTGCCGTTGCTGTTAAAGTTCAATCAAAGATAATGTTTTTGCGATTTCGCAAGGCGGTATTTTTGCTTGGACTCGTTATGAATAGGGGATGCTTCGATCGTTGATGGATGACGTGGGAGTATTGTTTTTTTTTGTACGGCTCAGTGAATGGAAAATTGAGGTAATTCATACTTCCAAGAAGAGATTGAGCGTTGCAGAACGGTTGGCCGAACATAACAATAAAAAAGAGACTCGCAAAAATTATTTACGAAAATCAATGCACTTTTACAAACAAAGTAGACATAGATTGGTAATACAGTAATTTCGATGTTTTAGTCGTAGAGACTAAAACCACGCTCAAGGAGACTTAGGTATAACACACTAGCATTTGATTCATTAAACCATGAAACCCTATATAAAAAACTAAAACAAAATGGTATACAGGGCCCCACTCTGGAACTCGTTAAAAACTATCATACGAATAGATACAACGCGGTTAGCATCGCGGGCGAACAAAGTGACCTCACGCCCTCCCTATGTGGTACAGCACAGGGTTCAATTCTTGCACCGACTGAATATTTATTATATGTCAATGATATGCACAAGATATTTCAGTATGGTTCTGTATACCAGTTTGCCGACGACACGTGTATAATAACAGCTCATAGTGACTTGGAGACTGCCCAGGGCATGTTGCAGATCGATTTTAACAAGTTGTGTAAATGGGCTCACGATCTGGGTTTGTCACTAAACTACTCGAAAACTAAATTCATGCACATACACTCACCGTATAACAAAACCAGTTTTACGCCTAAGATAGTGGCCCACGATCACAGTTGTTTACATAAGCCCACTGCATCTTGTAATTGTAATCACCTTGAACTTGTAAATGAACATACCTACCTAGGATTGAAAATAGACCACAAAAACTGGGGTCCGCACGTGGAACAAGTATGTAACAAATTAAGATCAATATTGTATCCTTAAACATAAAGTTCCCTACAACACGTTAAGACTTCTCTATATGTCCCTAGCTGATTCAATTATAAGTTATGGTCTAGAAAGTTATGGAAGAACCTATAAAACGTATATAGACAAGATATACAACCTACAAATGCGTTTATTAAAGACGATTGTACCTATTAAAATAAAATACAAATATAGAAATAATTACAAAGACCTCTTTGGCCACTGCAAAGTGTTGAATGTATTTGATAAAGTAGATTTAGCAATAATAACGCAATACAGTAACAACATGAAAGATCTAAAAAGAAAAACACGACCTAAACGGCTGCGAATATTATCTAATCTTCCAACCTTTGAGGTGGCTAAAAGTAATAATGAATATGGTCGGAGAGTATCGAATATAATTCTCCCTCACACTTTAAATAAGTTTTCTAATGAATTGATATGTAAATTAAACGGCAAAACAAGTCGGCAAATTAGAAATATTATTAAACATTATATATTTCAAACAAATATAAAACATAATATGTAAGTAAAGTAATAAAATGCTAAAAATGTTCTTGCAATAAGGTGTGTGTTAATGATTTTTTTGGAGGACTCCTTAACTAAAAAAAATCTTTTATAATTAAGATTAGTAGTTAAGATTTGTGGAACTATAACTTACTTATAAAATAAACAGTTTAAATTTTAATTTTTTTTTTTTTTTTTACTAAGCAGACACTTCTCCGCGGGACGATCAGAGTAACAACACATGTCTATAATCTATCTGTCATATTTCAACAACAACTCAAACAAAATTACTATTGTCATACATAACAAACATACTTCTTCTAAGATAAGTTGGCCACTGTCCCCTGAATTCGCTCTACAAAGGTTGCGACACACACACACATTACTATTGTCATACATAACAAACATACTTCTTCTAAGATAAGTTGGCCACTGTCCCCTGAATTCGCTCTACAAAGGTTGCGAAACACACACACACATTACTATTGTCATACATAACAAACATACTTCTTCTAAGATATGTTGGCCACTGTCCCCTGAATTCGCTCTACAAAGGTTGCGACACACACACACATTACGATTGTCATACATAACAAACATACTTCTTCTAAGATAAGTTGGCCACTGTCCCCTGAATTCGCTCTACAAAGGTTGCGAAACACACACACATTACTATTGTCATACATAACAAACATACTTCTTCTAAGATAAGTTGGCCACTGTCCCCTGAATTCGCTCTACAAAGGTTGCGAAACACACACACACATTACTATTATCGTACATAACAAACATACTTCTTCTAAGATAAGTCGGCCACTGTCCCCTGAATTCGCTCTACAAAGGTTGCGAAACACACACACACATTACTATTGTCATACATAACAAACATACTTCTTCTAAGATAAGTTGGCCACTGTCCCCTGAATTCGCTCTACAAAGGTTGCGACACACACACACATTACTATTGTCATACATAACAAACATACTTCTTCTAAGATAAGTTGGCCACTGTCCCCTGAATTCGCTCTACAAAGGTTGCGAAACACACACACATTACTATTGTCATACATAACAAACATACTTCTTCTAAGATAAGTTGGCCACTGTCCCCTGAATTCGCTCTACAAAGGTTGCGACACACACACCCATTACGATTGTCATACATAACAAACATACTTCTTCTAAGATAAGTTGGCCACTGTCCCCTGAATTCGCTCTACAAAGGTTGCGAAACACACACACATTACTATTGTCATACATAACAAACATACTTCTTCTAAGATAAGTTGGCCACTGTCCCCTGAATTCGCTCTACAAAGGTTGCGAAACACACACACACACATTACTATTATCGTACATAACAAACATACTTCTTCTATGATAAGTCGGCCACTGTCCCCTGAATTCGCTCTACAAAGGTTGCGAAACACACACACACATTACTATTGTCATACATAACGAACATACTTCTTCTAAGATAAGTTGGCCACTGTCCCCTGAATTCGCTCTACAAAGGTTGCGACACACACACACATTACTATTGTCATACATAACAAACATACTTCTTGTAAGATAAGTTGGCCACTGTCCCCTGAATTCACTCTACAAAGGTTGCGAAACACACACATTACTATTGTCATACATAATAAACATACTTCTTCTAAGATAAATTGGCCACTGTTCCCTGAATTCGCTCTACAAAGGTTGCGAAACACACACACACACATTACTATTATCGTACATAACAAACATACTTCTTCTAAGATAAGTCGGCCACTGTCCCCTGAATTCGCTCTACAAAGGTTGCGAAACACACACACATATTACTATTGTCATACATAACAAACGTACTTCTTCTAAGATAAGTTGGCCACTGTCCCCTGAATTCGCTCTACAAAGGTTGCGAAACACACACACACATTACTATTGTCATACATAACAAACATACTTCTTCTAAGATAAGTTGGCCACTGTCCCCTGAATTCGCTCTACAAAGGTTGCGAAAAACACACACACATTCCTGGTCGTGAGCTGACTCCCGTAACTCTAGTATGTTTTTTTCGAAACATAAACACAAACGAACGCTTTCGCATTTAGTTTCAATTTGTATGGTAACAAACAGTTACCACCCAAAGGCCGCCAGAGGCGCTGTACGCGTTACCAGAAAGTAAATATACTAGAGGTTACTACACAGACTTACAATTGGATAGGGATAAGTGATATGTGAGGTATTTACTTACTGATCGCGACCAACGATGCTTTTTTTTTAACGTTAGAGAAATACGTTTACGCATCCCGTCCTGTCCGCGGCTAGATAGCCTTGGACTACCGTCTAAAACCACCAACGAAGTCCAGCTCCGCCTTGAATTGGGGCGCCGCAGGATCGCTCTTGGCATTCAACCGCGTACAAACCAACGATGCTGTGACACATCCAAAAACTCGGGTGACCTCAAAAAGGATACTTTTTATTGTTTGCGACTAAGTCCCATTTACTAACAATAATATCAACATTTTTTCATCGTCCTGTTAAACATCATAGTCGAATCGTGATCACGCAGGGCGGTCGGTGTAGGCAAACCTCACGTCAATGTTTACAGTACGCATTCCAACGGCCCTACGCTAAAAGGAACACAACGATCCGATTAGGTGACCCTATCGATTCCACACCGTTCGAGGTAGGTCTTAGTAGTTATTATACAACGAAGGTGAAAAACAAGCTTACAGCCTGCCTGATGGTAACCAGGCAGTCCAGGCACCATCATCGTCATCAGATCAGCCCACTGGAATCCAACACACACAACACAACAACATAGGCCTCGCCCAAGGCGCGTCACAAAGTGCGGTCCTCTGCTTTTACGCGTCCGGAGACAAAAAATACCGACTTGTTATATACACTGAAAAAAAAGGATAGCCCAACTAGTTTGGCTACTTGAGAAATAGCCAAATTTTGCTTAGTAGTAACCAAAATTATGCTAATTTTCAACAACTAATTTGGTTACTAGTAAACTCTCAGTTTGCCAGTCCTCCGATTTAGTTACTAGCAGCTAACATTTGGGCTATTGTTAACAAATCTTTTTATTTCAGTGTATTTAATTCTATTTTTACTTAATTTTTTTTTTTAGTTACAGGTAAAGTTAAAAAATAAAAACCTGTTCGTTTGTGAACGCAATTCATACAACCTACTGTGATTAGGCGCACAAACGTTAAAATTACAATATAAACCTTTATCATTCCTAAGGCAATAAAGAGTCTCCTCTAGACAACAGAGGTTAACAACAAGCCAAAAAATAATAGCTGCAAACATAATAAAACACTTATTTCACCCCCTAATTAATTTTCCCCTAACGTAGGGCGAAAAAGACAAATACATTATGAACATAGCACATTTGTTACATTTTACGATCTAGACAAAAATAATACGCAGATTTAAAGAGCCCTCTAGTTTCATGGTAGGGAAGCAAGGTGAAAAGTACAAATCGACAATATATCTCTATGTTCGGGCGATTAACGCCAAAACAGTAGGGACGAACCATGAGGGTGCGTGCTAGACCAATTA
The DNA here is from genome assembly GCA_905163555.1 of Notocelia uddmanniana. NCBI lineage: Eukaryota > Metazoa > Arthropoda > Insecta > Lepidoptera > Tortricidae > Notocelia > Notocelia uddmanniana. The sequence continues at coordinate 1,345,764 of LR991064.1, forward strand.
AAAACGTAGACGTATGTAATTCTGAATTACTTAGTATTATAGGCAAAACATAGCGGAATTTAGAACTAGTGTACAACCTGTCAACCTGTTTACAAATAAACAATTTGAATCTTTGAATCTTTATGAAGGAAAGTCCTCCGCAGCGTCTGTCTGTATATCTGTACCTTACGTGATGTATAATCTCAAAAACTATCGAACGGGTTTTTATACGGTTATCAGTGTTTTCGTCCATATTGATGATCAAAACAAAAATAAATTAAAGTAAATAACTTTTGAAGTATCCACTGATAGACGCAGAATCTCATGCGTCCCGTAAGCTTGTTTGCCACCGATGTGGTATTAAAACTTTGATTTATAACCCGCTTAAGCCTTAAGACTTGAATCACTGTGAGGCCAAGCCTTTAAGGTTGAAAAACCTGTCTAACTATAGATAATCAAAGAAAAAAAATGCGAGTCAGGACACAAATTAAAGAGCGTTAATGTACAATATAATCGCCTAGCTTAAATACGGTTGCGTTAAAGAATCCCACCGGAGTTACTATTTTTAATTTTCGCTTTACAAGTACATACACATCACAACACACACACACACACAAACAAGGGCTTCACAAGTGCACACACAAAGTGCATTTGCCTCGGTCTGCGAGTTATGTTAGTACCAGGTGATGCCATTGCAGCTGCTCCGAGAGCCATAACAACAAAACCTGTCATAAGCTACAACTCATTCGCAGTTAAAAAGAAATCAAGAAAACTGATGAGTCACGTACATGTTTTAACTAGGTATATTTAACAGAGTTTAGTACGGTCAGCTGTGGAAAACAGGAATAAAAAAATAAAAAAAAAAATATTGGGAACCATCTTACACAAATCGACCTAGTTCCAAACAAAGGAAAGCTTGTACGCTGGGTGCTAGACGACGATATACATACTCGTATACAGATAATATAGATATAGATAATAAATACTGAAATACATAGAAAGCACGTGCTCACCACACAAATTCGAACCCGGGACCTCCAGCCACGTAGGCAAGATCACTACCAACTAAGCCAAAGTGGTCGTCGAATCTCTATAACTTAACCATATAAGGACGTAGGTTTTTTATACCACGTCGGTGGCAAACAAGCTGACAGCCCACCTGAAAATAAGTGTTCATTGGCGCCTATGGACGCTTGCCACACCAGAGGTTGCCAACCCGTAAGAAACCTTTTTACGCCTTTACACACACACACACGCGCGCGCGCGCGTACACTGCCATCCCTACAATTTTTCAGAAGGGGTAGCATACGGCGTCGCGACGCATTCAAATGCGACTTGTTTATTGGTCCATAATTCAGACGGGCCGTCGTTATAATCGGCCATTCCGCCCAGATTAAAACTAAAACTACCCTCACTAGACTCCTATTAGGTACATGCGTGACTCGAATGCTCGTAGGACTAGACTTAAATTAAATTAGGGGTGAAGGTCATGGGTTGAAAACGTTTTTGGAATGGCATTGTCATTGCGAATGTCAAAGTTCAAGTGCCTGCTCGCACGCAATTAGGATTCTAGGAAAAAAAAGCTACTAACTACTACACGATATATACAGTTTTTTCCCATGACTTCGCCTGTAAAGAACTCCGTAAAAAAATAATTGTTGTTAAATTATTTTAGGCGCAGCCGCAGCCTAAAAGCCGAGCCACACCGAACGCGTGCGCAGCACGTGCGCGTGCGCGAGCGCGTGGCGTGCGTGTTGTATCGTATGAAATGTCATAGTAGATGACACACCGCTTGCGTGGCGTGCACGCGTGCTACGCATTCGGTGTGGCTCGGCCTTTATTGCTCTCCCATATAAACTTCCACCCCTTCAGAAATGATTTCCGGGATAAAAACTATCCCATGTCCTTCCCGAGATTTTAGACTATCGCCATGCCAAATTTCATCTAAACCTGTTCAGCGGTTTAAGCGTGAAGAGGTAACAAACAGACAGACTAACAATTAGTTACTTTCGCTTTAGTATGGATATTGGCCAATTTATAATGAATCGTGAACACTTAGGAAGATTTAACATTCACTCACTCAGTTGCATCCTGAAGGATGCCTGGGGTCCGCTACCTAATCCCAAGAATTGGCGTAGGCACTAGTTTTTACGGAAGCGACTGCCATCTGACTTTCCAACCCGAGGGGGAAACTAGACTTTATTGGGATTAGGCTTGTCAAGTGAGTGGGCATTTGGGCAACTTGACTGTTAGAGGTTCTCAAGCCCGGAGGCCTCTAACGTGGCTTAACGACTGCTATCATAGACAGCAACCGGGATCAACGATTTAACATCCACTATTGAACTATTTAATTCGTAGTATTTCTTCACTACTTTTGATTTGATAAGTAGTTAGCAGGTATAACTATTTTCGTTGATGTCAAATTGACAATATTTCCTTTTCGTTTCAATTTATACAACAAATAAATTATGGAAGTTATGTACTTTTTCCCGATCACTTTAACTTAGTCCAGACAAGCATTATTCCTGAGTCTTGGATGTTTTCTATGTAAGTATTTATTTATCTCTATAAAAGCACATATAGGTATGTCGTTGTCTATCTAAATATATAAAAGAAGAAACTGACTGACTGACTGACTGACTGACTGACATATCAACGCACAGCCCAAATCGCTGGTCCTAGAGATTCCAAATTTGGCACGTAGGTTCCTTATAAGGTGTAGGGGTGCACTAAGAAAGGATTTTTCAAAATTCAACCCCTAAGGGGGTGAAATGGGGGTCCGAAGTTTGTATGAGGAAACAAGATTGGCTGGACTATTTTATTCGAAACTTCACAGAAGTATTTCTAACGATAAATGAGTAAACACGTGTTTCAGGTTTTCTGAAAAATCAACCCCTAAAAGGGGGAAATGTGGTGACAAATTCTGAAAATCGACATGGGTATTGTTTTTATGGTTTGTCGGGTCGCTGATAACGAAAAAAACAATGATTTTAAAATCCCACGTGGAGGACGTGAAATACCACCCCCCCTGTTGGGGTGCGAGGGGGATGAAATGTCTAAATATTAATATGGGTGTCGTTTATATGGTTTTTTGGAACGTTCATTACGAAAATGGCATCGATTTTGAAATTTAATGTAGTGGAAATGAAAACTTTTGAAAGTTTGTGCCAAATTGCAAGAAATAACTGACTAACTGAGCGAGTGACATATCATCGCACAGCCCAAACTGCTGGTTCTAGAGATTCTAAATTTAGTATGTAGGTTCCATATAAGGTCTAGAGGTGCATTAAGAAAGTACTTTTCAAAATTCAACCCCTAAAGGGGTTAAATGGGGGTCCGAAGTGTGTGTGGGGAATCAAGATTAGTTGGACTATTTTATTCGAAACTTCACAGGAGTATTTCTAACGATAAATGAGTAAACACGTGTTGCAGTTTTTTTGAGAAATCAACCCCTAAAAGGGGTAAATGTGGTGACAAATTCTGAAAATCGACATGGGTATTGTTTTTATGGTTTGTCGGGTCGCTGATAACGAAAACAACAATGATTTTAAAATCCCACGTGGAGGACGTGAAATACCCTGCCCCCTGTTGGGGTGCGAGGGGGATGAAATGTCTAAATATTAATATGGGTGTCGTTTATATGGTTTTATCGAACGTTCATTACGAAAATGGCATCGATTTTGAAATTTAATGTAGTGGAAATGAAAACTTTTGAAAGTTTGTGCCAAATTGCAAGAAATAACTGACTAACTGAGCGAGTGACATATCATCGCACAGCCCAAACTGCTGGTTCTAGAGATTCTAAATTTAGTATGTAGGTTCCATATAAGGTCTAGAGGTGCATTAAGAAAGTACTTTTCAAAATTCAACCCCTAAAGGGGTTAAATGGGGGTCCGAAGTGTGTGTGGGGAATCAAGATTAGTTGGACTATTTTATTCGAAACTTCACAGGAGTATTTCTAACGATAAATAAGTAAACACGTGTTGCAGTTTTTTTGAGAAATCAACCCCTAAAAGGGGTAAATGTGGTGACAAATTCTGAAAATCGACATGGGTATTGTTTTTATGGTTTGTCGGGTCGCTGATAACGAAAACAACAATGATTTTAAAATCCCACGTGGAGGACGTGAAATACCCTGCCCCCTGTTGGGGTGCGAGGGGGATGAAATGTCTAAATATTAATATGGGTGTCGTTTATATGGTTTTTTCGAACGTTCATTACGAAAATGGCATCGATTTTGAAATTTAATGTAGTGGAAATGAAAACTTTTGAAAGTTTGTGCCAAATTGCAAGAAATAACTGACTAACTGAGCGAGTGACATATCATCGCACAGCCCAAACTGCTGGTTCTAGAGATTCTAAATTTAGTATGTAGGTTCCATATAAGGTCTAGAGGTGCATTAAGAAAGTACTTTTCAAAATTCAACCCCTAAAGGGGTTAAATGGGGGTCCGAAGTGTGTGTGGGGAATCAAGATTAGTTGGACTATTTTATTCGAAACTTCACAGGAGTATTTCTAACGATAAATGAGTAAACACGTGTTGCAGGTTTTTTGAGAAATCAACCCCTAAAAGGGGTAAATGTGGTGACAAATTCTGAAAATCGACATGGGTATTGTTTTTATGGTTTATCGGGTCGCTGATAACGAAAACAACAATGATTTTAAAATCCCACGTGGAGGACGTGAAATACCATCCCCCCTGTTGGGGTGCGAGGGAGATGAAATGTCTAAATATTAATATGGGTGTCGTTTTTATGGTTTTTTGGGACGTTCATTACGAAAATGGCATCGATTTTGAAATTTTATGTTGTGGACATGAAAACTTTTGAGAGTGTGTGCCAAATTGCAAGAAATAACTGACTGACTGAGTGAGTGACATATCATCGCACAGCCCAAACTGCTGATTCTAGAGATTCTAAATTTAGTATATAGGTTCCATATAAGGTCTAGAGGTCAATTAAGAAAGGATTTTTCAAAATTCTACCCCTAAGGGGGTAAAATGGGGGTTCGAAGTGTGTGTGGGGAATCAAGATTAGTTGGACTATTTTATTCGAAGCTTCACAGGAGTATTTCTAACGATAAATGAGTAAACATGCGTTTCAGGTTTTATGAGAAATCAACCCCTAAAAGGGGGAAATGTGGTGACAAATTCTGAAAATAGATATGGGTATTGTTTCTATGGTTTATCGGGTCGCTGATAACAAAACAACAATGATTTTAAAATACCACGAGGAGGACGTGAAATACCATCCCCTCTGTTGGGTTCCAAGGGGGTTGGAATGTCTAAATATTAATATGGGTGTCGTTTTTATGGTTTTTTGGGTCGTTAATTTTGAAAATGGCATTGATTTTGAAATTTTATATTGCGGACATGAAAACCTTTAAAAGTTTTTGCCAAATTGCAAGAAGAAACTGACTGACTGAGTGAGTGACCTATCAACGCACAGCCCACACTACTGGTTCGAGAGATACCAAATTTGGCATGTAGGTTCCTTATAAGATCTTAAGGTGCATGAAATGCCGTGAATTCGCTATGAAGAGACGACCTTTTTTGATTCAATGTATTGTAAGTAAGTGGTTTAGTGGTTTTGTGGTGGTTAGTGGTTGGTGGTTTTATCAGTGCCGTCCGATACGATTTCGATAAAAATCGATATTTGACCGTCCGAGAGGACTCTTAATAGGAATCCGAGGTAAACTTTGAATAAAGTAACGGCCATATTAATTTTCTTCATTTCCGTTGCGATTTCGTTCAAAATTGATATCTGAGCGTCCGAGAGGTCCCCTAATACGACTCCGAGGTAAAATTGGGATAAGTGGCAGCCATACTGATTTTCTTAATTTCCGTCACAATTTCGTTCAAAATAGATATCTGAGCGTCCGAGATGTCTCTTATTACGAATCCGAGGTAAAATTTGGAAAAAGTCGCAGACATATTGATTTTCTTCATTCCCTTCCCGATTTCGTACAAAATCGATATCTGAGCGTCCGACAGGTCTCGTAATACGAATGCGAGGTAAAATTTGGAAATAGTGGCGGCCATATTAATTTTCTGAATTTCCGTCCCGATTTCGTTAAAAATCGATATCTTAGCGTCCACAAGGTCTCTTAATACGAATCCGAGGTAAAATTTGGAAAAAGTGGCAGCCATATTGATTTTCTTCATTTCCAAACCGATTTCGTTCAAAATACATATCTGAGCGTCTGAGAGGCCTCAAAATACGAATCCGAGGTGAAATATGGAAAAAGTGGCGGCCATATTGATTTTACTTCATTTCCGTCCCGATTTCATTCACAATCGATATCTGAGCGTCCGAGAGGTCCCCTAATACGACTCCGAGGTAAATTTTTGCAAAAACTGGCGGCCATATTGATTTTCTTCATTTTCGTCCCGATTTTCTTCAAAATCGATATCTGACTGTCCGAGAGGTCTCTTAATACGAATCCGAGGTAAAATTTGTGAAAATGGCGGCCATATTGTTTTTTTTTTCGACGCGATTTCGTTCAAAATCGAAATCTGAGCGTCCGAGAGGTCTCTTAATACGAATCTGAGGTAAAATTTGGCACTCCATGCATGCCAGGGATTGTAAAAAAAGTGGGGTATCTATGGATTGGCTTTTAAAAACGACATAGAGGTTTCGATATTTTTTCCATTTAAATCAACCTTTAATTTTTTTTTAATCGTATGGCATTTATTTACGAACCGTGACATCTTCGGGAAGACAAGTACGGTTGCCAGTTTTTGTTGCACTTTTAGCACCACCCAGGGGTCACGTGTAGGGTAACGATGGGTACTCCCTACGGACGTAGTGCAACTTCGACCCCCCTTTGTCAAGTGAGTGGGCAACTTGACTGTTAGAAGTTCTCAAGCCGCCTTTCTCTCTCTCTGAATTCTTGATAGTTTGTGCCAAATTTCAATTCAATCGGTCCAGTAAAAGCAACTCGGTTGTAACAGACGGTCTGACAGTAAGGAGTGCGAATGAAAGTGAAGCCAAATTTTCTTTTTGGATGCTCCTTTTAATGAATCACAATCACCAAACTTCGTATACCGAAACCCCCAGAATGTAACAACTACTTTTCTGGAAACCGCATCTAAATCGGGTCAGCCAAACGCGAGATAATCGTGGACAAACATACCTACATACATATATACGGGTCAAACAGTGAACCTCTTTTTTGTAGACGGTTAAAAATTACGCTTAATACGCGGGCGAAGCCGCGGGCAAATGCTAGTTACGCATAAATAGTAAAAGCTAATATGCTTAGTTTGAGACTAGGTCGATTTGTGTAAGATCGTCCCCCAATATTTATTATTTATTTTATTTATTCTAATGCGCAAAACTTAAACGTGAGATATATGTAGGATAATGTTGATTTTTTCACAATTTCATATGTTAATTTCTTGGAACGTTATACATAGATTATTTCACGAATAAGTATCCCAATTATATTGCGGATTTTATAGAGTAACGAGTAACTTGACAGTCTTAAGCCGTGTGTCGTAAATTTTAATTTCATTACTTTATACTCTTTAATGGCTACTTAAATTTTAAGAGACGTGTCCCGAAACAATAATAAACATACCCTCGCTAATTTAGTCAAAATTTATTCGTTGTCTCTTCCTGCGATTAAAACATGCTAACAGGATTGGGTATTTAAAAAAGGTATTAATTTTTATACAACGTCGGTGGCAAACAAGCGTACCCCCTGCTGGTAAGCGGTCCCCGCAGGCTGCAACTCCAGGGGCGCACGCGCGTTGCTGACACTTTTAAAATGTAATACACTCCTTTCTTGAAGAAAACCCAAACTGTAGTCCGTCGGGAAAACCTCGGCAGGGATCTCATCATGGGAGTGGAAACTGTTTTTAACCCCCGACGCAAAAAGAGGGGTGTTATAAGTTTAACGTGTCTGCCTGTCTGTGTATCTGTGTATCTGTCTGTGGTATCGTAGCTCCCAAACGGATGAACCGATATTCGTTTAGTTTTTTTGTATCATAGATAATTTTATCCCGAGTGTTCTTAGCCATGTTTCATAAAAATCTGTTCAGCCGTTTTTGAGAAATTGAGCTTTGAAATGAAAATGTCGGGGGGGGCTTCAACTTTTAGTTATATAATAGTTATTTTCTTTATGCTCAAAAACGAATAATATGTGTAGTACTCATATATAAAATCCCTCTTTGTCGATGTCTTATTGCGTAGGTATGTAGGTAAGGGGTAGGGGGTCGGTCCGTAGGTAGGTAAGGATAGATAGGCGTTTGCTAATGACATTCCATAATAGAGCGCCACTTTTTAGGGTACAGATGCCGTAGCCATATTGGCATGAACGAAACACTTATAGTTTATTTCTCTATAACGATCAGCGGCGCCATTTCCGCTTATTTCAGTCTGTTCAACATTGACTCAGCACCCCACACTAAAAATAATTACTTCAAGGGATGATCCTGATTTATCTCACATTAGACCCATAACAATCCCAAAGCAAATAAAACATGTTAACCAAAACAAATTCTTACAGTCCCCGAAGTTCAGCATGGGTATTTTCGATCCAATTGGGCATGGTCCGCGCCGTTTAAGAGTAAATCTCGTGAAGGCTCGAATAGACTGACGTTTAAAGGGTTTAACCGACACGCTCAACAGACTGTTATTCTGGCCTTTTGTAATAAGGACAGTAGGGCCAAATGTACTCCATTCAGAGGACCCATATGCTGAAGCGTAGCCGTTATCCTTCGTACGTGACGGGAGTAAGGAGCGTATTTTAACTTTTAAAACATACAATCCTATTGGATAGGGTTCTTTGTAGTAAATGATGTGTAAATATGTTTTATTTTGGTATTCAGCAGTTTTTCGAACCGCTGATGTTCTTTTATTACAACATTTAAAGCCGAGAGCCGTGCACGCCACGCATGCGGTGTGTCATCTACTATGACATTTCATATGATACAACGCGCACGCCACGCACACGCGCACGTGCTGCGCACGCATTCGGTGTGGCTCGGCCTTTAGTAATTATATTTCGAGGGTATACCTACGTGTATTGTATGTCTATTTCGTTAACATTGCATACTAAACGGTTGGACGGTAGACCAACCCGGTTCATTTTAGTATAACCAATACTATAATAAACGCCCCTCCCGGCTATAACCAATACTAAAGTAGAAATTAATTCAATGTGTATGTATTGCGCCTGCATGCTTAACGCATTCACTGCGACCGACGCACATGTGCGTTCACTTCTATGCAAAATTGTTTCTGGGGGGCGTGGCTGGCAGTGAATGTGTTAATAAAGGCTACCTTTTTATACTCACTAGTCGTAAAGTTTGTTATTATATATTACGGGCGTGTAAACAAAGTTTACATTTACATCATTTTTTATGCCTTAAACCCGTAACGTAAAAATATCGAGCATTCCGCCAGTTTTGTTCGGAATAAGGAAGCACATAAGTTTCCGAAAAATAAAACTGTTTCAAAGCACTGACATTCACTGACCTGTAACTCATCACCATCATCATCATCATGTCAGCCGAATGACGTCCACTGCTGGCCGTAACTCATATTTGCCATAAATTAATCTCAGGTATCGCATAATATTACCACATTATTATAATTAGAAATAAACCCGCGTATCCCACCCACAATGTGTGACATACGGCTGCCAAACATTGGCTCTTAGGAGAGAGGAAGAAGAGAAACTAGCGGTTTGCCAACGGAGGATGGAGAGAAGTATGCTCGGTATTCGAATTTCCGACAGGCAAAGTAATAAAAGCATAAGAACAAGAACTAAACTAAGCGACATCGTGAAATGAGTGAGGATACTGAGGTGGAATTGGGCTGGACATATTTCTAGAGTGGATTCAAACAGATGGACCAAAAAAGTTACAGAATGGACACCAAGAGGGTTGAAAAGGAAACGTGGACGTCAAAGGAAAAGATGGCGCGATGTCTTTTCTAAACGGTATGGACCAGACTGGATGCAAAAGGCTAGAGATAGAGGGCTATGGAAAAAAATGGGGGAGGCCTACGACGCAGAGCCGACTTTTACCTAGTTAATTAAGAAAACATAGTTTATGGTTATTGGAACAAGAGGTACAAACTGTACTTCGGTGAGTGTGCTCAGGAGCTCCATGAGCTCATACCGCCTTCCCCCTTCTTCCATCGGACATCCAGACGTACGGCTGGCTACCATCCTTACCTGGTCGAAATTCCTCTAATTCGAACCAAGCGCTTTGCATCTTCTTTTATAATGCGCACTTCTAAGGTTTGGAATTCTCTGCCGGCGTCTGTGTTTCCGAGTTCATATAACCTGGACCTTTTTAAGGCACGAGTGAATAGGCATCTTCTGGGTGAGCTCGCTTCATCGTCGGCCTCATCTTTGCCTCCTGGCTAGATGCTGGCCAAGAGCAATCCCATTTATAATAAAAAAAGGTCATAGAAAAAGGGTTTTTTTATTTTATTTTATTTTATCCAACCACAAACAGTGACATTTGACATATTCGGAGACCTCGCGCTACATACACTAACGCTTCTAGCGGCCAATTCATACGTGATAACCCTCATTGCTTACGTCAGACGTGAGCCGAGACACCCCAGACTGGGGGATGGCTTCAGTTCAAGATTGGTTTGCTCTATGGTATTCTTAACTTCGTCTCTATTGTGATAACGTGTTAGATAGTGTTAAAACAAAATTTAATTGCATTGAATACTTCTCTAATCTTTTTTTTGCGTTCGCACACGAAATAATGAAAGGGAAATGAGTCTACACCTCCGCACAAAAATTGTGATTATATAGTAAAATATGCAATGATCTGATCATTAAAATTATTTAGTCATTAAAATGTAAATCCGTAATTGGCCAATGGCAAAGTAAGATGAAACCTTTTGTAAATTTGCTGTAACTTGTGCTGTGGATTTTGTATCGTTAAATAAATAAATAAATTAATTAATTAATAATATGTGGGTAGTTATTATAGCATTTGCATTGTTTGCAAATATTATTGGTTGATATTTCTTTTTGTATTTTTATTATAATGGAGAAAAAATACAGCGATTATTAAGGTTTTCATACAAGCCGTAAAAAACTCAAAAAAGCGCTGTATTGACGTGATAACGTCTTTAAAATCGTTTTAGTCGGGTGACATGTTCAGAAACTTGTGTCACACCAAAACCTCACGAGCGCGATCGCAGGTATAAGTGAAGTGCAAGTGAAGTAAGACGTTATCACGTAAACATCTCGATCGTAAACCTACTTTACAAACAACCAATTTTTTTTTTCTTTTACAATTTCTAGCAACAGAAACTAATTTCCGACCTAGATATACCGGATCCCATTGTGTATACAAATTTTCATGTAATTCCAGCATGGCGTTTTAAAATGAGAGGGTAAATACGTTTGTATGGAGAACCGAGCCAGACCGAGCGTACCGCGCCCTCTTAATTGACTATCGAGGTCGATGGGTAAAGGAAAAATTGCATCAGAATGTGAAACAGGCAAATTGTATGTGCGATAGAAAAAAGCGAGGGAAAATTGGAAAATATTAGAGATGGTACGGTAATTTGTTCTTAGGGGTTACGAAGCCTTTCATATATTTAAAAAGTTTCATACGCGGGCGGAAATCGAACCCAGTCAAATCTTACTAAAAAAATGCTGGGTTAAGGAACGATTGGCTGCACAATTTAGATTATATATCCTGTATAAACAACTAGCTGTATTCTGAGTTCACAATAAGCATGAAATGAACAATAAAAAGGTAAGAACGCATACAACAGAAAGCAAGCCATCAAAAAACACCTAATCTGGATTACCGTTTCCAGCTAAATGACAAAAAAAAAATGGTTAGAGGCCAGGTTTATCCCACATCGAGCCAACAATACAGTATTCCCGTTCCCACATTCATACATACCCCAGAAATATCGCAAATAGGAAATCGCAATTTGCCTAAGAAAAGTGGATTTTAAAATTTCTCTTCAACAATACCTGTCGCTTAAAAGGACGCATGTCTCCTTAGAATTGTTGAGACTAATGTCGTTTTAGAAGGTGAAATGGTTCCCTGAATACAATCGGAGTTACAATGGTTGCGATCACAATCAGTTCGCTTGGGGAAAAAATACTGTACCGCGCGTTTTGTTGAGGATACTAAAGGGTTCCGCACAAACTAAGTAACAATTTTGGTGCAGTAATCCAAAACAGGGCCTTAACTTCTTGAATCCTGGACCACTTGCTGCCAACTGTCGGCTTGAAGCTGACACAGATCCGTCACCACACTCTTCCCAGTGATATCTAACCGATTGACGACTTGAGATGTGATCCGTCTTATTTGCCGCGAGACACGGTAAATCGGCAAAATAATAAATAATAATAATAATAATAATGGCGTAGGGATGTGACGACCCCATCGCCCACTGGATTTCCAGTGCAGTCAGTCAACATAGGGCAGCTTGTGGCGAGCTGTTAGGGAGCAGCGACCCTATGTACCTGAGTGCTCCTGGGGGTGTCCTGTAGGTTGGTTGTATGAACAGGCCCCCTGCCTCTGGCTTGCCTTAACCGGCTGTCCAGAGTGGAGTCGCTAGAGCTGTTGCTCGGGGGTGGATGTGGTCACCTAAGTGGCGAGTTGGCTATATGTTTAAAGTCCAGTGCCACCTCTCTACCCGGCCCTCTGCACCGGTGTTGCCCTTAGGCCATTTTTAATGTCGCTATTTATAGGGGCCCATCTAGCAGAGAGCGAGTCACCGTCTGCCTGAGATAAAAATGTGAGACAGTTTTATTAGGTAGACGTCAGTTGTCTCATTCAATAGCCCAGCCATTAGTCCATCATATTCACCCAATAGTCCGGTTCATTTAGATTCCATCAACCAGCAATAGTTCCTGTACACCCTGGCGGGTGCTGTCTCTGTGTGCGTCCCATGACACGGGCAGGGACAGCATGGACAGCAGTACTAGATGACGATATATTTAATAGATATATACTTAAATACATGGAAAACATCCAAGTCTCAGGAACAAATGTCTCTGCTCACCACAGAAACAAATGCCCTCACCGGGAATCGAACCCGGGCCCTCTAGCTTCGGAGGCAATGACACTACCAACTAGGCTAAAGAGGCCGACAAAAAATGTCGTGGCATCGTATGCTACTCAGCCACGAAATGTTGGAACAATATTCCTGCGTCTATTCTTAATTCTAAAACTGAGACAAATTTTAGGCTACATTTAAAAAAATATATTTAGCCTACAGCTCACCTAACTTTAACAACAAGATCAATTTTTCGTGTGTGTAGACAAATGAACTGACACATTTCAAGCCCAGCAGCATCATTTCAAAATAAATAAATAAATATTGGGGGACAATCTTACACAAATCGACCTAGGCCAAAACTAAGAAAAGCTTGTATTATGGCTACTCGAAGACGATATACATGCTTGTAAATAAATACTTAAATACACAGAAGACTCGGGAACAAACTCATGTTCATCACACAAATAAATGCCCTGACCGGGGTTCGAATCTGGGGCCTCCTGCTTCGTAAACCGGGTCAATTACCAACTGTACGAGTACACCTACTAAGCCAAAATGGGTCTACTCATACACCAACTAAGCCAAAATGGGCGTCAGAATTTTAATCATATTATATATGGTGGTGGTGGTAGTGGTATAAGTTATTCTTACATGAACCACAATTCCAAATACTTTTCAAGAAGTTACAACACAACTCCCTCAGCATCCCCAAAAACTAGGAACACGACTGAGATGGGCTATTGAAAAGGGACCGTCTCAAGCCATCTGCCGCAGCCGGCGCCCACGGCCACCAAACGACACCATTACTGCAGGACAGTCCCGTTTAACAACTACCACAAAGACCTATCTCACAAGAAAACTCCTTGAGATACGACCTTTGCCAGACAGTCTCTGGTAACTGCGTCTCGTTCACTCCCAACGATTATGCGTGTAACGACCGAATTACATTGGCAAAAATTTAGAAGGGGTCAAATTATGGTTATTGCGCGGAATTATTGAAATTTTAAGAGGCTATAAAAAAAGGATTTCTTGTTATATTCAATTTAATGGCAGTGCCACAGCTTAAAAACAAAGTGACAGAATTATTACAGTATTTTCTTTGATTTTAATATGTTTGACTTGTTATTTTTTTTACTCATAATTTATGCAATTAAAACTAATGTCGTGATAAAAATTGATGTGTGTAAGGATTTGGGTAATATAAGAACAAAATCCGCAACCATATTTTAAACACAACAAGACTATAAAATGTATTAAACGTGTTTTATTTAAAAACATAATACCCTACAAAACAAGGTAGTATAAAAGCTACCATCGCACACGCATCCAGAAGTTCCTGAACCCAGCTCACAACCTGGTCACCCCACGACGCAAATACATCATATAGAAACTACATATTTATATAACAAAAGCAGGAACGTAATTTTTGAGGCCAGCACGTGTTCGGAGTCTATGGGGCTATTCGGTGGCAAAAAAACAAATCCTTACTCTATGGATAGGGGTTGCATCTTATCTGAAATAAATCCGCCATCTTTTTTGCAGAGATCCGTCATAATTGATCGAGATTGGAATCGGTGCTGTGACAGTTTTACGTTTCACTATGTATAAAATAAAATAAATCTTTTTTTAGCAACAAACATCGTCGTCTTAATGCAGATGTAAGCGATTACCATCCGGCTAAGTTCCCTCTTTTCAGTCGTAATAGTCGCGGAATGAAAAAAAAACGGCCAAGTGCGAGTCGGACTCGCGCACGAAGGGTTCCGTACCAGAAAAATAAACGCCAACAACTACTCTGTTATATGAGAGCCACCTTAATTATTATTATTATATTGATTTCAGTATTTGTTGTTGTAGCCACAATAAAAATACATAATCTGTGCAAATTTCAACTGTCTAGCTATTACGGTTCTTGAGATCTAGCTCGGCGAGTGGTAGCCATGAAAAAGGGCTAAAATATCACGTTTTTTGTATGGTAGCCCCCTTAATTATTATTATTATTATTTTGTTTTTAGTATTTGTTGTTATAGCGGCATCAGATATACACACAATTTGTGAAAATTTTAACTGTCTAGCTATTACGGTTCTTGAGATACAGTCTGGTGACAGACGGACGGACGGACGGACAGCGAAGTCTTAGTAATAAGGTCCCGTTTTTACCCTTTGGGTACGGAACCCTAAAAAAAAGTTGAAAAGTGACGAATACGAACATTCCGCATAGCTGTTGTTGTAGTTGCGGAATGAAAAGGTTCGATATGCTGCATATATGTATATGCAGCAATATCAAATGTCACATATATAATTTTTTGTAAAAATCGAACAATTGAAGTCATTTGTTTCCAAAATGACGCGCTGCGTTACCCTCATTTAATTAAGACGAATCCAATGTTAGTTGTACATGTATCAATATCACGTCGTTTATAGGCTGCAGAGCGTGCCAAAGCTAAGTATATGTACAGTCAGCTGCAGAAAAACATGACCCCCTCTGGCCTCTACATAGAAGTTCGTATGAAGGGGGTCAGGTTTCTCTGCAGCCGACTGTACATACCTACATATGTACGCATACATTCAGTACCTCCGCCCTCCGCGGCAAACGAGTGAAAAACGTTTAATTGTTAACCTGAATTGAAGTCGAAATTGCACACACCGATTATCGTGTCTTGTTATGTTGTTATTGAATTCCTTCGATAACCAATGAGCTGGTAATTCGAACGTCCTCGCGATTACCTGACGTGTCGTTAAATTTTACGTAACGTTTAATAAGTGAGACAATGAGTATCGACTTGCGGACAGACCGCCCGGCCTTTCAGTGAGCGAAATATTAATTACAAGCATGTACAGTCGACTGCAAATAATGTATCATTTTTTTACCTCAGTGACGTTTTGTTGAAAAACTGGATTTCACCTATTTGAGGTCGACTGAGGTGGACCCGGGTATGTCCTAAAACTACGGCCAAGACCACCGGGGGATGGGCAGGAGCATCCCTGAAGTGCGGTGGAGATACTGCGATCGCCAACCCGCATGCCAAGCGTGGCGATTCTGGCATTTACCCCCCATGGAATTAGGGGAGGCCTATGTCCAGCAGTGGCCGTCTTTCGGCTGATGTGGTGGTGGTGGTGGTGGAGGCAGAAGACCCCGGGCATCCTTTAGCCTGCACCTGTACTGAGATAATACTAGGATGATCAATGATGATGCACGAATAACACTAGGGAAAAGTATTATCTAAAATCCCCAATTCTTAGTTCTTAATAGTACATTACGATACAAGGGTTGTAAAACAAAGAAAGGCCGATATCGCAATTGTTTGAGGCCCGAGCCGCAGTCGAGGGTCATGAATATGCGAGGGCTTTCTGTTTTACGACCCGTGTTTTGTACACAATTTTACGTCACCACTTGAGCAAAAAGTGAGTCAAAGCATCATGGCGCGTTCAGATATCCACCACCATCATATCAGCCCAAAGACGTCCACTGCTGGACATAGGCCTCCCCCAATTTCATGGGGGATAAATGCCATAATCGCCACGCTTGGCATACGGTATCTCCACCGCACTCCAGGGATGCTGCTGCCCATCCCACGGTGGTCTTGGTCGTAGTTTTAGGACATACCCGGGTCACGTTCAGATATATACCTACTTATTAAATTTATTAAGAAGCACTGCATGCTGTTACTATAATATTTGATAACGACTGTAGGACAAGTATGTAAATTCATATAAAACTTTAATAAGCCTATTGAACCGTGATTTTCGCATAAATGTTAATTATGTCGAATAGACAGTGTAGACACACTCCGATATAAAAAAAAAACTATAACCCTAGCCGGAATAATTACTCATTCATACGAATAATTAGCGAGGTAAATCCATAACCGGTTAGTGTTCAAAATGTACAAAACCGCCAAACATTCCAAACAAAATAAAGTTCATTGAATACTCGAGTGTTATGAGATAAAACTTTTAAAATGCAGGACAACCACTTAGTAACAGCCGACGCATTCAAATATCCACCGAAACTGATTAAAACTAAAGTTCATTTTCAAATACACGTACTCTTATAGTAGTACCTATTGAAATAAGCCGCCGCCTTAAGAACAAGAAGGTGTTAAGCGACACGCTATTCAGGTGGCGTTAAGTCAATTTGTTTATTAGTGAGTCACTGTACTATAACCGGATCTGTTTCCCAAACTGTGGAACCGGTCGGATCGGATTCAGATCGGGTCCGAATTTGCAGCAGCAAATTGACAAGCTGCGGTGACGATGATCGGTGTTACATGTCGGATAGTATAATCTTATGGTATACCCAATTTGTTCGGGTGTGGTTAACTGTTTCTGAGTTTGGAATGCAATTTTTCATAAATAATATTAAAGCTAGCTTTAGGGTGACTTTCCACCAGAAATGAGCTATGCTACGTTGCTATGGATGCCTTTGAATCCACCAATCACATTCATTAGTCCACATAGCATGGCACTAGTGGAAACCGGGTTTTAGTAGCGTAGCTTACACATCCTCGCAGCATAGCTGCATAGCGCTCTGGTGGAAAAGCACCCTCAAAGTCCATGAGTTTAAAACAGCATTAAGGCTTGGTCAGACAGAGTGCGCGACCACTGCGCCACAACTGCGCGCCGGATCGTACGGTAGGTTAGCGACGCCAGGCAGACTGCGCGACGCAAGCGTAATATTAGTGTTACCGGTTACCGTACATTCCGGCGCGTAGCGGTCGCGTTGCGCGACGTCCCAGTTGCGTCGCGCCCGCTGTGGTCAAGCCTTCACATTCAGCGCCAAGAACCCGATTGTTGGGTAATCTGTTCGTAGCTACTACGCGCTTCATACGTGGCTACGGCCTACGAGCGTGGCACGTAGCACTAGGTGGCATTGAAAGTGTGATCCAATATAATTAAAAAATTGAAAGTGTGGCCCTACTATTATATATTGAGTAGTGCGGATGGAACGGGCTCTCTAGGCGCCTTAGTATCGAATAAGAAAAAGCAAGGGAAGGGTAAAATGGAGGCGCCTTTTAAGCGACCTCCACCCTGACCCAGACAACTAACAGAGACTCACATAGTAGGCCCAACGCTGTAATTAAACTGGAATAAACAGAGCGTGCGCGACGCAAGCGGGACGCCGTGCAATGCTGTCGCTGCTTCCCGGACTGTATAATAACGTCCCGCTCGCGTCGGGTAGCTTGTGTGGCGTCGTGAACCTGTTACCGTACGTTCCGGCGCGCACGCTGTGTGACCAAGCCTTTAGTCTGAGCAATTCTATGGTCTATTAACATGTGAAGAATCTTATTCGATCGAATTGACTAGGCCAGGGGTCGGCAAACTTTTTAACCAGAGCCAAATTCCGTCAAAATATCATCTTTTGGGAACCTCATGAGAGCCTAAAATACCCGTTTCAGTTTTTCATTATATTTTTGAGGAGACCTCGAACAGCCGCAACTGCAGGCCTTTCAAAAAGCCGCGGTTTGCCGAACCCTGGACTAAGCCTAGAACCTTTTAGTAAAATGAGTCTTATTTAGAATATAAGTAGAAGCAACCTCATAAACGACTTAACAGCGATTATTGTCAAATGAGACTTAGTATACGTATGTTAAATATTGGTTCGTATGGTCACCATAGTCTATTATCTTATTATCTACTAGCATTTGCCCGCGGCTTCGCCCGCGTACTAATCGAAATTTTTAACCGTTTGCCAAAAAGGTCTCCAGAAAAGTAGTTGTTACATTCTGGGGGTTTCGGTATACAAAGTTTGGTGATTGTGATTCATTAACAGATGAACAGATGAAAAGTCAGTATACATTCTGAGAACCGGCAAACTGTCGAATTTCATTTGATTTTGGCAAAAATAAGGATCGAAAACTATTATCATACATTTCCGACAGACCGAAGGGGAAAGGGCCGATGAAATAAAAGCATGTCTTAAATGGCCCTTAGTAAAAGTATCTGTGTACTACAGTAACACCAATAGGTCTGATAACGACCAAGCACCGCGCAGCGGTCATAAACTATGGTCCTTTGAAGTACAGAAATACGGCTAATTCAATATCACGTGTAACATTTATTTTTCCTAAAATTAAATTTATTAGGTATGTTTTGCCAGTTCCCATTGGAGCATCAAAAAAGAAAATTTGACCTCACTTCCATTCGCACTCCTTACTGTCAGTCCGTCTGTTACAACCGATTTATCTAAACTATCAAGAATTTAGAGCGCTCGTGGCCCAGCGGCACCCGCCTATTGCGTGCGGTATGCGAGGTTAAGCAATGTGGGCGCAGGTCAGTTCTTGGATGGGTGACCGCTTTGAGTGGTTACTAACTGACTCTCGTGCTTTGGAAGGCACGCTAAGCCGTTGATCCCGGCTGCTGTCTACGACAGCAATCGTTAAGCCAAGTTAGAGGCCTTCGGGCGGCTTGCGAACTTCTAACAGTCAAGTTGCCCACTCATTTGACAAAGGGGGTTCGAAGTTACACCACGTCCGTAGGCAGTACCCACCGTTACCCTACACGTGGGTGGTGCTAAAAGTGCAACAAAAACTGGCAACCGTACTTATCTTCTCGAAGATCTCACGGTTCGTAAATAAATGCCATACGTTTAAAAAAATCTAAAGGTTGATTTAAATGGAAAAAATATCAAAACCTCTATGTCGTTTTTAAAAACAAATCCAATATACCCCACACGCCTATATAGTAACATTAAACTTTTTTGCATGCAGGCATGTATGAATGCCAAATTTTACCTCAGATTCGTATTAAAAGACCTCTCGGACGCTCAGATATCGATTTTGAACGAAATCGGGACGAAAATGAAGATGATTAATATGGCCACTACTTTTTCCAAATTTTACCTCATATTCGTATTAGGAGACCTCTCGGACGCACAGATATCGATTTTGGACGAAATCGGGTTGAAAATGAAGAAAATCAATATGGCCGGCACTTTTTACAAATTTTACCTCAAATCCGTGTTAGGGGACCTCTCGGACGCTCAGATATCGATTTTGAACGAAATCGGGTTGAAAATGTAAAAAATCAATATGGCCGCCACTTTTTCCAAATTTTACCTCAAATTCGTATTAGGGGACCTCTCGGACGCTCAGATATCGATTTTGAACGATATCGGGTTGAAAATGAAGAAAATCAATATGGCTGCCACTTTTTCCAAATTTTACCTCGGATTCGTGTTAGGGGACCTCTCGGACGCTCAGATACCGATTTTGAACGAAATCGGGACAGAAATGGTAAAAATGAATACTGCCGCCATTTTTTCTAAATTTTACCTCGGATTCGTATTACGAGACCTCTCGGACGCTCAGATATCGATTTTGAACGAAATCGGGACGGAAATGAAGAAAATCAATATGGCCGGCACTTTTTACAACTTTACCTCAAATTCGTGTTAGGGGACCTCTCGGACGCTCAGATATCGATTTTGAACGAAATCGGGTTGAAAATGTAGAAAATCAATATGGCCGCAACTTTTTCCAAGTTTTACCTCAGATTCGTATTAGGGGACCTCTCGGACGCTCAGATATCGATTTTGAACGAAATCGGGTTGAAAATGAAGAAAATCAATATGACTGCCACTTTTTCCAAATTTTACCTCGGATTCGTGTTAGGGGACCTCTCGGACGCTCAAATATCGATTTTGAACGAAATCGGGACGGAAATGTAGAAAATAAATATGGCTGTTACTTTATTCAAAGTTTAGGTACCTCGGATTCCTAATAAGAGTCCTCTCGGGCGCTCAAATATCGATTTATGTCGAAATCGTATCGGACGGCACTGATTAATAAAACCACTTACAATACATTGAATCAAAAAAGGTCGTATATTCATAGGAAACTCACGGCACTTCATGCACCTTTAGACCTTATAAGGAACTTACATGCCAAATTTGGTATCTCTCGAACCACCAGTTTGGACTGTGCGTTGATATGTCTCTCACTCAGTCAGTCAGTTATTTCTTGAAATTTGGCACAAACTTTCAAAAGTTTTCATGTCCACAGTATTAAATTGCAAAACCGATGCCATTTTCGTAATTAACGTCCCAAAAAACCATAAAAACGACACCCATATTAATATTTAGACATTTCATCCCCCTCGCACCCCAACATGGGGGATGGTATTTCACGTCCTCCACGTGAGATTTTAAAATCATTGTTGTTTTCGTTATCAGCGACCCGGTATATCATAAAAACAATAACCATGTCGATTTTCAGAATTTGTCACCACCTTTCCCCCTTTTAGGGGTTGATTTCTCAAAAAACCTGAAACACGTATTTACTCATTTATCGTTAGAAATACTCATGTGAAGTTTCGAATAAAATAGTCCAACTAATCTTGTTTCCCCATACAAACTTCGGACCCCCATTTCACCCCCTTAGGGGTTGAATTTTGAAAAATCCTTTCTTAGTGCACCCCTAGACCTTATAAGGAACCTACGTGCCAAATTTGGAATCTCTAGGACCAGCGGTTTGGGCTGTGCGTTGATATGTCAGTCAGTCAGTCAGTCAGTCAGTCAGTCAGTCAGTCAGTTTCTTCTTTTATATATTTAGATAAAGCAACCAGTTTGTAGTTCCGACACTCAGTTATAATGATTACTTACATTAACACCGCGTATAATATGCATAAATATGGATAATGGAGACAATACAATACAAATATTCTTTACTAGTTGCTGCCTGCGACTAAAGCTCAAAATGAGCTACACACAGACTCTAATGTCAAGAGAATAAGGCTCTGTGTAGATCATTGTGAACGTGTTATACTGCTTGGGTATATATACTTCTGCTGCTGATTGTCCTACTCTGAAGTGTAACCTACAATACTGTTAAACTTTCGTCAAAATCAGTTCTGTAGGTTTTGTGATGAAGAGGAACAAACATCGACACAAATTATCAAGTTTATTAGATACATTTTATTCTTTACGCACGCTTCTCATCCAAACTACAGGTACAAATAAAAAAACAACCCCTGTGTCTATGTATATAGACAACAAAGGTAATCTATGTAATGTACACGTATATAAATATTCCGTAACAAAAAACCCACGTTCTGCCGCAGTTGCGTAATAAATGTGATATTGCCAAAATAAGATGACAGACATTCAATAACGATCGACGACAACATTATGAATTGATTTACAGGTTTGCCTCAACTCCAATATTCGTTTCACACTGTTCAAATAGCATGCATTCATAGCTGTTAATATAAAATAATGTCGTGACTATATCCCTTGAAGGGATAAGCTCGCCTTTGTATAATAAAGATTTGGGTTTTTATGATCGCAGACATAAATTATGTCATGTTAGTTATCAAACGACTAAGTGGCTAAAGAGTGTGCGAAAATTTAGTAGGTATACTTATATTAGGAATCTATAAGATCTTGATAATCCCTTCGCCTACAGATGTGCAAGTGGCGGAAAGTTTCCATAATATTCTATAAATTCTCGGAAATTTCATGAAACTTTCACTAGAAATATAATGTAAGAATGTAAGAAATTTTCCGAATTTTTCCTACGTTAAATTTCCGAAACATTTCGCAATTTTGGAAAGTTTCCTTAGGCACATCAGTACCTTCGCCGCTGGAGAGCATAAAAAGATATACACGCCGATACTGCGGAGCGGAACAAATTCCTAGGCAAACCAAATTAGTAATTGATGGAACCAACCTTGGTTATTACTAATAGGAACCTGACACGTTCTTTGGCGGCATAGCAAAGGAATATTGTTGTAGAAAAACCAAATTAGATTTTTTTTTATACCACGTCGGTCGCCTGTGGCAAACAAGCGTACGGCCGCCTAATGGTAAGCGGTCACTGCAGCCTATGGACGCCTGCAACTCCAGGGGTGTCACATGCGCGTTGCCAACCCTTCAAAAATGTATACACTCCTTTCTTGAAGAAAGGATACTGAAATCTGTAGGTTTGTAGTTTTTTCTCCTTGATGGTCGTCTTGCCATTTAATGTGAGTTTGTGAGTTATTTTTTATTTTGTATATCCTACCAAATCTCAAGTTTATATCTTTAAAAATATTTTTCACTTCTCATGCTCTAAAAGTTTTTCTTTACGCTCTGCATAGGCGACATAAAATGGCATTTTATGCTCTAGAGCATAAAGTAAAATACGCCCTCGGCGCGCCGGTGCGCGTGTATACGTGACCGCGCCGCCGCCCGCGGTCGCCGAGCACACAAGTATTAATTTGATGAAATAACTTTAATTATATTAATTATTTGTTTAATTTTCTCGCAATCGAAGTGAAAAGCAGAGTGTATAACTCGTGTTTATGGCTCGTTTTATGCACTTGTTGTACAATCTACTATTTGGTACCAACTTTTATTGCTAACTGTACCACTGTCATCAACTACTCGTTAAGAAGATTCCAATGAGCCCAAACACGCCGGGTTTATCTTGTGTAGTTTAGGAGTTGCTATGGCCACCTTCTGTCTCCATCATCAGATCAGCTCGGTGGTACCATAACATTGCATTGCCACCGAGCTTACATAAGTATGCCAAATTTCAGCTCAAGTGGCTGAAAAACAGGATTGCAAATTTTGAGGACAACTAACATACGAACAGGTAACAACTAACAATACATTTTTTTTATACCACGTCGTTGGCAAACAGGCTGACAGCACCCTGATGGTGTGGTCACCGTCGCCTAAGGACACTTGCACGAGGCGTCACTCGCGCGTTGACGACCCGGTAAGAAACCTTTATTCGCCTTTTTTGAAGAGTCTAATGATGTAGCCATTTACCACATTCTAAGCATCATATATGTAGATTTCATATATGTAAGTGCATAAATAACATACCATATCGAAAATAGAGCTTTTTTGGACCTTGTTTGAATAAATCTTAACAAAAATAAGTATTGATTTTTCCCAAAATTCGGTTCCTGTAAATGTACATAAAGGATTGAAGAACCGATAACCGTTGTGCCATAAATATATCTATAGTTTTGACTGACGAATATCAACTCAAAACTCGTCAAAATCGGCGATTTCTGTATGGAGCCCCACAAAAATGTTATGTATGTAGAGGGCCTATATATTCCGAACTTCTAAAATCGAACTTCGTATCGTGCCGTCCCTTTCCGTCATATAGTGTATAACACAAGTAAAAGGGACGGCACGACACGAAGTTCGATTTTCGAAGTTCGGAGTAGGCCCTCCCTCTGGTAAGTTGCCGCCGACTGTACAACGTTCATTCACATTCCCGAACGCGGTAATTCGAGAGGCCGCGAGCGGTTTCTCACGCGTCCGCATTTCAAATTTGGGCGCGAAGCCGAGCTGTCAAGATCGACGCCGCGGCCCTGTGCACACGGGGTGGTAAATGATTATATTAATTTATTTAAACTAACACCAAATTATACTAAATCATATAATTGCATAGTTCGACTTTACATAATGTTAAAAGGGAAAGTATGAGTTCCTATCTACTCATTTCGATGTTCGATTTCCAAAGTAGGTCTTTGTTAAACAAAGTATAATTGTTTTTATATACCACGTCGGTGGCAAAGTAGCATACGGTCCACCTGATGGTAAGCGGTTCCGCAGCCTACAGACGCCAGCAACTCCAGGGGTCCCAAGCGCGATGCCGACCTTTTAAAAATATACACTCCTTTCTTGAAGAACCCCACACTGTTGTCCCTCATAAAAAGCTCGGATGATTGTCAAAAGCGGACTAAGTGGTACAAATACATAAAATAAAAATTAAATATACTAAAAATGCCTGTTCCACGGATGAATACCCAGAAATGGACTTCCTTTATTTCGATACAGACAAAAACAGTAAGCATCTAAGCAATAACATAAGTAACACGATCATTATGTTTTTATTATTTACACATACTAATCCGACATATCTCCCGTAATAGATCTATTAAGCCCGTCACAGACGGAGCTATAATGTATATTAATATACCGTAAGATATCGAAATGTATATTTTAGTATAGCTGAGCACCACACACGACAAAGATACCGAAATATATATTTTTGTCATCATTATAACACGTTGCTTTCCTAGGGAGCGCACGATTAGCATAAGTACAGGATGTTTCGAAGTGAAATATGAATTTGACGAGTGTTTTACTATCGAATTGATAGCTCTTCAGATGACGATTCCGATGCGGAATTTGAACTGCGCGTTGCCTTATCAGCAAGGACACATTCTTTCTATTAAGATCTCCATAATTAAAATTAAATACTAAACAAAATGTTGAAATGCACGCACCGCACCGCAGTACTGAACAAGTTTTGACTAGTCATGCGCGAGCATCACAACAAGCAAGCAAACCAAGCATGCGTATCTACATTGTGAGTGAAACGAAGATGCAGATAAGGAACACCCTATAATATGCCAAAATATATCGTAATATGCCGAGCTATAATATATATTTATAGCAAGGTATCTTAATATGCCTTGCTATAATATATATTAATATACTGAAATATATATTATAGCTGCGTGTGTGGACTCTGTCAACTAGTACGCAAAATAAATATTAATATGCCTTGCTATAATATATATTTTGGTATATTAATATATATTATAGCTCCGTCTGTGACGGGCTTTAAGCACAAATGGACGTCAAGAATATCATATATAAATTGAAATAATTGTTAGACGTATACTTAGATTTCAAAGCACGATAGAAATACATTTCATAGATAAAGAATTAATGAAGCCGCTGTCAGTAGTCAAAATGTCATTTGCCGTATCACTGTTGCGTAGGAGTTACCGGTATACCTGTCTTTTATCAATAGTACATTTATCTATCTATATAATTGTATAGTGATACCCGTTGGCAAGCAATAAAAGTATTAACTATGTACATTTTTAGTACTCGCAATGAAGTCATGAGTAAAACAAGCACAATAATTAAGGTGCTCGTCAAAAAGAATTAACCGAAAAAACATTAAGTGATTTCGAATGATACATGTACTACACGGTTATTAAGTTTTTTATTCTCAAGAGGTCATTCACGCTTCGGACTTCTTCAAAATGCGACTTAACCGCATAATTTACCGAGCGAGCGAAGCGTCTCCGTTTCAGATCAGGCAAAAATCCTTTCGTATGTCTATCCGGATTCTTTTTTTTACTCTGGATACGTTTGCGCTTGACTACAAATCACCTGATGGTAAGCGATATTGTGGTCTAGGATGGAGCGCGCTTACCAAGTAAAAACCGGTTCACTCTCGTCTTGGAAGACCGTAAAGGTTGTAGTTTTCAGGGAACCAGGATTCCGGCAAGGAGTTCCACAGCTTGGCTGTTCTCACAATAAAAGAGGAAGCGAAACGTTTCGTGCGAGTTTTCCGGCTCTTCTCCTCTACAGCTCGCATTTCTCAACGAATTGTAGTGAAATTTTGTGAGCATAATTATATGGATTTTTGTCGGGTCGATTTTTGGAAACTTTCATTGTTGTTTACGGTTTTAACAAAAACTGTAACGACAAAAAAAAAACATGTAATAATTGACTCGCGAGATGTACAAGCCCACAGAGCCTTTAGTAAATAACATACATACATACATAAACTCACGCTTGTATCCCCAAAAGGAATAGGCAGAGCACAAGATACGTACGTAAATTTGAGTGCCACTTTTAGAAATTGTAGGTTTAAAGATGCAGTGATAGGTTGCTAGCCCATCGACCACAACATACGTCAACCCTTTATAATAAGTGAATATCGTCAACTAAAAGTGTCGTACTCGTAACAATGTCGTATTTCGAAGTGATTGCATTCTTTATCAAATTTATTTGAGACTAGCTTTTGCCCGCGATTTGGTCCGCGTGGAGCTCTTTATATCATCTTAGAAAAAATATTTGCTATTCTTTATTGCAGGCATAATATTAGTCTTCTTCCAATCTTCCATCCCTTATTTCAACTCCTTATGGAATGATTACTTGATAAACTTACAAAGTCCTGTACCCTGTTGATACAGTACCCTTTTTTTTCCGGGGGGAAAATCCTTTATGGATACCACCGCACCACGGGGACAGTGCGGTGGTTATGTCGGACTTGCACCGACTAAAAACCCCCCGATCGTCCTCCTCAACACATTTCGGGCGGCTCTGGGATCTCCTTCGGAACGCACCAGTGCCGCCCTAGAGTCTGTGGGTCCAACCATCTGCTTTCATAGGCGATCACAGCCCCCACCTGTGACCGTCTTCGACCCCAAGGACCCCCTTTTAGTCGCCTTCTACGACAGGCAGAGGATACCGTAGCCGTATTCTATACCCGGGCTACAGTACCTACCCAATTAATTACGTAATTACTAATGAGGTACATTAGGTTATATGCCTAGTGGCGTCGGCGTAATACCTTCGACTATTTTATTTTGCGCACACGTAATGTAATGTATAAATATTTATCGAACGCAGTATGAAACTACTGGAGAAAGTAGCGTAAAATATTACTCGTACATTATTTACTAGACTAAAAGTAATAATTTGCAAACTTGTTTGAAAATTAATAAATATTCCAATTATTCGCATCAATAAAAAAATTTAATACTAAATATAGCATATCTGAAAATAGAACTTAAAATCGCCCGGTGTGAACGAGCAATAACCAACAACAAATACATAAGTACGATTGTCTGCAATCTATTTTCAACTTTATCTTGATGGTTTATATGTATACACATATTAGCACTCTACATAGCGTTTCGGTTCACGCGACGCGCGCACTTGTTCGGCTTAAAAAACGTTTAAACCAACGTTTTTAATGAACCGACGTTAAGTAGGATGTTTTTTCGATGAAACAAATGACTACCGCTTCTTTGGATTACATTTTGCCAAGCTATGAGACTCCATATTCAGCTAGTATTAAGGTTCACATTCGAAATGACTGGCTGGACTATCGATGTAGTTACAGCGTTTTGGTTAGGAAGTTGTACAGGTAAAAACCGAATTAATACAGCTAGGACCACCCTCGTCTATGCAAATTGGGTATAAAAAACAATGCCCGTTTGCATTTGCATGTCTTTTCCTAGTAGGAAAAAATGGGCGGGTAAACAATTAGTTTCATTCTTTGAAACCTAAAGGTTGTACCGAATGCTCATTAAAACAAAATACATTTATTATAAATAAAAAACCCTAGCAAGTAATTCAGAATTTCATTTCATTTTTAGTTAAGGCACACGGAGCAGCCCTAGACTTGCAATTTTTTTATGTCCATAGGTACCCATATTGCAAGCAAAAGTCGATCAAATTAGATGAAATTTTAGACGAAAATACTTTACCCTTGGAGGATACAAGATCTCGATGTCGTACTTGAAATTTCCTCCGAATTTGATTGAAATTCGTTCATATGTATCGCTACAGCAAACTTCCCCACTTTTTGCCTCCATATTTACCCCAATCGAAAAAAGCTCTCTACAAAAAAATATATATATAATCGAGGACTACGTATGCCAAGTTTCGTGAGGATCAGGCCAAAAATAAGGCCTCTATCCCGGAACAAACATCTGGACAAAAAATCGGCCAGTCCCGAGCTGCTACCGCGAAACGCAAACGAACGAATTTCGAATGTCTCTCTCTGTCACTCGATTATGCAAGTGCGACAGAGAGATATTCGAACTTCGAAAATGGATACTTCGCTGGCTCCACTCGCTCGGTTGATAATGTTTACCGTCGAATGAATAAAAAATAACAGATCTAAATTAAGAAAACACCATCATTGAACTTAACAAACATCCGATCCATTACTAACGTCTAGCCTGAGTCGCGTGCTAACTATACACATTAATATTTATATAACGCGCAGGCGCATATATTTGAAGTGTACACGAAACCTGCGGCTTCTGTATCCGGATCAGGAGATAATGTGTTAGCAAGCGTGAGTCAGCCTAGAGTTTATGGTTCCAGGGAAAACCTGATAAACCTAAGTTTCTCTTCTTCTAACTAGCGAACAGAACTTATGTGACGTATGACGGAAGGTGCTCAGTCTAAAGACTCTAAAGCATGGTTTTCATTGGGAGCGTAGTGGACTCCACGATGACTCGTTTCTGCTTGCAACAACTGTTGCGAGTTAACCCCGTTAAACAAAACCGGTGTTTGACAGCAAAAAAATCTTGTTTCTGTCAAAACACTTACCAAAGCTTTTGTAATTACCTTACGTCACCATTACCAGACCTGACTGGCCTATCTTTGCAGATAATGTGCGAGCATACTCCCTGATGACTGGCTGGAGATCTTGAGGCAGAAGTCTTCGTCGTTCTCTGCCTACTCCTCTGAACTCGCGTTTTGTTTGCGATCGATGTGGCAAGAAATGTCGCGCTGCTATAGGACTTTACAGCCATCAACGACGATGCGGGTTCCCGTAAACCCACGAGCGCCGCAACGAACATCTACGATAGATGCTGTGGCCAATGATGATGATACTCCCTGCAGGTCGTGGAGACTAAAGTGTATGGAAATGACCACTTCATCGGTTAAATCAGTCCCTTGAAAAAAAAGTATTCTTTGGAACATGAAACGTTAGAATTTTTGAATTGATTGATTTTATTGGTTTCGGATTAAAAATGATCCTGAACCAAGGTTTTTACATTCAAGTACCCCTAAAAGATAAATGAACGAAGTGTTGCACGCAAGTGGAAACAGCAAGAGCTTTTTTCTATCCTCATCTACATAAGAGCAATATTGATCGTACTCGACTTTGCATTCTATTCGTGGTGTTAAAAGGGGGTAAGCATCCATCAAAGATGTGCCATATGGCCTCTACCAGTCAGACTTAGGGCAAAGTTGAGAAATAGTAAAAAAAAATTTAAACTGTTAATTTCAAAATTAGATTTAGGTAATTTTGAACAAACTTAACTACTAAGACCTACTAAGACTACTAAGTACCGTCAATTAATAAGGATGTGCCAAATCACTAAACGCTATCCATGATGTAATCGTTTACCTTATAAAAAGCTTTTGAAATAAGTGTATAACAAACACTTATTTCAAAAGCATTACGGATTTGGATTTAGAACCGGTAAGGTCATTTTATAGTAAATTAGGAATTTTAGGAATTTTAGGAATTTTATAGTAGAATTTATTAAAATTTCGCAAGAACGACTTTGTCACCTTTACCAGTGTGTAATAAAGTTATTTTGAGTATTCCAGTATTTACTACAGTATGGGATTCTTCAAGAAAGGAGTGTATACATTTTTAAAGGGTCGGGCCAATAATATACCATATTAAATTTTTTTTAGTATATCACAGTAACAACTACCAAAGATACATAGTTTCAATTGAATGCTCACCCTTTCTAAATAGGCTTCCATTCTACCTACCTACCCACCTTTTTAAAAAGCTAATTGGAACGGAATTCATTAATATTAAATTACAAATTTATCCTTTATTTATGGGGTTCTTCAAGAAAGGAGTGTATATTTTTTTAAAGGGTCGGCAACGCGCATGTGACACCCCTGGAGTTGCAGGCGTACATAGGCTGCGGTGACCGCTTACCATCAGGCGGACCGTACGCTTGTTTGCCACCGACGTGGTATAAAAAAAACTGGTAGTCATTGGTTTAACAGTATTCTTTGGTAATGAGACGTGCACATGCTACTCGGTATAGCGCGTTTGCGTGATTTGAGTTTTCTAGCTGCCAAAGATCGGTTTTGTTAGATAGTACTATTAATAATTATGTGCCATCAATACGGACCAGGGAGCGAAACTTTGGTGCCGATGACAGACGTATGACGTCAAGCTACATACAGAGTGTTTTTATCTGGATTATTGAAGGAATCGATTTTGATGATGAAAGGTTAACTTACAACAATAATTTAGTTCTAGTTGCGATTACAGGCATTATGTACAGTATATGTATGTAGGTATGTATTTAAATTAGAATTCTAAGCGCACTGCTTATTTTTCGACAACCCACGAATTATAATTTATGTTTTTCATTTATCCGAATGTATTTTTTACAATTACTTAGTAAAATATTTTTTCTAATTTTTTATTTATTTTTTTGTCTTTGTAACCATACATATCACTACAACCATAATCCACGGCCGGAAGAGGTTAATAATGCGTTTTTGCGGCATATAAGTTACTGTTAATCATGGCATATGGGCGCATGCGAGCAAAGATATTCGAAGACCGCGGCTTGCATTGCAACTAAGAGCTTATTATGCAAAAAACTGATACGATATATGGTAGGGAGCAGTCGAAATGGTAGCAAAATAAAGCTTTGTCCTATTTGTAACGGGAACTAACAATATTTTAATAGAGAATTATGCTTCCATGAACACAACATGAACAAGAGAGCGACGATTCAAAATTGTTTTGAACAAAGCTGCTTTTCCATTTGATACAATACAATACGTAACGTGACCTACAACTGACAACATATCTTCGACGATATGAAGGAAGATATAAAAAAAATTGTTCACTAACCAAAAACTTTAAATTAACATTATAAACGTATTTAGTGAGCTCCAAACTAGGCTGAGCCAATATCTTGTGTGTGTGTGAGAGTGTGTATGATATGAGTGTGTGTGTAGGTATGGATGTGTGTTTATACAGCATGAGCATTATAGTTTTTCATACTACGACTTTGGAATATCGTAGCTAATGAACGCTTGCGTCTTCAATATGACAAGTGCATGACCAACCCTTTATTGATTTAAGCATTCGTTGTATTAACAGCAACATACAAAACCAGGTACTCTTAACACGCATCCACGGATTAGAGATTAATCCTGTCCCTTGTCATTGTGGTACGTATCACAAGGTATAAGTCACTTTATTATCATGCTTAAGAGGGTGCAGTACGTTTGGTTCTCCATACAAACGTATTTATGCTCTCATTTTAAAACGCCATGCTATAATAACATGAAACTTTGTATACACAATGGGATCCAGCTTGTCTAGGGCGGAAATTAGTTTCTGTTGCTTGAAATTATAATGGCGAAAAAATACAGCGATTATTAAGGTTTTCATACAAGCCGTAAAAAACTAAATAACCGCTGTATTTTTTTCTTTTTCAATTTCTAGCAACAGTAACTAATTTCCGACCTAGGTATCCCATTGTGTATACAAAGTTTCATGTTATTCTAGCATGGCGTTTTAAAATGAGAGCCTAAATACGTTTGTATGGAGAACCGATCCACACCGATCGTACTGCGCCCTCTTAATACAATCTCATTCGAAGGACCAGTTTACGCACGTACGCACGCATTTTACTATATATAGCTTATGAATTTATGGGCGGGTTGCAACAATTTTATATAGAAAACTCCCGTGAGTTTGAGACATATTAAAATCACGGGTCACTCACATCTTTAAGGTTATCGGTCGACATATTTCAGACCGGTTCGCGGTCCTTAATCATGAGTACTTATCGCGGCGGCAATTCTTTTAGCACTCCGTGCGCGTGCCCTGCCCGCTCGGATGCTCGGTGCGAGCGGTGGCGGCGGAAGCGAGAATCTACCTTCGTTTTTTTCACAATTTTTCAATGCCGAGTGTTATTCATCCTTAAAGTCGTGAGTGACCCATTTAATTATATTTTAATGATTGGCACAGAATAAGTAATATATTGTTTGCAACAACTTACGATTGCTGACCGACCAACGTAAAATTTGCCACCGGTAGCTGTCATCCCATAGAAATTTTCCATATACAATCAAATTTTAGAGGCGTTTTCGTGCAACCCACTCATAGGCAACGAATGGCAACGATGGTAGGTAGATGATTAATGTATACTTGTATAGATCTACCACAAAGCTCTGGATTAATCGCTCACGTTACCGCACGGAATTAAGTAGATTGTTATGTTAAAAAAGCCGTTGCTTTTGAAAGGTTTATAGAGAAATAAAAAATAGTAAGCATTTCGCACACCCGCTGAACATGAACGTATCATATTATTAACATATTGTTACGATACCAGCGCAATGATATAGCCCGCGTGTACCGTATTGCTTATCCATTAAAAAAAGGAATACTTACTGATCGCACTCAAATCAGGCTTCAAGACTTGAGAACTAAGCGGATCTAAGTAAGTGTTTATTTATAAAATAACATAACATAGTGTTGTAAATATTCTTACAAACCGGATTGTCCGCTTAGTAGAATTATAACAGAAGTTGTAGTTTCAGAAGTTTTAGCAACTTCGCGATAGATGTCGCTACAAGCCTCCCTAATAGGGTGGTCCAAATATGTATGGAAAAAAAAATGATTGAATTATACCCTCTCCCCAAGGCTCTTTCTGTTCGTATGACTGTAAATTATGTATGTACCAAAAATCAGCGAATTCCAAGTACATTTAGAGGTCGCGACAAAATGCACGATGGAAATAAACAACAAAATTACCAACTATTGATCAAGTGTTGAGACCCGGTTGTGTGGGGACCCTGATATGTCTTAAAACTACGACCAAGACCACCGGGGGATGGGCAGCAGCATTCTTGGAATGCGGTGGAGATATTGCGATCGCCAACCCGCATGCCAAGCGTGGCGATTATGGCATTTACCCTCCATGAAATTGGGAGAGGCCTATGTCCAGCAGTGGCCGTCCTTAGGCTGATATGGTGGTGGATCAATTGTTATTGTAATATAGTAGATTATTACTTCATTGTAAGTTTACTATGATTGAAAACTGTCAAGGTAAATATTTTATTTGGATTGCTTGCATGCACCATATTTTCGAAGTGATTCTCTCCGCGGTTTGTAAAGCATTGTTTGGATCTAGCGGTAGACCTAATGGTTACACTTTTTTAACATTTTCAAAATAAATGGACAGTAATTAATTAACAAAATTGTATAACTGCCGACAACAATTTATAGAATACCCCCTATCTCTGTACACTTCGTCAAAAAATTAAGGCATACAACCACAATGCTGTCAAAATTCAGCAGCCAAGAAAAGAGTGCCTCGAATTATTTTAACTTTGTAACTATTTCCCCGGGTGGACTGACGAAACTGCTGAAATAGTGTTTCGTGCTCTTGGTGCCTTGCACCAAGCTCAGTGGATGGCTAAAGCAATATAGTGTCTGAAAATAATATATCTTTTCCACAATCAATTTACTCTCCCTGTAGCAGAAAAACAATCCGTGACGGATTTAAGCATGTTTGTAGGTAAGTTTCGTTCATGACGCTATTGGAATGAGGACCCAGTGACCGAAAGAGTTCCTTTAAATGACGACGAACTTCTTGCAAAACAAATTTTCCGACCCATTTGATAGGACTTTCTCTATTTAATCCTAGAGTTAGTGTTGAGCCTAAAATAGAAATGGTTCTAAACTTGCAAAAACCACCTTAATATAAGACTTTGAAAAGGCTAATTGGTAATACTGTTGACCCTGAAAAGCTATTACAGCCTTTCTATACACAATGTGCAGCACCCCGTTTGACTTATTAATCCAAAATGACCGCGATAAATCAATGGATTTTTTGGGAAAGAACCCTTCACAATGGCCCACTGATGAAATTTGACATCCAAATGCAGGAGAAAGCATACCAAATAAAGGTTGAAAATGACTGTGGAGTGCATGGGATAGCATTGATCCAAAATTAAATACTATTGTCCCAAAAGATAAATAGAAAAAGTATTACCTCCTGTGTGTGGTCGATCTTAACAGAAAACAGTTTCCTATGGCTTCAAAACCAAATAAAAAGAAGATGCCCTTGGAATATAAAGATATAGGCTGATTAATGATTATTATTTCCTTCAATTTTAATAAATTTTATGATAATTAGGTACTTTATTAATAAATGCAGTATGTTAAAATTATTCCATAATATTATCCCATTTAAAGAAGTGTCAAATCGTCGCGACCCCTAAATATCATTATTTTTGGCAAAAAATTGGTAAAACAGTTCCTAGAGCGATATGAAACAAAAAGAGGCTTGTGGAGAATCAAATTTTTAAACTTTATTTTTTTGGACCAAGGCTTAATTAGAAGAGTGAACTGATAGAAAGATTCGTCGCCTCGAGCAATACCCGCGGTAGCTCACTTGGAAAGAGCGATGGACGAATTCTAGAGGTCGTGGGTTCAAATCCCGCCCGGAGTGATCAATTTATCAATCTGGTTGGATATTAAAAACATAGTGTTCATTTATAAATAACACAACAACAGACGGTCTTATCGCTAAAGAGCAATCTCTTCCAGACAACCTTTGGGTAATGGAGAAATGATATGTAAAACTGAGTAAGTGGAAATAATTTCGTATAGGCGTATCAGCCTGCAGTCTCAAAGAAAATTTAAGTATATATAAGAAAAATAGGTTCGAAAGAAAATTCTTAATGGAAATATACTTACGACAATATACTGGAAATATTTTTCACCTTATGGTATGTAGGAGCGTAGTAACATGTACAGTATTTTTATGATTCTATAATACAAACTTTACAAGGTGAACACAATATCGAACGGTTGTTCGAACGTTGCCGGCCGTAAGATTTATTAGCAACATAAATCTTCCTTGTATTAATACAAAAACGGAATTAATTTCATTAGTACATTACATTGCACATGAAAACTAACTCGAATTACTAAAATATTGTGGTCCATACAATACAAATGATGTAACCTCTACGTGTTTTCATAAAACTGGCGAAAGAACAAGAGTGTTGCGCCAAAAGATTGAAGTTCGAAATTTAAAAATAAATATTTATTTTTAATAACCTAAGTTATTTTATGGCATAAAGTTTGAATGGCCAGGAGCAAGACAATAATATGCGCCACGGAGCGCCCGCGGCGTTTCGATAATCCTAAACCAATCCATTCAAGCGTTCATTCAGCCATTCATCCGCTGACAGACGCGGGAAAGAATTGACGTTATGTGATTGACATATATGTCACGCGGAATGTTTCGCATCGATCAAACGTTAAGCTTACTAAACTACTATAGCGCCGTGAATAAATACATTTCTAATATTCTGACCAGATTCAAGTTCTTATTTCCCATAAATGATAACGTAGCTTGATATACTTGGTCTAGAGTAGTAAAATTTGTGATTCATTGTATCGAAGCCCCAAAACATATTCATAGCCCATAGAATATAATAAATTATTGTGAGCAACGTGAATGTATTTGGTATTAAATACATTCCTTTATTTATCACTCATTAAAAAACGCTTTAAAGCTCCGACTGTCAGGTTTATTCACTGTTATATAGTTGAGTATGAATCTTAATAAAGCACACATGTTAAACTTAATCCTAACTACTGAAACAACGCTGTTTCCATGAAATGGAAAAATCGGTATGATGCAGTTCCATTAATTAATTTATTCTTTAAAATTGATAACGGATACTTAAAGATATAACATACTACAAGCAATCCTCTTAATACGCACTACTGGACAAAAAAGTAGGAGTTTTACATAATTAGTAATGACTTTATTCATACGCGGCAAACTAGACACTCCAATTTAACCATACCAATTATCTCAATACTTGATCGAAAACAGATATCTGTTCCGCGCAAATCGCGGGATTCTGTGCTTTTGTTAAATAATAATTACTTTGCTATACTTTCGTTACAAGCCACCGTAAATTAACTATTTTATTACTCCATTCTAGTTGCCGACAACAGAAATAACTCATCATCATCCTCCTAGCGTTATTCCCAGTACAGTTGCATCCTGAAGGATGCCTGGGGTCCGCTACCTAATCCCAAGAATTGGCGTAGGCACTAGTTTTTACGGAAGCGACTGCCATCTGACCTTCCAACCCAGGGGAAAACCAGACCTTGTTAGGATTAGGCTTGTCAAGTGAGTGGGCAACTTGACTGTTAGAAGTTCTCAAGCCGCCCGGAGGCCTCTAACTTGGCTTAACGACTGCTATCATAGACAGCAACCGGCATCAACGACTTAGTGCCTTCCAAAGCACGGCAGCGCTTAGTTAGTAACCACTCAAAGCGGTCACCCATCCAAGGACTGACCTCGCCCGACATTGCTTAACCTCGCATACCGCACGCGGTACGCGGGCGCCGCTAGGCCACGAGCGCTCCTCGGACAGCAGAAATAACTGTTTGAAATTTAATTACTCATTCCACTATTCAGTTCCATACAGATACCGTATTAAATATGTATAAATAGTCGTTAAATGATAGGGACGATATGTTTTAATTAAATAACTTTACTACGCAACCTTCGACGACCAATTCATATGAAAAACACACGTAGGTTTTAAATTACAATTAGAATGCAGGTGCAGCGAAAGAAAGTAATTATTACAGAGTTCCCACAGCGCATAGACCTTTGAGGCACGTCAGGAATTCCGTGGCGTATAGATACGGGTACTCACGCCTGGATTAAATCTACATACGTTTACATAACGTACCACGAAACACTCGTGAACAAATTTGACAGATACTATCTACTACAACCGACCATTCGCCGGTGAAATTTAAAGTCATTTCGCATGCAAGCCCCAGGCGGACATTGATGTTAACGTCAAGTCCGAAGGGGGCAATAACACGCCCGAAGGACGGCGAAACCGTAAAGGTGCATTGTTTAAAGCGATTATAATTATAGTAAAATGTATTAAACAATGCTCGTGTGGTTCATAAAGCACAATTAAGCGCGGGAGCGACGGACGCGTCAAGCTGCGCTTGCGACGGTATAAAAACCTATTAAAATCAAAATAAAACATGGCACGCGACGCCGTCCGGTGCGCCGACCGTTTGCTTCTTTGCATCGCCTGCACCAGTTTTTTTTCAAAGCCCCCTTTCTGAGACGTTTTTGTGCAAATCTTGCATGCATTGTGAAACGAAACGAAACCGAAGCCGAACAAAGCTAGATTTATAATTCGAACACCTGGCGGGAAGGCGTCTGGCCTCGCGCATTTGAACGGTCGCATCCGCCAATCCTTGGCAGCCATAAATCTATCCTGGCCCCCGATAAATAAAGGCCTAATTGCTTGATACGGAACTGGGGTCGGCCGTGGCAGAATTCGCGATGAACAATAGCGTCTTGCGCATAACGACATAAAGGAAAGACATTGAGTAACGAGACGCCAAATATTGGGGATGTGCTCTATTTTTTTTTCATGTTAGAGCTAACGCAGGTGATGTTACTGTTATAGAAAACGTAAAATTCAATTATTCGACTATTGACAATGAAATTTGGAGCGTTTCTAATCCCTGTCACTATGCAGGAAGCTGGGGGTTGTCTGGCACGTCGTTGGCCAGATCGTAAAGTTTGCTCATGTCATAATGCAACCGTTGTAGCACGATATTCAAAAGCGAGGCGGTGCGGTCCCACTTAACCGACAAATTTTATGACTTGCAAAGATCATTATAGTCACTTTAAGATGCTCCACGGGACTATTATAATGTCGTAATAAAACGCAAAACGGTGCTTCTACATAAACATGACATTGCAAATTATTAATATTTTGTGCATTCAAGCTCTTTATTATCAATACTTTTAAGTTATAGACGCAAGGGATGCATGTTCATTGAAAACATGTTTATTAAAGTTAAAATATGCTACTTAATCGATTTATTTTGATTGGTTTACTTGTATGAATATTTTCAACGCTAACCATTTATGGCCAAGGAACACTAAATATATGTATGTATTAGTGTACACTTGTACAGTATCTATGACATATAGGCAAAAAGACGAGTTAAGTTACCTTTCCACCAGGACAAGACAAGGCGAGACGAAGGAACAAAATACCTGCGATGATTTCTTTGTAATTGAATTCTAAAGTGATTGAGTCGATGGATAGACGCGTGAAAGTGGTCTATTCCGTTCGTAGAATAGGCGAACTTGCCTGCGCTCGCAACGTAATCATGGCAAATTTAGGTATTTATTTAGCCTAATACGGTTAATTATTTGCAATATGTTATATATAAGTTACGTTGTCCATGATATGTCGGTAGGCAAAAAAGCTAGAGAATAACGAGCACGCGTGCCTACTGCAAGTAACGACCGTCGAAAATCTAATATACAAATCCTCATCATCATTCACCCGGTTACATAGAGAACGCGTTGTTGTTTTCGTTCCCTGTTTGCGCTCAGAGAGATTAACCGGTTAGAGCGATATCCTTGCGAGCCTAACCTTCATTACGGATTAGGCTCCCAAAGTGTGTTTCTAACCGGTACGGGAAATTAACCGGATTACACGCCCTGGCCAAATGCAACATCGCTTACACAGTATAGTCAACTATCGACTTAACCAGGTCAATTCACGCAAAACGCTCAAACGGTCAAGTTGCGAACGGATCGAAAATCAAAACAAAGCCGTTAAACCGAGACAATACCCAATGCGCAGGCGACACTTATTACAATATCGATTGGCGCTTCTTTATTCGACTTCCTTCGAGTTATGTCCATTTCTGTCCACATCCGGTGCTGTTAACCCCTCACAGCTTTGTTTGTAAATAAAGGATTTTAATATGTTAAACGGGACGTGAGTCAGCCGTGTTGGTTTAAGTTTGGACTCCATTAAAGTTGGGTAGCTAACGCAGCTATTGCACCAAAACTGTTATACGACAAACACACTAAACACTTGTAATCGTAATTAAATCAATTATGTAGTATATTTAATGTTTACGAAGACATATATTTGTAGT
The DNA here is from genome assembly GCA_905163555.1 of Notocelia uddmanniana. NCBI lineage: Eukaryota > Metazoa > Arthropoda > Insecta > Lepidoptera > Tortricidae > Notocelia > Notocelia uddmanniana. The sequence goes on from LR991064.1 coordinate 1,385,269, forward strand.
CATTAAAGTTAACATACACGTACTGATGATTCGTTTTTAAAGTCAATATCCGGCAATTTATGTTCTGCTGCTACGGCGGCCTAGTAGTTCAAGCTTTAAAAAAAGTAAAATGTTATAAATTCATTAACAATTATAAAATATCTTAAACGGTTTATACAATAGTTGTAGATCATTAAAGTAACAACCAAAAACCCCACGAAAAAGAAATATACGAATTGTATTTATTTTAAAAATTAATATATTTTTGTTTTTTTTTTACCACGTCGGTGGCAAACAAGCGCACGGCCCGCCTGATGGTAAGCGGTCACCGCAGCCTGCAACTCCTAGGGGTGTCACATGCGCGTTGCCGACCCTTTAAGAATTTATACACTCCTTTCTTGAAGAACCCCATAAATAAAGGATAAATTTCTAATTTAAAGAATTCCTTTCCAATTAGCTTTTTAAAAAGGTGGGTATGTAGGTAGAATGGAAGCCTATTTAGAAAGGGTGAGCATTCAATTGAAACTAAGTATATTTGGTAGTTGTTACCTGTGATATACTAATTAAAATGTTGAATATGGTATATTATTGGCCGGTACTGTAGTTAGATATATATAGAAATATTTTCACGTTTCACAAAGCATGACTTAGCAAATAACAGTTACACGTGAACTAGAATATTAGACTTACATGAAATGCTGATCTCAAGAATAAATGCCTACACTATTATATTATAAAATTATAAAAAATATCTTGCAGTTATAAGTAATTGTGTGATGTTAAAAAGAGGCTTGCCTCAGGATAACTTTATTGGTAATTTTTATAATTAATGAAAATGGTAACGTCTAGCCCTCATCACATGATGATTAAGATATACAATAAACTACCTAACTCATTAAAAAAACACAAAAAGATAGCAACATTCAGTGAAGAATTAAAAATATTTCTCAAAAATAAATGTTTTTACACCCTCAGCGAATTTTTTGAAGAGAAGTATAATGATGTTCACGCTTAAACTAGTTAGTAGTTAGACTATAAGTTATAGAATCAGAATATTGAAATATAATACATTAAATTGTCATAGTTTAAATAGTAGTCCTCTCTACATATTGCTGTGCCCTTGCAGGGCGTCACATGTAACTTATATCCACTGTACCATCTAATGTAAAAAATGTGATATGCAATAAATGTTTGACTTTGACTAACCCTAAATGTCTCTGATTCCCACGATACAGGCTTAGCCTAGTGTGGGAGTCGCCGATAATAACTGTTAAACGTGTAAAGAAATTGTTTTGGTAATAAATATTTTTTACTTTTTTTATCGCCTAAAATCGGAATACGAGTAGATCCGAAGTGGCTATCAATTATCCTATTAAATGATTGACAAGCTCATGTCTGTTAATGTGAAACTTTACTAGTCAAGGTCAGAATGAGAACTGGTAGTATTTTGCCATTTAACATGACAGACGTCAAAAATACGGTAATTGGTTGACACTTCTTCGGGTCTTGTCGTTATTCCGAATTAAGGCGATGAGAAAGCATCACTACAATTTCACATTTTTTTTATACCACGTCGGTGGCAAACAAGCGTACAGCCCGTTTGATGGTAAGCGGTCACTTCAGCCTATAGACGCCTGCAATTCCAGGGATGTCACATGCGAGTTGCAGACCCTTTATAAAAATTTACACTGCGGCTTAGCTAAGGGCTGGTGGAAAATCAGCCTATTTTCTGATTTAAATCAGTGCGTGTTAAATAGAAAACTCAACAAACTCAAATCGTAATTTCTAACCGGAACAATTCTTATAAGTCTATATTGCCACGCTCAAAATCCTACTGTCATTATCACTAACATTAAATATCTAACAAGGATGCAAGTCCTAACTCAATCGTGTAAACACACCTTTAGTTTTTTTTAGTCACACAAAAAAAAAGAAATATTAATTACCATTAACATTAAATTTCTAACAAGAAAGCCAGCCTAACTCCATCATGTAAACACACCTTTATTTTTTTTTGTTACACAAAAAAGGAAATATTTACTCCATAAAGCAGCAAAACAAATATCTCAAGTTCAACTGCAGCCCAGTATGCAAGCGGCTTTATCTTCTGACCCTTTCCGTTCTAGGTCAAAATCCTTGGAAAAAAATTAAAGAGACAGGCGCGTAATTTAAATGTATGAAGGCAGTTTATATTCATCTGTGTCTGGCTTGAGAAATTGTGAGCCCGATACCATTCTAAAATGGGCATAGAATACTTAAAATAACTTTTTCTAATGCTTTATTGTCTGCTCACCATTTCTTTTGGTTCGGAAGCGTTGAACTTGCATTTCAATGGTGCGTTTTTACCTATTTGGTATGGATAGAGATTTTAATCTATTATCTTAAGGTCAAGCACCAATCAGGGGACCCCCTGTGGCTATGTCGCATCGCGCGCGCCTTAGCGATTTCTGTTTCTTTCGCACTGTGTATGGTAGAAAGAGGAGAGATTGGCTTGTCTCGCGCCGAGTCAGAGTCAAGTCGCTAAATAGTAACATCCAAATTAGCTCCAAATATCTGAACACACTTAATGCCTAAACAGATTTCATTTACCTTCTTCGTTCAGGTGTATTTTTTTTATACCACATACACGTCCGTCATCGGTGGCAAACAAGCTGACAGTCCACCGTGTTGATTTGTTTAAATGTTACGTTTGTATGTATGTAAACACTTTATTGTACACGATAACAGGTTAAAATAATATACATGTCACATAAGATTAAAATTCAAAAACAGTGAAATGTTGGAAGGTATCCATTAATTACGTGAGGCGTTTTTGAAATATTCAGACCTTCCCTCCACCCTTGTGAAATGTTGTGAGACTTGGCTCATCCCCCAATCTCTCGTGCGATTTTTCAAAATGTTTGTTTGTAATTTAAATGTGTTGGATTTACTCAAAAATTAAATAAAAATACTTGCTTAATATTTTTATTGCACTTAAGAACAGTAGTTAAGATTGCTGAGAAAGTAAACTAGTTACTTACTTAATTCAATATTATTTTTACTGTTTCGTGCGTAAAAAAATACGTGATATTTGGGTAAAACCTCCCTCTCGCCAAAGTAAGATTAGTTAGATGAGATTCGGCCCGACCCCCTCCCTCCCTAGAACTTCTCACGTAATTAATGGATACCCCCTTGGCTAGTGAGTCGCTCTCTTACATGTTATTTCTTGCAACAGTAGTCATTGGTCATTGTCATTATAACTATGTAGTATGTAAATTGTAAGTAGAGGAAATAAAATATGTATGTATACTACAACTACAAGGACTTGAACCCGTGACCCGCGATACCCACTCATTATCTACCACATGACGACCTTAATTATAATGAATACACATACAGGTATAAACCTACTTAATACTTGTTCCTAAGAATGACTTTCGTGTCTGTTTGTCTGTCAGCAGCTTTTTACCCGCCTGCGCGTCAGTAAAACATGTTTTGTTACAATTCTTAATTAGTATGTGGGTAGTTTGCATAATGTAATTTGACAAAGAAAAGGGATTAAAAGCCGAGCCACACCGAATGCGTGCGCAGCACGTGCGCGTGTGCGTGTGCCACTATGACATTTCATACGATCGGTGACTCTTCCCTATGGATACACATAATAATATATATCTGCTTATGTATCGTAAAAGAACCATAAGTACCAGGGGCAAGCGAGCCGACGCGACGGTTAGGCAAGTGACGTCAGAGCTTTGTTCGGAATACGAAATCACAATTCGTTCCTAGCACGATTCCTTGCTCAGGCAGGAGATCTGGTTCCGGATGTTGATATTTTTGCCGATAGGTTGGGCAAGTTCTTGATAGTTGCAATGTCTGCACTCAACTCAACTACATCCTATCCTACCTTAGTAATCACGTAATACATATTTGTTATTTATTGTCTCTGGAAAAATATATGTATATACAGGGTGACATCGGAGACGTGATCAGAAGCTAATTTTTCAGACTCTACACATGATCGCCTTTTCAATGCAATAGTTGTTACATCAAATAAAAAAAAGTTTATTTTTTCAAATTTTTACTACAAAAATAATAACGCCATACTTAAATCATGGTCACCCTATCACTTTTGACACACGTAGTATGAGGGATGACACGACGTCGTGTGGTGTAGGGTGACCAAGCAGTATTAAACATAATTTTTTTTGTTAATAATTTGAGGAATAATAGTCATTATTGAGTTTGTCTTTCAATATTTCATCGAGGCAAATAATTTCTGATCACGTCTCCGATATCACCCTGTATATCTCTCAAAATAGTGTGACATAGCATGCGCTACGCTAATATCTTTGGACGAAACCTTCGCATAATTAGGATAGAACTCCACTTACAGGTAAGTTCGTTTAAACTCTAATTGTCTCTGGTTAATAATGTGTTGCCTGTATTTTATTAGTCTAGCATTTGTTTTTATATATTAGGATATATACATAAAAATCATAAAAAATAATTAAAAATCATGTAAAAATAATTTTATGTGATTATATAGACATGTAATTTTAGGCATTCCATGAGTGCGGTGGAGATACTGCGATCGCCAACCCGCATGCCAAGCGTGGCGATTAGAAGAAGAAGAAGAAGAAGAAATAGTTTATTAGTACAAACATAATACACAAGCTTAATGCAAAATTTACAGAGAAGATTTTGTACTAAATGGTCCTCACTCAGCATGATGTCACGGAACGAGTCGTACGATACGCTCCGTGACGCTGGTTTTCAGTGAGGCCAGTAAGATTGGACTAGATGGCACAAATACACAATAAATCTAAATAATGACGCAATACAATAATTGGAACATAACAAGCATAAACGACGTTAATTAACCCTTCAATAAAAATAAAAAAAATACAGGCATTATGGCATTTACCCCCCATGAAATTGGGGGAGGCCTATGTCCAGCAGTGGACGTCCTAGGGCTGATATGGTGGTAATTTTAGGATATTAAACTATAATGTAAAATATTTGTCACGCGATAATGTCCACATAAAGCGAAACACACCTATCAATTTGTTAAGATAACGCAACGCAACGGACACTTTGTAGTAGTGTTTGACAGTTTGTCGCTGAAACCTTATATGTAGCAATTCAACGTACTTCATCCATACATTTTAAATATATCAAATAATATTATAATAATCACTATAATAGTAAAATCTAATACATATCGTCTAATTGAGATACGGACTCGCAGACGCAGGACGCGGTGTCCGCGATATTCCTCGTTTCTATTTGTTCCCACGAACATTTCTTCAGAGAGGGTAAGGGTGCGTTTTACTATGACGGAGCGAAACGGAGACGTGTATAATTGACCAATCAACTCATTAAATCTAATTTGATTGGTCAATTCTGCACTCCGCTCCGCCTCAGTCGAAACGCAGCCTTATCTAGTCATATTCAAAATGATAAACAAGAGAATATAAATTTTTTTTTCAAAAACCCGACTGCTTTTAGCTGCATAGCGTGCCAAACATTTGAATTCGGCGCCAAAAATCCGCCATTTTGTGTTTTGTTTATTTTTATATATCCAGTGTCACTCTCACAGTAAATACGAATCTAACGACACCTCTCAAGCTAAAGTCCATCGAGCCGTTCAGGCCGCAGAGCGTGCCAAACAATTATACATACATACATACTCTCGAAAAGCACAACCCTCTTTCTGGCGCAGTCGGGTAAAAAGTCTGCCTACTTATAATCGCGTCGCTAAACTAAAAAGGTCGTCTCTCCACACGAGGTTTCATAATCTTCATATCAACAATATGGCGTCTTCAAGCCTTATACTACGCAGTGCCATCTAATTTGTAAGTCAGGCGTTATGCCGGGCTCGGCAGCGTATTTGAATTCCGTGGAACCCGAGGTTCAAGGTAATGTAGCAAGGAATGCCCAATACCCGTTGTTGCTATGCGACTAGGTTAAGACGTATATCAACCTTCTAGAACTTGCTCTTTCATTTTACGGTATCAACTGCGTACTACTATCGATTTTTAAATTTCAATCAAGACACGATACAAGAATTATGTATGTTTACAAACGGGTAACGATTCGGAAAATGTAAAAAGCAAGAGAAGAATGAGATAACGCTAATAGTGTAGCTTAGCATACTAACATACCTAATAGCAAGATGTGGTAAGTTAAATAACTAATGCTAATTTTATTTTAAGGTTAAAAAATATCATCTTAATTACTTCAGGCAAGTAGGTATTTAATTTCTGTTAAACTTTGATGATTAACAAAATTTCATATTATTTATTATTCAACCACGTAAAAAAATATTCTAATACCCTAAGTAAAAATAAAACCATTATAAAACCAAGTAAAATAATTAAATGACTTAATTTTATATATAAAGCGTCAACGAATGATACCAGCAACGCTATCTTACAGGGGTAACGGTTACTATAAGTTGAGCGCTACTCTTCGGTAGATGTCGCTATACGTAGATTGACGTGAACAGCTAATTTGTACTTACCAGCGCCATCTAGCGGTGAATAGCGGTACCAGCAACTAACTTGACCAGCAACGGTGACGGCGCCATCTATCAAAGAAGTTGAAGAACACTGCATCCAATGGCCACTTTTGTAAACACATTTTTTTTTCACATAAATTCAAACAACTGTTCACATCCATAACATATTTTGGTGATTAATTTATATGTATTCACGTCACATGTGTTGTGTTGGTACACTGTTGCACTGGATACTTGGCACACATATCACTGCACATGCGGTGTTGCATCATTGATGCATATATCTGAAACAAAGAAAATGACTCATGAGTATTTATTGGTAACATATTTAATATTGACTGTTGAAATTTTTTAATTTTTAACAGCAGATTCTGAGTAATACCTAATTAACATGTTTAAAAATAATATTTTCTGAAACTGCACATGCTCGAATGTTGACTATGAAAAGTTATGTAACAAACACATTATTATTATTTTTTACAGAAAATGGGATTACCCATTTCTTGAAATACTTCACATTAGTTGCCTTTTTCACAACAGATTTTTTTATACCATATATTTATTTACTTTCTACCGGCTACGGCTTCTGCTTCTGCAACCAACTTCTTTCATGTTAATCATTAACCATAGCTCTTGACCTTCCATTTTCTATTTCACTACCTATAATTCTTTAACGGGAACTGAATCCCCATACAAAATTTCATCAAAATCCATTCAGTAGTTTACTCCAGAAGAGGTTAGACAGTCATACTGTTACTTTTGCGTTTTTCATCATAATACTTGAAAAGATTACTTGTTTGTCAGCTTTGTACTCTTTTAGCTATCTCCCAATCAGCAATACATTGTCACTCACATTTTTTAGTACACCACACCTTTTAGAAAAGTATATTACTAAGTATAGTACTTACTTTCATTAATTTATTGTTTTTTAACCAGGCCGAATCTTACAAACTAACTTCTATACTTCAAGATATACACAAACATTTACACTATACAGTCTATATATATTCATAACATGAGACACTTCGTTCCCGACCAACAGCAAGCAATGGATTTATGATGTTGTAAGGGTCAACAACATTATGCTGCAAGCTACAACATTATGCTGAGGCAAGCCCCTTTTTAACATCACAAGCATAACAACATGTTCATTTTAAATTGATATGTTAAGTCTAACCTTAAGATATACATTGTTAAGACATGCCTTGTGATGTTGAATAAAATATTTGTCTTTTTTTTTTTTTATTAATTATGGGATTGCTCTTGGCCAGCATCTAGCCAGGGGGCAAAGATGAGGCCGACGATGAAGCGAGCTCACCCAGAAGATGTCTATGTCTATATTTTTAATAATGGTACATCAGCCTTCAGGTGCCCTGTTCCTATTTACTAGGGATAAGTGCAGCATGTTTCTTTCTTCTATACCTCTCTATCTCCCTCCCATCACCTTGTCACTCACATCCTTCCTCTTCATATTGTCTCTCAACAGTCCATCTAACTTTTCCTTGGCCTACCCCTCCTCTTACATACCTCACATCCTCTCATCCCTACCCTCTAACATCCTCTTACATCCCCATCCCTTAATTAATTAAAAAAAGAAATTTTAGATGTAACAACCATTGCCAGTTCCATACATAATAATATATCAATATCGTGCGAGAATGGGACAGAATAAATTTCAATGATATCTAAACTAATGTTTTGTAGGCACACTTTCCATCGCATCCATCATTACATGTGCTTCAATAGTTTTTATATAAATATAATCAATATGTTTCTCACCAATTTTCAATATCAAAAACAGTATTTAGGTAACCTATTAATTTGTTTTATTGAAATATTGCAATAGGATGTACATTACAGTGCATAAGATAAGTATTTCTCGTATCAGTAACCAGCGGCTACATGCAATGACCTTTTTACAGTGCCCTTCAAAATGCATTCTGCAATTTAATTGATTTTAAGTTATTTACGGCAATTTAGGATAACAATATACGTACCACAAACACTTCATCCATTAAAGCTCTAATCCTGGTGAGAAAATCCATGGTGAACACGCGCAGTTATTAACCAAAATAAAAAGTATAACTCAACCTAACTCTTTTTATCACGATGTTTTCGCACCGAAATAAATATACTTTTGACTGAGGAACAACACACACAAAACTACGGAAATGAGGATTGTTTCAAAAGTACTGTTCAGGCTCTCCTGTGTCCGAAAATCACAAATTATCGCCTGAAAAATTATAGCACGTGCATTCAGAATGCACATGCAGAACGATGAGCGTAGTCCAAGAAAATATAACCGGCTCACATTTATATTTACAGGACAGCTAGAACAAGGTTTTTACTGTTACATTAATGTAAATCGACACGTGAAAAATATAACCAATTCGAATTACAGCGGCTGAAAAAACTACACAAAGAAAACATATGATCGATCGAACAAAACTGAAGTGCACATGGATGGTCTATGGTATGGTTGCCTACTGTCATCCGTCAAAAGTCATTGCAGCCAACCAGACAGTGACAACTAAAAACAATATTTGTCTATGTGCATGTAATACGTCCCTCACGCCCTAGTCGACTCCCTCCTGCGATCGATCGTATAAGATACGTGCACACCGTGCCTAAGGGACTCTTTTCACAACTAATATTATCACAATACTAGTGTGTCAATATTATCGCGGCTTGTGTGAATTTTGCTTCAATATTCTTGTATTTTCATCAATATTCACGTAATACGGATCGTGATATGAGTGTATTGCGTGATGGCAACATATCGAGCTAACACTACCCAGCGAGCGAGCAAGACCACATTTTGGTTTGGTGACGACGGTCAAGCCTTATGTAAATGAAATAAATGAACTTTTTTCTACAAATAAGCCGCAATTAGGGCATGCTCCCGGGGATTCCCGGTACGGGAACTTTCATGTAAACCGGTACCGAGTTGGGCGAGAAAAAAATGCGGTTATCCGGTTCCTTGTGTGACTAGACTAATTGGCATTTTTTTATTTCAAAATTTCGTGCCAGCCTTTTACCATGGACAATTTCTTGCGATTCTTCATAGCTGTAACCGTATTGAGTAATTGGCAGGGGATTTATTTGATTATTTTACAAATCTAATAATAATAATAATAATAATAATAATAATAATCTTTATTTCACTAAGGATTACAAAAATATAGTACTTTACATTTCAGTGGCTTGCAGAAGGTAACTAATGAAATGAATCCCTGAACCCTAAGCTAGGAATAAACCTGTATTTTAGGGCGCAGTGAGTCCGGAAGGTTGGCAAATACCATCTATTTAACAAACCAAATAAGGACAATTTATGAAAAGGCAATTACAATTTCAAATAACAGAATATTCTATGAGAATATTTTTTTTAAGATAAACAGTTAAGTGCGTGTGTGTGTGTGTGTGTGTGTGTGTGTGTGTTTGTAAGGGAGTGTCTGTGCATATGTGTATAAAGGGATATATTAGTGATAAAAGTAATGTATAAAGGAGATGTAGTAGTAAATATTCCGGTATACAATTTATAAAATTCATAAAAGAATGGAGTAAATTTAAGAAAGGTCTTATATCAGATTAGCGTAATTATTAGGTACTAAGTCAGCAATTCCTATTTTTTAGTAGGAGTTCAGTTTCGTTATAGCCTAAATTGCTGAGGTATTCAAAAAGTTTTTGTTTCAGAGTGTATTTATTATAGGAGAAAAGATTACCAATATGTTTATTAACATTGTTATAAATAATGCAACTGAGAAAACTATAATGTCTACCAGCAAAAGTAGTTTTATGTGGTTTAAACGGACAAAAATTTCTCGACGATCGCTTATTAAGGTCACGTGTAGCTGGGACTTCAGGGTGCTTACGGAATATAGCACGCAGGATGAATAATTGTCTGACTGTTAAAACATTTGCTAATTTGTAGAGCTCGGCAGTGGGAAAACGAAGACGCTTAAAATGTATGACTTTCAATACCACACGTTGGGCACGTTCGAGGGTAATCATAAAGGTTTTAGCGGCGCCCCCCCATGACGGGATACAATAGCCAAGGACAGACTGGCAAAGAGCAAGATAGACCACACGGAGTGTATGGACATCAGCAGACTGGCGAAGTAACTTGAAAATGTAGATCAGTCGTCGACATCTGGAAGAAAGAGAGGCTAGTTGAGCCTTCCAGTTCAACCTTTCATCCAAGATAATACCTAGATATTTTACTGTGTCAACTCGATTTAGAGTAGAGCATGGACAATCGGTATCTGAGTTGGCGCATGTGTGTATTTTTATATCAAACGCAGACGGTGGTCGATTACATGATCTGATGAAAAAGGGAATATACATCGTTTTATCAACATTTAGGGACAGACGATTATAAAATAGCCAGTTTTGCACTGCTTTAATAGCTCTTTCTGCGTGGGTCTTTACGGTACTCCAATTTATGCCAGAAACAAGTAAGACGGTATCGTCGGCATATGTAATAATTTTACAATTTGGAATAGATAATTGGCAAAGCTCGTTTATGTAAAGGAGAAAAAGTGTAGGGCCAAGAATAGAGCCTTGAGGGACACCGTATGTGATGGGCACTGATTGACTAAGATGACCGTCTAATTATCTTAACATGTTGGGTCCGATTTGTGAGGTAATTAGAAAAGATGCTATGCGCAGGTCCACGGATGCCACATCTCTCAAGTTTAAAGAGAAGGGTGGGGATATGGACAGTGTCGAAGGCCTTAGACAAGTCTAAAAAGATTCCAAGACACCTAATCCTACTGTCAAGATCCTTAACAACAGTTTCGACAAGATACGTAACTGCATCTTCAGTACTGACTCCAGAACGGAAACCAAATTGGTTTTCTGAAATGATTTTATTGGTATTCAGGAATTTTACGAGTCTTATATTTAGAATTTTTTCAAGGATCTTAGACAAAACAGGAAGGACTGATATCGGCCTGTAGTTATTGAACTAGTTAATAAACTAGTATTTACAGCATAGAAAACAGGGGGATTGAAAGTGCTGATAAAGTTTTTTATTTTAATATTACGGTTTAGCTTACCTTTACTTTGCTTTGCTTTTCTACTGACAGCTTCTCGAATCATAAAAAAATTATATTTAGTAACGCACTATAACTAGATCTATAATACTTTTCACTTTTTATGGAAAACTTTTGATGGGTCAACTTGTAGAATGTTCAAGAGCAATTTGATGGTATAATTGTCATAATTGGTTGGAGTATATTTTAAGTTCTTAGATAGTCTTCTAATACTATCTTATAGTCTCAGTATCCGAATGGCAAAGGACCAGCCACTTGAGCATAACATTTATGCTGGTTGACAACTAGCTAATTCTGAAACACAAATACCTGACGCAGCCAATTGGCCAATCTTATATAAGTAGATCAATACTTAATTATTGTGTAGTACTTTTGTCCGTATCTACAATGTCACGAACTGGTTGATATGATATTATGTCTACTAATCTAGAAGTCTGAGAATAATTGAGAAGTTTTTGTCTAAAAAACTGACAAATACCGGCCGTTGAGTTGTTACAGTATGATAATGAATGATACAATACAATTTCCCATTATTGCACAGTTCACATAATAAAACAACATAAACAAATGAATAAACAGGGAGACACAGGTAAAACAACAGGGCGGTCTTATTGCTAAAGAGCCTATTTTGTCATTTGTTGATTATTCTGGTCTATATAATTTATAGTTATCACTTAACAAGTGTTTTACTACTTAACCATTAACCATTTACTAATTAACCATTAAACAAAAAAAAATACAAATAACTTACTCAGTACCGAGAAGTACCGAAATCCCGGGAATTCCCGGTTTTTGACTCAGTACCGGAAATCTCAGTCCCGGTTCTAGACATGGTACCGGTACTGCATGCCCTAGCTGCAATAACTCTTTTACGAGTTGAAAACTACCAGTGTTTCTGGAAAATAAGCCACTGCCAAGGAGAAAAGCAGAAACAAACTCAACAGTCAGTAATTTTCTGCCAATAATATATTATAGTCTTATTCTTATTAGATAAATATGAATATGTATAAAAATTATATGTAATATTCATAATATGTATTATAAACCAATTCTATGACATAGAATATAAAAAAACCGCAAAGTGCGTGTCGGGCCACGCGCAATTTTTTTTTCTAGATTATATTGTAGCGTTTTGTTGGCGTGATTGATATGTATACGTATGCTAAATTACTGCTTTGTAGTAGTAACGGTTACTGAGCTAAGCCGAGGACAGACGGACGGACGGACTGACGGACATGGCGAAACTATAATGGTTCCTTGTTTACTACGAAACCCTAAAAACGAAAGATTAATATTTAAAATACGTAGTTCTACAAGAAAACATATGTCGGAAATTCGAAATAGTGCGAGAAAATAATGGATATTATTTCCACTTGACTATAAATTGAATCATTAGAAATGCTTTTTTACAAGAACTGTGTCGACTACAGTGGCGTAACTATGAGGAGGCAAAGCGGGCAAAATGCCACGAGCCTTCTGCCTAAGGAGCCCAAATTCAAGCGAGGCTGTGAAGTGAACACACGACTGTCCTTATCACGCGAAACACTCATATTACGATACCTATCACGTGAATATTGAAGCAAAATCCAAACAATTTTAAATATAATACAATGGGGAATGTCTGAAAATTTTAAAAGTCCTTGATTATTTTTCTAATGGTAGGAATAACCCTCGCCATGAACAGAAAAAAGTTTCAGATTTTTCGGTTGCGCCATATATTTAAAAAAAATATAAATATAACATTTCTAAGTCCGTCAAATATTTAAAAAAAAAGCCTGCTTGGATCTGTGGTACGCAATGACATTGACAGTTCAAGTCATACGACCAACCTATGATGAACTGTCAATGTCATTGCGTACCACAGATCCAAGCAGGTATTTTTTTTTAATATTCGACGGACTTAGAAAAGTCTTAGTAGTCCGATACGGGGCAGACGCGAGGTGATATAAAATGTTTGTATTTTTATAAAATATATGGTGCAACCGAAAAATCTGAAACTTTTTTCTGTTAATGGCGACGGTTATTCCTCCCATTAGAAAAATAATCAAGGACTTTTAAAATTTTCAGACATTCCCCATTAACACTAATCGTGTGAAGGCCCCTAATGAAAATACATATTCGTATATGATTTTTTAAGTTGTTGAGATCTCTGCATGCATTCATATTTTTTATATACAATGACGGTGGCAAACAAGCTTAAGGTCTGCCTGATGATAGGAAGACACCGTCGCCTATGGACGCTTGCAAATCCAGAAGAATCACAAGCCCGTTGCCTACCCTTTATTAACTTAAGGATTCGTTTTGTTGACATATACATGTCCCTCACTCTCAACACAGCGTATCCTCGGAAACTCTGGTAACCCTACTTACAATATAACCAGGTCACCACATACCTCAAAGATTAAGTAGTGGTGATATTATGCATGGGGTCTTCTGTTAGGTGGAGGTACTTCCCCAGTTAGGCTGCCCCAAATATGAGCGAGATTATGACCGCTAGATTGATGAATGGTACTCACCATGGATGTCGAACAATTGGTATCAATTTTATTCTAATTCTACAGTTGCTTTTGAATACTGGTGTTGTCACGTGGCCGTAAGAAGCGCCTAAACAAGTAATATTTACATTAGTACATTTAAATTCAAACATAAATATTTAATACAAGATATATCACCCTGCTTACCGGCTCATCTTCCACCCATAAACTTTCGAACTCTTTCTCGAATTTGCCAACGATGTTCTGTTGGGATGTAACAATAACACTTTCGTGATTTGATACCATAGCCTGGGTAGACCAATTCAACGAGCCTGACATCACGAAGCCCTTCACAGGCCTGCTTTTAAGCGGCTTTTTTTCATTTAAGGTTTTAAACTGAGCATGTACATTCAGCTTTTCCGCATACATTTTCAAGATATTCTTCCTTTTAATGGCTTTAGGTCCGTCTATAATGCAAAATTTGTGATGCATCAAAATTGATTTCTTATTCGTCTGCACATGAATGAAACCTGAAATGTTAAACAAGGTATGAAATAAGCTCTAATTTATGATCTACCAAATCGAGTATGCTGCAGGTAAAGACAAATAACACCCGCCGCTTTGCGTATTGTAAGAAAATCGAAAACAACCGACCCGCCTGCGATCGCCAGCGGAATGATACTTACTGGTAGTAATTGTAAACTTACTGTATTCTTTCAGCTTTTTTATTTGCGATGGTGGCGTGTTCGCCATGTCACTGTCGACAATTATTCTCACCAGCACGTGCTTTTGTCCCAGCCGAACGATCTGCTCAGCTATCTGGGTGCTTGTTATTAAGTACATACAAACGTCCAATGTTTCACGTGCTGACTTTATATATTTTATTAGCTTAAAACAATTCAGTTCCCTACTCTCGCACATTGTTATTTCTTTGTTAGGTGTCACTCGAATTGTGTGGCGAACAACATCGTCCGAGAACAAAATCACATCATTTATTTCACGATTTTTGGTTAAACCGTCATTGCATATGTCGTCGTGGGTCTCTTCTTGAGAGCATTTCCCTGTGTCGAAGAAATACCTGTACACTTTTTTCGCCACTTGAGAAGCGACGATTGCTGTGGCTGTAGAAGCCAAAATAATTTTCACACTTTTCCAGTCCATGATGCTTTCATTCACGTATCAAGTTAATGCCACAAATTAAAATGCTTTTGGTTAAAGTAATCTGTAGTCCACCATGTTGTTCACGCATTTAACTACAATCTCAAGAGTACATTACAAGAAATCGTATGAACTACCCTCATTTATATATGTTGGTGCAATTAGTATTGAATAGGACATGCAATGTATTCGGGCATTAGTAAATCGTTAAAGAAACAAATAGCTGAAACAAAAAAATATATATATTAAATCAAGATAAAAATTAAAATTGGAGTGTTTTATAAATACAATACCTTATGTTTTTATTATTTATAAATGTATATCTTTAGCTTTAGCCAACCTAACAAAAAACAAATACCGACCGACCAATCCGACCATAGACAAAGCCAAATTGCAAGTGAAAACACTGACCTTTTCGTTTTCGATTTGACGTTTTTATCTTTATCTTTTTACAGTTTCAAGATACGTTTTGCATTTGTTGCATTACGCACAGTGTGTAAATAAAAAAAACATTAGCATTAAGTAATACAATATCAGTTTATAGACACATTGGTATACAATCAATGTGGAAACATGATTCGCCAAGTTACAGTTAAGCTTCGTGTCCATAAAGTGTAACTGATTCTAAAATTAGATGAAGTCGCGTCGCACTTAAGATCAAACAATGCCGAAGGTGCCGCACAAGTCGTCGGAGCAGCCCGCTCGCGACGACGAGGAATACGAGATCGTCTCGTTCGAGGACTTCTGCGACAAGTCCCCGGGCTCTAAAACCGATTTGCTGACACTGAATGACAATATAAATTATCGTCTTTGTTACGAGGGGGATAAGGTCGCTAAATATGCGGATGAGGACGGTGCGACGTCTAGCCGAGACCTGGAGCAGTCTGAGACATCCTTGAACGGGTCAAGAAATATCACTTTCAAAAGGCGTTTGTCAAATTTTTCGCCGTTCGGAAAATCGACGAAGAACTCGAGAGCGTCGCCGTTCAGTGGCGTTATACCGAAGGCTCGGGCTGAGAGCGAGTCTTCAAGGGACCATCGGTAAGAAAACAGTTCATTATTATTTATTTATCAGGCAGGCAGTTGAAATTAACTTTTATTTAATCATACAAGCTCCTAACATACATTAGTAGAAATAGAAGAAATAAATTTCTATTTTCTTCTTTCTAAATGTAAACGGAGTAATATCTACGATACATATAAAAACAAAGACAAAAAAAACTAATAAAACATAATAAAAAGAAAGCGCCATGGTCCCGGCTCAGCATAGTGCCACCCTTACTGGTCAATGCTAGTCTTCCGTCGGGGCCAACTGGTGAGATCACGGTGTATAAAAGACACAAAAAAAAACAATAATTGAAGCCAAAGAAGAAACATTAAAATAAATAAAAAATACAAAACTCTTAATTAACAAAGGTATTAAAAAAGAAACATCAATTTCACTAGGTATAGGTCTATCATTTAACTTTTATGTTGCCTGGCTACTTTTATGGTGTGAGAGGTAGATGTCAAAGGATGGGTCAAGTCCCTGCCTCCTGTACTAGGTACACTTGACTACAAATAGAATGATCTACCCAGTTATAGTCCATTTCAAATAACATGGCCGGATTCCACTTGAGGCGGTCATTAGGCGTTAACAATAGGATTAGTGATAACAAAAGATACCTGTCCAGACCCTTTTGCAGCGTGGTATTTTTTTACGCTTTAGTTGTATGCAGATTGCACCGACGCGTGCCAATTTTAAGTGCTAGGGTAGTAAAGCAATTAGCAAACAAAAGCCAAATATTATGAGCCCTATTGTTAAGTTTTAAGTGCAATCGGGCCATGGTATTTGAAATGGACTATACAAAAATATGTATCTGTGTCTTTATTCATAAATCATTAAGGTTGTGGATACATATTTTTGTAACTTTGGGTAGATCATTTTTTTTGTAATCGATTGTAAAAGTTATTTACCACTAAATTAGAATGATTAGAACAGTGGATGAAGGCATTATGTTGAACTGAATAATTCGGTGAATATTTGGTTCGGTAAATCTGAACCCAATATTCGGCCAAAAGTTTGTATTCGGTGAAACCATTAATTGGCGAAGATAAGTCTTAACTTTAAGATCTTGAGTTATCAATGCTTGGTCATGGTCTAGTTGGTAATGACACTGCCTAAGAAGCTGGAGGGCCCGGGATCGAATCCCGGTAATGACATTTGTTTATGTGGTTGGCAAAAGCATTTGTTGCTGAGACATGAATATCTATTTATTTAAGTATATATCTATTAAATATATTGTCTAGTATGCATAACAAGCCTTTATTGAGCTTACTACGGGACTAGTTTGATTTGTGTAAAAAAATAACCCTATAATGTTTATTTACAATTTAGGAATAATAACTATTACATACATTAATTGAAAAAAGTCACTTACTTCAGTAAATCTTAAGATTAATATAGTAATTATTTACCAAATAATATATAAGTGTTTAGGGATTGAACGTAGAATTAATTTAACATCAACCTGTATCAAGATTCTACTTATAAATAATAAAATGATTAATATTATATTCTCTGTTACATGCCACTATTACACATGTAGATATCATAAGTATTAAAGTAGGGTTCGGTTTACAAAAGCTAAGCTGTATTTTGCTTTGGGAAGCAGAACAAATAAGCATTTAATCCATACATTAAGGTGACACAGTCCTGTGGATGTCTATGTTTATAGTGATGTCTCGCTAGCACTGCACAAACCAAAACTAGTAACTTGGCATAGTGCTTGTATAAATTTGGTTGTCCTGAGTCTATCCCTTTAGCTGGTATCGTTGGCAACTACATTGCCAAAGTAATTATTTAAATAGTAGACATGGTGTTTGCAAGGCATGTCATTGATTACGGGCCAATCAACTTTTTGACCAACACTTTTATTTTACCGGATTTAAAAAAAACATAAAAGTAAAAGTAAAGTAAAAGTAGTTTATTCTTCAAATTCGGCATATTACATGAACGTCAATGAACTACCACCGGTTCGGAAAAATAAACCTCTGCCACGAGAAGAGAGAAGAACCGGCGTAAGAACTCGGCGAGGTGTAATTTTTTCAAAACAATATACATTGCATAGTTAAATATAAAATTACAGTGTCAGCAACTACAAAATAACAATGCTACAGTAGAAAACCTATTTTCGCGATAGATTAACCGTGCAGGACACTATCACTGCCATATCTTCTTCTTCACCCTGCCCTTCTCCCAATTTTATTTGGGGTTGGGCCTTCCTGTGCGTCTTCATCAGGTTGATCTGTCCTGGGTTGTCAATGGTGGGATATTTTGGGTTTGCCTCTTGTTTTTCGTTTCCTGTTGATGTTGAGTACAGTTTTCACGGAGTAGCTATCATCTCGTCTCATCACATGAGGATTTCAAAAAATCATATATTGTTTAAATATAATACCAGTGCTTATTTTCATTATTGATGATGTAGTCAAGTTATTAGATCATCAATCAATCTTTGCCAAGTATTGTGAACAGTATATTAATTTCCAAAACATGCGAAAATTGGGTAAAAGTATCTACGGAGTTACTATCTGCGGTTTTGTATGATAAATAGTGAATTGTCCGAGTTACTATATTTTTATTAGATTAAATTTTATAATAATAGATTATAATGTGAAAAATAAAATAAGGTAGTGCTATGATATTATTCAAATGTAAAAATAATTACACTAAAAAAAAACAAGGCGCCAGACCTTTTTAATTTTATAAAATCATGAGCAGCGGGAAATGAAATGTGTTGGTAAAACACTTGATTAGCCCTTATACATTGTGCCATATCATTTACATTTTTTAAAAGATGATCCCATCTTCCTGCCCTATCATCTTGTCCATGTAAGAATTCTAATCTTTCTATATCCATCTATGTTATTTATAACCATTTATGGAAATTTTAGTTAATTAGCATGTATTTCGGAAATATACCGGCACTCTCTCTCTCAACAGCGACAACATATCGACCTCCACGGACAGCGACGACATTGCGGACCCCACTTACGAATTACGGAATATTCAAAGTATTATCAATGTGACAAGGGAAAACATAGACACATTGAACGAGAAATTTGCTGACGTGCAAAATCCGCCACCACTGTACGTAGCCGAGTACCAAGAACTGACGTCCAAGCTGCACAACTTGGAGATGAGGGAGCGGGAACTGAGGGAAATGTTGCATGCAGAGTCACCAGAACCAGACGAGTGCTCCCTGGACAATGACGACTCAAAAAAGTTTGACACCCTCACGCGGCAGCCTAAGGTATTTCTGCGAGCACACTTACCCAATCAGCAGCGCACCAGCGTCCCGGTGAAGGCCGGAGTCAGTCTGAGGGAGGCCCTGTCCAAAGCCTTGAAGCTTCGGAACCTAACATGCGAGGTATGTGAAGTCGTAAGGACAGATAACAATGTACTACTTCCTTGGGACACAGATATAAGCTCGATAGATTCAGAGGAGGTCACGGTTCGAACGCTTGATAAGTTCCCAATCCTGTCTCACATCTCTCACCAATTCGCGAGGAAAACGTTTTTCACGCTAGCCTTCTGCGAGTGCTGCAGGAGGTTGCTATTCAACGGGTTCTATTGCTCGCAATGCAACTTCAAGTTTCACCAGCGGTGCGCGAACAAGGTACCGAGCATTTGTAACCAGGTCCGTATGACAGACACGTACTACGCGGCCCTGCTCGCACAGAACCCGGAGACGCAGGCCGGCATTCTGCACTACGAGCCCTACTTCGGGTACTATAATAGAAACGAGCAGCAGAAACAGCAGCACCCGAGGTCGCTCAACCAGCAGGACCGATCGAACTCTGCGCCAAACGTGTGCATCAACATGGTGCAGCGGCCGGGGTTGGAGCACCAGCGGAGATACCACGGCGCGACTAGCTCGCCTCAGGCGAACAACAACTACCTGAGCTCGGATAGCCAGGCTCGGGACGACCGCGACCGCGACAGCCAGCGGAGCCGCAGCTCGCAGGCCTCGCCCACCGGCACGCCGCGGCCACGCCGCGCCCGCGCGCGCTCCGCCGACGAGTCCGTCAAGAACGCGCTCGCGCCGCGCGAGAGCTACGACGACTGGGTCATCCCCGCCGACGAGATCCTCATCGGCGCTAGAATCGGCTCCGGCAGTTTCGGGACCGTTTACAAAGCTCACTGGCACGGTCCGGTTGCGGTCAAAACTCTCAACGTTAAGACTCCCACGCCATCCCAGCTCCAGGCGTTCAAGAATGAGGTCGCCGTTTTGCGTAAGACGCGGCACTGCAACATACTGCTGTTTATGGGCTGTGTATCGAAGCCTTCTCTCGCTATAGTCACCCAGTGGTGCGAGGGCTCGTCGCTGTACCAGCATCTTCACGTGTTGGAGACGCATATGTCGATGCTGTATCTGATTTACGTGGCGCGGCAGGTCGCTCAGGGCATGGATTATCTACACGCAAAAAACATAATACACAGGGATTTGAAGTCTAACAACATTTTCCTGCGCGACGACTGGTCAATTAAGATTGGCGACTTCGGTCTGGCGACGGCGAAAGTGCGGTGGACGAATACGCAGTCGCCAGGCGGGGTACGGTGGCAGCAGCCTACTGGCTCCATCTTGTGGATGGCTCCAGAAGTGATCCGCATGGAGGACCCAGCGCCATATACATTCCGTTCAGATGTCTACGCTTTCGGTATAGTTTTGTACGAGCTCCTGGCGCAATCGCTGCCGTATAACAACCTGAACAATAAGGATCAGATATTGTGGATGGTGGGGCGTGGCATACTACAGCCGGATCCTCGCTTGCTGCGGCCGGACGCGCCACAAGCACTGAAGCGTCTCTTAAACGATTGCATCCAGTTTGACCGCGAGCAGCGGCCGCTGTTCCTCCAAATCCTGGTCTCCTTAGAGGCCATGCTGCGATCCATGCCCAAAATAACAAAAAGCGCGTCCGAGCCCAACATCAGACAGATTAATAGCGAAGACTGTTTAACCTACAGCTCCGTATCGCCGAAGACTCCGGTCAATTTCCAGTTCGGTAATGATAACAACTTCCCCGCGTTTTACGGGATTCCCGTGCCGGGCCAGCGGCATATTCATACTTAAAGTCAGTTGAAACGCGACAAAGACATGAAAGTATTAAGCTAGAGGCTCATTGTGTCTAGTTATCAGGATAGTGGCATGATTCGATTCAGAATGTAGATAAGAGAAGCTCAAGAACAAGACCAATAGAATTGGAGTCAAAAGGCCTATATTAAGTATTGATTGGATAAGATATGCCAGGGTGATAAATTTAAGCTATTCTGAATGTTCAGTGTATGTAAATAGTATTCAGTCAGTAGAAAATGTCCAAATCAAAAGTACTGTTAATAGTGCTACATTTAATAATTCTTTTCATTTGGACAGTGGTTATTTAATGTTCTCATAAGTAGTAAGAATAATATAGATCTACTGTTTAAGTTGAACCGTTTCTTGTTGCGTCGCCCTGCGCGAGCATCGTTTGTCTTAAACGGTAATCTATAAATGTTACGTCATGTGTTATAATTTATTAATTATTAACATTAAAAGGCACTTGAAGTGTATAAAGAAATCCACAGCCATACTCCCGGGCCTAAGATTATTAAGAAGATAAGATTATTTGAGTTGGCAGACTTGTGTCAAAGTAATCCTTACAAGAAGCGATTTAATTTTGCATGCAATAAGATTCAAAATCTAATAACGGTTGTATAAAATATCGGCCAGCACAAAAGATCTCATCTAGGGAGTCCATACTACATGTTCATTGTTTGTCACTTAAATTAATCCAATAGCCACTTTCAATATGTGCAATTGTCAAGCAAAAGGCTACCTTATGACGGGGTCAATAAGACACAATTTATTTTAGCGGATATCCTTCAGGATGCAACTGTACTGGGAGAATACTTGGACGGTGATGAGATGATGAATAAGGCGCAATTTACTTGACGACGCCACCAGAAATCGTCCTTGGTTAACTCATGCGGCTCTCAAGCGGCGGTCGTGGGTTCGAATCCCGGGTCGAATCAATGAGTTTATGTTGTGTACGGAATATCATTTGGTATTTACCGTTAGCTTTTCGGTGAAAGGAAACGTCGTGAGGAAACCGAAGAAATTCAAAAGGTGTATGTGAAGTCTCCAACCGGCACTGGGCTAGCGTGGAGTCTACTGCCCGTTCCCTCTCATCTATGAGAAGGCCTGTGTCCAGCAGTGGGACCTGTTTAGGCTTATAATGAGCGTTTTGTATGACAATAGCACATATTAGGAAATTAAATGTTTGAAAAAAAAATTAATTATGTACTCCTAGTGGAGTGTTTTCTAGGATCTTCAATGTAATAGTTAATAAAAAGTAACAATACAGTTTTAAACTAAATTAGTTAATAAATAGTTAAAGCAACATATATTCAATCCCTATACAGTTATTGTTATCATTTTGGTATTTCTCGCGATAAAACATATTTTTAATGTACGTTAAGTAATTAAAATCAATAGTATTGTCATGTCTGTTTTAAATATTCACGATTTCCTTCATTATTTGAATATGCTTGAAGTGTAAAGGTAAATCAAGTTTTTGTTTGTTTGACGGTATTTCATTGGCATTGGCATTATATTGGCAGTGGCTACGAAATACTTAAAAAAAAGTTATTTATTATTTAGTGTATAAAGCATAATACTGCGATCTCTATCCGCTATCAAACTCACTAGCATTAAACGATCTAAAGCTTACGCAAACCATTCATATTCAATTACCACCAAGAGATAAATTGTTTAAATTGACAACATATATATACTACTCGACCTCTTAAGTGACCCCGTTTCATCATATTTGAATATATCTGAAGAAAAAGAAGAAGAAGAAAACCATTTATTCCATAAAGCACACAGAACAGGACTTAAAGATAAATAAAACTCAAACTCACGGGAGTTTTCTATATAAAACATATAGTACCATTAGTCCATTACCAATACACAATGCCTTTTGACCGCCAAACACGGCAAATCACGCCATCGGAAATTCGTTCCACTGACGTCAATTGACTTACATTCAAATGTTATGAATTACCTTTATTTTATGGCTCTGGCGTCAGGGGCACGGAGTATTACTTCGCCACATGGCGGTCAAAAGGTTAACTGACCATTTGTTGCACCGACTTAAGCAAGGACCAGACGTCAAAACAAAAGTGACTATGGCCAGAACGTTCCATGGTGGTGTGTAATGGTTTCCATCCACGGGTCATGTTTGCAATTTGGATTACAACTGCTGCAAAGTCACCCCGGTTTCGACCCTGGATTACAACGGTCCTTGCTTTACGATTACAGACCGGTCAACGTTAAATATGGCGCCGGCAGCTGTCATCACATGGAGACTTTTCAAACTTTCCATACATTCACATCTTAACGGACACCGCTTACGATTACAGAGTGTTTGGTGCATCTCACTCTTGGATTATAATATCTTCATTCAAAGTAGCAGCATCAAAATTAGCTAAGCATTTGAAAAGTCTAAAAGTCTGGAGAGAGCTTTTGGCTCTTTCATATGCGTAGCTACATTTTATGTACTTTCAGCCATGGCATATAGTTTCACCTAATTTTATACACTTTTCAGTGTGATTAGCTTAAATTTAAATCAACAAATGAATTATTATTGCGCATATATTCACCTTTTTATTTATTACATAAAATTCCATGTTGTTTTATATATAAATAAGTTATTGTTATTCTTTTGTCTGTTTGAATTAATGTCTAAAATGTATCATGAATAAGACAGATAAATCTTCAAATCACGCTTTGTATAGAAACAAAAAAAAATTGATGTTGAAATATTTACTGCATTGGATATTTTCTCCTAAATATGTGTTCATATACATGAACCTTGTTGAAAAGCGGGTAAGCGACTGGAAGTCACAATAACTCTGCAGAATTAGTCATATAATGTAATAATAACCTATCTAAAACTGACTGTGTAGAATAATAAATATAATCATGATCAAACTAATATATTTATTTACATTCCTAAACCCAGAGATATCTGGTTCTGAGACGCACAATGGTCCGAGTTTCACGGACTAAGGCTGGGTTGCACCGACTTACGATCACAGACTGATCAACGTTAAATATGTTTCCGGCAGCTGTCATCCCATAGAAACTTGTCAAACTTTCCATACATTGAAATTTTAACGAAGACAGCCTACTATTACAGACGGTTTTGGACTCAGCCTTAGGCTGGGTTGCACCAGCTTACGATCACAGACCGTTCAACGTTAAATATGGCGGCGACAGCTGTCATCCCATAGAAACTTGTCAAACTTTCCATACATTCAAATTTTAACGAAGACAGCCTACTATTACAGACGGTTTCGGACTCAGCCTTAGGCTGGGTTGCACCAGCTTACGATCACAGACCGTTCAACGTTAAATATGGCGGCGACAGCTGTCATCCCATAGAAACTTGTCAAACTTTCCATACATTGAAATTTTAACGAAGACAGCCTACTATTACAGACGGTTTCGGACTCAGCCTTAGGCTGGGTTGCACCAGCTTACGATCACAGACCGTTCAACGTTAAATATGGCGGCGACAGCTGTCATCCCATAGAAACTTGTCAAACTTTCCATACATTGAAATTTTAACGAAGACAGCCTAATATTACAGACGGTTTCGGACTCAGCCTTAGGCTGGGTTGCACCAGCTTACGATCACAGACCGTTCAACGTTAAATATGGCGGCGACAGCTGTCATCCCATAGAAACTTGTCAAACTTTCCATACATTCAGATTTTAACGAACACCGCTTACGATTACAGGCGGTTTGGTGCAACCCAGCCAAAGTGCGAAAAAAGGAGTCCATAACCATAACATATGGTTCTGAGAAGCGCTTTACATTGTTTTTGGTTCTTGATTTGAACTCTTACAGTTACCTATAGTACAAGTTTGTCCGTAAGTATGTGTGTTTTGTTACAGGAGGTTTTACTATGAAACCAATAAGTATACCTTAATGGAATTAGCCTTTAAAAAGCTACTCTTCCTTGGCTTTTGTGTCCTGCTATGAACTTGTATAGTAAAGAAATAAAACTGGCCAAGTGCGAGTCGGTCATGCGCACGAAGGGTTCTCCACCATTACCAGGGGTCGGACAAAAAGTGTGGATGACGTAATCTTGCACACAGGATGTTTGTATTTATACTTCCGTGTGACATGTAGTAACGAAGTAGTATTAATAAAGTAACAAAATAATCGTAGATAAATCAATGAAATTCACTGAGTAAAATAAATTTCACGGAACTTGTTACCATAAGGTACGATTATTTGAAATTAATTAGGACAAATCTGTGGGAACCTCAGATAAATAGGTTTAATACTCAAAGGTGGGAACAGTAGGGAAGATTAGTAAAAAAAAACATAATTTGATTTTATTATAGGTACTTATTATTTAATGAAATAATGCATAGATTAATGACTATTTTTCTAACAATATTCGAGTAAAGATGACATTTTACAGCGTTTTTTTATACATTAGTAAATATAAATTTTAGCTAAATATAATCGTGAAGATACAATAGCCAAAAAGCCGGCCAAGAGCGTGTCGGGCCACGCTCAGTGTAGGGTTCCGTAGTTTTCCGTCCGTCACATTAAGTTGTAAGTTTCACATTAAATTAAGTACAGAAACACAAAACCCTAAAAAGCACGTCATTTCATTGTGATTTTGTAGAAATGACAGGTACAATAAACACCTGTTTATACGGTTAAATTACAAACTTAGTTCAGAAATTATTTTTGTAATTTTTTCAAAAACTATTCAACCTATCAAGTTCAAAATAATTTTCCTACAAAGTTTTTATAAAGTTCTACTTTTGAGATTTTTTTCATATTTTTAAAACTTATGGTTCAAAAGTTAGAGGGGGGGGACACATTTTTTTTTACTTCTGGAGCGATTATTTCCGAAAATATTAACATTATCAAAAAATGATTTTAGTAAACCCCTATTTATTTTTAAATACCTATCTAACAATATATCACACGTTAGGGTTAAAATGAAAAAAAAAATCACTCCCCACTTTACGTATAGGGGAGGTACCCTAATAAAATATTTTTTTCCACTTTTTATTTTACCACTTTGTCGGCGTAATTGATATACATATTAGTACCAAATTTCAGCTTTCTAGTGCTAACGGTCACTGAGATTATCCGCGGACGGACGGACAGACGGACGGACAGACATGGCGAAACTATAAGGGTTCCTAGTTGACTACGGAACCCTAACAAAAACGAAGTCAATTTTAGGGGCCTTTCAGCTCGAAGTACGAATTTTTCTATGGAAATGTTAGTTTATCTTGTTTGTACCAGATGTCACTAGGTGCTATCTCTATCGTACTTGCATATTGAAGTGACAGAGATGCAGCGTTCGTGCGGTAAGTTCTTACTAAATACACAACGGCGCTACGATCTATGTGGAGTATTTCACTGGTACATATCTCTATCTCAGTATATATATTGTACTTGGTGGTCAATTTATTGTTCATCTGATTGAAAACGTGTTTGTCAAAAACGCACTTACTCATTTCAAGTGGCGATATCGTTTAATAAAGAGGTTGCTAAATTATAAGCGATAATTGTTTATGAAAATCAAAAATACTATTTGAAATCAAATATCCGCCACAGTCAGTCATCCGCACCTTTTGTCCGACCCCTGACCATTACCCATAAAAACGGTCAAAAATCACTTTTCTTGAATGGGAGCCCCCTTAAATATTAATTTTATTATGTTTTTGAGTATTTTTTGTTATAGCGGCAACCGAAATACATCATTGAAAATTTCAACTGTCTAACTATCACGGTTCATGAGATACAGCCTGGTGACAGACGGACAGCAGAGTCTTAGTGATAGGGTCCCGTTTAATAATAAAAGATAATTTTATTCCGAGTGTTTCTTAGTCATGTTTCATGAAAATCTGTTCAGCCGTTTTTGAGATTTAAAATGAAAATGTCGGGGGTTTTTCAACTTTTTTAAGTTGTAGTTTTTAAATACTGATTTGCTGATCGAGTAATGCATAACCCTTAAGAAGTCGCCACCAATCTAGAAGGATTTACAAAAACAAAATACATGCGCAGAATAGTTAAACGTTTTGGCGATTAATTTCAGCACAAGCCTCTTATTACGAAAATGCAATCTAAATTGAACCTTTAATCGCAGAATTAAGATTCAAATTCTATTGACACGTATGTGGTCGCTAAATGGCCTCTGCCTTCCTATTGCATTTATTTTAATTTAGCAGGTAGTTATCATTAGGTTGGCGGCAACTTATGAGATATCATAAGCAATAATAATTGGAACTTGTGAAATTCATGTCAATAATTTGTCAGGTTTTTGTACTGTTTGTTACTGTACAGTAAAATCGTCAATATTACCTATATATGTGTGTACGCAGTAAAAGTCAAAAAATATCTAATATAGGAAAAAAAATTCTATTGCCACTAACAAAAGGTACATATATTTTGGTATTTATTTTGTTCATATATGAATGATGCTGACTGTATCTACACCTTGGCAGCTTGTGAGACGGACTGTACAAAACGACGTGACGTCATCCGCAATATCAGACTTGACACAATAAACTATTTTCTCAAACATGCAATGAACTATTGATGTTATGTTCCTTATAATAGGCTGCGAAGTATGGCGTTTCAGGTGCGGCTAGGACAATAAATCGTCCTCTTTTTTAATTTCCATTCCACATAAATTTGTGGCACAGGCATCATGACATTCAGCCACTATGCGTATTAAAAATAAAACTTTGTTTTTTTTTTGTTGTTTATTTCATTGCATGTTTGAGAAAAGCACTATACATACCTCGGCGGGAAATATGGGGTTGCCGGCCGAAGACATAGACGGCCGAGCGAAGCGAGGTCGGATAGGTCTCAGGCGGGAAACCTTTCGTCGCGGCCTCTGTAGTAATGTACTATATACCCTCTCTTTGTTTACGATAATATAGGCGCGTCACAGACTAGTACCAGTAAAGCAGTATTACGGTATTACATAGTCGCGTCCAATGCTTCTGGTGACATGTGTTCAATAATCTTTTAAAATATCCTAGTAAAAGTGCTTTTCAAGATGCTGGATAAAAGTTCAAGGTAATTTTAATAGATTTTAGGTACATGATGTATCGTGGAGTCTGTCATTGAGTCTGAGGAATTATTGCACCCGATTAACAGTGTTCGGTTAAGTTAAATGTATAGGTAGTGTTATCGTTTTGGAATATGACATCTTAGGAACGTTCTGATTTTTTTATTTTATCGTATGGCATTTATTTACGAACCGTGAGATCTTCGAGAAGACAAGTACGGTTGCCAGTTTTTTGTTGCACTTTTAGCACCACCCAGGGGTCACGTCTAGGGTAACGGTGGGTACTCCCTACGGACGTGGTGCAACTTCGACCCCCCTTTGTCAAGTGAGTGGGTAACTTGACTGTTAAGTTCACAAGCCGCCCGAAGGCCTCTACCTTGGCTTAACGACTGCTGTCGTAGACAGCAGCCGGGATCAACGGCTTAACGTGCCTTCCAAAGCACGAGAGCGCTCAGTTAGTAACCACTCAAAGCGGTCACCCATCCAAGAATTGACCTGCGCTCACATTGCTTAACCTCGCATACCGCACGCGGTAGGCGGGTGCCGCTGGGCCACGAGCGCTCTAACGTTCTGATAATGAAGCTGGAAGGTAGTTATCAAAACTTTAGAATGAAATAAAATAACAAATCACGCAATGTCATTTATTTTCTTTAAAATCGTATCGATGTCGCTAAAAGTAATACATTAATGTGAAGTAGTGAATAGGGCCCTTGCGCCGGTTAGCGACCACCTAGTTTGTCATTCGGTGAAGCAAGAATAGAATTTATTAAAATAAGATTAGTCCATTCGAACTTGACGTTTATGTAACCTGAGATTGAGTCCTTACTTCTTGAATCAACAGCCTTAGTATGGAAGAACCTACATGATGTTGGTGAACTGTAAGGTTTTTGATGGTGATGATTCCTATTTAATGATCAGGTAATTAGTAATTAATATAGAAAAGTAAACAAACGGGGCAAGGTATATAAAATCGTTTAAAAAACAATTTAGAGCCCGTAGCAATATTATTAATTTAATACTTTATTAGGTATCTTTAATTGAAGGAACTTTGTCCTTTAGTTGGTCGCGTAACCGGCGCATTAATGGTAGAATGAGAAAAGCGTTAAATGTATTATTCATTAGAAAACTGACAATTATTCGCAGTATTTATAAGCAATAATAATTACTACCCATGACTTACTACCCAGCTTTCGTTAGCTAGACCATAAACAAATAAACTTAATAGTCATTCGGCAGTAAATAACAGTAATAAATATAGTTTAAGTGCTTTGCTTGTTTATCGTTTCAGATCTAGTTGTGTATCGTAGTTTGAACTGTGTTCACTCATTAGGTAAAACAACATAACTATGTAAATTAGATACTCATTAGAATAAATAATAAAAAAAACATTAATGCTATTTTGCCGGTAAATAACATATCTTTCTATAGAAATAGCAATTAATTATTTAAAAACATCGTTTGAAGCTATTTTGATTAGAATTAAATAAACATGACACTGATGAATATGTGATTAATCAATCGACATAGTCATAAAAAATGACAGTAGAGAGTAATGGTTTTCTTTTCTGTTACGGCGAGTGAAATACTGCGCGCGTGATAATCTACCCGTTTCTTTAAAAGTGTTATGATCGTTTACACCCATCAGGTCCGGAACGCAAAATGCTAGGGTTAGACGAAACGCCAGTTTCCAACCAACTGTAACCCTTCCAAAAAAAATGTTAGAAACGCAGACGCAAAATGCCAGAAGAAATTAGAGATGAGTTTGTTTGTGGTTGCCTACTACCTATGTTAAGCACAGCGAGGCTCCGTCAAAACTGTCGAATTTCGAATAAATAAATATGTAGATCAGAAATTATAGGTATTAGTGAAAAATATTCGGTTCTGGCGCTTCGCCGGCCGTTGCCGCGGCACGTTCGCTTCGCTTGCTCGGCTCGTGCGCTCTAGGGTCGCAGTTCTACCTAAACACTCCTCGCTTGGCGCTTCGTCGTCGTGCTCGTACCTAACGGCTGGCATTTTGCGATTCTGGCTTTTTATCTAACTGGCATTTTGCTTTCCTGACCAGCGTGTACACGGTTCATAAGAAAGATTGCTAGTCTATCTCGCGCGCGGTCTTATAGACTTGCTGAGACCGACAACTTTCTGTCTGCCTAGACTCCCCAAGTATCTAGATACGAGCGTTCTGTCTAGATTCCCCAAACGTTCTATCATTTGCTAGATACCAGCGGTTCTCGTCGCGTCGCAACATCTGCCAGCGGCTGTGGGACAGCATGCCGAGCTACGGGTCTGGCATAGTGATGGTGATTCTGGTGTGCCTGCTGTGCGCGGCGGCCTGGTGGGCCGTGTGCGGCGCCGTGGGCGGCGCGTGGGGCGAAGAGCACTACAGGTAATACACATATGAAGGGTCCACGGAAAAAACATGTCATTATTCATTATTCAATAATTATGTATACATACATACACTTTTTATAATTATGCCCATGTTATCATCCTCCTAGCGTTAAATAGCAGTACAGTTGCATCCTGAAGGATGCCTGTGGTCCGCTACCTAATCCCAAGAATTGGCGTAGGCACTATTTTTTACGGAAGCGACTGCCATCTGACCTTCCAACCCGAGGGGGAAACTAGACCTTATTGGGGTTAGGGTTGTCAAGTGAGTGGGCAACTTGACTGTTAGAGGTTCTCAAGCTGCCCAGAGGCCTCTAACTTGGCTTAACGACTGCTATCATAGACATCAACCGGGATCAACGGCTTAAAGTGCCTTCCAAAGCACGGGAGCGCTCTGTTAGTAACCACTCAAAGCTGTCATCCATCCAAGGACTGACCTCGCCCGACATTGCTTAACCTCGATTACCGCACGCGGTACGCGGGCGCCCCTGGGCCACGGACGCTTACTGTTTGTCACTTAATATCAAATCACACACTACACACACACACACACACACCACACACACACACCACACCACACTATACTATACTATAGTATCACACTATACTATAGTATCTTGTACATGATTACTGTTAAGATTATTTTAATTGCACTGTATAATAGGTTAAGTTGATAAAGGGTGTAATCTATTCGCCAACAAACTGCCCCGCAGTTTGGCGAAGCTTTGGAAATTCGAATTGGTTTTGTTGATGGGATAAATAAATTAAATAAAAAAAAATCCAAATATATTTATTTAAGTACCATAAGGATACACAAACAAGAAAGACATTGCAGTGATCCCCACACTAGGCATAGCCTGTCTCGTGGAGATCTAGATCTTTGGGAATTACCAGAATGTTGCGGCTCTTAATTTGGTAGATAACAAATAAATACAAATACAATAGTACATTACTACAGAGGCCGGGACGAAAGGGGTTGCCGGCCGAAGACATATAGACGGCTGAGCGAAGCGAGGCCGGATAGGTCTAAGGCCGGCAACCCCATATTTCCCGCCGAGGTATGTATAGTGCTTTTCTCAAACATGCAATGAAATAAACAACAAAAAAAACAAAGTTTTATTCTTAATACGCATAGTGGCAGAATGTCATGATGCCTGTGCCACAAATTTAAGTGGAATGGAAATTAAAAAAGAGGACTTTGCAGGCCTAGGCCTGCAAGATTTGTATGAAATTCCATTAACTACCTCTTGTCCTAGCCGCACCTGAAACGTCATACTTCGCAGCCTATTATAAGAAACATAACATCAATATTTCATTGCATGTTTGAGAAAATAAATTTATTGAATAACTTACGAACAAAGAAGAAGATGAGAAATAAGTTTAGAAGTTACATAGTTCATATTGGACTATATTTAATGAAGTCCAAAAGAGACAAACATTTATGTTCGTCGACTGTACTCGTATAGTCGCGGAATGAAAAGCTTCGTCACTTTTCTCTTTTCATATGCTGTAAAGAGTCGCAGTACGCTCGGCTGAAGTCGATTCTCCATTCAAACGTAGTTTCATTCTCATTATAAAACGCCTTGCTGAAATAATATGAAACTTTGTATACACAATGGGAGCCGCCATATCTAGGTCGGAAATTAGTATCTGTTGCTTGAAATTGTAGTAGAAAAAAATACAGCGAGTTTTTGAGTTTTTTACGTCTTGTATATATAATTTCAAGCAACAAAAACTAATTACCGACCTATATATCCCGGATCCCATTGTGTATACAAAGTTTCATGTTATTCAAGCGTGGCGTTTTAAAATGAGAGCGAAACTACGTTTGTATGGAGAACCGAGCTTACTGCGGACTCTAAAGCATTAAAATAGAGTCGAAAATAGTGACGAACTTTTTCATTTTTCGACTGTACATCTGAATAGCCGACATCGCAGATGGCACTTTTATTCTACCAATAGTTTTCTCGTTCTGCAGGCGGCTATGGGAGAGGGCGCATCCTGACAACGTGAAGAAACCTCCCACGCCAATCACGTATGAAAAGGTATACAGCTCACCAGTGTATCTAAAAAAAAATGTGTGCACGTGCAATCTTACACAAATCCCACCACCACCACCATATCAGCCCAAGGACGTCCACTGCTGGACATAGGCCTCCTCCAAATTCACGGGGGGTATATGCCATAATCGCCACGCTTGGCATGCGGGTTCGCAGTATCAGGTTCGCAGCGATCGCAGTATCTCCACCGCACTCTAGGGATGCTGCTGCCCATCCCCCGGTGGTCTGGATCGTAGTTTTAGGACATACCCGGGTCCTAATCCACCTAGTGCTAAACTAAGCAAAGCTTGAACTATGGGTACTGGGAAAATGATTTATATAAATACTTAAATAGATAGAAAACATCCAAGACTCAAGAACAAATATTCTTGTTCATCACATGAAAAAATGCCCTGGCCGGGATTCGAACCTGGGACCGCAAGCTTCGTAGGCAGGGTCACTACCAACTTGGCTAAAGTGGTCATCAAATGTAGGTTGTACAGTCAACAGCAAATGCAGATGATCATTTAAGTACTTTGTCGCACTAACGTAACAATACTACGACAGTTGGGATGCGTCTAAGTAGTGAAAGTGACAAGGTACTATGTACTATTACTTATTCTGTGAAGGTACTAAAATGATGATCTACTTTTGCTGTTGATTATACTATACTACTTATATAACCTTAGACGTCCTGTTTAGCCTATTTGGTAGTGACACTGCTTCCGAAGGTAGAGTTCCCGGGTTCGAATCCCGGGCAGGGCATTATTTGTCCATTTAGCACGGATATTTGTTCTTGGGTCTTGGATGTTTTCTATGTATTTATCTATATATGTATGTATATCGTCGTCTAGTACCCATAGTACAAGCTTTGCTTAGTTTGGGACTAGGTCGAATTGTGTAAGATTTTCCCGCAATTTTTTTTTATTATTTTAAATGCATATTGGACAAAGACATTAAATAAGTGGAATACCAGCCAAACTTAAAATTATTCCACTTCCACCGCCAGATATTACCGGAATTCCGCTACCACGACCACAACAACCTAAGCACCAAGAACAAGAACGCAACTGAACTGATGAAGAAGAAACCCGATCAATACAAGAAAGCTTACACGGAACGTCCGCCAGAAGTAATGACAGACATTTGCGCGCAAATCGAGGACAATATGAGGTTCGACTGTTTCCCGCAAGATGGCGCTAATGAAAAGGACTGTGTACAGAGAGGTAATCGTTTACTAGATCTATTATTCTACCTGTTACTTAGTTTAGTATTAACTTAATAACATGAAGTTACTCTAGAAATGTTTCAAATTAGATTTATTTCCTGAGATTTAAGATAAGTTTAAGTTACATTTCAACTACCTGCCTAGCTTACATAAGCGTAAAGGAGTCTCGTCTGCCAACAAACCACTCTGTGGTTTAGCAGAAGAATATATGTACAAGTAGGCAAGATCTGTGAATGAACGTTTATTTGTTTATTTATTTATTGATAATCGATACGAACAAGATAATTTAAATTTCAATGATTAATGTAGCAAATTCCAACGAATAATGACGCGCGCCGATCAGTTCACCCTCTTTTATTGACTCTTCGCGGCCAGGGGGCGCTCGTGTTGCTAACATTAGTTGTTTGGGTTAAAAGTATAAGGTGATTGTAACGGAGCTTAAGTTTTAAATACTTCTCTCACACCTACATACATATGTCTTCTTAAGAAAAAGTGCCCTCCTCGTCAGCAGTATTCTTTGATATGTCAAAGGCTTTTGACCTTGTTGATCACGCTATTCTGTGGAGGAAATGTGAACAATATGGAATCAGAGGTAAAGCCTCTAAATGGTATTTATTTTTAAAACCATGAGATCTTCGAGAAGACAGTACGATTGCAAGTTTGTTGCACTTTTAGCACCACCCAGGGCTCACGTGTAGTGTAACGGTTGGTACTCCCCTATGGACGTGGTGCAACTTCGACCCCCTTGAAGTGAGTGGGCAACTTAAACCACATGGTTTGAGAACTTCTGCTTGGTTTTATTTCTTAGTTGATCGAAGAACCGGTAGCCACAGCTACCTTGCGTGTAGAAAACTGAAGACTTTCTCAAAAAGAAACTGTTTATGTTACCAGGCTGTTGCTGGCTTCCCGCGAAGACCCAGGGTGCACCGTACTGTTTCTACCCGCCTCAGTACGACACGTATCGGTTCGCGAACATGACTGAAAACAAGCACGGCATGACGGTTTACTACGAGCGATTGCGGCCTTCTGGCTACCCCGGGGACTTTGAGGTCGCGAGGATGGACTTCAAGTATCTCTCAGATGATGTGCTGCAGATCAAGGTTGGTAGTATTTGTTCGCGAACATGTTGGAGAACAAGCTCTTTATTACGGTGTATTACGACCGGTTGCGGCCTTCTGGCTACCCCGCGGACTTTGAGGTCGCGACGATGGACTTCAAGTATATCTCAGACGATGTGCTGCAGATCAAGGTTGGTAGTATTTGTTCGCGAACATGTTGAAGAGCAAGCTGGTTGGTTATGTTCGCGAGCATGTTGGAGAGCACGCTCGGCCTGACAGTGTTTACGAGCGGTTGCTGCCTTCTGGCTACCCCGCGGACTTTGAGGTCGCGAGGATGGACTTCAAGTATCTCTCAGATGATGTGCTGCAGATCAAGGTTGGTAGTATTTGTTCGCGAACATGTTGGAGAACAAGCTCTTTATTACGGTGTATTACGACCGGTTGCGGCCTTCTGGCTACCCCGCGGACTTTGAGGTCGCGACGATGGACTTCAAGTATATCTCAGACGATGTGCTGCAGATCAAGGTTGGTAGTATTTGTTCGCGAACATGTTGAAGAGCAAGCTGGTTGGTTATGTTCGCGAGCATGTTGGAGAGCACGCTCGGCCTGACAGTGTTTACGAGCGGTTGCTGCCTTCTGGCTACCCCGCGGACTTTGAGGTCGCGAGGATGGACTTCAAGTATCTCTCAGATGATGTGCTGCAGATCAAGGTTGGTAGTATTTGTTCGCGAACATGTTGGAGAACAAGCTCTTTATTACGGTGTATTACGACCGGTTGCGGCCTTCTGGCTACCCCGCGGACTTTGAGGTCGCGACGATGGACTTCAAGTATATCTCAGACGATGTGCTGCAGATCAAGGTTGGTAGTATTTGTTCGCGAACATGTTGAAGAGCAAGCTGGTTGGTTATGTTCGCGAGCATGTTGGAGAGCACGCTCGGCCTGACAGTGTTTACGAGCGGTTGCTGCCTTCTGGCTACCCCGCGGACTTTGAGGTCGCGAGGATGGACTTCAAGTATCTCTCAGATGATGTGCTGCAGATCAAGGTTGGTAGTATTTGTTCGCGAACATGTTGGAGAACAAGCTCGGTATTACGGTGTATTAGGAGCGCTTGGGGTTTCTAGCAACCCCGCGGACTTTGAGGTCGCGAGGATGGACTTCAAGTATATCTCAGACGATGTGCTGCAGATCAAGGTTGGTTATGTTCGCGAACATGTGGGAGGACAAGCTCGGTATTACGGTATATTAGGAGCGCTTGACGCTAGTGGCTACGCCGCAGACTTTGAGGTCGTGAGGATGGACTTCAAGTATCTGTCTGATGATGTGCTGCAGATCAAGGTTGGTGATGTTCGCGAGCATGTTGGAGAGCAAGCTCGGTATGACACGTTGGAAGACCCCTCCACGAGGTGGGGTGATGACCTGGTTAAGGTCGCGGGAGTCCGCTGGATACGGGCAGCCCATGACCGATCTTTGGTGGAAGTCTCTGAGTCAAACCGATGAATAGATTAGATTAGATTTATTAATTTCACAATATACAATGTCATTTAAAATTACACATAGTCAATTGAAAGGAATTTACATTGTGATCGTCATTTCCTTAAACATTGTCAAATTAGGTGGATATACAAAATTTATCGTAATACAGATGTACTGGACGTCTTTCGGGTGATGATGATTTTCCAATCTCGCCAGTACGGCGTTTCAAAGGACACTGTATTTTCAATTCAGCCTTTTGATAAGTGAATTATCCACTGCAGATCTACGATGCGGAAAACAAACGCTTCGAGCCCCCGTACCCCGAGATCCCGATGGTTCCCGAGCCTATTTCTGACCTCAAGTATCGCGTGCAGCTTGAGAGCGCTACCGTCGGCTTTAAGGTCATACGGAACTCCGACAACGTCACTCTGTAAGTAGAATGAGATTTTGATTTCCGATTTCTAATAAGAATTACCTTTGAATACATTTTGAGTTTGAGTTCAAGTTCAATATATTTTAGTTAAGTTTCACATGCGACCACTAACTTTGATTACATGCAAAGTATTCCCAGTCTATAACAGATCCTCCGCCATGCTTTAGTGTTGACAACGTGCATTGTATTAGTAGTAAAACTCTTTATTGTACAAAAAAACACACAACAGATAAGATTTACAAAAGGAAAAGTTAAGTATAAAAGCAAACTTATACCTATGCATCCATTGTTTTATCATTTCTCTAAAAAGAATCCGCCAGTGCATTTTGAAACTGATACTATCTGCTGCTACCGCGAATCGAAAACGAAGTTCGTGTATCTCTCTCTCTCTGTCGCTCGAATAGGCAAGTGCGACAGAGAGGGATATAGACGAACTTCATTCGTTTTCGTTTCGCGGCAACAACTCTTTTCTTTACTTTGAATTTTTCACAAATTTTCTGAGACGGTCCAAATACAAATACTGACGTGTACTCAAAAACCTGTCTGCACTTTTTAGTGTGACTTTTGGTTTACCTGAACGACATCGACTGCAATAAAGGGCTTCTTGTCTTTTCGTGTCAAAGCATTTACGCCTGCAGTTTGAGACACCCTTTTCTTTCTACACTTGTGTATCTTTCATTAGACGGAACACCAGATTCTAAGACGATTTATGACGCTTATAGAACCGAAATAAAAATTAGTTCTACGTGTTCTTCTTCGTCGTTACACTCTTGCCTGAGTAGTGGCCATCATGCTGAGTGGCGAGCTTTACCATCCGGCGCCATTCCCCTCTCACGTGTGCAGTGCAGTTGTGCACGCCTGGCAGTTTAATGCCGCCTTGATTAGGTCAATCCACCGCACGGAGGACCTGCTACGTAATCTCATGCGCCCAACTCTGCCCTGTACGTACCATTCTATGCATTATTGTGTTCATAACTTGACGACCTGTTTAGCCTAGTTGGTTTGTTGGTTGACTCTGCCACCGAAGCTAAAGGTCCCGGGTTCGAATCCCGGCCAGGGCATTATTTGTGCATTTATCACGGACAGTTGTTCTTGGGTCTTGGATGTTTTCTATGTATTCAAGTATGCATTTATCTATATACGTATGTATATCGTCGTCTAGTAAGTACAAGCTTTGCTTAGTTTGGGACCGGGTCGATTTGTGTAAGATTGTCCACCAATTTTTTTTTTGTATAATAATCCTTTTTCCAGTATAAACACTCAAGACGTCGGCGGTCTCATCCTGTCCGATAAGTTTCTTCAGCTGTCTGCCATCCTGCCGTCGGACCAAATGTACGGCCTCGGGGAACGCCAGTCCCGATTCAAACTCGACGTCAACTGGAAAACTTACACCATGTTTAACTACGATACAGCGCCTACCGAGAACGTGAGTACCAATTAGACCAAAACCAGCCAATGTAGGGCTGTATTTGTCCATCCGTTACATTATGTTGACTTAAAAGTTCGCAGACTTATACATTGTAATCTGTTACTTCAACCATTTGACACATCAGAACACCCATAGAATGTAAACACGCAAGACTTATGGGAATTATAAATAAAATCACGTAATAGTATTAGGGCTTTTCAAGTAAATAAAAATAGTATTTTACTTTTCTTAACCATAATTTAAGTTATGTTACATTTTTTTAGTTCATTGTTGTTGAGTATTTTACGATAATATTTCAACACCCAAACAACTAAGTGTTAGGTATGTCGTTTTCTTTTTAAAATTAGTGTTGTGACCAAGTCTGTCGTTTCGATTCAGAAGACATTTCCGTAAATTGATAGAAATCGATTAGGTACGCATACTAGACGGAGAGCTAGCGACCAAATCGGTCATGTGGCTTCAGTTGTATTGAAACTCCGTTAGCTACTTCCCTGAACAACCTTTTCCTATAATCTTCGTGCTGGCCGGCCGTGGGCGGTGGGTGCAGGTGTAGTAGGGTGGGGAAAAAAAAGAAAAAAACTGTGGGCTCAGCGACTTTAATTTTTTTTCAAACAGTTGCCCTGTACTCCCCTATGCATCCAAAAAAAATTTAAATCGATCGGGTGGTGAGAAGGGATTGCCAGCGTTAGTTAAAAGTACCAAAATAATAATAATTTTCGTGTGGGCTCAGCTGTATTGGCTTTTTTTCTGACGCGAGATTAATAAATATGTAAGCTTAAAAAAAATAGCCATCCACAATATCGGTGGGAAGGTATCGAAAAAAATTGTTGAAATTCTCGGATCTTTCAGTGCTGTGCGGATGCGAAGCGCAGCGATGTACATTAAAGCAGCAATGTAAAGCGTCCAAGCGGTTTTGTGTTGTGGCAACATCGGTAAACGCAGCTGTCAGTTGACACATCCAATCAGCTGCTTATGGTGGCTGTTTTGCTAAAATGTTTGAATCATTAGTGTATGATTACATATACCACCATGTCAAGCCATTAATATCAGAAAACCAACATGGGTTTGTTAAAAATAGATCTGTGATAAGTAATCTGCTTACGTATAAGAATTATCTATGCAATGCATTCGCTGCTGGCGGGCAAGTTGACGCCGTTTACACGGACTTTTCCAAGGCTTTCGACAAAGTAGATCACTCGCTTTTATGTCAGAAAATCTCACTACAGGGTGATTTTGGGGTCGTGATCCGGAATGATTGTACATGGTCAAGAATTCAAAGTAGACAACATCACAGTTGGTATGACGGTTTATAACACAAATAATTCTCTTTTTCTTCAAATTCTAATGGGAAATAATACTTTTTCATACAACTTGGTTACCCTACCCCACTGTCAACTCTCCATACTATCCGTCAAAGAGAGAAGGGTAACCATGTTTTTTTGAGATTTTGTATTTTTGTCATCAAAATAAATTAAAAAAGAAATACGTTTGTTTCGTGTCACTACAACTTTTTTGAAAAGGCTAACCGATACCAAGTCGTAAAACTTATTCTTGATCCACGACCCCGAAATCATCCTGTATATGGAATACACGGGTCACTTTTTCGCTGGGTTTGCTCATACCTGCATAATCGTAGTCAACTTATTACTCTTAAAGGTTTTAAATCATCCCCCAAGCCCATTACATCGGGTGTACCACAGGGCTCTCACCACTATTTTACACTATTTTTCATAATATTTATAAATGACCTTGTGAGCCGTCTGTCCTGTCCCTGCTTATTATATGCCGACGATTTGAAATTATTTTCGACTGTGGGGGACTTACAGGATTGTCTTAAATTATAAATAGATATAGATATAATTCATAAGTGGTGCCTTGATAACCGAATGTTTCTTAATGTTGGAAAGTGTTTCGTAATATCATTTAGTCGTAAACGCAACTCTGTAAATTACCCTTATAAGTTATCATCGCAAGTACGAGGGGTGATCCATAAGTTTTGATAATCGGTATGAACCACCCCGTTAATGATATTCTTTTAATGTGGGCTGTACCATGACACTAATCAACATTAAATTAGAGTAAAAATATATAAACATTATTCATTTGTTTTTCTGTAAT
Source organism: Notocelia uddmanniana (assembly GCA_905163555.1). Lineage (NCBI taxonomy): Eukaryota > Metazoa > Arthropoda > Insecta > Lepidoptera > Tortricidae > Notocelia > Notocelia uddmanniana. Next base: position 1,425,738 of record LR991064.1, read on the forward strand.
TGCTGAACAAAAAAAAATCCGAATTGAAAAAATAAGAAGATGGCGGATATAAGATTTGGTTTTGTAATTATTTGGAGCGGTGTTGAAAAAGACCTGATGCACTAATGAAGAATATTGTAATTGAAAATAAAACCTTGGTTTATCATTAATTCATTATGATTTAAAGGATAAGCAAGTTATCTGTGCCTTGGTTTTTTTTTTATCTCCAGCTCTGTCACCAATATTAGGGAGTATTTTTCGACTTCTTCCTGGACTATTGAGGCCTACCAATAAAAACTGCGAAATTAGCTTTCACTAATTGAGCTCAAATATTGTTGGAGAGTTGTATAACATTATTCTTTCAGAGTTGTGTTAAATATTATAAATAAGCTGAAGAAAAAAAAACACGATTTTTCGGGAGAAATTGTACTTCAGAGCCTTCTAATTGACAAAGGTGCTGCTCTTCGAGTAAAGATCAGAACTGATAACCGTTCCTATTGTTATTTAGCCCTAACTTCCGACTACTACTTCTCATTCACTTATGTTCAAAACCAACTACATGAAAATTAAGAGCTGGTGATGACTTAGTGAAGGTATAAAATTTGACCTCAAAAAGTAAAATTATATTTATTGGGGTAAAATAAAACAATTGAATGACGTTAATAAGTATTTGAAAATATAGAAAGTGTGCATATTGTGTTAAAAATATAACGATTTACATATTTCCCATATTTAATACTGATTATCAAAACTTATGGATCACCCCTCGTATTGGATAGGAAATCTGTAGCTAAGGACTTGGGAGTTCTTTTTGATAACCAACTCTCTTTTCGTGCGCACTATGAACATATAGTCAGTAAAAGTAACAGGCTTCTGGGATTTCTGATACGTATCACTAGAAACTTTAGAAACCCTCAAAGTATGCTGTTATTATATTATGGTATGGTACGCAGTGTTTTAGAATATGGATCTATTATATGGTCACCATTTTATACTGTACACTCTAATAAAATCGAGAGTGTGCAAAGAAAATTTCTAAGGATCCTATGTTTTCGTTGCCATTATGGACGGTCTATCTCCGGCTATAGTCAGCGTATGGCAAAGTTTAATGTCACATCATTAGAAGTCAGACGTAAGCAATCTGACCTTATTTATTTATATAAAATTATCCATTCCCATATTGATTCTCCTTATCCTTATCTATTGTCACTTCTGAATATTAACATAGTTTATAGGATTCGTTGTCCGAAAACTTTTACTCTAGCTGTATACCGAAATAATACTTCTTATTATAATCCAATTGTACGCATGTGTCGGGAGTTTGATGATTTGGTTCGCGTCTGTAAGGATCTTGATGTTTATGTTTCCAAAATATCTCAATTCAAAAAATCTGTATATTTAGCAACAAGCAATTAATTTGGATTATTTCAGTAACTGTTAACTGTTGAGTGTGCTGATATTTGTTTGCCTTCTTTTATCACTCTTTTTGTAATTCCAATTGACTTGAAATTTAATACCTATGTAAAAAAAACCTTCTTTTTCTCATAAATACATACATATATCTTTATCTCTATTTGTGTACATATGTTTTGGACTGTAATCTAGTTATAAGTGTCTTCGTATATGTATTTCTTTGTTAATTTTGATTACTGTCTGTTTTATGTACCTTTTGAAATAAAATAAAATAAAATAATAATAAAAGTAATATTCTTCAGTATTTACATTCTCATTCCGTTATTTTAGAATGTTTTAAACGAAAGTGGCGAATACGAAGGAACAGCTGACAATCAAATATTGGACGTCAATTAACTTTACAATTTTTTCGATACCTTCCCACCGATATTTTTGAATGGCTATTTTTTGGAGCTTACATATTGATTAATCTCGCGTTAGAAAAAAAGCCAATACAGCTGAGCCCACACGAAAATTATTATTATTTTGGTACTTTTAATTAACGCTGGCAACCCCTTCCCACCACCCGATCGACTTATTTTTTTTTGGGTGCACAGGGAGTACAGAGCAACTGTTTGAAAAAAAATTAAAGCCGCTGAGCCCACATTTTTTTTTCTTTTTTTTCCCCACCCCACTACACTCGCACCCACCGCCCGCGGCCTGCCAGCACGAAGATTATAGGAAAAGGTTGTTCAGGAAAGTAGCTAACGCAGTTTCAATACAGCTGAAGCCACATGACCGTTTTGGTCGCTAGCTCTTATACTATACATTTATAACGATAAATTTATAACCAAAAAAAATATCTGTTGACGCTGTAAAATTAAAGATCAGACCTTTAAAACATTATAAAAATAAGCGAGATTATAACGATATATTTCGTTAGTGTTTAAAATTTCGTTATAATCATAATCGATATTCCTCATAACGATATTTTATATCATAACAAAATGAAAATCATAACCTTATATGATAATGTTATTATAACGTTATAATATCGTTTAAGATGGTGGCGGTGGCGACAATGACGTGCTCGAGTTTGACGTACATGTCACAGCGCACGTAAGAGCGAGACAGAGATAGCCTATAACGTTATTATAGCGCTTCACAAAATATCGCTATCTATAAATTGCTTTTTATTTATAACGATATAATGGATACCGCTATAAATGCGCGCGAAATATCGTTTTAGGTAAGGCGTTTTATTGACAAAGTAGCGTTATGAATGATAACGATATGCGAAAATAGCGCTTTTTCAAGGCCTTCTAAAGATTAATAAAACTCCGTAAAGTTGGAAAATGTGCGCAATGTTATTGATTGACATAAATGACAGAGTAAAATCTGTGACAGCTGTAAAAACATAAGAGCCACTGATACCAGGGGCCTTTCAGCTCGAAGTACGATTCTTTCTATGGAGATGTTAGTTTACTTATTTGTACCAGATGTCACTCACTGAAGTTCAATCAACGCCTTTCGTTGTTTGGCCTTTCGTTGTTTGGCCTTTCGTTGTTTGGCCTTTCGTTGTTTGGCCTTTAGTAGAGATGGGTAAATCCTGATTTGAAGATTTAAATGATTCGAATCTCTGAGCGGATTCGAATATCTTATCGATTCCTTACAAATGATATCGAATCCACGGAGTTATTAACTCCGACTATCATAGATCGGTACTACAGCGGAGCGCGAGCCGTGCTAATGCGACATATTTAGGGAATCTGTTAGGAATCGAATCGAATCGTGGCTCGTTCGGTGCTTCGGTGGCGTCCGCCTGTGCTCGGCTCCACTCGGATCCGCTCGGCTGTCTGTTCGGTACCGCCAACGTATCCAAAGGTCAAGGATTCAAAAGATTTGAAGAGTCACTAAGCGGAGTCGGTACCGATAGCGGATTCGGATTTAGTGATTGGAATCACCGCGCGGAGTTGAGATTACCCATCTCTAGCCTTTAGTTCCAGCCTCTTTTGTGCTGACATGGATTTGGATGCGGACGGTACCTGTGCGGTGACAGCGGGTGTGGCACACCGTCGTCCCTCAAGGCCCATTCGCTCCAGCACGGACGCGTTGTCCACTATTGTTATTAACAGGGAGCGAATCTTTGGTGCCGATGACAGACGTATGACGTCAAGCTACATACAGAGTGTTTTTATCTAGATTATTGAAGAAATCGATTTTGATGATGAAAGGTACGACAAGATTTTGTTCTAGTTGTGGTATAGGCATTATGATCAGTACAACGACAATTTTTATAACTGGCGGGTGATGCGAGAATGATATCAATTGTTTAGAATGTACAGTATATGTATGTAGGTATGTATTTAAATAAGAAGGTGCGATGTTATGTTTGAATTTTAAGCTTTGTGCAATTTTTCGACAACTCACGAAACTTAAATTGTTGTTTTTCATGTATACGTGGTAATATTACACTTTTTACGTAATTGTAAAAAGTATATTAGTAAAATATTTTTTATTTATCGTCTTTATAATTATTTTCATATTAACATTATTTTAAATTTAATTTAATAGAAATATTTTTTTTATAAAGAATCTAATTTATATTACCATTATTGCATTATTAATAATCATTGGGGTATTGCAATGTTGTTTATAATAAAATCATCCTATATATGAATTTGCGTCATAATGATGTCACCGGCACCAAAGTTTCGCTCCCTGGTTATTAAGCATTTGGAGATAGTGCACTATAGTAGTTTAGCGATGACGTGATTAAGAGAATATGTCATACGGACAGTGCAAGCTTAACATACAATGTTGATGTCCTGTATTGTCGAAATAGGGTAAGCGGTATAATCATTGGCCCCTTAAGGCGACCATTGTTTAAATACTTAGGCCATATTGTAACAGCTGATTTAAAGGACGATATGGATATTGAACGGGAACGAAGGGCTCTGTCGGTCAGGGCCAATATGATATCTCGTAAGTTTGCACGGTGTACAAGAGACGTGAAACTGACATTGTTCAAGGCGTACTGTACCTCATTTTATACCTGCAGCTTATGGAGGTGTTATACGCAACGGGCCTATAGGGCCCTTCGGGTCCAGTATAACAACGCCTTCCGGGTCTTAATGGGGCTGTCTCGCCTCTGTAGCGCATCAGAGATGTTCGCGGAAGCGCGCGTGGACTGTTTTTATACGACCATGCGTAAGCGGAGCACATCTCTGGTGCGCCGGCTGCGGGACAGCCCCCACCCCCTCCTAGTATCGATAGCGGACAGACTTGACTGCCCGTACATTAGGCATTGCTGCGAAATGCATGTTTCCCGCAGTGCATATTATGTTTGATACTTAATTAATAATAATAATGTTAATAAGATCCTAATTGAAATTTTATGGTGAAATTTTATTGTTGACCAAATGTAAAATTTTGACCAAATGTATATGAGTCGTGTTATGTTACTCGAAATAAAATTAATAAATAAAAAATTGACTTTGAACATTTTTAGATTCAAAGCAAGGTCCAAAGTCATTTAACATTTACTGTCAAATTGTTGCTTATGAACCCGAGAATTCGAACAAGTTACAACCGTAATAATACTGTAACTCTTTTATAACTTAAATGAGTTGAATATGAAAATGATGCGAAAAGTATAATCATTGGCCCCTGATGTATGAAGGTACTAACTTTGGCCTACCCGTTTCTACGTTATCTTGGGCCTTTTTTCACCAATTACAGTGTATAAACCAAAATGGAATGGTAATTAATATATGAAAATACTTACCTCGCAGCCCCGACAAAAAGAAAGTAGGTAAATATCTAAATGAAAATACACCTTAAGATTTTCATAGCAAACCACTCTCGAAGTTGTAGTCGCTGCTAAAGTTTTTTTTTTCAAGTGTTCTACCTGTCAAGTGTGGAACGACGACGACATTTTAGAGTGTAGCAAACAAAGAAAAATATGAAATTTAATTTTGTCCTTGCACTCAAGGATTGCGCTTAATACATTCCATTATCAAGAGGCCAATGATTGGAGGGCGTCCAACATTACTACAGCTTACCCTATATCGGTTATATTTGTTATAGACGAACCTGTATGGAACGCATCCTTTCTACTTGAACCTGGAACCCAGTGGGCTGAGTCATGGGATGTTGCTGCTCAACTCTTATGCTATGGGTAAATAATATCAAATATGTTAGTGTGCTTACAATTACACTTATACCCCGTTCACATTTAGTTCAGTTAGCATTCCAGTCCCATACAATCATGACTGAAATGACGGGTTACTGCATGGGACTGGATTGCTGATGAAACACAAGAGTCTACGCCAGCAAGAATTAAAGTAAGCCCATCAAGATTGAACTCCGTATACATCTCCCCTACAGACAAAAATAAAGTTCTCAACGTGATTCATAAATTAGATCCAGATAGTTCTCCAGGCCTTAACAACTTTAACAACAACATCCTGAAAGCTATTGCTTCCATAATTGCTGAACCTCTTGCAGTGATTTTTAACAAAAGCATAGAGAGAAATTATCGGCAGTCGTACCGATCCATAAAGGGAATGCCAAATTGAACCAAGCAACTATCGACCTATATCACTACTGGGATGTTTCTCTAAACTTCTGGAGCGAATTGTTAACAAAAAGATAGTTACTTACCTCGAATCTAATTCCATCATACCGGATCGCTAGTTTGGTTGCAGAAAGGGAAAATCGACCGAAGATGCCGTTACTCTTCTCACAAAAATGGTCTCTTCACATCTGGATGAAGGTCGGGCTTGTGTCGGAGTCTTTCTCGACTTAGCCAAAGCCTTCGACACGGTCTCTATCCCCATAGTATTGAGAAAACTAGAGGCATATGGGTTCCGAGGGAACACACTAATGTGGTTTACTAGTTACTTGTCAGAAATAATGCAGGGTGTCAAAATCGGGGAGCACCTCAGTGACCAGAGAGCGGTTTCATTTAGCGTACCACAGGGCAGCATTCTAGGTCTTTTTCTTTTATATGTAAATGACATTACACTTACTCCATAAAACAATGCCACTGCAATGCCAATTCCAAAACTAAACCAAACCAAAATCGACAAAGTTCTGTTCGGCCCGCGGCACGTTCGAACGCCAATGCTCGAGCTGCCGCGCGCCCACAACACGACGACATTGCGGGGTAATGTACACGCAGCTTGACACAACGTGTCCCGCAGACGTGGTCCTGCAGCCGGCGCCGGGCGTGACGTACCGCGCGACGGGCGGCGTGCTGCAGCTGTTCCTGCTCGCGGGCGCGGCGCCGCGGCGGGTGGCGGCGCAGTACGCGGCGCTTGTGGGCCGCCCCGCCATGCCGCCCTACTGGGCGCTCGGCTTCCATCTCTGCAAGTACGTCGTCGCACAACCCTTAGGCTGGGTCGCACCAAACCGTCTGTAATCGGAAGCTGTTCGTTAAAATTTCTATGTAAGAAAAGTTTGACAAGTTTCTATGGGACGACAGCTGCCGGCGCCATATTTAACGTTGATCAGTCTGTGATCGTAAGTCGGTCCAACCTAGCCTTAGGCTGGGTTGCACCAAACCGTCTGTAATCAAAAGCTATTCGTTAAAATTTCTATGTAAGGAAAGTTTGACAAGTTTCTATGGGACGACAGCTGCCGGCGCCATATTTAACGTTGATCAGTCTGTGATCGTAAGTCGGTCCAACCTAGCCTTAGGCTGGGTTGCACCAAACCGTCTGTAATCGTAAGCTGTGTTCGTTAAAGTTTGAATGTATAGAAAGTTTGACAAGTTTCTATGGGATGACAGCTGCCGGCGCCATTTTTAACGTTGATCAGTCTGTGATCGTAAGTCGGTGCAACCCAGCCTTAGTGTCTTTCTGTGGAATGAGCTCCCTTCCGAGGTTTTCCCGAGGAACTACAGTACGGGATTCATCAAGAAAGGAGTGTATAAATTTTTAAAGGGTCGACAACGCGCATGTGACACCCCTGGAGTTGCAGGCGTCCGTAGGCTGCGGTGACCGCTTACCATCAGACGGACCGTACGCTTGTTTGCCACCGGCGTGGTATAAAAAAAAGCACCCGTGGAGGTGGTTCTGCTGTGGTAAATCGAACGCGGTCCGGGGGACGTCGCACCGAAAAACCGCGCGGGATTGCGGAGCGGAAGCGGCGTGTGTGACATATGAGAAGAAGTGTGATGAAAAATGCAAAACCGCCTCCGCCTTACGACATAAACTTTAAATAAAAAACCGGCCAAGTGCGAATCGGACGCGCGCACGAAGGTTTCCGTACCAGAAAAAAACGTCAACAACCACTCTGTTGTATGGGAGCCCCCCTTAATTATTATTATTATTTTGATTTTAGTATTTTTTGTTGTAGCGACAATATAAATACACTAGATGAAAGCCCGGCTTCGCTCGGGTGAACTAAATAAGAAAGAAATAAAGTAAACATTTATTCGTGACAGTTATGCTAACGACGAAAGAAATAGTGTACAAAAATGTATAAAATAAAAACATTATAACAACGGATTATAATTCAAAATTCTTTATTACATAATATACACTGTTTTTATAATCTTAGATGATGGCACCACCTGGTAAGCAAAAAATAGGCCTGTGTTGGGTGGCGCCGCTCTTCCTTAAGGTTACAGGTTTTTATGTTACGCTTTTAACTTAATCTAATAAAATAATACTAAAAATCTAGATCAGGCTAAAGCTTAAAATTCTAGATATTTTGTTACAGTTAACTAAAATTACAACATTTTTCTCTGTCGCACTTGCAAATTCGAGCGACACAGAGGGAAATACACGATGTTCGTTCGTTTTCGTTTCGCGGTAGCAGCTCTCTATTCTCCGCCAAATTCTATTCAGTGGGGGCCCTTTTACACTCAATATTATGTGTCAATATTATCGCGATTTTCAAAATTGTATGGGGTCTGTTACACGCTTAATATTATCACAATACTGGTGTGTTCATATTATCGTGGTTATCAAAATCGTATGGATTTTTCTTCAATATTCATTGCACGTGATACGGATCGTGATATGAGTATATCGCGTGAAAATAATAACCATGTAACAGGCCCCTATGGATGTTGCTTCAATATTCAGTGTTTCACGTGATAATAATAACAGTTGGTAATATTTTCTCCAATTAATGAAAGCTATTTAACAACTTGTTCCGTTTTGCCAAAGGTATTTCACATTCCGATACGCGCACCATCCAGGAATAGGAGCCGTCAGACCAGAGGGCCTACCACGATCTGAAAACGAAGTATTTCCCTCTCCGCGCTCGAATATGCAAGTGCGACAGAGAGGCATATATATTTAGTTTTCGGTTGGTAGCACCTTAGTCCGAGCGTGGCGGACGGTCGAAGAAAGTCAAAGAACATTCCGTGTGTTGTCTGTCACACATATAATTTTTTAGCTTCCCATCGACCTATGAACTTGAAATTAAGTGATAATGTTTATTATGAAGTATATTTTACCAAAAATATCAATATATTGATAAATCACATTTGTTTTTGACGTGATAACGTCTTTAAAATCGTTTTAGTCGGGTGACATGTTCAGAAACTTGTGTCACACCAAAACCTCACGAGCGCGATCGCAGGTATAAGTGAAGTGCAAGTGAAGTAAGACGTTATCACGTAAACATCTCGATCGTAAACCTACTTTACAAACAACCAATTTTTTTAGTTGTACGGAACCCTCAGTGTGCGACTCCGACGCACTTGGCTGGTTTTTATTACATTTTGAATTTTATTTCTCTTATAGTAAAATACCCTATTTGTTTTAAAGTTGACGCCTGAGGGCCTACCGCGAACCAAAAACGAACTATCTTCCTCTCTGTCGTTCGAATATACATGTGCGAGAGAGGCAGATACTTCGTTTTCGGTTCGCAGTAGCGCCTCTAACGTCCGAGCGCGGGGAACGGCATGAGCTGAGGGTCTACTCCGAAATTCAAAATCCTAACTTCGTATGGTGCCGTCCCTTTCACTCTCCTGTCATAGACTATATGAGTGAAAGGGACGGCACCATACGAAGTTCGGATTTCGAATTTCGGAGTAGTCCCCCAGTACCACTAAGTTATAAGATAGAACGAGATAGGGATCGAATTTTGCTAGACGTTTAAAAGCCATAAGTCACCTAGTAGTTTGTCACAAACAAAATAGAGACGCAGCTTTAAGATGGCGGACAGACTCAGCAAACATTCAAGTGGTGTCCTCTACACGATTAATATTATCACAATACTGGGGTGTCAATATTATCGCAGTTTTCAAATTTGTATGGATTCTGCTTTAATATTCACGTGATACTTATCGTGATATTAATCCATGTAACAGGCCCCATACATTCGCTTTGAAGGCGGTTGTTGTGACAATCAGTCTAGCTAGCACGATAGATTATACCGTTACGTTTTATGTGACGTTTTAATACATTTCGCCCATATAACGTGACGGTATAAGTTATCGTGCTAGCTAGGATGATAGGTGTATAGAACGCTTGAAAACTACAAAAACAAAACGCTGCAGACGCGGCTTGCCGAATCCACACAATGGGCGATGATGGCCCATCACCCAGAACGCAGCCCAGCAATCTGGCCAACATACCGGACGCAAAAATATTTCACGATTTTCGAACGTAGCCGACACTGTCAACCAACAAATTTAATATAGCAATATAGTCTGTGGGCAATATGGCCGACGTTTTGTCATCAAATTAACACTTTTAAATGCAAAATACGCGACAATCCGAATTTTGCGGATACATATGTTCAACTCAAAAATCGTTATTTTTATACGTTCTTCAATTTGAGACAGGTCTCGTTCGGGTCTACCGTACCCCTGCACGAAATTATTAATATAGATAATCTGTGCAAATTTCAACTGTCTAGCTATTACGGTTCTTGAGATCTAGCTCGGCGAGTGGGAGTCACAAAAAAGGGCTAAAATATCACGTTTTTTGTATGGGAGCCCTCTTAATTATTATTATTATTTTGTTTTTAGTATTTGTTGTTATAGCGGCAACAGAAATACACAATCTGTGAAAATTTCAACTGTCTAGCTATTACGGTTCTTGAGATACAGCCTGGTGACTGACGGACGGACAGCGAAGTCTTAGTAATAGGGTCCCGTTTTTACCCTTTGGGTACGGAACCCTAAAAAGGCAAAGGCAAAGTGTTTCATTTGTAAAACATAGGTGACGGCTGTATAGAAACAAATAAAAATTAAATTACCGAGTTATAAATTTATAATTTACATTAACGTTATTTCAGATTCGGCTACGGCAGTTTAAATGTTACCAGAGACGTGTGGCAGAAGAACAGAGACGCTGGCATTCCATTTGTAAGTTGCTCAAAACTTAGCATCTCTAAAACATTCTCTCTCATCTTAAGTCCTTCGATCTTTATATTATTTTAGCAACAGTTACATAATAAGGGTCCTTAAAATTCGAGAGTCGTTGTAACTAAACGACCGTAACGAGTTTTGGTATTAAAGACTCGAGAATTTTAAGAACTAATTATGTAACATCGATGACGGCCTGTTTAGCCTAGTTGGTAGTGATAGTGACACTGCCTCCGAAGCTAGAGGTTCCGGGTTCGAATCCCGGCCAGGGCATTATTTGTGCTCCTCTCAATCCCTCAAAGGTTAGCTGGAAGAGATCCCTCATAGGGATAAGTTCGCCTTTGTACTCTGATCCTGTGTGACATGTATATGTTTTAAACTGTTATTGTGTACAATAAAGTGCTTACATACATTTGTTCTTGGGTCTTGGATGTTTTCTATGTATTTAAGTATGTATTTATCTATATAATTATGTATAAGGTTGTCTGGAAGATATCGCTCATAAGCGATAAGACCGCCTGTTGTTGCATTGTACTAGTCTGAGGTTTTTGTTTATACTGTTCTCACTTTGTAGTGCGCAATAAAGTATATTTATTATTATTATTATTATTATATCGTCGTCTAGTACCCATAGTACAAGCTTTGCTTAGTTTGGGACTAGGTCGATATGTGTACAGATGCCGTCAAACTTCTTGAACATTTGACCTTGCATGCGCAGATGCGATTTTTAGGTGTCGTTGGGAGGGGGCGGGCGGTGGCGGCGTGGCGGGCGGCAGGGGTGTCTCGTCGCGTCCGCACGATTGGTCAATCAGTTGACGTTTGCGTTCCGCGCCACGTTCACGTTCCTTTGCCTCCCGCGTACACTTGCGTGCAGTGATAAAGGCAATTGTTATTGTTGGGTTTCTTTAAAAAAAAAATTGTTGAGTTTTTGTTAAAGTATTGTTATAGGTATTGAACATTATTGTTGAGTTTCTTGTTAATTTTTTTGTTGAGTTTATTTATTGTTATAGTTATTGCTTGACTTTGACGTTATAATGCCACGTCAAAATAATACAGTTTTAAAAAGACAAGCGCGGAAGATGGTGTACGATGTGTACTGTTTTTTTAAGAAGGACGGAAAGGGTTTTATTGAAACTGTAAAAAACACTGCCAACGCCACAAAACCAAGACCTAGTACCAGCGCTGGAACTAACTTAATGGAAGGAATTTCCTTTTTAGAAGAAGACTGAATACCGCAAACATGACATTTTTAGACTTTTCAATAACAGCCATTTGAAACATATATATCTTATGTTTTATTTCTCAACTTGTGTTCCATACAACTATCAATATAATTAAATAAATAAATAAATATAAAACTATAAAATAACTGATCAGGATGTATGAAGAGGGTTATGAGAGTATGTGAAGCGAAGGAAGTATGTCAGGATCGTAGTATATGGAAATCCGTAATCTATGCCTATCCCTGCGGGAAAAGACTTGTGTTGTGGGCTCAATAATTATACCGAGATTTGAAATAAAAATTAGGTACTTTTTTTGCACGTATGTGTACGATGCGCAAACTCGCTCCCACCACCGCGCCTAGTGTTCAAGAAGTTTGACGGCATCTGTTGTTGTCCCCCATTTATTGCATACAATGTTTTTGACACGACAGCAAAGTAATTTGATTTAAATAAAAAATCGATACGGTGGCAAAATGCGGGCATTGACGTGTGCCTCTTTTAAAAATTTAAACTCGCTACGCTCGTTTTGTAACAGCGATTCTCGAACTTTATGAACTCTTTTTATGTAACTGCTAAATACTATTTTTAACCGACTTCAAGATTTCAAAAGAGGAGGTTATCAATTCGGTTGTATGTTTTTTTGTTTTTTTTTTTAATGTTTGTTACTCCATAACTCCGTAATTTCTTAACCGATTTGAAAAATTCTTTTTTTGATTGTATGTATATATATCCAAGTTGGTCCCGCTTTTGTCAAAAGGCAGTTCTGATGAAGGGATCCATGAGGAATTGAAGGAACTCCTCAAATCTTTAAGGCAAACATATAGTGATTTTTGTGTTTTTATCAACAAGTCAAGCATTTGCATCCAAAAATGTGACATTGGATGAAGTGGAACTGCTGATGATGATCAGAACAGAACTCTTCAACGACGAAAAGTTCACGTTTGGCGATTTGTCCTTCTAGCTGTGTTTGTTAAGCAAGTTCTATTTTCACGATTGATTTTTGTCATGCTCGAGTTCTGATGATGGGATCCATTAGGAATCGAGGAAACTCCTCAAATGTGAAAGGCACACAAATAGTGATTTTAGTATTTTCATGAACTAATCAAGCATTTTCATTCATAAAAGTGACATTTGATGAAGCGGAACTGCTGATGATGATCAGAACGGAACTCTTCAACGACGCGTAGTTCACGTTTGGCGATTTGTTCTCTTCGTTTTGTTTGTCAAGCAAGCAAGGTTTTTCCATGATTCCATGAGGAATTGAGGGTACTTAGTCTTCTACCATTATAAACATACTTATAGCCATTTTTGTATTTTATTGTATGGAATCTAAGAGTGCACCATCTAAGATTAATAATCTTTCACCGGACTCCCCCATTGAAGTCGGTTTTTTTTTCTTAAAAATTATTTATGAATTTATGTTGAATATGTCTTCCCGGGTAAAGGCCTACAGAGTAAGCCAGTTAGTTGTCTTGTGAATTGTGTATCCATTTTTTCTCACATTACCGATGCATAATAATAATAATAATAATAATATCTTTATTGACCATGTAACATACATTACATTTAGCACGTCATACAATAACAACATATATTTAATATTGAATACTTATTTCAAGTCCTTAAAATTCTGTTTTACATTTATTTGCCATTAAATTATAAAATTCTTTTAAAGAGTACAGAGGATTCTTTTCTAGAATATATTTAATTTTGTGTTTAAAGTCTTTCAATGGTAAACAAGTTAATTCATTTGGAAGTAAGTTGTACAATTCGATTTTAATTGGTATACATTGTTTAAAAAATGTTTTTGTTCTTGACTTTGGCATACACAGTTTTTCTTTATTTCTTCATACCAACAGGACGTCCAATGGAACGATTTGGACTACATGAACAACTCCAACGACTTCACCTACGACAAGGTGAAGTACGCCGGCCTGCCGGAATTCGTCGACGAACTCCACAATGAAGGAATGCATTATATGGTGCTTATTGGTGAGTTGCATACTAGTCCGGAGATCGGAATTTTCGCCGCAGAGCGTAAGACTGTCGCAATCTGACAAGTGTCAGAAACGTTTATAATCTAGAATACTTTCGTGAGTTTCAGACACATTAAACAGTATTTTTAACCGACTTCAAAACAAGGAGGAGGTTCTCAATTCGTCGGAATATATATACAAATATTATATGGTATGTTTTCTAGTTGGTCCCATTGACACCAAGTCTGGATCTGATGACGGGATCTTGGAAAAATCGAGGGAACTCCCCAAATTATATAGCAGGAGGTTTGGATCTGGCAAAGTTTGGAGTCGGTATTTTTTTTGTTAAAAATTTACTTGTGTGCTACAGTTACATAATAAGGGTTCTTACTCGAGAATTTTAAGACCTAATTATGTAACGTTGCATACAATACTTTATCTACAACGGCAAAATTAATTTTGTTAATTAAAAATCGATATGGTGGCAGAACACGGGAATTAACATGTGCCTCTATAAAAATTAAAAAAAAAATACATTTGTATAATAATCTATGAAAATCCATTTTGATTCTTCCACTAGTCATATAATGACTTGTCCATGGTATAGACTTGCATTTGTATAAATAGTTTATTATTTTAATTCTGCTGTCAGTCATCTAATTGACAGACTATAATGCTGGAGTAGAAAAATATATGCGTCACTCACGTCTTTAAGGTCGAATATTGCTCGACGTGTTTCAAATCGGTTCGCGGTCCTTACTCACGAGTACATGTCGCGGCGGCAGCTCGTTTAGTATGTTAATTCCGATCTCAGCGACAACAAATCTTTTTTTTTTCATGAATCAATTTATTTTGTTCAATCCTATCTTCTGGCTGTTAGCCTTTATAAAGAGGGGTATTATTTAGTAGTTTCATGGATTGCCTAGCGGAAAGGGCACGGGTTCGATGCCCATCTTAAACTGCGTGCGAGATCACGGCTAATTTTTCTTGGTAAATCTTCCCTGTATCAAATAATTGGTTAAAATCAAAACTCACGCCTGCATTCACTTTTAGCAATTGTAGTGTTTAAAGATGTAGTATGGCGATTGGCCACATTTAGTTATGTGTATAAATTAGGTAGATGATTAGAAATAAAGGTTCTTTTATACGGCACTTTCCCTAAGCAATCTATCATTCTTTACAACCACCTCCAAACCCTTCTACATTACATGGCGATCCCCCCAGGATGACGATTCGTTTAAATTGTTATTTCTCAAACATGCAATGAAATATTGATGTTATGTTCCTTATAATAAATAGGCTGCGAAGTATGACGTTTCAGGTGCGGCTAGGACAAGAGGTCGTTAATGGAATTTCATACAAATCTTGCAGGCGTAGGCCGGCAAAGTCCTCTTTTTTAATTTCCATTCCACATGAATTGTGGCACAGGGCACCATGACATTCTGCCACTAAAACTTAAAACTTTGATTTTTTTGTTGTTTATTTCATTGCATGTTTGAGAAAAGCACTATACATACCTCGGCGGGAAATATGGGGTTTCCCGCCTCAGACCTATACGGCCTCGCTGCGCTCAGCCGTCTATATGTCTTCGGCCGGCAAGCCCAATCGTCCCGGCCTCTGTAGTAATGTACTATTGTTTCAGATCCCGGCGTTAGTGCGGGAGAAAAACCCGGTGACTACCCTCCGTTCGATCGGGGTGTGGAACTAGACATCTTCATCAAAAACTCTACCAACCTACCTTTCATCGGCAAGGTAAGACAATCACATATTTATTGCATGTAACAGTTGTAACACTTGTGTATTGTTCGAATCGAATTTGAATCATGTGCGAAGTAGCTGGTGGGGGTAAGCTAAGTGATGGCAGCCCACACTATGACAGAAATGTTTAGCTGCCGGGGACATCTGTCAAATTTACTTTGACGTTTCCTATTGGTTCCCTACGATTCGTTTTATTTATTTCGTTTATTTATTTTTATTTGTTTTATTTTCTTATTTATTTCAGTAATAGATCCAGTAAGGGGTCTCGCTTACTGAAATAAATAAAATATTCATGTGTCATTATTTGACACCTCTGAGTTTGACATTGTCCCGGGACCCATGAAAATGGAAATGGCTATACACAGCGTGCTTTGGGCGAACCCGAGGATTTTTTTCTTGCGCATTTATGACGTAAAAAATGTTATATGAACTTAGGTCCAATTACGTCATTTTTTGTCATACAAACCGCTTTTTGCCTGTCCATTAAAAATATGCATTGAGACGAGCTGGCAAAGCTTGCTGTTCATATTTATTTTTATTAGAAAAATCAAAGAATTAAATTCAAACAAACGAAGCTTGGGCCGAATTCAGCTTACTTTAGATGACATTTTATTTTCTAAAAATGGTCAAGAATACGCCGTGAAGATTATATTCCCAAGGCACACATAATAATAATCTGACACACATTTTCGTGGTGACTAATAACGTAATAATTAATAACCATAATACTTAACGTAATAATTAATAACGAACAAACTAAGGGACAAGTTTGTATGTATGTATAACACTTTATTGCACAAAAAAACAATAACAATCGAAACAAAATAACAAAATGTAAAAGTACAAAGGCGAACTTATCCCTATATGGGATCTTTTCCAGCTAACCTTCGAGAAAATGAGAAAAAAAATGTAGTACACAAAGGCGACAAACTAATTTTGCACAAACACGGACATTTAAGAAAGCAATGTCAGATTATGAATACACGTAAAACTAATAAACTTGTATACACTATAACATAACTATTCATGTAAATAATGTTGTATATATATATATTATACATAAATGCAGGATAAATAGCAAATAATAACTAAACATTAGTAGTATTCAATATTGTCCATAGTCCATAGTCAGGATTCCGAAAGCCACAACTTTTTTAGTCTGTCCTTAAGTAAGTAAATGTTGGTAGAGAACATTATATCATTCAGTCGTGCCAGGGCCGCTAAGCTTAGTTGTGTTCCAGACGTGGAACAAGGTGTCGACAGCGTACCCCGACTTCACGCACCCGAGCGCGACCGCGTACTGGGTGGAGATGATGACCAGCCTGCACAAGCAGCTGCCGTTCGACGGAGCGTGGATTGTGAGTACCTTATAACGTGTTTTTTTTTTGGTCGCGTTCAATTTTAGGCGGAGCATACTAGAAACACCGTCACTTTCCGACCGTGTTCACATTATCCGATCGATGTCGGTGTAGAATCCGACACCGATATAATGTGAACACGCTCTTACTTAGGTCTCGCCGGAAGATCAGCGCCGGCTCCCTGAGTCGGCATTTATGCTGAGGCGAGACCCTTTCTAAAAGTAAAAGTAGTTTATTCTTCAAATTAGGCATATTACATGCACCTATGAACGTCAATAAACTACCATTTCGCCACGAAACTATTTCGTGACGAATTACGATTTTCATTTTATTTTTTTATTGTATTTTAATTATTTTTTGGTCACGAATAAATATTTTTCTTCTTCTTCTTATTTGTGTGTTCCACACTTGTAACATTTTTTTTATTGATTGGTCTTTAAGCGGCAATTACACTTCGTCGTTCACCTAATGCGGTCGCCGGATTCATTTTAAACTACTTAGGCCAACAAACGTCGTCTTCACATTAGTCTGTGCGCCTACTTATGAGCTTTGGCAGTTGTCGATCGCCTAACGTGTTCTTTAAACTTTTGCGGTGTGTAATTGCTAACGACGAAGTGTAATTGCCGCTTTATGAATACAATTTTTTTCTGAGCCGGATGGCATTTTGTCTAACTCAACATATCGCTCTAAGGAAATGTCTATTCTTATGTCTTAACGATTGATTTAAAAACTTCAAAAATACACGTTCTTATAAAAAAAGTTAATGTAATATTACTTTCAGGATATGAACGAGCCGTCCAACATGCTATCGGGCCCACTCCACGGCTCCTGCGCCCCCGAGGACCTCCCATACAAGCCCCATACATCGGGCAGCGAGCTCCGCAGCAAGACTCTCTGTATGGACGCTGTCCACTACGCGGGCTCGCATCGCGACTGGCACAACTTGTATTCGCTCACGGAATCCGTCGCTACGCACTTGTGAGTACTGTACTGACCTCCCATACAATGTGCCTAATCACGTCACCGTTGGGTTAACTTCAACTGTGGTCAAACTGCATCTTTTTTCATGTTAAAAATCTTAAAAATTGTACTAATAAGCTGAAGTTGATTTTCTCAGAGTATTTTGGTATGATTTGTTTATTGATAACGTACAATTTTTTTTTAGTTATGTTAAATGCCAAGCGTGGCGATTATGGCATTTACCCCCCATGAAATTGGAAGAGTCCTATGTCCAGCAGTGGACGTCCTTGGACTGATATGGTGGTGGTGGTGGTTATGAAATACTCTATTAAGAGCGCTTTACTAAAATATAATAGGTCCACTAGCGCCACTTGTGAATAATTGTGATTAGGGAGGTATTCCTCTCATCCAATATCTTTGTCCAATATACATTTGATCAAAGAAATTGGATGGGACCCCGACATTTGATCAAAGATTCTGATGACAGTTAAATCAATACGGCTACGCATGAGAAAAAAAACACTTGGACAAAGATATTGGATGAGTGGAATGGGCCACCGTCAATGAACTTTGATCAAAGATTTGACAAAGAGATTGGAATTGGATTGGATGAGTAGAATACCACCCCCTATTAAACTCATCCAATATCTTTGATCAAAGAAATTGGATGATTTAATCAAACTTGGATGGGACCCCGACATTTGATCAAAGATTCCGATGACAGTTAAATCAATATGGCTACGCATGAAAAAAAAACTTGGACAAAGATATTGGATGAGTGGAGTGGGCCTACGTCAAAGAACTTTGATCAAAGATTTGACAAAGAAATTGGACGAGTGGAATACCACCCTTATTTAAAAACGGCCGTTTTAATTTTGAACTCGCAGATCGACGATACCAGCAACGCAAAAACTAGTTTGATGTACTCGAACGGTACTTAAATACGAAATACTTTACATAGTGGCCTCCTTTTTTCAATATCAACGTTAAATATTTAACTAATCACAATTATTTACGAGTGGCGCTGGTGGACCTGTTACATTTTTAACCCCCGACGCAAAAAGAGAGGGATGTTATAAGTTTAACGTATCTGTCCGTGTATCTGTGTATCTGTCTGTGGTATCGTAGCTCCCAAACGGATGAACCGATTTTCGTTTAGGTTTTTTTTTGTCATAGATAATTGTATCCCGATTGTTCTTAGCCATATTTCATGAAAATCTGTTCAGCCGTTTTTGAGATTTGAGAGCTTTGAAATGAAAATGCCGGGGGTTTATCAACTTTTCTAAGTTGTAGTTTGATTTCGATTAATAATGGAATTTATAGTAAAGCGCTCTTAAATAAATCTGAAATTGTTTCTCATAGCGCGCTAACGGAGATCCGCGGGAAGCGTCCCTTCATCATCTCGCGGTCCACGTTCGTGGGCTCGGGGCGCTACGCGGGACACTGGAGCGGGGACGTGTTCAGCCAGTGGCACGACATGGCCATGAGTATACCAGGTCAGTGTACCACTAATACACCGTGCATCCTCTTAGCGGTTTCCCGGTTGTATTCCATAGAAATCCGGGTCCAAATTCAAATTTCCTTGAAAACAGAAAATTAAAAATTGAAAAATTGAATTTTTTTATTGTCGTATTGTGGTCTGTACCTGTAGCTATGGTTCTTAGACATGTTTTATCAAAATCGGTTAAGGTATTGAACTTTGAAATTAAATTGTCAGCGGTTTTACAAATTTCCTAAGTTTTCAGTAATTTTATTGATCTATGAGTAATCTGTAATTCTGTCTATGATTTTACTGACCTGCGCATGAATTTAGTGACCTGAATGTACTATTTCTCGCAGAGCTGCTAAGCTTCAGCCTGTTCGGCATCCCCATGATGGGCGCGGACATCTGCGGGTTCAACGGCGACACGACCGTGGAACTCTGCAAGCGATGGATGCAGCTCGGCGCGTTCTATCCCTTCGCAAGAAATCATAACTCCGATAGTTCCATTGTGAGTATACTCTGTGTACTTTGTATGGCATTGTTGACGACATAATCTGGGGATGCCGTATAAATCGCTCTACCTTTGTTAGGGACTAGGGCTGGCGTTCGATGTTCACGCCACTGAGCTGGAAATGTAGTAATTACCTAGTCTAGCCATAAGTTCTGTTACAAATGAAATGAAACATATTTTTAAAAGGATGTAATTAATTTACCATAAGTAAATGTTTATTTATAGGTAAGTTAATAAGGTTTCTAAACAATATATTTTTTATTCAAAATGCCCGCCTTTAGCTTTAATACACGCCCTCAAACGATCCGGCCACACGTCTATAGATTCACGCACTGTATCCATTGGGAAATTTGCCACTGCTACCTTCAAAGATTTTTTTAGAGAATCGATATTGGAATGGCGTTTAGAGCAGACCATGTCCTCTAACACTGACCACAATTTATAGTCCAGGGGATTTAAGTCGGGACTGGAAGAGGGCCAATCATCTGCCTTGATGAAGTCCGGAACATTCCTTTGCAGCCAAATCTGGGTGGTGCGAGCTTTATGACCCGGGGCTGAGTCCTGCTGAAAGGTCCAGTGTACATTTTTGAACATTGTGTCGTTTAGTGGTTTAACTACTGTTTCTAAAATCGTATCCTGATACACTTTAGCTGAAATTTTCACTCCTTTTTCGCAAAAATGGATCTCAGAGACGCCTTGATACGACACACCCCACCAAACCATGACGTAAGCGGGATGATGACCTCGCTGAATCCTTCCAACTATCTCTTTAGCTTCTCGAGAGTTGTGTGCGTACACTTTATCATTTTGTTTGTTGTAGTGCTGCTCGATAGTAAAAATTTTTTCATCCGTGAAAAGAATATTTTTATATTTCCCATGTGCGTATCGAGATAAAAGGCTTTTTGATCTTTCAACTCTCTTGTCCTTTAGTGACTGATTTAACATATGTCCTGTATATCGTCGGTAAGCTGCAAGACTCAAGTCATCTTTGATTATACGCGAAAGTGTCCTAGGTGGTATTTTCATTTCCTTAGAAAGGATCTTCTGTTTTCTTATGGGATTTCGGCGAATTCTGGCCCTTACAGCATTAACGGCTTGTTTTGTTCTAACAGTACGTGGTCGGCCAGATCTTTTACTGTCATCGACAGAGGACGTTTTGGTGTATCTTTGAATGGTACGATACACAAACATTCGACTGATCTCTAACTTTTTTAGTGTCTCAAAAATGTGGGACGGCTCCATTCCTACCTTATGCAGAGCAATCACAGCAATTCTATTTTCTTTGACACCCCACTCCATTATTAATTTACTTATTTTAATATTATATTGTATATAAATGGTGGCAAAAACATCCAAGTACTTACGTCAAAACACAACATTCGAAATTCGAATTATTATTTTTCTTAAAATCATTGTTAACTGCCAGTAACAGAACTTATGGCTAGACTAGGTATAATGTAGTATATTATCTAAATAGTCTGATCGAGGCTTCAAAACTGGGAAATGTATGTGTGTACTTGCTTTTCATGAATTAGTTATCGTTATTGTATGCTTGTAATTTATAGTTTTCTTTGATCCTTGTCGATCGTGATATGTGAAAAAAAATGGCGACCGTGACAGGACGTTTGATCATAATTACTGCATCTTAGTGATGTTTTATTGGTGAGTAGTGGCCATACAAAGCTTCTGAGAATTCTCTGTATGGCCAAAGATCTACAATGACCTTAAATAAAGCAGTCAATCGGGATTAGAATCGTAGATCGTTAGCTTCGTAGGCTCACTACACTCTAGGCTAAACCGGTTGTCAAAACGTGCTCCGCTTGTCGCTAACCTGTCACCTTACGAGTAAATTCCGGTGTGCGAGCGCTGATCAAGCCGTTAACCCTGTATTTAATTGATTGTGCGAGGTGTGCAAGGGTTTCATTGTCAAATTAAATCGCAATTTATGAGGAAAGCATTATACACACTAGGTTGACAGCGACAGCTGGGGAGAGAATGAGGTCATTTGTCTTTTGCTCTACATGGACGACCTTAAACCACCAAATAGACATGATCTATTGGAGCTATTGAAAACTACAGAAGTTTTCAGTAATGCTTCGGCCGAAACAGGGTTTGCCTGCCTCGTAATACATACATAATAAACTCACGCCCATGTTCCCAAAAGGAGGAGGCAGAGCACACGAAAATGTCACTTTTAGCAACTATAGGTTTATAGATGGAGAAAATGTGATATTGCAGTGATAGGTTGCTAGCCCATCGGCCAAAACACACTTCAATATGGTTCCCATAACACCCAAGGGAAGAAAGGGGGTGGTGCTATTGTAACCCTGCACCACACGGGCCTCGTATGACTAGACGCAGACTGGGTAGCAATCCTCCCTTATTGTGACGTGGTCGTTGTCCGCAGCCGCAAGACCCGGCGAGCCTGGGCTCGGAGGTGGTGGCGGCGAGCCGGCGCGCGCTGCGCACGCGGTACTCGCTGCTGCCGTACTACTACACCATGTTCTGGCGCGCGCACGTCGCCGGCGACACCGTGGCGCGCCCGCTCTTCTTCGAGTGAGTACTCCCCTCGTGTTGTGTACAGACGACGAAAAAACTGACGAAATCCGCAGAAAAACCAAGGTACCCCACGTAGCCAACTCAACTCAAGAATTCGACTAGCATCCATCCCTATAATTATAGTATGTATTTAATATGAAGTAGTATATCTATTCTTGTATGTATGGAACTTATATAAATATCTTAGATTTATGTATGTTTATTTGTAGTGTATATATTGATTTTGTCTTCGCATTTTCTTATTAGACGTTATCAAACTTTTTTCTTTGCACCTTTCATAAATTTGTTTAGCCCAATGGTTGGCTGGTAGAGAATGCCATTTGGCATGAAGCCCGCCATTTCTACTATTAAATTTTGAGCAATGAAGTTTAAATAAATAAATAGCCCGAAGAATTGCTAAACTTGAGAGGCAGTGGACCATATTGCCCCGGGAACCGATGGCCGATGGGGCGGTGAGTTCTCGTGTGACCGTACCGGACGACGCGGCGTTGGAAGAGGTGGGCTGATGGCCTGGCTAAGGTTGCGGGAATCCGCTGGATGTAGCAGCCCATGACCGTTCGTTGTGACAGTCTCTGGGGGAGGAATCTCAAAAGCTAGCGAAATTAAGACTATAGCGCCATAGTTCGAATTACAGCAAATTTTTCCTCGTATTTAATACGATTGTGAACTAAGGCATCGATATGTCAGTGGACATCCTTCGGCTGACGATGACGATGTGAACGAACTCACGAGAACGCTGCGCACGCTTAATCGGGTAGCAAGTGAGTCAGATATATTTGATTGTTCTGTGAACGAATTCACAAAAATCACGCTACATGTTTTACAGTACGTATGGTGCTATAGTACCGCATGAGTACGGTAATCAGCAGATTACGTGCATATGTCGAAACTTTAAAGAGCCATATAGGTATGTACTGTAAAACGTTGTACGATACACGTACGAACAGGTAATTCGCAACTCGTGTCGATTTAAAACACTCCCTTCGGTCGTGTTTCAATTTATCACCACTCGTTGCGAATTTCCTGTTCTCTGCACTTGTATCGTAATGTAATATTACAGTACATATGGTGGTACGTATAGTGCAGCAGATTACGTGCATATGTCGAAACTTTAAAGAGCCATATGTACTGTAAAACGTTGTACGATACGAGTACACGTGCGAAAAGGTAATTCGCAACTCGTGTCGATTTAAAACACTCCCTTCGGTCGTGTTTCAATTTATTACCACTCGTTGCGAATTTCCTGTTCTCTGCACTTGTATCGTAATGTACTATTGTGCTATAGACGCTATAGTACAGGGTAGTATGTAATGTTGCCAAATATCTTAGTTTTATATTGTTATTGTAAATTAGTATAGAAATAAGATTTCCCATACTGTTGCATTGGGGTGAGCTGTAAAGATGGTTATGAGTATGAAATAAATAAATAAATATATAGAGGTTCTTTGGTACCTAGGTGCAAAAGCTTTCAGAGGTAATTTTAAACAATTTAGACCGCACTTACTATAATACAATACACATACCTGTATAATGCATATTCTCTGAAAATACATTTTTCTAAAGGTCAACATAGGTATAGAAAGTGCTGCTTCTTGCGCGCGATTAAATTTTTATTTTATTTAAAAATTAATTATCCTGTAAACGTGCGGGATACTGATACTCATACCACTGGATTTTTTAATGTACAAAATATAATTTCATGTTAACAGTGAAAAAAAAACATCGTCAAGTAACTCGTGGATTGGAAGGTCATATAGGTGCTTTCGTAAAACTAGTGCTTGTGCTAATTCTTGGGATTTGATGCCGAAGTGAACCCTGTACATACAAGCATGAGGATGACCATAGTAAATGATCCATTTCCTTGCAGGACTCCCGAGGACCCGATAACCCACGACATAGACGCCCAATTCCTAATCGGGCCCCATCTCATGGTGGCCCCCATACTGGAGCAGGGGGCCCACACCGCGCGGGCCTACTTCCCGGGGCCGGCCGCGTGGTACAATCTGGCCGATGGGACGGTGCTGGCTAAGAATGAGTGGGCTACGGTGGATGAGAACCAAACGGTTGCTATTAGGGTGAGTCACTGATCCTTCTAACTCTATATCATGGAGTCTTCTGGAGAAAGATGCCCGCATAGTGCGGGCCTTTTTCCCTGGTCCTGGTATAATCTATTGCCTCTATTGGCTATGTTGTCATCAGTGGGCTACGTCGGATGAGAATCAGACCGTCGCTTTTAAAGTACGAGAAAGTCGCTAGTACATCAACAATAACATATTTTTAGAGAATGTTGCCCGCATAGTGCGGGCCTTGTATCACGGGCCAGCTCAGACTAACTATTGGTAGACCTAACTTTGATGCTGATAGTACAATCTGGTTGATGGGAAGGTTTTGGTTAAGAATGAGTTTGCATCCCTGGAGTGCGGTGGAGATACTGCGATCGCCAACCCGCATGCCAAGCGTGGCGATTATAGCATATACCCCCCGTGAATTTGGGGGAGGCCTATGTCCAGCAGTGGACGTCCGTTGGCTGATATGGCGGTGGGAGTTTGCTACGGTCGACGAAAACCATACGGTTGTTATTAGTGCGAGTCACTGAACCTCCCAATCACATAGTCTTTTGGAGAAGGACGCCCGCATAGAGCGGGCCTCCTTCCCTGGAACAGCCGCCTGGTATAATTTGCTGAATCAATGCTGACTAAATCTCAGTGGGTTGAAAGTGGGGGTGGGATGAAAACCAGACGGACGCTGCCATGGTTATTTTACATGGTGTCGGTGATGCGCATGCGAATTTCAATGCCCACCCTTTTTAATGATCCAAATGTCAAATCTATTATTAATGTTTCGCCAAGACGATCTATCGGGACATCAATCTTCTAAAGTCATGTAAATGTGTTGGACAATCGCTTCTGTCCCAGCCGAGATATCAATTTAGAATTGATAACATGGTGTTTTACTGATAGTCAAATCGTCAACAATTTTCGGTTAGTATGAAGTTTGTAGATTAATATGTCAACTAATATGCTAAGCCTGCCAACGTATTTGCGGGTGGCTGGATGTGGTTTGAGGCCTGCGCGTGCACTGCAGATATCGAATAAGAATAAGAATCGTTTATTCGTGACCATACAAAAACATACACAACAACATGGAATTACAGTACACCATCACATATTATAGTATCGTCACGAAACGGTCCCATCTCAGCATAATGCGGGCATTACTGCCAGCGCTGGTCTTCCGATGGGACCGTCGAGTGAAATCACGGTAGGCAACATAAAAACAGTAAATAAAAATTAAAAACAGGCATATGTAAAAAAGAACAAAACAAAGGTTAGCAATATAAACACAGATACCTATCGGAGTAAAAGAGATCCGCTCATTTAACCTGAACGATTTCTGTAAAAACTGATCTAATACTAATGCACAAATCATCAAGTTTTAAATACAGCGGCAATATTGACATCGCATTATTGTGGTAATATAATTCGTGTAAAGGGCCCGATTAAAATATTTATGAACGCAGTCATTTCATGCCTGCACTATCTTTTGCATAGTAGCTAGCGCCATTGACAGTGGCAGGCGGCAACTAAATGAAACAGAACAGACAGAAGACAGCAATGCAGTTGTCGAAAAGAAATAAGAAATTAACCAAAATATTTTAACATTATTTACATTCCAAGCGTCTACAGTACAGGAAAAATATTACAAACATTTACGAGCCGTGCTAGACTGAAGGTTTAGTGACAATTATAATATAAATAGGGATTATAATTGTATATCAAAAACATGCATTTTCAAATAAAAACCGCGCCGTAACGGCACGCCGCGTCCCGCATGGTGCGTTGGCGGCCTTAGGTTACATATCGTATAGAACGGCTATTCGGGCGACACTTGAGCTTTATTTACACACGTACGAGATTCGGATGCGGGTTTCACTATATCGCGCGGTTTGATAGATCAATTGAACTCATTGTACCACGGTAAAGGGTGATTCACAGTAGGCCGTCCCGTGTCCGGGCCGGCTCGTTTCCTATGACATGCGCTGGCTTTGTCCGGGCCCGGTTACGCTCGGAAGCGTCCAAGCCCAGCCTCTGTTAGTCAACACGAACGTTTGAGGGACCGAGGTTCGGAAGCAGCTCGGTCTCGGCCCGGCGCGGAAACAAAACGGTCTAGTGGGAATCATCCTTAACCCGTAATGTAATGAAACACTCATGCGTGTACACTCGGCCTCATAAGTAGCTGGACACTTTGGAACTTTATCGCTTCTCGTTAAACATTAAGTATGACAGTTTGAACATGACGTTAAAGCTACAAGGTACAAAATGTGACGCCTTGTGAGGCCTTCATATATAACCTAGCCAGACACACACACGCGCGCGCGCACATACACATACACACACAAGCATACACGCACACGCACACATCCACAAACACAATCACTCAATGGCATAAACATACTATTATAATAACTAAGGAGAAACACAGTTTTAAAAATAATACAATACTAAGTATAAAAATTGTAAAACAAAAATAAAATAAATAATAAATTGTAGATATGGAAGAGCGGGGCCTCCTGGCGCAGGTTATTTTGCAATAACCTACAAGGAGACGCTGGTCACTTTAAGATTTGTATTAGTTGTTAACCTCCTAAGGCCCCGCGTACAATTTTTTGCACACATTCCTAAATTGATTTGAACTTAAAATGAATAACAAAAGAATTCCTAATTCAAAAACACAATATTTTTTCTGGGCCTCAGGAGGATAAAATAAATAAATAAATAAATATTGGGGGACAATCTTACACAAATCGACCTAGTCCCAAACTAAGCAAAGCTTGTACTATGGGTACTAGACGACGATATACATATTTATATAGATAAATACATACTTAAATACATAGAAAACATCCAAGACCCAAGAACAAATATCCGTGAAAAATGCACAAATAAATGCCCTGGCCGGGATTCGAACCCGAGACCTCTAGCTTCGGAGGCAGAGTCACTACCAACTAGGCTAAACAGGTCGTCAAAAAAAGGTCGTCGTAAAGTACCTAGTTGGTTACTAAGTTATGTTACTGTAATAATCCTTATCTACATAAAATATACTAACGAAAGTTAAATAAATTATATATTAAAATGAAGTACACACAATCAGGATTTACATTTGTCAATTTCATTCAAAATGGCCTCCTTGGGCCTGAACACAGGCCTTCAGACGACGAGGCCAGTCATCAATAGCGGCACGCACGGTTGTCATATCTAATTCCGTCACTGTCTTGACTATGGCCCGCTTGAGGGAGTCAAGATTTGTGTGGGGTTTAGCACAGGCTTTCTCCTCAATAACCTGCCATATAGCATAATCCAGGGGGTTGAGGTCCGGGCTGGAGGAGGGCCAGTCTTCGTGGGCAATGAAGTCAATTTTGTTGCTTCGAAACCAGGCTTGAGTTGTTTTTGCCTTATGTGCAGGGGCTGAGTCTTGTTGAAAGATCCAGGGCTGGTTTTGAAATAGAGAGTGGCTTAAAGGCTTCACTATTGGTTCCAGAACGGTTTCCTGGTAAACTTTAGCCCCAGTTTTGACACCTTTTTCACAGAAATGGACCTTTGTTAACCCTGAGTATGACACACCTAACCAAATCATGACATAAGAGGGATGATGGCCTCGTTGCACTCTCGGAACAGCTACACTCACTTCTTGACTGTTTTTTGCATACACTCTGTCATTCTGGCGGTTACAACATTCTTCAATAGTAAAAATTTTTTCGTCTGTAAATAATATATTTCGGTGGCCATTTTGTGCGTACCGCTTCAGTAGCACGCGACTTCTATTCAGCCTCATAGTCTTCAATCGTCCATTAAGCAAATGACCTTTCCGTCTACGATAAGCGTGTAGTCTAAGGTCTTGATTGATAACTTTTTTAAGGGAGCTTCTCTTCACAGACATCTGAATTGCCAACAACTTTTGCTTCCGAACGGGGTTTCTTGCGATTCTCGCCTTCACTGCCTTTATTAGAGCTGGGGTCCGAACGGTGCGTGGTCTTCCAGACCTCTTGCGGTCATGAAAGCTCAGGGTACTATTGTACCTATTAATGGTACGATAAACGAATTGTTTGTTGATTTTCAGATTTTGAAGCAACTTCAAAATCACGTTTGGCGGATGCCCGCATTTGTGCAACGCAAGTACAGCGACACGATTTTCTTTTAGACCCCAATCCATTATAAATATGTCGAGATAAGTGTTGTGTGTGCTATAAAATTATAACTGACAACCCGCTATTATATGTCTTTTTTTATTTTTTCGGTAGCATTTGTTTTAACGCAAGAAAAGAGTTTGCAAATCGAGTAACAGAACTTAGTAATTAACTAGGTAATGATTTTTTTTTTAATGTCGGCACAGGGCGGCGGCATCCTGCCCCTGCAGGAGCCCCCGCCGGGGCCCGTGAGCACGGCTCGGGCGCGCTCGGCGCCGCTGCAGCTGCTGGCCGCGCCCGCCGCGCGCCGCGCCCGCGGACAGCTCTACTGGGACCACGGGGACACGCTCAGTCAGTACCTCTCTTATACACCGTGTGGACATGCTTTACAAGCTGTCCCCAAACCAGGGAAGGCCATTTGGTCCATGTGTAGAACTCTCTCCCTCCGCCGCCGCCCGAGTGATTGTCAGGCTGGTCCTATTGGGTGGAACTAAAATTCCGAATACAATTTTAAAAATCTATTCATAGGGGGACGGACCCGCAATGCACTTTAGATATGAAGATAGACTTTATTATGTATAGTAGAAAGAGAATATAAGCGAAAAAAAGCTGTAAATTTGTCAATTTCGAGTGATGTTTGAAACGATGTTTCTTAATGAGAGATCCAAAAAATACCTGTAAAATATATGTTAGTAGGCCGCAATAGCCCTGCTAAATCACCAACAAGATACGTGTTAATTCATACAGTAAATAGCCTAAAGAGAGAGCCTCTTTAACTGATAATGACCTTTAAGTGCCAAAGCGGACCCCTCTTTTACGACACAGTCGAGATTGCGCTATAAAAGGATGATA
This sequence comes from Notocelia uddmanniana, assembly GCA_905163555.1. NCBI lineage: Eukaryota > Metazoa > Arthropoda > Insecta > Lepidoptera > Tortricidae > Notocelia > Notocelia uddmanniana. Next base: position 1,455,307 of record LR991064.1, read on the forward strand.
ACATACCTTGTATTCATTCCACGACAACATTTATCACACGAAAATAAATTTCTGTAAAAAATGTATTTTTATATTAATTTTATTGCCGACTGTACCTCTTTTCCACAGTCACCAACTACACGTTGAGGCGGTGCGAATGAGCCCAAACACGATAGGTTTATCTTGAGTTGTTGTGGCCAGCTTCTGTCTCTATCATCAGATTAGCTTGGTGGTACCATAATATTACATTGTCATCGGACACACATGAGTATTATGCCAAATTTCAGCAGAATCGGTTTAGGAAAAGTGCTTTAAAAATCCTTTGCAAGACTCGACCCAAATATACATACATATATGTGTACATACAGACATTGCAAGTTAAATAAAAGCCTGTAAAGAGAGAGGACGACTTTTACGATACGCCGAAATGCAGAAACCTACAATACAGCAACAATAACCATTTGCTTTCTCAACTTCCAGACAGCTACGAAGAGAAGCAATACAGCCACATCGAGTTCCTTCTCAGCTACCACGAGTTGAAGAGCGAAGTACACTGGTGGGGCTTCGGGGTGCCGCCCGTCAACAAGGTAACTCTACTCGCGCAGGACCTCCCCGTACAGTCCGTCACCGTCAACGGAGTAGCTTGCGTCAAACCACACTGCCAGTTCACTTATAACGCCACTACTAAGATACTGGAGATATTCGATATGGAGTTGCCTTTGGACAAGCCGTTCAGTATTAAGTGGATGTTTAAGTTACACATGTTTACGCCGTTCGTGAATAAGGTGGAGAAAGTTAGGAACGATACGTTTGTTTGAAGGAATGTTGGTACCACAAACCAAAGTACGAAGCTGGCTTGAATGGTACAAATGTCTTCGATTGCTTCCGATATTCGAGCGATGGAGATGATGTTCGAGTTTCGTCACTTGAATTTTGAGACAAGCCCTGGAAATGTACTAATTTCGGTCTTCGACTTTGCAGTTTGAAACCTTGGGCGTAGTTTTCGTCAATTTGTATTAAGAGGGCGCAGTACACTCGGTTCTCCATACAAACGTATTTATGCTCTCATTTTAAAACGCCATGCTGGAATAACATGAAACTTTGTATACACAATGGGATCCGGCATACTAGGTCGGAAATTAGTTTATGTTGCTTAAAATTGTAAAAGAAAAAAAATACAGCGGTTTTTTGAGTTTTTTACGACCTTAATAATCGTTGTATTTTTTCTCCATTATAATTTCAAGCAACAGAAACTAATTTCCGACCTAGATATGCCGGATCCCATTGTGTATACAAAGTTTCATGTTATTCTAGCATGGCGTTTGAAAATGAGAGCATAAATACGTTTGTATGGAGAACCGAACGTACTGCGCACTCTTAAATGAGCGCAGGCCAAGATGTGGCACAAAAATCTGGGTATCTACTGTTGATAACGCCCAGCGCGGGTTCTTTCTAGACTCATTGACTGTTAAGTCAGAAGTAAACTATAAATATTGCATTTTATGCATTTATGTCAAAATGTAGATTAAAAAATGGTAAGTCTTGAACGTCAGTTATATGTAGAATGAATTTGCAGGTTTACCTAAGAATTTAATATCTATATGTTAAAGTTACATTTATAATAAATAGTATAAAAGTTAAGACACAAAGTAGGTTTGATCAAACAGATCGAATTATTGTCCAAGAGAAAATGGACTTCAGTACAATTCTAGCAATAATCGCACAAATGTATGAATACAAGATTAGAGCAAAATATCGTTCTAATACACTGGTGAGATGGTGGTTCGGACGAAAAATACATCACGATGTTATCTGACTTCACCACTCTGTCAGAAAACAATCGGATTATTGTTTTCATGCTCACTTTTGCGCGCTCGACACTCGCACCTCGAACACCCGCGACACTATTATAGTGTGGATAGGTTTCGCTTCGCGACATTCCCATTCGGTATTTTTATGCCGGTACTACACTCGCACCGCGATATTTGGGAAAACAGCACGAGTGTACATAGGTTCGCGCTTCGCAAATCCTTTGACGCAGCTAAAAAAACCGCTACCGGACGGGGAACGCCGCGAAGCGGGACTGCGATGCCGCGAAATCATCCACACTCGCGGTTCGCGGCGTTCGCGGCGCGAGCTTCGAGCGCCCTTTAGCCGCGTCAAAGGATTTGCGATGCGCGAATGTGAACCTATCTACACTCGTACTGTTTTCGCAAATATCGCACGCGATTGATTTCGTCTCGTGTGTATACGCGTGATGCCATCTTTGGCCCATTAAGGCGGTTATCACACCGATGAGATCTATAGTGAATCTGTGAAACCGAATCGGTGTGATAACCGGCTTGAACTTGATTTAAAAAATTACACTTTTAATGTGATCCTGGATAAAAGATTCCGACGAATTGCGAACCTCCTTTTTATAAAGTCAGTTAAAAAGTAAAAGATTGAATTGCCATCCTATATGAAAATATCTTAAGTTTAAGAATTAGTGTTTTTTACATTATCTAGCAAACTTAACATTATTAATAGTAAGTTTTAATTTTGATTATTGCATGAATTGATTTTGTCAGAAAAATTATAAAATCGGTGCATGTCATGATGTGTTAGTATTAAGAGTGCGCAGTACGCTCGGTTCTCCATACAAACGTATTTATGCTCTCATTTTAAAACGCCATGCTAGAATAACATGAAACTTTGTATTCACAATGGGATCCGGCATACCTAGGTCGATTAGTTTCTGTTGTTAGAAATTGTAAAAGAAAAAAAATACAGCGGTTTTTGAGTTTTTTATGGCTTGTATGAAAACCTTAATAATCGTTGTATTTTTCTCCGTTATAATTTCAAGCAACAGAAACTAATTTCCGACCTAGATATGCCGAATCTCATTGTGTATACAAAGTTTCATGTTATTCTAGCATGGCGTTTTAAAATGAGAGCATAAATACGTTTGTATGGAGAACCGAACGTACTGCGCAGTCTTAAATATCTTCTATTGCATTGCTTTTAGAAGCAAGTGTCCATGTCACGATTTAAATAGGTATATTAAATCATTGTGTATTCAGACTCAACGCTAATAAACGAATTTATCCTCGTGTTCCTTATGTTATGGTGTTTTCATATTAATCATGAACTAGTATATGTTTCAAATATACAAGCAACAAGTGAGGAATTCAATAAGTAATTTAACTTACCTTAGACTCTGGCTAACCCTTCTGAAATGTCTGGCTGGCCAGAATTGTGTATCTAGTCATAAGATTAGTTGGTATTTTAAAAGAATGTTTTTATACCTATTCGTTTTTACGTAAGAGTTACTTATTAATAATAATAATGTGTGTTTATTAATAATATTAATAAACGCACATCAAACCTATTTTATTAAAAATGCCGCTAAAATTCGTTTGTCCTTATCTGTCACTTTAACATTGATGTTTGTGAGAAAGGGATAAAACAAATGTTATTTAACAGTGTTTTTTAAGTATTATGAATAAGGGGATAGAACTTTAAGTGGCCACTAAAAATATTCAAATAAAAGTAATGAGATTCTACTGAAAAAGATTAAGCAAACGAGTGATTTCTGTACCGAAGTGAATCTTTACACGATTCTAGTATGTATGCATGTAGTATTAAACAGTATATTCTCGTATAAGTCTAAATTAAAATATTTTAAATGTATATGGGACTGCTCAGGTACAGTCTAAGTCATATATATATTACAAACCAGGGCTCGGAACCGGTATTATGTCCATACAAAATACCGGTATTTTTTTAGTTCTTATCGTTCTTTCGTCTACTATTTCATGTTTAATCAGGCAATCTAACAATATGAAGTAATGACCCAAATACATTATTGAGTCCTACATAAAGAGCATAAACTAATTAAAAATATTTGGCTATTTCAGGATTTTGAGATTAACCGGTTCCGAGCCCTGTGACAAACAAACAATGTTTAGCTACTTTTATCTTATTACTTAGTTTTAACAATGTTGCTCTTGCCTCTTATTTGGTATTAAATAATTATACTTAATACATATGTATTGAATAAATGTCTTACATTATACTCATATACAGTATGATTCAGGAGATGTTAGCAGGACCAACACTACATACATAGTAAATGGCAATAAATCGTCCACCATTGTATTTAAGTGAAACACCCATACCGTTTTCCTGTATTTTAATTTTTGTTAAGTTAAAGTTTAATTCTCTACAATCATGGTCACCCTACAACAATTGGTTTATAAAGATTAAACCTCTAATTATTATGACAGCACTTTAATTATGAAGAAAGTAAATTGTACATGCCTGAAGTATTCTGATTGTAGAGTGACCATGAATTTCGTAAATAATTTGAAACATTTTGTTTTCAACACCAAAGATAAATGAACGTTAATTTCACTAATAGCGGTACGAAGCAGTAGCTTATGATCTACTGAATCCGTAGTGTTGAGCTTGCTCACGTCTCCCGAATCACCCTGTATACAGGGAGGAACTATACCAAGGACTGTCCTGTTAGTATGTTGTCATTTAAATGATATACAATCGACTAGTAATCACTACAAACTTTTGTTGGAAAGAAAGAATATATCATAAAAATAATGCGTTTTAATATTAGTAACAACTCTATTGTTTCAACATTAACATTAAGTATTTATATTTCGAAGTGACATGTCACTGGCTGTCTTATAAGACAGGATTGAAATATGATGTTTAAAATGCTATAACTCGGAAACGGTTACGAATATTACATAGTTTATTTGGCTAACCTATTCCCAGTTTACCGGAAAGTCCATGGTTCTGTTCCACCCAGTATATACAGTGGCTGTAACAACGGCAAATATCTAAAAGGACGCTTCCTTAGACCATCTGCAGTATTGTATCCAAATATTTTATGATTTTTTTCAATTCGGATAAATTTTGATCTAAAGTTAGGACTTTCAAGTACCTAGTGGATCTTGACACCACGAGATCACAGTAGCATTTGAATAAGTTTTTTTTTTCAATTGTAACCTCTTGAAAATAATTGCTGGCTTACCGTTTAATTATTTGCTTATGTTACAGATCACACCCTGTATGTACGTTACCGAAATGTTAAAAATGTGGGCACCTACTCTCTGTTGTTAAAGATATATATGTTCGCATATTTTTGGCACTAGTTCGCATTGATATTTTCGTTCACCTTAATATGGTGGAGTTAAAACTTTTGAACCATCAAGCTAATAAAATTTGAAGGCTTCTCGTCCACAATTTAATTGATACCGCTGTGAAAAGTTACCCATACGAGTACAAATAGTAATAGTATGACATTAACTCCAACTATCCTACTAATATTATAAACGCGAAAGTTTGTAAGTATGGATGGAAGTTTGTTACACTTTCACGTAAAAACTACTGAATGGATTTTAATGAAACTACAATATATGTTATACATCAAAATAACACATAGGCTACAATTTATACAGATATTGTGTGAACTGTCCAAATACTAATCCTGCGCAGACGAAGTCGGGCACCAGCTAGTACAATATATTAAGCCGGCAGCCCACTGCGGTGCAAGGCTAAGATACGCACTTGTTTAAGTACAAAAACGGACACTCCCACAGCGGTACACGCTACGCCTACGCAGAGGCGTCTTTACGTGTGGTGCAGGGTGTGCTTTGCCCGCGGGCGCAGCGGTCCTAGGAGGCGCCGAGCGCCGCTCGCGAAGGAGCCCCGACGCCCCACTTACAAAGGGGGCGCTAGGGGTTGCACACGGGCGCTACATGGGCTAGAGACGCCCCTGCGGCTACGAAAGATGTATCCATCTGATCCGCATTCTTACAGTGAGTTTCCAGATTTATCGACTCAATAAAATGATTTTTTCCGTCACTAGTTGTTAGTAGGTAGATGGTTAAGAACTTGGTTTGAGAGTACTATTTGGTAATATTTAATGTATCACTAGAATTTTTAATATAAAATATAGCACAATTATGAATGCACAAATTCTGAAAGTATTCACCCTCATACTTTAGCAGTTTTCAGACAATTAAATAAATTATATTTAAGGGTCTCTTAATCATATCCAAATTTATGTGTTAATTTTAACGAAAATTTTATCGTATCGTTGTATTTTATTGCAGTATTTATTAAGGCGCAGGGTAGGGCAAGCCATTCTCCATACAAAGGTTGTGCAAGTTTTTTGCGTTAGTTTTGGCACTTCAGCATTTAATTTTATTTTTTATTGGTACATATTGGATATACGCAGAACTTGATGTTGAAATTTTGCATTAATAAAAAAAATAAAAATAAAAAAAATACACAAAATAATTAAAATTAAAAAATAAAAACATCAAGCCATAGCTAACAAAAAAATAAGCATATGGACCAAAAATAGTAACTGGTGTGCAAACACAAACGAAGAAAAACTTGCACAAAGTTTGTATGGAAAGAGCTTGCCCACCCCTTCGCCTTAAATTACAAAGCCTTTGAAAAAGCCACTGATGTCTAAGGGTGAATGTATTTCATAGGTTTAGTATGAATGCTTCGCGTCGAGTGTGCCCTCATTATGGCTGAAAGTTATTAAAAAAGTTGTCAGTGCCGTTGCCAGAGACAACACTCGTGTTTCTTACAGTAAAGAGTGATTAAAGGGTAAAAATGCTTCCGTATGTACGGCTGTTCTCCCCTACAGGTGGCGTTCTCAGCCGATTCTCGTGAAATTTTGTGAGCACGTTCGACAATTACATATATGGATTTTATTTTGTCAGTAAAGTTTTTGGAAATTTTAAATTGGCTGAGCCATGGGGTTTGCAAACGTACAAAATATCACTCGCGAGGTCTACATCTCACGAAGCCTTTGAGAGTAATGCTTTATCTTCATATTTTACGTCGATAACCGGTTTGGGCCGTGAAACACGACCATAAAACCATTCGTCTTCTTTTACATTTACTAACTACAAGTACAATTGATTGACATATCCGAGCGTACAATCGGGTTTTGTGATAATACAGCCATGCAGTTTGGTCTCATACCCATGTGATACTGCCTTGCTAAGCACGGTAGCTTATACCGTAACGTGATATGGCCGAAATGTACTAAAACGTGACGGTATAAGCTATCGTGCTAGATATGTATAAACGTATGTTACCTTAGCGATAAGTGTAGTCAAATTGAATTTGTTTTCATTATGCCAAAGTGTTTGTTTAACAATTGTTGTTAATTTTAAGATTGCACTTTAATAAACATGATAATGCACCAGATATGAGTTTTATTTGTAATCGATTTACAAATTGAGTGAAACCAATACAGGTGATTTTTTTTTTTTTTTTTTTATTAAAAATGGGATTGCTCTTGGAATGGGATGGTGCTATGGAGCCACTTCTTAAGGCCAATTCTCATTAAATAATAAATATGGGGGGGGGGGGGGGGGAATCTTACACAAATGGTCCCAGTCCCAAAGTGTCAGACTAGACACATAGCTTGTTTAAATAATATATGTCAAAGTTGAAAGTTGGTGATATTGGGGGCTATTACAACTTAAAATTTACTTCTAGGTACTTATAATTATTTGATATTAAAAAAATATCATTCGTTTTAAGAATGTTTAGTTTTTTTTTCCTTTCTTATCACTAAACAAAGTCTACCTTGGCTTTTAAAAATCGATTCGGTTGACCAATACAAAATCAAAACCCAAAATGTTAACTTTGCATAATATATTTAAATCTAATCACATTTAAGTTAAATATTAAAAACAATACAATCACGTGTGGTCCTTTTCGGCATCTGTTTTTAGGAACTTTTCATACTGCTCTTCGCTCATCAGATTGTCGACTTCACCAGGATCTGACAACTTCAACTTGAAGAGCCAACCTTTGTCGTAACAGGAGGAGTTGATCAAGCCAGGTTTACTTTCAACTTCAGCATTTTTCTCCGCAACAGTACCCGTAACTGGTGAATAGATTTCACTAGCAGCTTTCACACTCTCAAGGGCTCCACACTCATCACCAGCCTTTATTTCAGTGCCCGGTTCAGGAAGCTGAGCGAACACAACATCACCAAGAGATTCCTGCGCATATTTGCTGATTCCTACAGTACCAATGTCATTTTTAACAATCACCCATTCATGACGGTCTGTGAACTTCCTTATTTGGGCTTCAGGAGATTCAGTGCTGTATTTGTGGCGAAGTTCACAATATGATTGTCTAAGGTTCACTTGGAGGATGGAACATCTTGATATGTAATTCTTTGTTGCTAAGAAGATATGCCTTTGTAGAGCCATGTTACTGTAACAGACAAGCAATTGTGATTGGATTATGTACACCTGTCAATTTTCTATGTTGTCGCATATGATTCAAGAAGAAAAAAATCAATTATCTATAATCCTTTAAAGGTCAACATTAAAAGTAATCCATAATTAAAGTATTTTGCCACTGTATAGATCAATAAATAATTAAGACCACCAGGCAATGGGCAGCAGCATCCCTGGAGTGTGGTGGAGACACTGCAATCGCTAACCTACATGCCAAGTGTGGCGATTATGGCATTTACCCCCATGAAATTGGGGGAGGCCTGTGTCCAGCCGTGTATGTTCTTCAGCTCATATGTAGGTAGATCAATAAATTGTTAATCAGAAAAATTACAAATACATTGAAGTAATTTTCCCAAACAGATTTAGATCTTGCCCTATAAAGGGATAAAGGATTACATATAAGTAAAATAATTATTTCAAAGTAAAACTTGAACTGCCTTTGAACTTTTTGGTTATCTATGTCCCTATGCTAAAAACAACAACTGATGTAATAACAATAAGATATATATTTACTGTAAAAGGTATGCCAGCTGTAATAGCTGTCAATTTATATTAATTTGATGCAATTACAATAAGTCTTAAGAAATTAATAGAATACATACCAAATTAATTTAGTATTTTAGAATTAAGATATATTTTAAATAGGACACTAGCAGAGTAACATTGTAATAGCAAGACACTCTCAAGTCAACTGAGCTGATAATGGTAATGGAGAGATAATGATCACCTATGACATTTAGCTATCAGTGGACCCTGTGAACTGTAAACAGTATGAGTTTACAATCGCCGTAATTACGACTTGAGTTGCGAGATAAATTGTAATAACATAAGTCGTCGGCCTCATCTTTGCCTTCTGGCTAGATGCTGACCAAGAGCAATCCCATTTTAAATAAAAAAAAAGCGAGTTATCGCCTGGTATACAAGTAAAAAAAAAATTGTAAAAGAAAAACAAAACCGTTTAATACAAAGTTCACAGGATAAAAGAGTGTGACTGCTTCATGATAGATGAAATGCCTGCTACCTGGTAAATTTGGGAATAGGTAGATTATATAATTGTGTAATATAGCAAATATCATGTAAAACAAAATACCTCACCAAACAAACATTGATGCGACGATTATTTTTATTAGTGATTGAAATATACGCACCTTTTGGAACTTACAAATTAGAAGCTAAATTCTCCAACGATGAACTTACTAAAAGTGGATAGTGGGTAGCCAAATTTTAATTGTATAAATCTCGAATCGAATAAAATAAGAATGTCTACCGACTACTTGTGAGGTTATTTTGATTTTTTTTAAATGAAAACGTCAGTGTCAACGTCAAACTGATGGCCGATTCAAGTTTTCAAAACTCAGCGCCGCTAGCCGCTGCCGCGAACCGAACCGAAATATTTGCCTCTCGTCGCACTTGCATATTCGAGGGACAGGGAGGTAACTCGTTTTCGTACCGCGGTAGCTCCCCGTTGGTATTCCACTTGTCCAATATACATAGGGGCCCTTTTCACGATTAATATTATCACAATACTGGGGTGTCAATATTATCATGGTTTTCAAAAATGTATAGATTTTGCTTCAATATTCATGTCATACGTATCGGGGAATCCGTGTAAAAAAGTCGATGAAGCTTTCGCCCATCTTTCACCTATTTTCTTTAAATACCACGGGGTTGGCGTACGGTCCTCGCCTGAAATGGTAAGTGGTCCTACAGCCCATGGACGCTTGCAACTCCAGGGGTGTCACATGTTCATGGCCGACCCTAATAGCTTACTGCCTTTTCTTAAGACATTATTTTTCCAAACCCAATTTTAGATATTCTGAGGTAGCCCCATTAGGTGTCCACGGAATATTCTTGGTTTTGGACACCACAGCAAATAGAATATAACCACTCTACTTTCCACAGGATAAGGAGCACTAGTTGGATATTATTTGATAAGGCTCGTTACATACACGTTGAATTCCGCGACCTAATTCGGGGCAATTCGATCATCCAAAGTTATAAGGGTAGACTGGGCGCAAACACTACAAACTTTTAACCCTTATCTTGGCAAAAAAAAAAGTGAGTTCAAACCCCATTTGCACTATTTAAACAAAAAAATGTCTAGAAAATAAATGCAAAAAGATCATATTTTTGATATGTATCTTAGGAGTTATATTATATAATTTGGAATAGGAAATGAAGGTAAAAAAGAAACAAGACATGCAATTGTAAGTTTTAATAACTTATGAACCTAATATATTAAATTAACCATTTATACAGAAGTCTGAATTGTAGAGAATGTCAAAGTACCGTAGCCATTATAATATTTACAAATCATTGCATATAAAATCACAAAATAAACAAATCAACATCATCATCGTCAGCCGTTCGACGTCCACTGCTGGACATTGGCCTCCCCCAGAGACCGCCACAAGACCGGTCATGGGCCGCCCGCATTCAGCTGACTCCCGCGACCCAAGCCAGGTCATCTGCCCACCTCGTCGCGGGCCTTCCAACGCCACGCAAGAATTGCCAAACTTAAGTGGCAGCGGGCGGGTCACATTGCCGACTGATGCCCGGTGGGGCCAGCGAGTTCTCGAGTGGCGACCACGTACCGGACGACGCAGCGTTGGAACAAATCAAAAGTTGGAACGAATCATTATCACAAAATATAGCCAATATTTGGGCTATTCCCACCTTACCACCACTTGTTCTCACTAGTAACTGCAACAGCCCGACTAGTACGGTAATCCCGACCAATTGTGCTCCGACATATAAATAACACGTCATAACTTGACGTGCGGCAGCAATTTTATGCTCTAAGCTCAAAAGCATACATGATGACCCAATATTCGTTACAGATCATTCAATTCATGTGGAGATTCCGAACCATATGTCAATATACTCCTGTGTTACATTTTTAAGTAGGGTTCCGAGTGACCTATGTATATTTATATTATTTATGTCCATGACGATTATCAATTATCATATTACCACATGACGTTCAATGCCTGGAGAACCCGCTCTTCCACAAGTAGGCTACAGTATAATCCAATTATGCGTGTTCACTTCGATTTTTTCTTTCTGCCAATCTTCGCTCGCTTCAGGCCCGGCGTGTGGAAGCGCTGCACGTGTTGGCGCATGGCGGAGCGCTGCGTGAAGCGGCGCGCGCAGTGCGGACACGCGTGCGGCTTCTCCCCCGAGTGCAACAGCAGGTGCCGCGACAGCGAGTCCCGCTTGGCGAAACGCGCGAGACACTCCGCGCACCCATACGGCCGATCGTGCCCCTTCTCGTGCTCCGACACCGCGCTCGCCGTCTTAAACGCCTTCGGACACGCCTTGCATTTAAACGGGCGATCCTGGGTGTGACTGCTCATGTGAGTTTTCAGAACGCTGCGGTACTCGAAGCGTTTTTTACAAACGCCGCAGACGTGCGGTCGCATTACTGGCGCGATCGCGTCCAACCGCTCAATGTGGGTCGCGGAATGCTCCTCCCATCTGAGTACATCGGTGAACCGCATAGCGCAGAACGCGCACTCGTGTAGCGTGTTATCGTGCGTTTTCACGTGCGCGATCAATTCCGCGTTGGAATACAAAGTTTCGCTGCATACGTAACAGGGGTACTTGACTTTTTCGCCGTGCTTGCTCTCGGAATGCCGGCGCAGATCTGTTATACAACGATACGACGCTGAACAAGATTTACATTGGAAGACATCTGTAGATTTGTGATACGCAGCGTGCCGTTGCAGGTTAGAGAGTATCGTGTACTGCTGTAAGCAGATCGGGCAAGAAAAAAATCTCTCTTTTAGGTGCGTGTTTAAATGATTTGAGTATTTTAGAGGGGTCTTGAAGCTCTTAGGGCATAAGTCGCAGCTCAGGAGACCAGGGGAGTGTGTCTTCTTATGCGCGAGCAGCAGATAGTTGTGTGTGTATTTGGCGCCGCAGTGGCATACGAAGGGTGTCGCGACAGTATGCGCCTTGAGCATATGTTTTCGCAAGCCCGCTTTAGTAAGGATAGTCTTGCCACACATGTTGCACGTGAATATCTGCGTCTTGGCGACAACCTTCAAGCCCGCCAATTGCTCCAGTTCGACCACTTTCTGGGAGTCGGCTGTAAGCAGAAAATATCGTGGTTAAGAACCGTGGTTTAGAGAAAGATGCGGAATACATGGCGTGACTGGGATTGAAAAAGGTATGCTTCGGTGGTTTGGGCATGTTGAGATGATGTGTATAAGCAGGCTGTTACAGCAGCTGCCTTGACATAAACTTTTGCATAAAACCACGTTAACTCTTAAGGTTCTTTTGCATTCACCCTTGGTGATACAATTAATTATTTTGTATGAACATGAGAAAAATATACCTTTGTCTGGAAGAGACCACTCTATAGCGCTCGCATGTTGCTGCCTTTTACTTTTAAGGATTTGTTAGAAGAAGATTGAAGAGATTATGTATCAACGTTTTAAATTCAAGGAATGAAACCCGGTCATTTGGTAGATGTGCGTGGGGATCTCATCATCATCATCATATCAGCCGAAAGACGTCCAGTGCTGGATATTGGCCTCCCCCAAAGACGTCCACAATGACTGATCCCGCGCCACCCGCGTCCAGTGGACACCCGCGACCCTTACCAGGTCATCAGTCCACCGTGTGGGGGGCCTGCCCACGCTACGCCTTCCGGTACGTGGTCGCCACTCGAGAACCTTTCCGCCCCAACGGCTATCGGTTCTACGTGCTATGTGCCCCGCCCACTGCCACTTAAGTATAGCGATTCGAAGGGCTATATCGGTCACTTTGGTACTTCTGCGCATAACTTCGTGGAAAAATCCAACATATTATTATTATATATTTTGGCTATATGCCTGCGGGAATAGAAAAAACACCTGTATATAAACAATTGACTTTAATATCTTCGCCCCTTCTGAATGTTTTATTTATTTTAAATACATTTCCATGACAAAATAACAGATTTCAAGATACACAGGGTCTACCAATAATGAACCTTAACCTTATACAGGCTGTTTTTATTGAATTCCGTTAATTGCGAGGGTACAATCTTGAGATGAATTAAGTAATCTTCTATAACACACTAGTACCCCAATTTGTACCATTTCGAAGATATTCAAGAATTCATTTTCGTTAATTAACATCCCTAGTATCTATTTTAGCTATAAAGAGTTCGGTGACAGCTGTCAACCCAGTACATTTTATGCCATTATACGTCAAAGATGACATAATTTGTACTGGGTTGACAGCTGTCACAGGACTCTTTATAGCTAAAATAGATAGTATTATAAGATATTTTACACCACAATTGTGTACAAAACACGGGTCATAAAACAGAAAGCCCTCTCTCGCATATTTATGACCCTCGCCTGCGGCTCGGGCCTCAAATTTCTGCGATATCGGCCTTTCTTTGTTTTACAACCCTTGTATCGTAATGTACTAATAAAAGATCCTTAACAATTCAATAATGTTGACGTGCATGGTGCGTGTCATTCGAATTCCGAATTGTCAATTTGTCATACTTGACATTAACTTTTGCTTAACTCCACGGTGATATAATTATTTTGTATGAAAAGTAATATAAAAACATTTCATTAATTTTGTACTAAAGCAGTAACGCTGCTAACGAAAATTTCAAATTACGGGAAAAATTGCAAAATTTAATGCTCCGAGCAGGATTCGAACCTGCGACCTGCGACATCTGGCATACGCGGCCAATCGCTCTAGCCTCTGAGCTATCGGAACAACCAAGCTCGTCCACGAAATCCTTCACTAGTTCCCTATTACAACGCCTTAGGGAGGCGTACAGCGACATCTACCTTAGAAGACTTAGACTCCTATTAACGGCACCAACGTCTCAAATTACATTGAGAAATTGTCAGTAACGATGCGCCATCCCATACTAAACACTTCAATTTTGAAAAAATATATACGCTACTTCGTTTCTATGGCTATGCACAGCTATGTGCTTGAAGGAACGGAGATCAATAAAAACACCCTGAATATCAAGAATGGCAGGGCCGATTTTTATAATCTCATTTTTTAGATTTGTCTCCGCTCTGTAGTAGTCTACATGGCGCCTTACGGGATACAAACTGTGTGAGCATGCAAGCCAAACCAATTGACGTTTCCTTCTCATTTAAAAATTGTATTACTGTATAATAGCTTTTATTTATTGAACCGTGAGATCTTCGAAAAGACAGTACGGTTGCCAGTTTAACTATAACTACAGTTAGGTTAGGTACAACGACGAGCGAAACGAGGAGGAGTGTTAGTAGAACTGCGATCCTACAGCGCGCGAGCTGTAGGGTCGCCGTGCCGCTGGAGAGGCCGTCGAAGCGCCAGAACCGATTATTTTTCACGGAGTTTCGACGGAGCGCAGCTGTGCTGGGCTCCTATTTTTGGGCAGTTTGAAAATGTTCGGTTCTGGCGCTCCGCTGCTCGCGGCTCAAGCTCGCGCGCTGTAACATCGCAGTTCTACTAACACTCCTCCTCGTTTCGCTCGTCGTCGTACCTAACTATTGTGTAGAATTATTTTTCTTGCTACGATACTGCATGCAAGTCAAACCAATTGACGTTTCCTTCTCATTTAAAAATTGTATTACTGTATAATAGCTTTTATTTGCGAGAAAAGTTTTCAGAGATTTTTTAAATTTGAACAGATCTTCTATAACTTTTATACATTTTGGCAGCTTGTTAAATATTTTCGGCGCCATACCGATCACACTTCTGGAAAAGCATCGTTTTGGGAATCATTTGGTGTAATATTTTTATCACGTAATCGTAATAGCAGAATAACTTTTAAAATAACCCTTGGGTTACGAGTTTAAAAGTCAGACGGCAGTCAACTCTATAAAAACCTACGACAATTCTTGGGCTTACGTAGCGGATATTGTACTGGGATAAAGCTAGGATGATGATGGAATAATTGACGACATTTCAAATTTTTAAGTAGTATGAAATCTTAACTCATTTCGTTAATTTGGGAACAAGAAACCCCAAAATATTTTTTATTTTATTTTAAGCCATAAGTTTTCTAAATATTCACGAAAATGTGAAGAAAACCCATATTGTAGTAATGACGTCATTACTATGAAATTGTGACAGTCACAGCGGACAAAAAGAACAGCAGCTCAATTTCTTTAGTAAATTTGTCTTAGTAACAGTGCTTCTGTATGATTTGTTACGCTGTGACGCCTTACTTGTCACTTACTCTCTTTTAGAATGAGGAACTTTTGAAATAGATTTATTTATATGAAATTGGGATATTTTCGAGAATTTAAAAATGTGATTTTACTTAAGTTTTTATCCTCTATTGGATTACATCGGAAAAAAGCCTGCTTAAAAAAATGAAATGTTGTCAATTACGTTCTTCATAGTTAATAACAAATGTTTCTGAATAGGTTAAAATTCAAATTTCAGTAACTTACCTGCAAGGAGGGACACGGGTCCGCTGCGAACGCCTGACGTACCTACAACCATTGAATTGAAATTAAGTGAACATATAGGCTATATCATTTATATAACATCTCATATAGTATGGATTAAAGACGCAACGGATAGTTGTTTGCCCGGATACCGGATATCCGGCCTGACCATCTGCCGAATATTAGGCGGGCGGAACTATTCCTACATTTTGAGTTTTGCAGATGCGCTTCGTGCAGGTTTAGAACTATTTCGTAGTGAACGTTCGTACTTTTATTTCCTCTTTGTTAATTTTTTCCGCGAAATCCTACACAATAACTATACCTAACTAATAACAATCGTATGGCATTTATTTATCGAACCGTGAGATCTTCGAAAAGACAGTACGGTTGCCAGTTTAACTATAACTACAGTTAGGTTAGGTACAACGACGAACGAAACGAGGAGGAGTGTTAGTAGAACTGCGATCCTACAGCGCTCGAGCTGTAGGGTCGCCGTGCCGCTGGAGAGGCCGTCGAAGCGCCAGAACCGATTATTTTTCACGGAGTTTCGACGGAGCACCTATTTTTGGGCAGTTTGAAAATGTTCGGTTCTGGCGCTCCGCTGCTCGCGGCTCAAGCTCGCGCGCTGTAACATCGCAGTTCTACTAACACTCCTCCTCGTTTCGCTCGTCGTCGTACCTAACTATTGTGTGGTATTATTTTTCTTGCTACGATACTAATTTATCCGTTGAGATTTAACGAGATTGCGGTATGCGAACGCGGTCCGGGGTCGTCGTACCAAAAAACCGCGCGGGATAGCGGAGCGGAGGCGACGTGTGTAACATATGAACAGGGGTCGTACTTTTCGTGTCGGACGTCACGCTCCATATAGGTGATTTTAATTAGTCTTATTGTAATCAATCAATCATCATTCATTAATCAATAAACACTTTTTTACAATTATGTCCCTATTACAAACGCAATTTGCCTGTCACATCACAACTTATAAAGTACAACATTAGGTGATACTGCCAGTTTTTGTGATAGGTTCATGTGTAATACCAGATATTACCAATAATTAAAAAACCTAAGAGAGTTTAGTTTCATATTTAGATTCAACATTTCTATAACCTGCTTATAAATTAAAATTCTAAATATGAAAAGAAATCCTTAATAATCTTCGGATGCAATAGGTCGTATAAGAAAAAATACCATTATAAATGCATGATTAAATGATTGATGATTAAGTATTAATAATTAACATAACACCAATTGGAATCATCCTATATGCAGTGTGACGTCAAGTTTACGTCACCGGCACGAAAAGTACGACCCCTGCATATGAAGCAGTTTTCAATTTTTGCTATTTTTTTTACTTCTTTTTAATTCATTGCCGCCTCCGCCCCGAACCGTGCCGCGACCGCTCTGTGTGTTTTGAGCTTAAACTAGTTCGATTATGACCGTGACTGTTTTTTAGATTCCATTTTTTATAGTGTCCGACCGAAGTTTTGGTTTCGGCCTAAAAATCATGTTTCGGCCGAAGGTTCGGTTTCGGCCAAAAAAGTGCCGAACCTTTCGGCCGTCCCGAAACTTACATCATTGTACCTACTTTCTTGAATTCTAATTAGTCTTTCGAGGCTGGCTGATTGTGATCTGTTAAAATAAAGGATAAAAATATTATTTTAGTTAATTTTATGTCTAGTTTAGAAGCCGTTCGATTTAGTCATTCTCAAAGGCATGGGACAGGAGTTTGGTTGTTTTTCTTCAAAACTGAGACCATGGAGAACTTAAGTACTATGCTCGATGATCTTAGGTGGGCCTCTGAAGAAGTTGGTCTTAAGATGAACATGGCCCAAACGAATATCATAACTAACGTCCATGTACCTAGTACGTACTCCAGTTAAGATCAGAGACTCTACGCTCAAAGTTGTCGACAAATTTGTGTAATGTCCCTGAGCCTAGGACAAACGGTTCAGTTGGGCAAGTGCAGTTTCGAGGAGATCAATTGTCAAAAATGACTTGGCTGGGTGGCGTTCGGGAGACGCAATATCTTTTCTTCATGTATCGATATAGATATCGACCAGTGCGTGTTGCCATTGATGACCTATGGCTCCGAAAAAGGAGGGTCAAAGTCACTCAGAGGGCGATGAAGACGGCTATGGCCTATGCTAAAAGTTACTCTGCGAGATCTAAAAAATGACGATACCCGCAGAAGAATCAAAGTAACCGATATAGCCTGAAGGCTTTTCAAACTAAAGTGGCAGGTGCGGGCCATATTGCCCGGTGAACCGATGGTCGGTGGGCAAGCGAGTTCACGAGTGGCGACCACTTACCGGATGACGTAGCGTAGGAATGCCCCCACAAGGTCGCTGAGGCTTGAGGTGGGCTGATGACCTGATTAAGGTCGCGTGGTTCCGCTGAATGCGGGTAGCTCCTAATTGATTGTTTTGGCATTCTCTGGGGGAGGCCCATGTATGACATGATGCCCGCGGCTACATATCATCATCGCACCTCTCGCCATCGAGCTCATCACCACACCTTGGAGCCATTACGTTCTCGTACAGTACGTTTCAATAGGTACTTTATACCCAGAACACTTAGGTTGTGGAATGAGCTCCCTGCCGAGGTGTTACCAAAGGGCTACAGCATTGAACTCTTCAAAAAAGGCCTGAATAAGAGCCAGGATAATCTGGTCCAGTTCAACCCCACCAAGACACAAGTATACGCGTGCACTACGAAAAAAAACCCATTCACTGTTGCCCATTCCAAGACACAGCCCTCTCCATCTCAGAGAGTTATTGGGATCCTTGGTGTCAACATTTCCATCGACGTCTAGTTTCGGAGCCAATTAAAAGACAAAGCCATCATTGGCATCCAAAAAGCTGTGCTCAATAGAGCAAAGCGATACATCACCCCTGGACAGAGACTTCTATGATATAATTCACAAGTCCGTCCCCACTGAGTTTGCTGTCACCTCTGGGCGGGAGCACCTGGATACCAGCTTGGGCCTTTTGAATTGCTTCAGAGACGTGCTGTGTTAATCGTGGACGATCCCAAACTCACGAGCGATATTGAACCGTTAAGTTTAAGGAGAAGCTTTGCCTCCTTGTGCATGTCCTATGGCTTGTATAATGGCTTGTGCTCCTAAGAACTGTTTAATATGATGCCCACGGCCCCTTTCTACCATCGTACCGCTCGCCGTCCGCAGGGCATTCACACTCACACCTTAGAACCTAAATGGTCACGTACGCTACGGTTTCAAAGGAATTTCCTCGCTCGGAGGCTCTGGTTGTGGCATGAGCTCCCTGCCGAAGTTTTCCCGAGGGACTACAGGATGGAGTTCTTCAAGAAAGGAGTGTACAAAATTTTAAAGGGTCAGCAACGCGCATGTGCGGCAACGCGGCTACAGTGACTGTTTACCATCAGGAGGCGAGCCGTACGCTTGTTTGCCACCGATGTAGTATTTAAAAAAAAACTTGTTTATTTTATACCACCTACACGGAATATAGGTATTTAATTGATCATATGATTCATATGTCTAAAAAGAACGGCCTACTGACATTTTATTCAACGATTATAACACGTCTATAAAAGTTTCGGTTTCGGTTTCGGCCGAAACTAGAGCCAAAACCGAACCTTCGGTTTCGGTGTCGGCATAAAAACATGTTCCGGTCGGACACTAATATTTTACCCCAAAATCAAGTAAGTTTACCAAGTTGGGCTACTCGTTACATGGGTCAATCAACTTTTTCTTGCCCTTCAGCATTTTCTTCATTATTTTTTTACCGAGACATACATGTATATTTGATAAAATCTATATATTCTTATAGCCAGATAAACAGTCTATTTGAACATATATGTAACATCTCGCAGAACACATATTGAAGAAAACATGGTTGTCCAGGTGACAAACCACTATTTTCATACAAATTCGGGTGACACTTACGTCCGCTGGATAACCGGTGAAAATGAAGGTAAATGAATATTTTTTATTACCGTTGTCGTGTAGTTTCATTCTATAATGTATTAACTAATAAATGTAACAACAATCAACAACAGCTGAGATCGTATTTTCTTGGAAGTTTCTTTTAAACTGCAAATAAAATTGTAGTAAACGTGAGGACACTAAAAAGTTGATTCACCCACACGAGTCAAATGACATTTCGCAACGCACTATTTTAAAAGAGGTAAGGCACAGCGGAAATTCAACTCGCTTTGGATCAACCCAACTGGGGAACCCTTTCCTCTATCCTACACTCTTTGTTCTCGGTTATACATCCCTCGAAGCTCGAAGAAATCTTTCATTAATTAAATACATTTTTCAATTAGTAGGGGGGTTTTGAGCATGACATGTATTCTGTGTATTATTACCTTTCTTATTACTCAAAGAGTACATTTGAACGATATTAATAAAATAAAATTTGCTCAAACATGCAATGAAATATTGATGTTATGTTCCTTATAATAGGCTGCGAAGTATGACGTTTCAGGTGCGGCTAGGACAAGAGGTAGTTAATGGAATTTCATACAAATCTTGCAGGCCTAGGCCTGCAAAGTCCTCTTTTTAATTTCCATTCCACATAAATTTGTGGCACAGGCATCATGACATTCTGCCACTATGCGTATTAAAAATAAAACTTTGATTTTTTTGTTGTTTATTTCATTGCATGTTTGAGAAAAGCACTATACATACCTCGGCGGGAAATATGGGGTTGTCGGCCTTAGACCTATCCGTCTTCAGCCGGCAACCCCTTTTGTCCCGGCCTCTGTAGTAATGTACTATTATTATAATAGTAGTATATTAATGTATTATCAATAACGCCTATTTTTTATGTAATTAACTTATTTAATGTAATGTAGCAATACTATTATATTCAATGAAATATGTAATTAATAATGAATGTAAATGAATTATATGTGTACAAAACATAAATTAGCACGTAAGGTTCAACTGTCAGTGTTAATTTTTATCAACAAATAAATAAATAACTACCTCCACCTTACAGAAGACCACAGCAACAATAACACCACTACTTACTGCATCCTTAGGTAGTAATTACTACCTAAGGTAATTACTACCTGGTGTTCCTGGTGGTGAGTAAGGTCGCCAGAGCTCCCGAGGACGCGCTGTGTTAAGAGTGAGACACCTTGTCTCCAGCTGTCAACACAACGAATCCTCAAGTCAATAAAAGGTCGGCAGCGCACTTGTGATTCTTCTGGAGTTGGATGTGTCCGTAGGCCACGGTGTCTGCTTACCGTCAGGCAGACCGTAAGCTAGTTTGCCGCTGTCGTATTAAAAAAAACTATCTCTCCCCATTAGTGTGTATAATTTTTTTTTACTCACCAGTTGCAACTTTTACTGGAACAATATAACATTTCTTCAACGCGAGCGTGCCTGGGTTCTGCGTACAGCCCTTTACAATAACTGCACTCCCCTGGGTTACAAGTGATTGAGACCCACTTGTAATGCCTGGTACTTGTTCTACCACAGTTACCACTTCGTCAGCTGGCTCTTCCTTGACGATACCAGTCACAGGTAATTCGCTGTCATCATTATCACTTTCGATTTCTTCTTTGATATTGATTTCTTCAGTGAGCAACGTTTTATCTGACATAAAATATATAGTAGTGTATAGTAGCATATAAATATATAGTAGCATAATATATAATAGTTTTACACCACACCTTGCCAAAAAGCGCGTTTTTCCGCACGCTGTGCGTCCGGAAAATCCCACTTTTTGGCCAAGTAGTGACGTAAAATTGTGTCCAAAACACGGGTCGTAAAACAGAAAGCCTCTCGCATATATATGACCCTCGCCTGCGGCTCGGGCATCAAACATCTGCGATATCGGCCTTTCTTTATTTTACAATCCTTGTATCGTAAATAGCTATTATCTACATTAGGTTGATTTTTTTTATATTCGATGATGTGTTTTATTTAAATAAGTACAGAAACTAAGTAAAGATAAGTAGGTAATATTAAATAAAAAAATACAGGTTAATTATGATATTTTTGACAGATAGATCCACAGATCACCAATAGTAGGTATTGTACAGAGTATAAGATGGGATGAGGAATAATCAAAGTCATTTACTTTCAAGGCGGTTCTTGTTATTAATAGGTGTGTAGAACACTTATACACCTGCACCTAACCTAACCTAAAGTAGGTTTTTTGGTCCAAATACCTTTGCTTACAAATGTAATGTAAGGTGTCAGATTTTTGGACTTTGACTAGTAAAAATGATATGTCCCCTGGCTCTTATAATAATATAGCTCTTTTATTTCCACAAATAGACAAGTTCCATTTCAAAGCATTTGTTAGAATTGTTAGTTTTTTTATGTTCCTTATAATAATAATTATAATATTGGGGGACAATCTTACACAAATCGACCTAG
Organism: Notocelia uddmanniana; assembly: GCA_905163555.1. Lineage (NCBI taxonomy): Eukaryota > Metazoa > Arthropoda > Insecta > Lepidoptera > Tortricidae > Notocelia > Notocelia uddmanniana. The sequence goes on from LR991064.1 coordinate 1,477,353, forward strand.
TCCCAAACTAAGCAAAGCTTGTACTATGGGTACTAGACGACGATATACATACTTATATAGATAAATACATACTTAAATACATAGAAAACATCCAAGACCCAATAACAAATATCCGTGAAAAATGCACAAATAAATGCCCTAGCCGGGATTCGAACCCGGGACCTCTAGCTTCGCATGCAGAGTCACTACCAACTAGGCTAAACAGGTCGTCATATTAAATGTTAGCAGTTAGTTATTCATTTGTGGATCCCTTTCGGGTAAAAGCCTCCTCATCCCTCTTCCATTTATCCCTCCCAAGGCTCTTAAGTTAGCAAATTAAGATTTCCATAAATATTTATGAAAGAATTAATTAAACACACATTATGCACTTGACTAGTAAATGATTAGAAAATTTTGAGATCATCATGTACTCACATTGGGAGTGATTTCCTCCAAATGTTTGCCCCGTTACATTGGCCTCATTCATAATCTTTATTTCAATATCTTTAAATTCATCTGTTTTCTCCAATGTGTTATATGAATCACATTTAGTGTCAGTCTTTGGTATTATCATAACAGCTTTGCCTTGGTCTGAGTTGGAAGCTATATTTTTCTGATCTAAGTCTTTCGAGTCATCTGCTGGTTCCATTTTAATAGTAACTTTCATTATTGGCTGTTGCTGCTCTTTATCACGAACATTAGAATCAGAAGAAATTATTTGTGTCATATTTTCTTGTTCTGTTTTAATCTTTTTTAATTTTCTTGAACAGCTTTGTTCTATTGTTCCATTTATTATTTCAGTAAAATTTTCTTGTTTCATTATAACATGACTTTCCCCTTTTCTATTGAAATAATTACTATCTAATGTCATGGCAATATTATTCTTGTTTTGGGGTAGATTTGGTCTGTCCATTTTAACATCATTTTCCACATCTCCATTTAGAACTTTAACATCAGGAATATATTCTTCTTTAATGTTAACATGATAGTGATTATCTTTATCAACTTCTATTTTTACCACATTTTGTTCTGAAATGATAAATTATATGTGAATAGCCTTTCTTTACCTAGCAGATTTCTAGGCCTGATCCCAAAAGTGCCAAAGTGCACCTCCCCGGAATGTGACATCACGCAAGATCAGTGATCGTCATGTGGTGAGGTGATAGAAAATCGAGCAATTTGCTGTTTTGGTCTTGAAATACTGTGTTTTTATTCAAACTAGGATAATGAATTAAATTTATTTTAGGGCACTCTTGGCTCCTTTAGGATGCAACTAAGTCAACACTAAGAGTGAGAACTATTAAGAATGCTTGTATGAGAGTGATTGGACTCACCACTACACACAGCAACCGCTTTAGTGGCAGTGAGTGTGTTATCTGGCTCTGACACCTTTTTCTTTCTAGTGTACTGTCTAATGACCTGCGACACCAAACATACACAATACAATACAAATACTTTTATAAGTCATAGGCTGCATTAGGCATGGGCGACGTGGGAGGTTTTTGTACTAGTTAAAAACTGTGACCGCACTGACAAAATTGAAGGGGACAGCAGACGCCCCAAATAAATCTTGCCCATATAAAATTTTGGTTTTACAAAGAAAATAAACCAATGGAGATAAAAGAATAAAATAATGGTAGATAATTGGCAGTCATATTGCTGCAGAATTATTTCATCCAGGCAACCTGTAGGTAGTGGAAATGAACACAACAGTTGAATGATCCGCATTAAGAGGGCGCAGTACGCTCGGTTCTCCATACAAACGTATTTATGCTCTCATTTTAAAACACCATGCTAGAATAATATGAAACTTTGTATACACAATGGGATCCAGCATACCTAGGTCGGAAATTAGTTTCTGTTGTTAGAAATTGTAACAGAAAAAAAATACAGCGGTTTTTTTGTTTTTAACAGCTTGTATGAAAACCTTAATAATCATTTTATTTTTTCTCCATTACAATTTCAAGCAACAGAAACTAATTTCCGACCTAGATATGCCGGATCTCATTGTGTATACAAAGTTTCATGTTATTCTAGCATGGCGTTTTAAAATGAGAGCATAAATACGTTTGTATGGAGAACCGAGCGTACTGCGCAGTCTTAAACCACTTTATGAGGACATGTCGCAAATGGTTGCCATAACCTATGGATGTTCATATGCATGCTGACTTTTATTGAATTTCTGACACCTTGCTTTTCATCTATGTAACCAGTTCTTGTATACCGTTTAGTTTAATGTTTTGTTGTGGTCTCCAAAAATTGTATACATTCTATGATATCCCTGATGGGTAACCATTACAAATATTTGGCCGTTTTGGAATGCATGTCAAGATTGTCTATATATCCTGGTTGTCTATGGCAGCAGAGCATACACCAAGTTTCTAGGGATCTCTCTCTAGCCTTGTAACTGTCAGACTGTTACAAGGCTAGGGGGAGATCCCTAGAAACAGGCTTGTTGGCCTTCTCTAGACTTGATTTCTTTCTTTCTTCTAAGACTAGATTTCTCCCAGTGGACAGACTGGACAAGTTAGGACTAGGTAGCAAGGAACCTCAATTTTTTTATTGGAGTTAGGCTAGCTTGCTTAATGGTGAGCAATGGATGATGATTTAGGATAACACTAAGGTTAAGCTGGCTTTTTAGCGCGATTTAAACATCTTTTACTAATTAGTCCATTTAGAAAAAGACATGTAGCCTTGCGGTTGGATAGATTTTAAGGATATTATTCACCTTTGGTACAATCAACGGTGCTGCGTCTTCTGGCTCCTTTCTCATCTCTATAAGCCAGCGCGAAACCTCGGGCTCTGGCTTTATTTTGCCACTCCATCTCTTGAACCTCTTGAACCTCTCCATGTTATCACTTAGAAACCCTAGCTAGAAACTACACATATTCATAGTCACAAACCAATAAGAGATACCAAGTATAGTATGGGCTATGTGCATGTCAGAAACGTCAAACGTCAAGCGTCCCGGGACAGTGTCAAACTCAGAGGTGTCAAATAATGACACATGAATATTTTATTTATTTTAGTAAACGAGAAAGACCCCCTCACTGGAAAATTTACTGAAATCAATAAGAAAATAAATACAAACGAAACAAATCGTAGGAAACCGTTAAGAAACCAATAGGAAACGTGAAAGTCAATTTGACAGTTGTCCCCGGTAAGTACACAATTCTGCCATGGTGTGCGCTGCGAGCAGCGAGCATTTACGTTAGTATATATAATCTTTGCTGCCAAAGAGAATATAATCACTATGTTTGCTGCGAGGCTGCGATCGCCTAGCTTACCCCCACCACCTACTTCGCACATAGCCAATAGCACAGTTTAACAACATACAGTTGGGCAACGAATGTACTTGCGCAAAGCAACTGAGGGGGCAAGCGCGGGTGAGCGGGCGGCGCGGGCCGCCGACGCCAACTCGTTCAGTCTGCGTTCTCTAACATTCAAGGTAGGCGCGTACATGTTTTTGAGTTGAGTGATTGTGATTTTATTATTAAACCTCAACAACAATATTAAATAAAGATTTCATAGATTTCCTCGTGATGAGAGGTAAGTTTGTATACTTAATTTCGTTAATTACGTAGGTACGTAACTAAGCGGTAAGCGATGGAATAGCGTTGAATAGTCGCGGAATGAAAAGGTTCGTCACTTTTCGACCTCAACGACATTGAAATAGAGTTGAAAAGTGATTAACCTTTCATTCCGCGACTGTAAATATAATTTTTGTGTTTATACTTCGTAAAGTTTCAAGATAGCTGTGTGACGTCACAGCCCTTAAATGTAAACAGAAGTGCCGTGCGAGATGAATAAAGCAGTTTGTAGTTTCAAGTTCAAGTGTTGCCTTATTTACTAACGCCGCGACGTGAGTTTATGCTCAAATTGTTTATACGCATGCGAATAAATTACATAGTTAAATTTAATAATAGAAGACTTAAAACATCTAAAAACAAAATCTCACGTAAATATCTGGCTGTGCAACACATGTAAATAAATCATTGCATAATAATAACGTTTGTTTTATTTTCCATCTTGTGACAACCCTGGCACATCCGCGCGTGACAGCGTAAGTACTTACACGAGCGGCGGCGTCGCCCGACATCAAAGGCGTTTCACTACTGTAGGGAATATATTTGTAATACTGTGCCAATAGTGTATATAGTAGTCTTTGCACTACACTAACTGTCAAAATTGTCAAATATTCTCTGTGAAAAAAACGCACACAAAACTCTCCACACTACATTTACATATTCGTGTTTGCCATTCGCCTCGTCATTGGGGCCGTTTCATCATCATCATCATCATCATGTCAGCCGAAAGACGTCCACTGCTGGACATAGGCCTCCCCCAAAGACTTCCACAATGACCGGTCCTGCGCCACCCGCATCCAGCGGACACCCGTGACCTTCACCAGATCATCGGTCCACCGTGTGGGGGGCCTGCCCACGCTACGCCTTCCGGTACGTGGTCGCCACTCGAGAACCTTTCCGCCCCAAGGGCCATCAGTTCTACGTGCTATGTGGACCGTTTACACGGTTATTATTATCACACGATTCACTCATATCATGATTCGTATCACGTGTCTATTGATGAATATTGAAGCAAAATCCATACAATTTTGAAAAGCACGATAATATTAACACCCAGTATTGTTATAATATTAATTGTCTAAAGGGCCCCACAGGGGCCTGTTATACGGTTATTATTATCACGCGATACACTCATATCACGATCAATGAATATTGACGCAAAATCCAACTAATTTTGAAAACCGCGATAATATTGACATTCCAGTATTGTGATAATATTAAACGTGTAAGAGACCCCATTCGACGAAACAGTCACTATTATCACGCGATCCAGTCATATCATGATACGTATCAAATGAATATTGACGCGTATCGCAGAATCATGATATTATCGGAGCAAATCCGGATATTTTGAAATCCGTAATACCTAAGGGGCGTGGCTCCAATAATTCTGTTCAACTAAACGCATTTATATTATTTTGGCTAAGTATTCTTGAAGATTCTTGTATATATTGTCTTTGTACCTAATAAATAATTAATAAAAACGTATTTCTATAATATCACGATATTATCTGCCACCTTCTGTCAAATCTTGAGTGTTTTCGTCATCGCCACTGGGTTATTAGTTCATTGATGGAATGAATACTTTAATAACTTGTATTGAATCAATAAACTACACGTCCAGAAAAACGCCAGTCTTCGCTTGTTACCTGGACCTTTCGAAGGCATTCGATCTGGTATCGTATGACATTCTATGGAACAAAATTGAAACTGAGACTAGCTTACCAGGTGAAATCACTGCCATTTTGCAATACTGGTATGGTCACCAGAGGAATAATGTGAGGTGGGATGGCGCCTTATCAGATGAGTTTCAGTTGCAGTGCGGGGTGAGGCAGGGGGGGCTTACCTCACCACGACTCTTCAACCTTTATTTGAACGGGCTCATTGATGAGCTCAGCAGTACCAATATTGGATGCTACATTGATGGAATATGTATGAACAATTTAAGTTACGCTGATGATATGGTGCTGCTGAGCCCATCAATAGGTGCCTTACGTAAACTGGTGAGTATATGTGAAAGTTATGCGGTGGCCCATGGGCTCAAATATAATAGCAGTAAAAGTGAGATTATGTTTTTTAAAGCCGGAAATAAGACCTACTCTGACGTGCCACTAGTCTCACTCGCTGGAGTCAATCTGAAGAGAGTCACTCAATTCAAATATTTGGGCCACTGGGTCACCGATAACTTAAAAGACAATCTGGACATTGAGCGAGAGCGGAGATCGTTGGCCGTCCGCAGCAATATGTTGGCCCGCAGGTTTGTGCGATGTACGAGCGAAGTCAAACTCGCGCTATTTAAAGCTTACTGCGTTTCCTTGTACACGTGCGGCCTTTGGGTCGACTACACGCGGCGGGCGTATAATGATCTTCGAGTGCAGTACAACAACGCGTTCCGGGTGCTAATGGGGCTGCCGCGCTGGTGCAGCGCGTCTGCGATGTTCGCGGAGGCGCGCGCGGACGGCTTCGGGGCCGTCATGAGGAAGAGGTGTGCGTCGCTCCTCTCGCGTATGCGCGACAGCCCCAACCGCATTCTGAGCGCGTTGGCGTGCCGCTGGGATAGCCCGATGCTGGCCCGCTGGATTAGTGTGCATGCGCACTACTAATAGCAGAGGGCAAACCTTTTTAATATTGTATATGTTTTTTTGACGTGATAACGTCTTTAAAATCGTTTTAGTCGGGTGACATGTTCAGAAACTTGTGTCACACCAAAACCTCACGAGCGCGATCGCAGGTATAAGTGAAGTGCAAGTGAAGTAAGACGTTATTTACTAACACTTAGTTTCATAAGCAAACAATTGTATTTATTACTAACACGATATGGGTTCTATGCCTGAAATAAATAATTGAATTGAATTGAATTGAAATTGAATAAGGCGATAGAACAATATTTTATTTTTAAACCTCTGTTTCTCTCTTTTGCGAGCGAGTGAGAATAACATGTGTATGTACCAACATTGTGCCAAAAATATTTTTCTGAATGTTGGCATAGTTATAAGATCACAGAGTCATCATCCTCCTAGCGTTATTCCCAGTACAGTTGCATCCTGAAGGATGCCTGGGGTCCGCTACCTAATCCCAAGAATTGGCGTAGGCACTAGTTTTTACGGAAGCAACTGCCATCTGATCTTCCAACCCGAGGGGAAAACTAGACCTTATTGGGATTAGGCTTGTCAAGTTAGTAGGCAACTTGACTGTTAGAAGTTCTCAAGCCGCCTGGAGGCCTCTAACTTGGCTTAACGACTGCTATCGTAGACAGCAACCGGGATCAACGGCTTACCATGCCTTCCAAAGCACGGGAGCGCTCAGTTAGTAACCATTCAAAGCGGTCACCCATCCAAGGACTGACCTCGCCCGACATTGCTTAACCTCGTATACCGCACGCGGTACGCGGGCGCCGCTCGGCCACGAACGCTCAGTCAACCTAATACTAACGCTCGGTAATATTTGCTGTGTATGTGCCTTAACAATCGGACACTTTACGCTCGAAGTTTTAGACGATTACATATACCTAGGACAGACTGTCCAGTTAGGTAGGTCCAACTTCGAGAAAGAGGTTAATCGTCGAATCCGACTCGGCTGGGCAGCGTTCGGGAAGCTACGGCACATCTTTTCGTCCAATATTCCGCAGTGTCTCAAGACGAAAGTCTTTGACCAGTGTGTTGCCAGTGATGACATATGGTACTGAAACGTGGTCGCTTACTATGGGCCTCATAAGAAGGCTCAAAATCACCCAAAGAGCAATGGAGAGAGCTATGTTAGGAGTTTCTCTGCGTGATCGCATCAGGAATGAGGCCATCCGCAGCAGAACCAAAGTGACCGATATAGCCCTCCGAATTGCTAAACTTAAGTGGCAGTGGGCGGGGCACATAGCACGTAGAACCGATGGCCGTTGGGGCGGAAAGGTTCTCGAGTGGCGACCACGTACCGGAAGGCGTAGCGTGGGCAGGCCCCCCACACGGTGGACCGATGACCTGGTGAAGGTCGCGGGTGTCCGCTGGATGCGGGTGGCGCAGGACCGGTCATTGTGGAAGTCTTTGGGGGAGGCCTATGTCCAGCAGTGGACGTCTTTCGGCTGACATGATGATGTGTAAATGCCGCCCCCAATATATCAGTACTGAGTATTGCTGATAATACTGACACACCAGTATCATAAGTCATAATAACAATGTAACAGACAGACTAATGTTTCGTCGAATGACGAGGCGAATAGCGAAGACGACTGTGTAAATGCCGTAAAAATATTTGTTTGGCCTAGGTTGGCAGAACCTATTTTAAAAAATAGAATGAGCGGGAAAATATAAAATAAATAATTTTGATTGACGTGCGTGTCTGATTTGAATATATTGAATTCGCGAAATGAGAAATTGTGTTAGTAGGTTCAGCAGATTAAAATTAGTGCCTTACCTGTTATCTACGTATCTGCCTACGTACCTATTTCTTCGGGGGGTGCAGGTGAGTACTTATTTATCTTCATAGATATAGTGATCTAAGTTTTATTACATATTCTGTACTTTAAATTTAAGTTTTCTCTGTATTTCATATTACGCAAAATGTAATACTCTACTTTTTCTTTGTTTTAGTGCACGTAACTTATAAGTTCTATTTTTTAAGTTTTAACTAGTTCCCCGCGATACAGGCGAAGCCTAGTGCGGAGACCCCTGTCAATTATGTAACGAACTATGCTATTAAATAAACGATTATTATTATTATTATTATCTTATATCATTTTAAACAGGAGTCGCCATTATTAGTATAGGTACTTGCCCTTCTCCCAAAAAATTGGCACAATAATCGCAAAAATTATTAAAAAATACTTCATTAATCGGTTATAAGTCTGTCTCGAAATCGTTTTCGGCGTGTGAAGAGCTTCGTGAAAATACCCTTATCTGCTGTTTAGGGCAATAAAACGCAAGCAATAAAAATATACTTTATCAAAACAAAAAGATTCATGATAATTTCACATACTTACTGTAAGCATATTTGCTCTAAGTCCAATATGTCCAACATTGAATAAGTATGTCTACCTAAATCCTTTTATCAAAGTTGGCTGCAAGCCGTGGCCACTTTTGGCAGATTCAACTGGATATGATTAACTAATGTAATCTAATCATCATGGCACGCTTTGGGGTGGTTTTTCTTACCAATAGTCGGTTAATATTACATAGGCTAAACATAACTAGAAAAAACGAATATAAAGTCTACCGCTGAGTGACCGCTCGATGAGTTATATCAAAGGAAAATTAACATTAGATGAACTTAAAAATTCATTTTTTTTTGATTTGCGCATTAGCTCATATAGAAACATTCCCGAAAGAACATAACACGCTTGCTAAAAATGAATCGTTGAGCTCTAAATGTAAAATCTTACCTTTATCTCCATTTATGCACGAAAACTTGAGAGTTGGAGGCCGGATCAGGGTCCCTTTCACTCTTCTGTCATACACTATATGAGTAAAGGAACGGCACCACACGAAGTTCGGATTTTGAATTTCGGAGTAGACCCCCAGTGCAAAAATATATAGGTCACGGCGTGCAGTGCGATACAACCTACATGCATTTCAACAGGGCTCAACTTCGTGTTTGACATTTCGTATGAGTGCCTGCTTTTGTATTTGACAGAGCGTTGAAAAGGTTAATGATTGATTTTAGTAGTCTTTTTTATTTTGCACTAATTAATTGAGGTGAATGGATTTTTAATAACTAAATTACTAACACGTTTGTTAAGGACTGTGTATAAGTATAGGGAATGTATTGAATGGAATTACTGTTCTTTCCTTGTTATATAGCTGCGTCTCTAGGTTGTAAGTTGTAATTGACAAATTAAGCTTAATATGGGTTTCGGTCGATTTGTGTATGATTGTCCCCCAGGAAAGACGAAAGAAAGAAGGAGCATTACGATAAATCTAGTCAACCCGATTTTTAACAATTGCCAATATAAAAACACAAGGTCACGCAAACACAGTAACGCTTGGCATGTTTATTAAACTGCCCGGCTAGTATGATAGCTTATACCGTCACGTTTTATGTGACGTTTCAGTACATTTTGGCCATATAACGTGACGGTATAAGCTATCATACTAGCCGGGCTGGTGTCACTAGATTGTATTGCTCCGTCTATCTGTTCTTCTTGGTCTGAGGATTTTCTACTGTCCCCTAATATTTATTAAGAGTTTATTTCGAACTTTTTTATTTTGTCGGCCTGTTTAGCCTAGTTGGTAGTGACACTGCCTCCGAAGCTAGAGGTCCCGGGTTCGAATCCCGGTAAGGGCATTTGTTTCTGTGGTGAGCAGAAGCATTTGTTCCTGAGACTTGGATGTTTTCTATGTATTTAAGTATATATCTATTAAATATATCGTCGTCTAGTACCCATAACACAAGCCTTAATGAGCTTACTATGGGACTAGTTCGATTTGTGTAAAAAAAATTGTTTCCATAATAACAACCTACTTCTGCCCGGCTAGTATGATAGCTTATACCATCACGTTTTATGTGACGTTTCAGTACATTTTGGCCATATAACGTGACGGTATAAGCTATCATACTAGCCGGGCTGCTAATATAAAAGGGGTGAATATTCTTCATGTGGGATACCACATGAACTGTCAAATTATCTTCCAGCCGTTTCGGTGATACGCAGGCTCCTTCTATATTATCCTTTTTCTACGCATCACGTGAATATTGAACCAACATCCAACGATTTTGAAACCGCGATAATAAATACATTCCAGAGGGCCTACTCCAAACTTCGTGTCGTGCCGTCCCTTCCACTCTCGTGTTATACACTATATGACGGAAATGGACGGCACAATACAAAGTTCGATTTTCGAAGTTAGGAGTAGGCTCTCAGGCCAATTTTAGAGTGGAACGGGAACAACAGCTTAGCTAGCACGATAGCTTATACAGTCACGTTTTATGTGACGTTTCAATACAATTTTTTTTTTATTAAAAATGGGATGCTCTTGGCCTGCATCTAGCCAGGGGGCAAAGATGAGGCCGACGATGAAGCGAGCTCACCCAGAAGATGCCTATTCACTCGTGCCTTGAAAAGGTCCAGGTTATATGAACTCGGAAATACAGACGCCGGCAGAGAATTCCAAACCTTAGAAGTGCGCATTATAAAAGAAGATGCAAAGCGCTTGGTTGATGATCCTCCTATTTTATTCGGTCATATAAGGTGTAGGAAGTATCATGCTAGCTGGGGGTCCGACATATAAAATTTCCTCTAAGGGGTCCGGGGTCCAAGTGATATTTAGCTGCTAAAAATTAGAATCCAGTGTACAGTTAGCAAAGAAAGCGGCTTACCATTTTTGAGTCTAAAAGTGGTAGATAATTTCTTTACTGCATTGCATTACTCCTCCCGTAATTATGTACCGAAACCTTAATTCGCCGAAATAAGAGCATGAAGGATGGCGTTCAAAAGGTTAAGAACTGTGTAAATAATCGACTGCTGGAATCGTAACTATTTCTTTGACGCTTGACGCGGACAAATGAATGAAATGAAACAATCGTTGAAAAATAATGCACGTTTAATCACAGAGCGCTTGCGCCAAGTCAGTAACAAAATAAATTAGCACAACAACCATACACAGGAACTAACTACTTAACTAGTGCTACCTTATACTATCGCGCCGCGGGCGGGTACCATGCGCCGGCGCCGCGGGCCCTGCCCCACCAGCCCGCAGGCCCTGATTAAGTAATCAAGTGGCCGATCTACTTTTTCTTGTCTTTCCGTCCCGAGCAATGCGACATAATATTTAGCGCGAGCGAGTCATGGGACATAATATTTATTTAATTGGAGATCCAACATCTGTGATGTTACATAAGGCAGATAGACATAAGTAGATATAGGAAGCGAATTGTAGGAACTCACAGATAGTGTCAATGGTACTAATGTTACGCACCAACGTATCCACACATGGGAACAAAAACACGAATACAAATCAAAGATTTTTAAAAAGTTCCCGATTTGTAATAAGGAATACTTCCAGTTCCGGAATAATCCCTTTTCAAATAGGAAATATTATTAGTAACGGCATCACTATACTGTATTTGGATAGGTATAATCAAACAAATCCACGTGACCCGGCCAATTAGGTAATCAAGGCGTTTCGTATCCGCCATTCAATTAGATTGTGCTATTACACCATTGGCTGCATGAGCAGGGCACCTGGGTTAGTTTTACATTTAGCTGAATACGTATCCGAATAGAGTATTGGGTTTCAAAGATTAGGTATCAATTGGGTTCCTAATATCATTAAACATTAAAATGTAAATACAAATTGTTTATAAAATTACGGCAACGAGCAACAAGAAAAAGTGAATAAGCCTTACTGCCCCTTAGGCATCGGGGATTGTAAGCTAGTTTTCAGGTTCGTTTAATCAGGGTCTGCATCGCAACAATTCGCTGCTCTACCCCGCCCTTATGGAATGTAAAAGTATCATCATAATAGTCATAATTATCCTTTATAAATGCCCCATATAAATAACCTATCACAATTATGTCTTGTATCATTCACTGGAGAACTATTTTAGATATTCCTTATCTTTGGTTTCGTATTGTGAGTAACAATATAAGTTCAGACTGAAAAACTTATTTAAAATACACTTGGATTTTCATTTTAGATTTTAAAGATCAACTGGATTCAATTATTTATGTAAAGTTGGCTAATGGAACAATCTTAAACTCCAACACATGATCGCATCGATCGGATATTACTTACTAAACTATCTATGTTACATGTACACATGTATATAATATACCCCGGGGTACTAAATAGAGAGGCCTTACAAAAAATACCTGTCAAGTATAAATAGATATCGAAAGCCACGGGGCCACTCTATGGGGGCTCCGTGGAAACTTTCCGCTCGCTCCGAGCAATCGAGATTCACCATTTTTTTAAACTCCTTATCAAAGTGATAAAGATACTCACGATTCCTTCAGGAACCCGAGAAATAAATTCGACAACAAAACGTATATCAACATTAAGTCTTGTCGCTAAAACAAGATCGTAAAATTAAATATTCTCTTGTAACCTCCAGAGACCCAGAGTATAATTTTGTGTTTTTACTGTTGATTGTTCAGGTAAAGCTAATTAATTTACGAAATTTTACCAAATTTCGTACACTGGGTTCGAGGAGGATAAATAGTCTTTTCTGCCGCGTGCGGCGGCGGCTATCGGTCCGCCATCGATGCAGCGCAGGAAGCCAAGAAAGCGTTCTAGCATTTTTGAGTCTTAATGTACAAACAATAGAGTCGAGTTCGCTTTCTTGGCTACGTGCATCATCGGTGGACGCCGGGGGTGCGTGGCGGTTAGTGCGTCGCGAGCAGCTCGGAGACGTGGTCGGCGATGGCGCGCGCGGCGTCGCCGGCGAGGATGGTGCGGTGCGTGCCGGCCAGCTGCCGCGTGCTCAGCGCGCCCGCGCACACCGCCTTCAGCCCGTAGTCCTCGTCCTGCGCTACGTAGTTGTCGCGCGCCTTGAACAGCGTCACGGGCGCTCGCAGCCGAGACGAGGGCTTGTAGCTGTCGCCGAGCACCTGGTCAACAAACAATGTTAGTTTTTATTTCATTTTGAAACATTGTTCTAAAAGTGAGTTGCACCAAACTGTCTGTACACTGTGTGTCTCACAATTGTAAGCGTTGTTCGTAAAATTATATGGTATGTATCGAAAAAGTATTAGTTACGTTCATGAAAGAACATGGAAAACAAGTATATGAATAATGGCGATCCAGAAGAGGCCTAGGTCACAAGACCTTACAAACATTAGTGTGTAACAAAGTGATCATAAATATGTCAAACATTTGTTTGTAAAATAAAGGCTTAAATAAATAAATAAATGGGGAAGCATTGTGTTCAGGAACACCGCACTGAAAAAAAACAGTTCAACTAGAAGTAACCAAAATTATGCAAATTTTCAATAACTAATTTTGTTTACTATTAACCCTCAGTTTGCCAGTCCTCCGATTTAAGTTACTAGCAGCTAACAATTTTCAGTGTGTTGAGAGTGAGAGACCTGCAATGCAGCTAGAGATATATGCAAAGCACGATGTTTGTGTCATATAAAAAAAATACCAACCAGCTTGCGGTAGAAGCTGTGCGCGGCGCCGCCGAGCGCGTGGCGGTCTGCGCGCGCGCCGCCCGCCACGATCAGCTCCGTCACGCGCGCCACGCGCTCCTCCCAGCTCGCCAGCCGCTCCAGCTCGCTCGCCACCTGTCCAGTGTCCACCCATACAAACATTACAAGCATGCCAACGAAAACAATGCCTTCTTTCAAACGCCCTACCAACAGACTGGACCCGGGTGTGTCCTAAAACTACGATCGAGACCACCGGGGGACGTGCAGCAGCATCCCCACAGTGCTGTGGAGATACTGCGCTCGCCAACCCGCATGCCAAGTGTGGCGATTATTGCATTTACCCCCCCCCCCCTCATGAAGTTGGGGGAGGCCTGTATCCAGCAGCAGACGTCCTTCGGCTCATATGACGATAACTAACAGATGACAAAACAAAAAGGACTAATTTTTAGATATATCATTCTTGAATACACTATATTATTGTTTCTCTGATTATGGTGACTATAGTTGAAACTGCACCATCCTGCATCCAGTGAACTCCCGCGACCGATACCAGGTCAACCTGGCCTTCACCTTGTGGAGGGCCTACCCAAGTTGTGCCTTCCGAACGCGGTCGCCATTTGCAAACATTTCCGCCCCAACGACCGTGCAATGTGCGACCACTGCCACTAAAGTTTATACTTTTATTACTATATATTTTCCCGCTCATTCTATTTTTTAAAATAGGTTCTACCAACCTAGGCCAAACAAATATTTTTACGGCATTTACACAGTCGTCTTCGCTATTCGCCTCGTCATTCGACGAAACATTAGTCTGTCTGTTACATTGTTATTATGACTTATGATACTGGTGTGTCAGTATTATCAGCAATACTCAGTACTGTGTATTGGGGGCGGCATTTACACATCATCATGTCAGCCGAAAGACGTCCACTGCTGGACATAGGCCTCCCCCAAAGACTTCCACAATGACCGGTCCTGCGCCACCCGCATCCAGCGGACACCCGCGACCTTCACCAGGTCATCAGTCCACCGTGTGGGGGGCCTGCCCACGCTACGCCTTCCGGTACGTGGTCGCCACTCGAGAACCTTTCCGCCCCAACGGCCATCGGTTCTACGTGCTATGTGCCCCGCCCACTGCCACTCAAGTTTAGCGATTCGGAGGGCTATATCGATCACTTTGGTTCTGCTGCGGATGGCCTCATTCCTGATGCGATCACGCAGAGAAACTCCCAACATAGCTCTCTCCATTGCCCTTTGGGTGTCTTTGAGCCTTCTTATGACGCCCATAGTAAGCGACCACGTTTCAGTGCCATATGTCATCACTGGCAACACACACTGGTCAAAGACTTTCGTCTTGAGACACTGCGGAATATTGGACGAAAAGATGTGCCATAGCTTCCCGAACGCTGCCCAGCCGCGAGTCGGATTCGACGATTAACCTCTTCGAAGTTGGACCTACCTAACTGGACAGTCTGTCCTAGGTATATGTAATCGTATACAACTTCGAGCGTAAAGTGTCCGATTGTTAGGGGAGTTGGTGCGACATGGACATTTGACATGATCTTCGTCTTGTCCATGTTCATCTTTAGACCAAGTCGCTCGAAGGCTTTACTGAGGTCATTGAGCATTGTACTTAAATCCTCCATGGTCTCAGCCAAGACTACATCTATATACATCATAATGCGAAGTAAACAATGACCTTAGCGGCGTCGAGGTCCTGGAAGACCTGCGCGAAGTAGGCGAGCGCGTCGGCCTCGTCGGACTGCGGCGAGCGCGCGCCGCGCTTGTTCTTGCCGCGCGTGGTGTGCGCCGCCACGAAGGCGGGCGAGCCGTCCACCAGCACCAGCCGCGTCTCACACCCCTCCTTCTCCAGCTGTAGCGCCATCTCGAACGCCACTCCTGGAGAATTAAATATAATTGTTCCTTATTTAAAAACTAAGCGTACATAAATTATAAACTAAAAAAATTACAATAAACAAGCCATCTTTGGATTTCTAATAAAAGTTTTTTTTTTATTTGTGGTCCGAGCAGGATTCGAGCCGGCGTTATCCTGGCATACGCAGCCAATCGTTCTAACCAACTGAGCTATCGGAAAAATCAAGCTCAGGCACGAAATCCAGGATGTCGCAGGTTACAATCCTGCTAGGACTCGGAGCACAATTCTTTTTTTAATTTCCTTTAATTACAATTTAAAATTTTGTTAGCAGACGTTACTACTTAATTGACGCCTTACTTGTCAGATATAATTATGATGATATCAATTACACAGAAAAAAACTGCTTTTATAAATTATTTCAATATTGAAAATAAAGTGACATAATAACCTGCGCCGAAGGAATATCCTAGGTGAACGGCGGCTGCGCTGAGCGCACATGCTTGGCGTGGAACCGCGCGACATGTCCGATGACATGCTCGATAGAGGCGCGGAGCTCGCGCTCTGTAGTCCATTAAGAGGGCGCAGTACGCTCGGTCTGGCTCGGTTCTCCATACAAACGTATTTACCCTCTCATTTTAAAATGCCATGCTAGAATAACATGAAAATTTGTATACACAACGGGATCTCTATATATCTAGGTCGGAAATTAGTTTCTGTTGCTAGAAATTGTAAAAGAAAAAATATACAGCGGTTTTTTGAGTATTTTACGGCTTGTATGAAAACCTTAATAATCGCTGTATTTTTTCTCCATTATAATTTGAAGCCACAGAAACTTTGTTCCGACCTAGATATGCCGGATTCCATTGTGTATACAAAGTTTCATGTTATTCTAGCATGGCGTTTTAAAATGAGAGCATAAATACGTTTGTATGGAGAACTGAGCGTACTGCGCACTCTTAACACCGATCGCTATGTATACAAGTGAAAATAAAACGGCTAGCATACCTGCGCCGAAGGAATATCCGAGGAGCGTGTAGGGCGGCTGCGGCTGCGCAGCGCGCACGTGCTTGACGTAGAAGCGCGCGAGCGCGGCCATGTCGTCGAGCGGCGCGGCGCTGGCGCACTGCAGCCCGTACACCGTGCCGCGCACGTGCGCCGCCACGCCGCGCAGCAGGTCCACCACGCCCTCGATCGGGTGCACCTGAAAGGAAGCATAATAAGTCTCGACAACAAAATCTATTTTAGACTCTAACCCCCTTATTCATAAACGTCCACCAAGCCTCTATTAGTTAACAAGCCGTTAAAGTTGGTTTGTCCTTATAATAATATAAATAATAATATTGGGGGACAATCTTACACAAATCGACCTAGTCCCAAACTAAGCAAAGCTTGTACTATGGGTACTAAACGACGATATACATACTTATATAAATAAATACATACTTAAATACATAGAAAACATCCAAGACCCAAGAACAAATATTCGTGAAAAATGCACAAATAAATGCCCTGGCCGGGATTCGAACCCGGGACCTCTAGCTTCGGAGGCAGAGTCACTACCCACTAGGCTAAACAGGTTGTCACTTTGACATTTATGTTAGTGAGAAAGGGACAAAACAACTTTTAGTTAACAGTGGTTTGTTAAGTTTTATGAATAAGGGGGTAAGAGTCCATTTTTGTTAGTACGAGTACGTAGATAACATAAAAACGCGAAAGTAAATGTTAGCAGGCAAAATTCCAAATTATTTACAAGAATTATCTTTTGTAGTCAATGAGAAGTTCTTATTCTTAATTTTAACGGGATTGCATATAATTTGGAGCTACCTATTTATTTTGTATAATTGACGTTACTTCCCGTACATATTTTTAAATTTATAATTACTTAACACGGAATATTCTGTGTATTTTTAATGTCCATTTCCTTGATGAAATTATCTACCGTGTAGTATTATATACCGTGAGTATATACCACCATATATGCTAGATATCACTTCCATGATCTACGGTTCCACCGAAATGCGTCTCTTTAATTTTTTCACACCTCAGGTCCGATCCAACAATTAAATATATTATCTTATTCGGTACTTTTTTTGTCGACATTCTATGTAATGTTATTTACAAAATGTAACGCTTTGTAATGACTGTTTGTACCAAAATAAAGAGAAAAAAAAAAATCTCGTTATTATAGTTGACATTGTTTGTTTTATGAAATCGTACTAACAATTCCGATCCCTTGTCGGAAATACATACTCACATATGGAGTTCTGATTGGCATTTATTATTCAAGAATGCTTAACCGGGCTAATTGAATTATAATATTTTGAATTAAATTTAACTAAGATACGTTACAACAAAAACAAACGAAAAAATAACTTAAATACCTACACATATTGTGTAGGTATTGACAATTTGATTCTTGACTAGGCTTAAGCTAGTCTTAAGTATTATTGTTATTTTTTTTTGTATGGGTTTAATTTAGTTTTGACCGATTAAAATCATATCAGTAAAAAAAAAAAAAAATTTTGATTCTTATTTCTATTTTTATTCCTTATTATTGACGATCATGATAAGGATTTTTATAATATTGACATATTCACAATATTCTAAACTGTGATAAATAAATCTAAACCTATTGTACTGGAAAGGAACAAATCTTACCATGAATATGGGCCTGTCGTCGGGGTTGGTGGGCGGCTGCGACGGCAGCTTAACGAGCACCTGCTTGGGCATGAGCTCGCCGAAGGTCGCGAACTGCACGAGGTCATCGGCCGGCGCGGGCGCCCCGTTGGGCGGCGCGTCGCCGCCCATGCTGCGCAGCTTGCCGAACGTGAGCGCGCGGATCTCCTGCACGCCGAGCAGCACGTCGTACCCGCGCTCGAGCGTCTGCTTGATCTCGGCGCCCATGAGCGAGTCCATGCCCAGCTCGGCGAGGTTCGCCGACTCTGACACCTTGCTCGGGTCCTTAATACCTGGGGGCGAACAGAGCGTTAAGACGGCGAAACGATAAAGCGCATGTAGGTATTCAACACATTTTAAAACACTGCACAGTGCACACTGTTCAGAATTCACCAACCAGAAACGGATCATACACAGTTGAAAAAACAAATTTTGTTTTAAGTTTTAGGTAGTAACGGAGCCATTTCATGATTTCATTCAGTGCAGTAGAATTTAAGTAGTAAAAAAACCGGCCAAGTGCGAGTCGGTCTCGCGCACGAAGGGTTCCGTACCAGAAATAAAAAATATGTTTGTTGGATATTATTTTTATTTTATTTTTAGTATTTGTTATTATTGTGGCAATAAAAATACAACATCTGTGAAACTTTTAACCTCCTCCCTATTACGGTTCATGAGATACAGCAAAAAACGCCAACAACTACCTACTTTGTTGTATGGGAGCCCCCCTTAATTATTATTATTATTTTGATTTTAGTATTTGTTGTTGTAGCCACAATAAAAATACATAATCTGTCCAATTTTCCGCAATCGAGCTACTACGGTTCTTGAGATCTAGCTCGGCGAGTGGTAGCCACGAAAAAGGGCTAAACAATCACGTTTTTTGTATGGGAGCCCCCTTAATTATTATTATTTTGTTTTTAGTATTTGTTGTTATAGCGGCAACAGAAATACACAATCTGTGAAAATTTCAATTGTCTAGCTATTATGGTTCTTGAGATACAGCCTGGTGACAGACGGACGGACGGACGGACAGCGAAGTCTTAGTAATAGGGTCCCGTTTTTACCCTTTGGGTACGGAACCCTAAAAACCAGTTTTTGCTTAAAATTTGGAGTGATGTTTAAAACGATATTTCTTAAAGAAAAATCTATAAAACACATGAAAATGTACCAGGCTTGCAATAGCCTTGTACTGGATAGAAACGAAAAGAATATGTCAAGATGAGTTTCAATTCACGCAGACAATAATCTACATAAATATATGAACGTTTTCAACTGCAATATTTCGAATCATAAACCGGTAGAAGTAAGTTGCTTACCGAGAATGTTGGCAACAGCCTGAACGAGGTCCTGCGTGGGTTTGTCCGCGGCGCGCCGCTTGTCGGCGAGCACCACCGACGACGCCACGGCGTGCGGCAGCGCCAGCAGCGTGCCCAGCGTGCCCAGACACGACGCGATGCGTTGCGGCATGGTACCTGCTCCAGAAAAGTTCAACATTTATTTATTGATAACAAGTAAATTTTTGTCAGCCGAATGACGTCCACTGCTGGACATATGCCTCCCCAAAAGACTTCCACAGCGACCGGCCCTGATGGCTGATGAAGTAAATTTTTAACAACAAACACCGACTCCAAACTTTGACAGACCCCATCCTCCTGCTATATAATTTGAGGAGTTCCCTCAATTTTTTTCAAGATCCCGTCATTAGCAGACTTGGTGACAATGTGAACAACTAGAAAACATAACATTTCAAACAAAACAAAGGTTTTTTAAAATCGGTGCACTAGTCTACGAATAATCGGTGAACATACATAAAAAAATATTCCGACGAATTGAGAACCTCCTCTTTTTTTGAAGTCGCTTAAAAATACACTATGTGGCATCACTAAACTAATACATGCACAGGATAATCTTAGTTAACATGGGCTGTGTTCCGAATCACACTTACAACGCTCACAACGCTTACAGTGCTGGCGGCCGGCCCGAATCAGTAAGCGCGCTCAAGGCCGCGTAAGTGGTGTTTTGTTTCGGACCAGTCATGAGCGTGTTTTCTGTCATGTTTATGTCAACGTCAACTGAATTTGAATTTTGAGTTCGTCAATTAATCGTAGTAGAAAATTCTGGGCTGGGTTTTTGATTTGTAGAAAATTGAAATTAATCGCAATCTGCAACTAACTAATATAAAACTAACTAACTAGGCTGACACAACGACCCAAAATGAGTATTGGCTTCCGAGACAAGAGCACGCCACTTTTCTCGGTCCTGCGCTATTTTTCGCCAGCTTGCACGGGCTCCAAGCTCACACAGGTCCTCGTCCTCCAAATCCTTGCAGCGATACTTGGGGCGATCCACATGACGCCGTCCGGTCGGTCGGCCCAAGTTTGCTCTCTTCACCTGTCGATCTTCTCCTATCCTCTCGAAGTGACCAAGCCAGCGAAGACGATGCGCTTTGGTTTCACCTATAATATTTGGTTCGGCCACCAGCTCTTCTATTTCGGCATTTTTACGTATCATTCAACTCCCATCGTCTCTTTTCACTGGTCCCAGGATTTTTCGGAACACCTTACGTTCTCCTCCTAACAGGCTGTGCTCCTCCCTAACTGTTAGCGTCCAGAGTGCCTACCGCGAACTTCGAAAATCGAACTTCGTATTGTACCGTCCCTTTCCGTCATTTAGTGTATAACTCGAGAGTGAAAGGGACGGCACGAGACGAAGTTCGATTTTCAAAGTTCGCGGTAGGCACTCAGGCCTCACACCCATATAAATTAAGATAGGATTGCGGTCTTATATATCCGAAGTTTAGATCGTTTACTGAGGAGCTTGGACGCCAACAATTAATATTTCTGTTATTTTATTTTGTTTGTTTCGCTTGTATGTAGTTTGTTTGTTTTTTTTTGCGCTAGTAAACTTTTTTCTTCTTCTTCTTCTAATTTGGACACTCCCTTGTAAGAGATTTCTTTCTCCTACAATTGGACTTCTCGTTTGGCACGACTGTTTCTGAAACGCATGTGGAGGTATTCCGTCTTCGATGATTAATCCTGTGCCCCACTTTTGTTGCTTCTTGTTCCAGCATTCTCGCCGAAATTTCCACCCCTTCTCGGTTTTCACCTAGCAAACCAAAGTCTTCTACGTAGACGTGTAGAAAGCATAGGCTGATAGAGTTAACATTAACACTATCAGCCTATGTTTTCCGTTTAGTTCAATTCCGGAATCCTGTGAAAGCAGTTTCCGAACGACATGTTCCAGGACCAAATCGAAGAGCATGGGAGATAGTGAAATAAATGATCATTATTATTATAGTAATAAATAAACGAATATAACTTCAATCAATCTTTGTGTTTTATGGCCCCATCGATATTGTCGATGACTTGTGAAGTTTTAATTTTTCGCGCCTATAATGAGATGTCATAACGTGTCAAACGTCAACTTGACGTTTGCGCTCAAGGTGCTTACGGCAGGCTGTGTTCCGAATCACGCTCACAGCGCTGTGAGCGCGCTCACGGTCGGACCGATTCACGCTCACAGCGTTTACACGAGATGTCGTGACGTCATTGATGACGTCATGGATGGCGCTCACGGTGCTCACACTCCCAGCCGTAAGCACCTTGAGCGCAAACGTCAAGTTGACGTTTGACATTTAATTTTAGGCGCGAAAAATAAACTTTACAGTTATATTAGTTTATTTATTAGTTTTTTTGTACTTTGTCGGTAGCAAACAAGCGTACGGCCAGCCTGATGGTAAGTGGTCATCGCAGCCTATGGACGCCTGCAACTCCAGGGGTGTCACATGCATAACCAACTCTTTAAAATTTTATATACTCCTTTCTTGAAGAACCCGATACTGTAGTCCTTCGGGAAAACCTCGGCAGGGAGTTCATTCCACAGTCAGAGCGTCCAATGAAGAAAATTCCTCTGAAACCGTACCGTACGCGACCATTCAGGTTCTAAGGTGTGAAGATGAACTATTCCCTATGCTCTACAATTTGGTCCTGGAACATGTCGTCAGTTTTATATTAGTTCGTTGCAGATTGCGATTAATTTCAATTTTCTACAGATCAAAAACCCAGCCCAGAATTTCATACTATGATTAATTGACGAACTCAAAATTCAAATTCAGTTGACGTTTGACAGTAAACACGCTCATGACCGGTCCGAAACAAAACACCGCTCACGCGGCCTTGAGCGCGCTAACTGATTCGGACCGGCCGCCAGCACTGTAAGCGTTGTGAGCGCTGTGAGCGTGATTCGGAACACAGCCCGGAGTGTGAGCACCGTGAGCGCCGTCCATGACGTCATCAATGACGTCACGAAAACTCGTGTAAGCGCTGTGAGCGTGAATCGGTCCGACCGTGAGCGCGCTCTGAGCGCTGTGAGCGTGATTCGGAACACAGCCATGGATTTTTGGAAGTGGCGCCATCTGTCTTCCTAAAGGGTGAAACTTTGGTTGCCTCAACTTATTTAGGTTCCTGAACAAGGTGGCTTGCTTTCATCATAAAGTGCAGATTTTTGGATAAAAAATTATCATACGACTATTTCTTCTTTCCTTAAGAGGGCGCAGTACGTTTGGTTCTCCATACAAACGTATTTATGCTCTCATTTTAAAACGCCATGCTAGAATAACATGAACTTTGTATACACAATGGGATCCAGCTTGTCTAGGGCGGTAATTAGATTCTGTTGCTTGAAATTATAATGGCGAAAAAATACAGCGATAATTAAGGTTTTCATACAAGCCGTAAAAAACTAAAAAACCGCTGATTTTTTTTTCTTTTTCAATTTCTAGCAACAGAAACTAATTTCCGACCTAGGTATGCCGGATCCCATTGTGTATACAAAGTTTCATGTTATTCTAGCATGGCGTTTTAAAAAGAGAACCTAAATACGTCTGTATGGAGAACCGATCCACACCGATCGTACTGCGCCCTCTTAAACGAGATAAGTTTATCTAGGTCTTCCTCTACCTCTCTAGAGAGGTACAGTACGGTTATGTAAAACAAATTATAATAGCGTGTTTGTTCTTTCATTACATTTTAAACGTTATTCTGAATGATTAATTCGGGTATCCTACAAAGCCTCCAATGGGAAATAAATATATAAATATAAATTAATCATTCATGTATTATTGTGTAGTTTATCTTCATTGTTATAAACAAAGTATACAGTAAGCATTTATTATTATTTAAAAATACACAGGCTGCTAGGAGCTGCTGCATGTTAATGTCCGCTTGTGTTTCGCACTGGTACTTAAATATTCGTCCAGTCTATTATTAAGAGAGTTTTTTTATTCTTACTTTTATTGGAATTTAGTAAGCTATTTTTATGACTGATATGTTGTAGTATCATGTCTACGTAATTACTAAATTGATTCGTAAACAAATTGCTGTACTTTTCATACCAGTGAAAATAAAATGTCCGGACTTACCGCCGACCTCCGTGTCCTCGCTGCCGTGCATAGCCGTCATGATGAGGCCGACGTCGCCGACGGCGCCCCACTGCACCGCCAGCGCCGGCAGCCCGTCCGCCTGCCGCTGCTCGCACAGCCGCTCCATCGCGCTGTTGGCGAGCCCGTAGTTGCTCTGCCCCGCGTTACCGCGCCCGCACGACACGGACGAGAATGCCACGAAGTGCTCCAATTCTGGCGCCAACTCGCGCGAGGCTACGTCCAGCGCGCGTGTTCCTGTACAGGGAATTGTTATGATCTTATTGACATCGTGTCAAGATTCACGAAATTTTCAAGAAAAGCGCTATACATACTTGGACCGTAATTATCCTCCCTGGCCTCGTATTATAGCTACTTACATACTCAGCCAGGAAAGCTTATTTACTGGTCGCTGCAGTAATGTACTACGTCATGCAATACGCAGGTATACTTAGAATCATTTGAATGGACTGAATGTATCAAGTTGATATTTTCAAAAAGCGACTTTACTGTCCATGCAATAGGGTTCCAATTGTAATGGTAGTTATTTTAAAGTCGGACATTTTAAATAATTCAACTATACTGACCGTCAATCTTTGGCTTAGCGCAAATGCGGAAGTCCTCCGGGGTCTGGTTCTCGAGGAAGGCGTCTCGCAGCACGGCGGCGAGGTTGAAGATGCCTCCCACCGGCGCCGCCGAGGCTGCCTCCTTGAGCAGCGCGCGAGCTCCCGCCTCGGTCGTCGCGTCCGCGGTCGACACTAGCACGCGGATGCCCTTCTCACGCCATCTGCCATGTACAAGCGATAGGTTATTCTCTGGCTCCCAAGACATGAACAGGTCACGCCTGAATTCCCAAAAGGTATAGGCAGAACACGTGAAATTTAATCCATTCGAGGCAAAGCAACGCTACGTTGTGCTACTCCGTAGCACGTAGGGGCGTTTTATTTATTTATGTACGCTAACAGACCGGCCACGACTTGCGAATTTATTGCATTTTTGTCTGTTCATTGCACGATCGAGACGCGCATCGCATTGCGTTTGGGATCACACGCAATAAATGTATTAGGAAAACCGCTGCCGCAGTCGCTCGAAGTCGAAGTCGTACTGGGGCCGTAAGGAGCGGAAATAGCACGTAGCGCCATGGTTAATATGCGAGTCATTTGCTTCGAATGGATTTTCAGTACCACTTTTATCAATTATAGGTTTAGAAACGGAGAAGATGTGTTATTGCTGTGATAAATTTGCTAACATATCTAATAAAATTTATACTTAATAAAACCGACTCCACCGTTGGTCTAAGGATGAACATGGACAAGACGAAGATCATGTCAAATGTCCATGTAGCACCAACTCCCTTAACAATCGGACACTTTACGCTCGAAGTTGTAGACGATTACGTATACCTAGGACAGACTGTCTAGTTAGGTAGGTCCAACTTCGAGAAAGAGGTTAATCGTCGAATCCGACTCGGCTGGGCAGCGTTCGGGAAGCTACGGCACATCTTTTCGTCCAATATTCCGCAGTGTCTCAAGACAAAAGTCTTTGACCAGTGTGTGTTGCCAGTGATGACATATGGCACTGAAACGTGGTCGCTTACTATGGGCCTCATAAGAAGGCTCAAAGTCACCCAAAGGGCAATGGAGAGAGTTATGTTGGGAGTTTCTCTGCGTGATCGCATCAGGAATGAGGCCATCCGCAGCAGAACCAAAGTGACCGATATAGCCCTCCGAATCGCTAAACTTAAGTGGCAGTGGGCGGGGCACATACCACGTAGAACCGATGGCCGTTGGGGCGGAAAGGTTCTCGAGTGGCGACCACGTACCGGAAGGCGTAGCGTGGGCAGGCCCCCCACACGGTGGACTGATGACCTGGTGAAGGTCGCGGGTGTCCGCTGGATGCGGGTGGCGCAGGACCGGTCATTGTGGAAGTCTTTGGGGGAGGCCTATGTCCAGCAGTGGACGTCTTTCGGCTGACATGATGATGATGATGAAAACCGACTCCTATTAACTACAGAAAATACCGAAATCACCATAATTACGCGTGTCTATCAAATTTGAGGAGTTCCCTCGATTCCTACTGGATTCCAATAAGAATTATAGCGGGAAACATACATACATAAAATTAAAATAAAAGACTCAAACTTGCAGACGAACTGAGAACCTCCTTCCTTCTATTGAAGTCGGTTAACAACACAAGAATAAAAAATAAATCCCAGTTAACTCACCTGCGGATGCACCAGGCCTGGTAGCCGGTGCGCACGCCACTGCGAGAGTTGAACACGAGCGTACGCGCACCGTGGGTCGTCAGCCACTCGCCCAACTCTAGACCGAAGCCACCCAGACCACCTGAAAACAAAACATGAGCATTAAAGCCTTTTTTACACATGTAGGAAACTCGTATGCAAGTTTGACTGCATCGGGCGGTTTGGCAGATCGATTGAACTCATTATAACACGGTACACACGGTAACCCGCAATGTAATGAATCTCGCATACGAGTTTTGTATGCCTTGCCTGCGGAGTTATGGGCAAAGCACAGTGCACGCGGTGGAAATCTCACAACTCGAAAAAGCGACGCGGCAGATCGATTGAACTCATTATAACACGGTACACACGGTAACCCGCAATGTAATGAATCTCGCATACGAGTTTTGTATGCCTTGCCTGCGGAGTTATGGGCAAAGCACAGTGCACGCGGTGGAAATCTCACAACTCGAAAAAGCGACGCGGCAGACTTAGTCGGCGATGGCGGGACGGATTCGCCCTCATAAATCCCTATGTTGTAAAACTTGTAAATTTAATTAAAATCGCAAGAGCAAACGAATAAATATACAAATGTTGCTCGTTCTCGTTAAGAGTCCGCAGGAAGCTCGGTTCTTCATACAAACGTAGTTTCACTCTCATTTTAAAACGGCACGCTGGGCTGGAATAACATGAAACTTTGTATACACAATGAGATCCGGTACATCTAGGCCGGAAATTAGTTTCTGTTGCTTGAAATTATAATGGAGAAAAAATGCAGCGTTTTCATACAAGAGCTAAAAATTTCGAAAAGCTCCCTGTATTTTCTTTTCTGTTACAATTTCTAGAAACAGAAACTAATCTCCGGCTTAGATATGGCGGATCCCGTTGTGTATACAAAGCTTCATGT
Source organism: Notocelia uddmanniana (assembly GCA_905163555.1). Classification (NCBI taxonomy): domain Eukaryota; kingdom Metazoa; phylum Arthropoda; class Insecta; order Lepidoptera; family Tortricidae; genus Notocelia; species Notocelia uddmanniana. Next base: position 1,504,111 of record LR991064.1, read on the forward strand.
TATCTCAGCGCGGCGTTTTAGAATGAGAACGAAACTACGTTTGTATGGAGAATCGAGTCAAGTCGAGCGTGCGGGGGACCCTTAATAGTATAGGATAGGATGTAGATTATACTAACCGACGAGCACGTAGCTCTTGGCGGGGTGCATGTAGGTGCGCGGCATGGCGGACAGCAGTCGCGCCGGCGCCGGCTTGCCGCCCGCCTCCTCCTCGCGCACGCGGATCAGCACCTTGCCGATGTGCTTGCCCGTCGCCATGTACCTACAACACAAACCACCGCCCGTTACTACCTAAAATATAGGGCGCTTTAACGCAAAGGTATGAATTATGAAAATGTAATTAAAAACAAACCCTATCATGAGACCATAATTCAGTAAGTGGTATAGAGAATTCTACTAAAAGTAAACATAACCAAAATTTGTTTTTTTTTTGGCTAAGATGTTGCCAATAGTTTCAATGACAGTTGAATATTTTGGACTTCTTTCGAAATATCTCAACAGACAAGCCCATCGATTAAAAAAACGGCATTTAAATCGGTTTATATGTTTGGGAACTACGATGCTACAGACACACAGATGTAAACTTTTAACTTATAATAAGTATCCCTGATTTGCTTAGAGGGTAAATTTGGAGGCGGTTATTCTGCTTATTTGCATCCTATGTCATAAACATAAAAAGAAATAAAACCCACCGGAAAGCTTGCTCGAGCTGGTTGTCGGCGTAGACGGTGGCGGGCAGCGGACGCACTGCGCCCGCGGCGATGCCCTCCGTCACGCACTTCACCACCTCCGCCTTCTCTGGATGGTCGCCGCTCGCGTCGAACAGCGCGTCCAACAGGATTCCGTGCACTGTGGTGTTCTTCAGCAGCACGGCCATTCCCAGCGCCGTGTTGGCGCTTAGATCGAGCTTCCCGATCTCGAGGAAGCGTCCGCCGACGGCGAGGCAGCGGAGCGACGCCTGCAGCTTGTCGCCCGCGAGCGAGTTGAGCACGAGGTCCACGCCGCGCCCGCGCGTGCGCCGCAGCACGAGCTGCTCGAACGAGCAGTCGCGCGAGTTGCCGATGTTGGCGTCCGGGAGCTGAGGGAAGCGCTCGCGCAGGAAGGCGCGCTTGTCGGGCGTGCCCACAGTGGTAAACACGTTGCAGCCAGCGTGAAGCGCGATAGCGATGGCCGCTTGGCCAACACCTCCCGTTCCCGCGTGCACCAGCACTGAATCGCCGCGCCGCATGCGTCCGCGCACTGATAACGCGTAGTACGCAGTCGCGTACGCTACGGGCACTGTCGCAGCCTCTTCCAGCGACCATTGCTTCGGCACCTCCCACATGAAGCCTTCGTCGGCCATCACCGTGGTCGCGAGGCCCTTGGCCGCGACCATGCCCATCACGCGCTTGCCAGACGACGAGCGACCGCTGAACTCCAGACCGAGGATACATTCCTGCGAAATGCATGCAAATTTTTGCATTTTTATTGCGGTGCGCAATATTTGTATTATCTTTTAGAGAAAAGGTACATGAGGACAGAGTAGCAAAAACTCCATTTAAAGGAAGTTAGGACAAGATAGTGTAGGGAGGTAAAATGGAGACACAACTGGAAAATGGGGTAAGAATCTTAACCCATCTTAACTTAAGATGGAACTGCAAGGGGGCCATAACAAAACTCGCGATACAATATACCTCTAGTGGGATCCTGTCACTTGATCTACTACCTTTTGTCCTGTTTCACTAGGCCTAATACATTATTCTTCAAAATAGTCAACAGATCGGTTTCCTTTGAATATCATTAACTAGAAGTAATTAGGTTAGGTTTGTTTTGCAATAATTGTAAAAAGTTTACTAAATAAGAAAAAATGAAATGAAACAAATAGGGCTAACAAGAGAGAACCGCTATAATAGATCTTCTAACTCCGTCAGGCGGAAGCGGAAGCAAAACTTCAAAGTGTCACAAATAGTTTGCGCGAAGGTGTCTGTAAGTTTTTTTTATTTAACGATGTTACGTAACAGTAGAAACGGGAGTAGGAATATATTAGTATAAGTCTTATTTACTCGCGTATGAGATTCGTATGCGAGTTTCACTACATCGCGCGGTTTTACAGATCGATTGAACTCATTATACCACGCCAACCCGCAATGCAATGAAACTCGCAGACGAGTTGCGTATGTACGGAGGCGTATAGTGTATTATACCTGCCCGGCGAGGTCTCCCGGGAGCGCGTCGGGCGGCAGCTTGCCGGTGGCGAGCATGATGTCGCGGAAGTTGAGCGGCGCGTAGTACACGCGGCACAGGTCGGTGTGCGCGCGGCGCGGCGCGGCCGCCGCGTGCCGCAGCTCGCTCTCGATCCAGCGCAGCGACGACAGGTCGCCGCGCGTCAGCGTGTTCACGTACGCGTGCTCCACCTGCATAAAAGGGACCAGTTGATAAAATAACAAGAACAATGAGTTTAAATCAAACTGTATATATTATTAAAGTAATTAAAAAGTACATAGCACAATGACACGGAAGATTTCGTATAGCAGAGAGAGTGAACCTACTATAACAGCGCATCTACATTAGTTGCGCGTAACGCTTTGCTGTGTAAAAATATCAGGCGTTATTGGGGCTTGCGTTCATCAACACCAGTCTCGATTCATACTAAGTTTAAACCAAAATTAACAAACAAAACTTATTCCAAACGATAGGCCCCATTACTCTGAACATTTCATAATAAGACACCAACACTCCTAGGTCAATACTTTAAGTGCTATTGTCGAATAATTGTCAGATTATCTAATACATTTCAATAAAAGAAAATTGTATTGTTTAGCTTTCCAATGTTACAGAAGTCACATGGATAACTGACTGGTAAGCTACAAATAAAGACCAATTTGTGTGAGTAATTTGACAGAAATTAAACTAGTATCTTTTTTTAATAAATTTACAGTCATGGAATCTAGCCCTACAGTACTTCCTAAAGAGTAATGAGTTAAAGTTGCGTTCGCAAAAAAAAAAACAGTAATTTGTATAACACAACCTAGTGATACGAAAAAAGGGGTTGAAATTATTCCGTAAATATTCGGCAGTTGCCTCGACAGTAATCGGTCATTCAAAAATATGCCCAATGAGCCGAATACCGAATAATTACCGAATTTTGGTCGCATCTCTAATATTCTCAAGCCGCCCAGCATACAAGAAAAATTAGCAATTAGGTTTTGTTTAACCTACTGTAAGAGAAAATATAGTAGTTTGTTTTGTTTTGAAATCGAACGAAACCAAACAAATGCAACTCTGTTACAATATATAAAGATATCAATTTTATTAATGACGGGCCATTTAATAGACCTTTGGAGGGCTAGACGATATGAACCGGTGGGCTAACACTACTGTCAACTTGCTGGCACAGAGCGGTGAATACGCACCTGCAGTTGAGCTTCAGTGGTGTCGTCGAGCAGCAGATGGCGGAAGGTCCCCCAAACGCCCGCGCGTAGCACGTTGAAGGCGAGGTCGCGCTGCACCTGCGCCTTGTACGCGGCCGCGTCGGGTTTGAACACGTCCTTAGCGCCCGGCAGGTAGTACATGCGCAGCTTGTCGCCGCCGGCCTCGCGACGCAGGCACGTGGCCAGGCCCTTAGTAGAAATATTAAAACATTTTAGACAAGTATACATTCTAAAATCATTCGAAATAGGACATACAGTATCTGCAAGATTTGGTTTGCGCCATTTCCAGTGGTTTACATGGTTCCTACACTAGACAAAGCCTATCCCGTAGAAAACTAGATTATAATTTAATAATTTAATTCTTTAATCAGACAACATGATCCATAATTTGTAAGTCGTTTTCTTAATATTATAAATGTCAGTAAATATATGTAGCTATAGATAAAGTTATTTTCCGGGGTCCGCTACCTAATCAAAAGAATTGGCGTAGACATTAGTTTTCACGAAAGCGACTGCCATCTGACCTTCCAACCCAAGGGGAAAACTATACCTTATTGGGTTAGGCTTGTCAAGTGAGTAGGAAACTTGACTGTTAGAAATTCTCAAGCCGCCTGAAGGCTTTTAACATGGCTTAACGACTGCTATCATAGACAGCAACCGGGATCAACAACTTAACGTGCTTTCCAAAGCAAGGGAGCGCTCGGTTAATTATTTATTTAATCGGTTATCGCCGGCGCTCGGTTAGTAACCACTCAAAGCGGTCACCCATCCAAGGACTGACCCCGCCCAGCATTGCTTAATCTCGCATATCGCACGCGGGACGCGGGCGCCGTTGGGCCACGAACGCTCGCATAAACTACTACCCTAATATTCATTTTTAACCGACTTTAAAATTTCAAAAGAGGAGGTTATCAATTCGGTTGTATGTTTTTTTTTTAAATGTTTGTTATTCCATAACTCCGTCATTTCTTAACCGATTTGGAAAATTCTTTTTTTGATTGTAAGTATATATATCCAAGTTGGTCCCGTTTTTGTCAAAACGCAGTTCTGATGATGGAATTCATGAGGAATTGAGGGAACTCCTCAAATCTTAAAGGCAAACATATAGTAATTTTTGTGTTTTTATCAACAAGTCAAGCATTTTCACCCAAAAATGTGACATTGGATGAAGTGGAACTGCTGATGATGATCAGAACAGAACTCTTCAACGACGCGTATTTCACGTTTGGCGATTTGTTCTCTTCGTTTTGTTTGTCAAGCAAGCAAGGTTTTTTCATTGTATATCTATCTAAGAGTGCACCATCTAAGTATAATAATCTTTTACCGGCCTCCCCAATTGAAGTCGGTTTTTTTTTCTTAAAAATTATCTTATATCACTTCGGTGGCAAACAGGCGTACGGCCCGCCTGATGGTAAGCAGTCACCGCATCCTACGGACGCCTGCAACGCCAGGGGTGTCACATGTGCGTTGCCGACCCTTTACTATTTGCAAATAACGGGTATTACCTGGACACCGGAGCCGGGCGCGCGCGACCACACGTACACGCGCATGTCCTCAGTCTCGGCGCGCTTCATGGCGGCCTTCAGCTGCTCCACCCACGCGTAGTCGTCGTCGCGCGCCTCCAGCACCACCGCGGCCGCCGGCGCCGCGGCGGCGCGCCGCAGCAGCACGTACTCGCAGGACAAGGCGCGCGCGCGGGACACCTGGCCGACAAAATTAACATTCATTAAACTGTCATCGCAGAAGCAGAAAAATTTACAAAAAAAAATGAACCGCGTCATTAGATCGTTATCAAAATTATATGGGTTCAACATGAACACAACAAAAATTAGAACTCATAAGATAACGCTTTAGAGAACTATAATGAAATTGACCAATCACGTGTCGCCGTGGAACGCGAAAAGATTTATTTAGTTCAACAACGTTTACAAAAAATATATACAGACATGTTTATATGTGTACTATTAGTATAGCCAATGATAGAACTCCCTTGAAATTATACAAAATTGAAACTTGTTTTAAAAGGTAACTTAGAGGAAGATAAAATATTTTAAGAAATACATATCTACAATAACAAATAATTGTAAAAATGCAGACCATGAGTGTTAAAAACAATAAGAAGAATGAAAAATATAAATAAAGCTGTTCAGTTGGATCTGCACTTTGTTTCCGCAGGTCTAATTTGTTTAATTATTTCGGTTTGTTTAATTAAATGTCGAGCTTTCGACTCCTTCCTATGCGTAGCTGCTTTTGATGCTGACTGTACCTTACTTAGACCAATATACAGTAAAACAAGCTTTTCTCAAACATGCAATAAAATATTCATGTTATGTTCCTTATAATAGGCTGCGAAGTATGACGTTTCAGGCGCGGCTATGACAAGAGGTCGTTAATGGAATTTCATACAAATCTTGCAGGCCTAGGCCGGCAAAGTCCTCTTTTTTAATTCCATTCCACATAAATTTGTGGCACAGGCATCATGACATTCTGCCACTATGCGTATTAAAAAAAAATTGGTTTTTTTTGTTGTTTATTTCATTTCATGTTTGAGAAAAGCACTATACATACCTCGGCGGAGGTATGTATAGTGCTTTTCTCAAACATGAAATGAAATAAACAAAACATACAATAACGGAGATCGACGAATTAATTAGTTTAGTTTTACTGTACCAGTGTGAGTCCAGCGCCGGTGAGCAGCGCCTGCGCAGCCGAGTCGTCGAGCGCGCGCGCGGGCTCCTCCAGCAGCACGAAGCCGGCCGCGCCGCACGCCGCCGCCAGCGCCGCCAGCACGCCGGCGCCGTGCCGCGCCAGCACGTCCGCCGCCAGCACCACGTGGCAGTCACCTTCCAGGCCGCTTGACGAGTCCTTGTTCGTCACCTAAAAAATGCTCTGTTTAGGCGCCATCTGATGATTCTGATTTAATTTTTTTATGAAATAGGAGGCAAACGATCATATACGAATCGCCTGATGGTAAGCGACTAACGAGCACTAGTAGCACTAGTTTATTACTACTCTTTAAGGGTATCAGGGCAATTGACTGTTAAGTGCATTAAAAACTCAGCAACTAAATTGAAAACTAAAAAATATTGATAAAAAAACTGCCCAAATCGCCTTCTGAGGGAAGCATCCGGTGTGTCAGATATGATCCAGCCTTCCAATGACGCGTCACCTTAACCGAGTTTTTGGAGTATTCATTATATAATTTGAACACGTCCTGTCGGCCGATGAAACGGTTCCCACGTCATCCTGGAATGCGAAGGTGTAGCTACACAACGAACACAAATCCTCAACGCACCGAGGTCACTCCGCGAAGCCTGTGGTGACACCTGGATCCTGCGCTTCTGGTCGGAGTTAGGCTGGCTAGATCCCTAGCCGGCGTTCACGCGCAATGGTTCGACTTTCACGGACTAAGTGCGGAAAAAGGAGTCCATAACCATAACCAACTATATACAATTTGTGAGCGCTCTCCACACACGGACCCAGTCTCAACTCCAAAGGGCAAAAATAATGTATACCACTTTAATAATTTTCTTAAACATGAAATCATCTCTCTTCTTTTTGTTTGAAGATAACCTTGACGAAGAAGGCACTAAGAATACTGTGCCACTAGTACGCCATCGTTTATCAAATTTCATTTGAGGCTTACTTTTACTCCGAGCGGGTCCATAACAGCGGTATATTGTGCTCCGTCAGCGCCGGCCGCCAGTGTAGCGTCCACGCGCACTGCGGGCTCCGATTCCAACACTGTAGAAATAAACATTTATTCATTTAACTTTACTTGCACAAAAAACAAATGTACAAATGGTGGACTTAATGCCAAAGGGCATTCTCTACCAGTCAACTACTAGGAAAAAAAGAGACGTACAAAAACTTCGCACTTCTAACAGAGAAATACGACTTGAATCGGTTGTATAAGTAAGTAAGAGCCATACATAAGGTGTCACAGGTCACACCTTTTGTATGGCTCTTTGTTATTTTTGAAAAGTTTGGAGCTCGACAAATAAAGCAATTTATATCTAACATTGTAGTCGAGCGGGGCGAGCCTGCTATGTTTGATTTTTTTATTACTGACCATAACTTCGCCTTTCAATAAATTCGTTCGTGTAACAGGCCCCCATGGACCCTACGGAAGATCAGCACCGGCTGCCTGCATATGCTGAGTGGGTTCCTTTTGCTAACTTAGCCTTTGTTTGTTGTCTATGTTTTTGTTTACTGTTATTATTGTGCGAATAAATGTTTGACTCTTAATAAATATGTAGCGAGTAAACTCCACTTTTACGGTCATTATTGGGAAAAGTTTATTGTTTTATTGACTGATTACAATGGAGTAGAAAAAAGTGATAAGGAAATGAGTTGTGGTTACCTTGAAGTGCATGCGGCAGCAGCAACGCTTCAGCAGGCCGTTGCAGCGCCGGCTCGGTGAGCTTCATCTTCAGCACGTTGCAGTTCTCCAGCGCCAGCTGCAGCGCGGCAGTCAGCGCGTGGGTCTTGGAGCGCCCCGTGTCTTCGGTACCGACGCGGGCGCCATCCAGCGGCAGGAACACGTACTTCTCCAGCTTGGGGGCGGCTTGCGCGTTGGTGCGGCGCGGCGCTAGCGACGTCTTCACGCCTCGGAACTCGACACCTGGTGGTTTTGTAAAACGTCAGTTTATAATAGCGTGTACCCGGCGGCGAAAGCCAGTTATGCAACTGTTGCATAATGAGGCACGAAAACACGTGTGATTTTATGAAACGAGCTGTAGGCGAGTAAAACACTCGTGTGATTTTATTATGATGACGCGAGTGGTTTAAGGCCTGATTATGTATCGCATTTCTTTCCCTTGAATTCCGATACAGTTTGACTGGACTATATCTATCGTTTTTATATTTATCTTGAAGTCAATTCTTGAAGGAAATATTATCACAATTATTTACGAGTGTCGCCAGTGGACACGTTAAAGCACCCTCAATATTGATTCATGTCTATTTTGTATTTTAAATGCGTATTTCAATAACCGGTAACGAAATGCAAAACATCAATAGTCAATCATTAGCTTTCAACTGTTGACTCTCTGGACCCGGGTATGTCCTAAGACTACGACCAAGACCACCGGGGGATGGGCATCAGCATCCCTGGAGTGCGGTGGAGATACTGCGATCGTCAATCCGCATTCCAAGCGTGCGATTATGGAATTTACCCCCCATGAAATTGGGGGAGGCCTATGTCCAGCATTGGACGTCCTTCGGCTGATATAGTGGAGGACTCAAAAATAGCTTTTATTGGGTACATTTAAAAATAATCGTGGCAAATTTTCGCGTGGGACTATTTTCTGCCGCTCGCTTTCGATTTCGAGCGTTCGAAACTCAAAAATCACCGCCCTGTGCGCCCTGTACGTTAAAGCAAAATGCGTGTAAGCTAACCTCCAGCGACAGTGACGTCGATGCTGCGGTACAGCCGGATGGGCACCGTCCCGGCCGCCGCGGCCGCCGCCGCCGCGCGCATGGCCGCGGGGTCGATCAGCGCGCGCTGCAGCCGCGTCGGCAGGTACAGCTCGCGCGTGTCCACGCCGATGATACCGAACTGCAGCATCGTGTCCATGAACGAGATCCAATTGTCCTCCCAGTTAAGCTGGCCGCGCGTCCCGCGGGCGTCCGCCGACTTGATCCCGCGGAATATGCCCTGGTAGTTGTAGCCGCGGAGCCGCAGTTCCTTGTATATGTCTTCCGAGTCGAGTGCTGGCAGATCTTCCTGCTTTTCGTCCTCGCCTAAGGCTGAAGCAGGCAAGCGTTCGGAGGCGGGATCGTCGGCGAGCCGCGCGGTACCCGTCACTACGACAGCCCCGCCCTCGCAGACTTCGAACTCGCCGGTGCCCCCCAGCAGGGTGACGAGGAATCGTAGCGGGACGTCACGTGACACGATGGTGGCGCGACGGAACTGAACGTTCTCTAGTACCACTGGTGCTTCCTCCATCTTCAGGTTGTTCACTTTTGCCACTGTGCGCCACACTAGAGTCTGTCGAGCAAAAGAAATCGGTCAATTCTTGATTGATTAAAACAAATCATCGAAAGAGTGATACATTGGACCCAGAGACTATCTATATATCTCTCGGCAAATTATGTGCCTAACCCAGCTAACACGACACAAACACAACTTCAACACTTCTTAAGTTTCGTGAGTAATGTTTAAAACTATATCACAACAACAATTAAAATTTACGTATATAATTATGTAAACACCTGCACATTCGCGGTAATTGCGCTCGACCTGAGGAAGCGTCGAAACATGTCACCCATAGTAACAGTTTATACGTGAATGTTAACCGGATTGGTGATACAGGTTTTGCGTTCATGTTTTATGTAATAGTTAGGCCATGTCGGCTGTAAAACGTGACCATAAAACTTATCCTTCTAGCTGGTTAAAGGTTCGCCACTTTTCGACCTTAACAGCATTACAATAGAGTTGAAAAGTGACGAACCTTTTCATTCCGTGATTGTACTAAAATCAAGAGCAAATGTCAGTTTTTTGCACCCTGCTGCATTATGTGGTGAAAAATTGTTAACTTATTTTTCCTATTGACTTTTATATGTATATGTCACGTCACTTGATTATGAATCTCTAACATTAAAAAAAACCATACTCAAATCGGTTCATCAGTTAGCGAGCTACGATGCGACTTGTGCGTTGCATCGGGGGTTAAAAAGAGCGCATGACGTCTCTCGGAATATTTGAATTTGGAATTGTGAAAATAGCGGATAACTTACAAGATACCCTGTCGCGGGGAACAGGATCCTGCCGTCAATATTGTGTCCAGCGATGAACGCTTCATCGGGCTTGCCGAGATCGTATTCAATGATGTTTTCGCCGGTGCGGCCGGCCTGCTTGAAGTCGGCGACGCTCCACTCGATGGAGTGGTCCCAGCCCACGTGCGACGCCAGCGCCGGCGTGCCGCGCGACACGGGCCACGACACGGCCGGGTACAGGCGCGACACCTGGTTCATACAACAGTGTTAAGTTAATATAGGGCTCTCAAGGACGTTCATAAGTAATACTCAATCAGAGGGGCTACGCTGGCACAACTGACGGCTAACACCTACTTCAAAAAGTTAATAATAAGTTGATTTTCGTCAACAATATTCACGGGGTGTGTGTGTTTGTATCTCCGTAATGAAGAAAAGATAAAATTCCCAAGGAATTCCTATAACAAAACACAACAAAAAGGAACAACAAGGAAGGACAAGTGGAACTAATATTTTTATCATATTGTAGTCCCAAAAGTCACATTACCGACATCAGGTGGGTAGGTTAGGTTCGTTAGGTATCTTCAAACTGCGCAGAAATAGGAGCCCCGCGGATCGGGGCTCCGTCAATTTTAAGGCAGAGTCAAATTAGTCATTTCAATACTTTCACTAAAATCAATTTCGACATTTATCCAACCGTAAGTATAGAAGGTTGGAAAGACAGAACAAAAAAATAAGTTAGATAATATTCACATCGAACCAACTACTCGTAAATAGTTGAGTCGTAAGGATAGTAAAATAGTTGACCAGTTTCAGTTGAACAGTTTAATTGATACGAGTGGAAGAACAGATGTAATGATGTAAATTTGATTGTACCTCTAGTATATATTTTTCGAAACACAAACGCGTTTACGTTTAGTCTCAATTTGTATGGTAAAGTGAACAGCGCCCTGGCGGCCTTCGGTGGTAACTATTTGTTGCCTTGCAAATTGATATTAAGTGCAAAACAACACGTATGCGATCATGTTTCGAAAATACCTATTTACGATACAAGGGTTGTAAAACAAAGAAAGGACGATATCGCAGATGATTGAGGCCCGAGCCGCAGGCGAGGGTCATAAATATGCGAGAGAGGGCATTCTGTTTTACACAATTTTACGTGACCACTTAGCCAAAAAGTGGGCTTGTGTAAAATATAAACTGGAGGTACTGATGTCGGTCGCGGGCGTGCGCTGGACGCAAGTAGCGCGGGACCGGTCATTTTGGCTTCGGTACTGTTTGTTGTTGTGGTACTGTTTGTTTGTTTTTGTTGTTGTTGTTGTGGTGGTGTGTTCGGTCTGTTGTGGTACTGTTAGGGGAGGCCTATGTCAGTGGATCCGTCGGCTGATACGACGATTCATGTAGCGTGTCACCTGCGGCTGCGCGCCGGCCGCGTACGCCTTGCCCACGGCGCCGAGCAGGTGCGCGAGCGCGTCGGCCGCGTCGCGCCGCACCAGCGGCACGTGCGCGGCGCCGGGCAGCGCGCGCTTCAGCACCGCCTGCAGCAGCGCGTGCGGCGCCACCTCCACCACCTGTGCACGACACACGGGTTTACAAGATACGACGAAAAATAATCATTTTATATCTAAGTAAATGGTAATTACCAAAATGATGATATATCCGTTGCCCAGAAAATGGTAGTTTATACAACTGTTACACAATGTGCGGCATTAAAACACGAGTGTGGTTTTATGAAACGAGGCGCAGCGGAGTTTCATTTGACGGCCTGTTTCGCCTAGTTGGTAGTAACACTGCCTCCGACGCTTGAGGTCCGGGTTAGAATCCCGGCCAGGGCATTATTTGTGCATTTAGCACAGATGTTAGTTCCTGGGTCTTGGATGTTTTCTACGTATTTAAGTATGTATTTATCTATATAAGTACGTATATCGTCATCTAGTACCCATAGTACAAGCTTTGCTTAGTTTGGGACTACGTCGATTTGTGTAAGATTGTCCCCCAATATTTATTTATTTAATAAGATCACACAAGTGTTTTAATGCCTGATTATGCACAGTTGCATACGCTAGTTTATCTATATCCATATTTTAAATCCTCTTTCAGTGTTGCATATGCAACCATTGAACCAGCGGAAGCATGTTTACCGAGACAGTCCCGAAGCAACAGTAAAATTGTACGGGATCTCATAACTACACGATATATCGTGTAATTTTGGTGCGCGCGCGCGTAAGACGGGTAGGGGCGGTGTATATTGATAAGCTGGTATTTACGGAAGATTTTCAAGAAACATAAAAGAGGATTTACTATATGGGTGTAGATAAAAATGCTATTAATTATAAATTATTTCCATTTTTTTTCCATTAAAGTGAACACTAACCATAGCGCGCTCAGGCACCAGCGCCAGAACCGAAGCGAACCGCACTGGCGACAGCAAATTGTTCACGTGGTAAGCGGCGTCGCTCATCTTAGCTGCAAAACACATGGCAAGTCAGCTCAGGCCTTGATCATACTATAAGGGGAGGTTGCACCAACTTACGATCACAGACTGATCAACGTTAAATGCCAGCAGATGTCCCATGAGGCATTGTAACGAGGATGCTTGCATTTCCTCGCTGTATCGCGATGCTGATACGTTGAAGGAAGTCGCCAGCTCTTCGGTCACCAGTTACGTGAAACAGACGCTTCGCGATTACACTATTAATTGACGTAGATATAGTATTTTTATTAAACGAGCACCACTTATGATTATAGACGCTTTGGTGCAAACATAACAGCGCTCGAGTCGAGGCGGCGCCGATCCGGTGCCGAGCGGTTACTTTAAAGTACTAATCAGTTCGGACTAACAAGTATGGAAAATTGTATTAATTTCAATTTTTAAAAAGATGTTTACTGTTACAACTTTTTAAAATTCGAAAAGACTAACTGGGTGAATTGACTTGATTTGATAAGTAGATTGATCGCTAGAAACATTGGTAGCTAATTTGTTAGCACCTAAGACGTTTTTAATTCACCAATTCCCCGCTAGATGTCGCTGTCTCGTGCGCTAACTGGGTAACGACACGCGACCCCAGCTCTACCTGGTCCGAGGCGTTGGTTTATCGGCATGTATTTATTTATTTATCTAGTTTTTGAACGGCACTCTATAGCGCTCTGCTATATCAGTGTCGAATAATGCTGTTGAAGTTTAGGAAATAGGAATCGGGATTTAAACTAGTTTTCAAATCCCGGAATAAGCAAATATTTTGTATAATTTGTATTAGTTTATGCCAGTGATGTTATACGTGCCATAATTATGTACACATATAAAATGTCATTATGGTACGCGAGAAAAAAAAGAGCGATGTCACATACATACAGGGTGTGGACTGTAATAGGAGAAATAAATTTAAAGGACACATCCTTAGAGTATCTGCAGTAACCTCTTGTGTCCAAAAAAAAAATATCTTTTTTCAATTGGGAGAAATTTTGATCTAAATTTATGACTTCCAAGAGTTCCAAGTAAGGGATCTTGGCACCCAGAGATTATAGCGCGGCAGTCAATGCTGATTTTCAGGTTGCTTCAAGTTATGACTCATTATCGTCGTCATATTTTTGTGATTTTTTTAATTTTTGTTTTAATATTTTATCGTGTTTTTTGAATAAATAGTTATTAATATCACTCCAGTAGAGTAAAAAAGTACATATAAGCTATTGTTGCGAAAAAAATAAACCCAATCATTTTTTTTTAAATTAACATCATTTAGAAATAATTGCTGGAGAGCTCAATAGTGTACCGTTTAATTTTTGCTCCTATTACAGGCCACACCCTATACATATAAGAGAGGTAGGGCACATCGGAACATCATCTCTCTCATATTTATAGTAGCCCAACTGGGGACCTCCACCTTACAGAAGATCGCGGCCATAATAACACCACTACTCGCTCTTTAGGTATATGGGGTGTTCCACCACCACCACCACCATATCAGCCCTAGGACGTCCACTGCTGGACATAGGCCTCTCCCAATATCATGGCGGGTAAATGCCATAATCGCCACGCTTGGCATGTGGATTGGCGATTGCAGTATATCCACCGCACTCTAGGAATGCTGCTGCCCATTCCCCGGTGGTGTGGTGTGTTCCTTGATGAGATAATAACCAGCCTAGCCTATACCGTCACGTTTTATGTCACGTTTTAGTACATTTCGGTGATATAACGTGACGGTACAAGCTATCGTGCTAGCTAGGCAAATGGAACGACGAATCACTAAAATACATTACAAATATCATACATTAAAAATCTAGTTGGTAGTGACTCTGCCTCCGAAGCTAGAGGTCCCGGGTTCGAATCCCGGCCAGGGCATTTATTTGTGCATTTTTCACGGATATTTGTTCTCTATGTATTTAAGTATGTATTTATCTATATAAGTATGTATATCGTCGTCTAGTACCCATAGTACAAGCTTTGCTTAGTTTGGGACTAGGTCGATTTGTGTAAGATGGTCCCCCAATATTTATTTATTATTTATTATTAAAAAAAATATTCTTTATGCTCACCAAAAACACAAAAGAGAACTAAAACTAAATTAAATATAAAAATGGTAGACGATAGGCGGTTTTATCCCTAAAAAACGATGTCATCAGATCACCACGTAACATATTGCAGGTTTTTCAACGTCAGGGACCGGGAGACCCCTTTTCAGGTGCGATTCGTTGGGTAACCCTATCAATTTCCTTACTTTATGATAGGGTTGCCCTATTCATGAAGTTTTTTCTATTGTACAGGTAAGTTTATCGAATGTGGTAACCAGAAGTTTTAGTAGAAAGCTCAAACTCCATTGACTCGATATCGATTTAGAATTCAGATCTTTGGTTCCAAACTTGGGGGTAAAACAGCAATTCTTTGGGGGTAACAGAGTAGTAGTCGGCAGTTTGGTATTGAAAGTGGATTAGATAGGGCTATTAGCGGTTATTATATGGAGGTAAAATCAGTTTCCCTGATCACAGTTAAGACGAATCGATTGACGTAAGAATCATCAAAATCGGCCGACGCATTTGGTCTCTAGAGTGCCACTAAGGAACAAACATACATACATAGACTGTTAAACACATTACCTTCGCGTCGCGCAGTCGAGTAACAAGGTCTCTCTCTGACTTAGATCATACAACTTGACTAACATTCGCAACGATTAGAGTGAAAACGACCACTTTGACACTCACCCAGATCCGAGTCCCATTGATCCTGGGGTATGGAAGACGAGAGCCAGCGAGACGTGCGCGGCTTAGGTTTCGGGATGACCTGCAGGAGACTGGTGCGCAACTGCTGCGCAGCGGTCGCGATATACTTGCTGTGGAACGCCACGCCGGAGCTGTTGACGCGTCGGGCGAAAATGCCCTCGGCGGACAGCTCAGCTACGAACTTCTCGATGGATGCCGGCGGGCCGGAGACCTGTGGTTACAAAGGATAATCGTTAGTGGTCAGAGGATCTTCAGGTCGTGGGGGTTCGTACAAGCGAACAAGATTCAGATTTATTTATTTCTTACTATGAAAGTACGATATCAATTATTCTAGGTCAATTTTCGCAACTTCATATTGTTATAAACTTGACTTGTGACTTAGTGTTGTTGTGTGTGTTGACCATCTTGAAGAGTACGAGTATATGTGAGGGCGATTGTACCACTGTGTTTAAAAAACTTATGTACTTACGAAATAATGTAAATTATGAATAATTTTTAAGAAAAAAAAACCGACTTCAATGGGGGAGGCCGGTGAAAGATTATTATACTTAGATGGTGCACTCTTAGATTCCATACAATAAAATAAAAATGGCTATAAGTATGTTTATAATGGTAGAAGACTAAGTACCCTCAATTCCTCATGGAATCATGGAAAAACCTTGCTTGCTTGAGAAACAAAACGAAGAGAACAAATCGCCAAACTTGAACTACGCGTCGTTGCAGAGTTCCGTTCTGATCATCATCAGCAGTTCCACTTCATCAAATGTCACTTTTATGAATGAAAATGCTTGATTCGTTCATGAAAATATTAAAATCACTATTTGTGTGCCTTTCACATTTGAGGAGATCCCTCGATTCCTAATGGATCCCATCATCAGAACTCGAGCATGACAAAAATCAATCGTTAAAATAGAACTTGCTTAACAACCACAGCTAGGAGGACAAATCACCAAACGTGAACTTTTCGTCGTTGAAGAGTTCTGTTCTGATCATCATCAGCAGTTCCACTGCATCCAATGTCACATTTTTGGATGCAAATGCTTGATTTGTTGATAAAAACACAAAAATGACTATATATTTGCCTTAAAGATTTGAGGAGTTCCCTCAATTCCTCATGGATCCCATCATCAGAACTGCGTTTTGACAAAAACGGGACCAACTTGGATATATATACTTACAATCAAAAAAAGAATTTTCCAAATCGGTTAAGAAATGACGGAGTTATGGAGTAACAAACATTAAAAAAAAAAGCGTACAACCGAATTGATAACCTCCTCTTTTGAAATCTTGAAGTCGGTTAAAAATGTGTGTCATTTGATATTTAATAGTAGTTTTCCGGACGGAAAACATCGTGGAGTGGACACTTAACTGCCAACGCAAATACTTTGGCTTAGGTGTTTTTGTGACATGATTAGTACCACGTCGGTGGCAAAGAAGCGTACGGCCCGCCTGATGGTAAGCGGTCACCGCAGCCTATTGACATCTGCAATTCAACACATGCGCGTTGCCGACCCTAAACCCCCCGATTAGTACCCGGTTTGCTTATAAGTCGATATCTCCACGTAATTTTGCAAAGGTTAAATGGAAGAAATCGCTTATAGGTTTAAGCTCTTCTTTGTACATTTGTCAACTGTTCCAGTAATTTTTGCTTTCTTGTTGTGTTACAAGGTGGGCCCTGTAGCTGGAGCAAATATTTAAAAGGATGCTTGCTTAGAGCATCTGCAGTAACACCTGGTGTACAATATTTGTTTAAAAAATTTCGTTTCGGAGAAATTTTTATCTAAAGTTATGACCTCCGACTAATGGATCTTGACACCACGAGATTATAGCGCATCAGTCAATGCAGTGTTTGAGGTAGTATCAAGTCATGAGTCATAATTGTTTTTGCATTTTTTGTTTTCAAGGATACTTTTGGTATTTAAAAAAAAAAACAATGTTATTGACTTTTTAAAATAAATTGACATAAATGTCACTTCAGAAAAGTAATAAAAATACATGTAAAGGCATCATCGAAGCAAAAAAATTTTTTTTTTAATCTGAGACCCCTTGGAAATAATTGTTGGCCCGCTAAATAGTCCATAGTTTAATTTTTTACTCCTGTTACAGGGCCCACCCTGTATATTTAAGTGTAGCGAACTGACCGTGACACTGTCCGCGGAGTTGTGGCAGGCGGGCACGATGTCGGCGGGGCAGCGGCGGGCGGCCTCCTCCCACGAGAGGCCGAGGGCGGCCATGGCGCCCGGCGCCAGCTTGGCGTCCACGATGCTGCGCCCGCGCCAGTACGCGCACAGCACGGCCTGCTCGCCCGTCAGCGTCTCGTCCGCGTACGCGCAGCCTGGACAGTCACATCACATGGAAATTGCCTTGTCGTGTCTGATACAGCAGCTCATTTTCTTTTGAAGTCAATCTATATTGTTATAATCGTTTTTAATCCATACTTCCATATCCATACTTAATATTATAAATGTAACAAAACTGGCAATAGTACTGTCTTCTCGAAGATATCACGGTTTGAACAATAAATGCCATACGATTTTTATTATTATATGTACATGCGAAAGTAACTCTGTCTGTTTGTTACCTCTTCATGCTTAAACCGCCAAACGGATTTAAATGAAATTTGGCATAGAGATAGTTTGAGTCCCGGGAAAGGACATAGGGTAGTTTTTATTCCGGAAATCATTCCTTAGGGGGTTGAAACGGGGATGAGAAATTTGTATGGGCGAGTGATATTTAAACCAGTTGCACTCGGACGGAGTCCCGAGCAAAATCTAGTGGTAATATAATTACGAATGTTGCGATACTTGAAAAGATAAAACAAATAATCTGATACGCAATTGGATATCGTACAATCACAAGAATCTGGCGATAACCAAACACAGCGGATGTCTCGAGTGACTTTTACTCTTTACGTTTTAATAATAGTAGTGATGAATAAACAGGAAATCTAATTCGTAATACAGGATAAAATAAAGTATATGGGACCGACTATTTTCCGTGTCAAAAAAAACATCTATTTCATACAGTTTGGTTTATCGATTGAAGACTTATCGTATGAAACAGCAGTTTTTTTAGACACGCACAACGTCGGCACCATAGTAAAAGTTCTTCAAAAACTGGCTATTGGCTAAACTCACCTTATTTTATTGTGTATCAGAAATTTGATTTTATCCTCTTATGACTTATGATTTTTAAGAAATAAAACTATAATCTTATCGTCACAATTGATTAAATCAATCGTACGATGACCCTGTTGCTAAGTTAACACGCGTGAAACTATACATTAATTATAATAACTACAGACGGGAAAGTAACAATCAATTGCCGCATTCTTTCCTTTGTTCCACCCAGACAACCAAGTTTGATAACTGGTTAACTAGACGCACTATTTCTTCCGCGGGGATAACCAGTTATGTGAGTGGAAGTCTAATTCCATATTCTTAACCGAGTTGGATTACTGGAGATACATTCTACATATTCTACTTAAGGCAGGTCGGTGTAGGTACGACGACGGGCGAAGCGAGGAGGAGTGTTAGTTAAACTGCGACCTTGCGAAACTGCGAACTAACAATATATTTTATATACTTCTTTATATATAATATGGTTAATTCTCAATATTACAAAATTTCAAGTAGTATATTGTTAGTTAGGTACTGGCGCTTCGCCGGCCGCTACCGCGGCGCGCTCGCGTCGCGCAAGGGTCGCGGTTCAACTAACACTCCTCCTCGCTTCGCTCGTCGTCGTACCTACACCGACCTGCCTTAAGTAGAATATGTAGAAGATACATTCCAGTAATCCAACTCGGTTAACAATATGGAATTAGAATTCCACTCACATAACTGGTTTTCTTCGCGGAAGAAATGTTCCACCTAGTTAACCAGTTATCAAACTTGGTTATCTGGGTGGAACAAAGGCATTCTTTAACATCTCTCATATCAAATGGCAATTACCTATTATATTTAGATTGGTTGATGTGGGAAGAGGTATTCCCTTAGCCTGATAAAGGTAAGATATGGCACTTGATAATTGTAAGTAGGTAGCAGATTATACAAAGGTCTTACCGACTTCTCCGACGGAGTGTCCGATGATGCCGTCGGGGCGCACTCCGAGCTCTCTCAACACGTCCACCATCGCCACCTGCACGGCGGCGATCGACACGAACGAGTTGATCACGTTGTCGAACGCCGCGTCCGGCGCCTCCGTGATCACGTGCTGCAGGTCCATGCCGTGCGGCTTCAGCGCCGCCGCCGAGCGCGCGATGCTGGCGGCGAACGACGGCAGGCGGAGCAGCGTCCGCGCCATGCCGGCCCACTGCGAGCCCATCCCGCTGAACACGAACCAGACCGGGCGCTGCTCGCCTTCGCTTTCCAGCACTTCGATGACGGGCGCGGAGCCTCGCGCCGGGTCCAACACGGCGTATCCCCGACGCGGGTGCCCGGGGATCGCCTGAGCGTGGACGGCGTCTAATAGAGCGTGCAGTTCAGCGTCGCGCTGGTGTTCCGCTGCGAGCTTGAGCAACTGCTCAACAGCCTCGTCGGTCCGGCCCGAGGCGAGCACGAGGCGCGGCGCCGGGTACTCCGCGGGCGGCGGTCGCTTCCCGCCCTGAGACTCGAGGATGATGTGGGCGTTAGCGCCGCCGAAACCGAACGAATTCACGGCTACCAGGCCTCCTTGCCAGGGCGTGTTTTTGTCCACCACCTGCGACACAAAAATAGAATATTACAATTAAAGACCGTACGGTATAAACCATAAAGTTTGTGCTTTGGCGTTGATTTGAAATAATTTCTCCTATATTTAATACTTTAAACTTGTGTTACCTACAAATTAAAAAAGGATAGTACCCACATTTCACAATTAATTAATTTTGTACTAACCAGTAACGCTGCTAACGAAAATTATAAATTAATTTTTCTTTTTTTTAATGTGCTCTAACTCCAAGCTGGATTTGAACCTGCGACATCTGGCATACGCGGCCAATCGCTCTAGCCACTGAGCTATCGGAACAAATCAAGATCAGGCACGAAATCCTACACTAGTTCCCTCTTACAACGTCTTAGGGAGGCGTACAGCGACATCTACCTTAGAAGAGCTAGGCTTCTTTTAACGGCACCAACGTCTCAAATTACATTGAGAAATCGTCAGTAAAGATGCGCCATCCCATACTAAACTAATTTCAGAATTGTTGAAGCACAACAGTATTGAGTAGATATCTATTTTTTTAAGCACTTAAGATGATTATGTACTTAACTAGTAAGGCACATACAAAAGTCCATGAAAATGAGTGCTATATCGCCAATAAACGTGATGTTTGGCGATTTTATAGTAAACAAATGTACCACTCAAATTTTTTGAGAAAAAATACTCGCATCACAATAAATTGGTGAAAAATCCCAGTATGTTTTGTGCAACCAGGCAGCTAAAAAATGTATATACCTTTAACCTAACCTAACGTACAAGTATAATAAATTGGCAAATAAAATAATTGGGAGGCCGGTGAAAGATTATTATACTTAGATGGTGCACTCTTAGATTCCATACAATAAAATAAAAATGGCTATAAGTATGTTTATAATGGTAGAAGACTAAGTACCCTCAATTCCTCATGGAATCATGGAAAAACCTTGCTTGCTTGACAAACAAAACGAAGAGAACTAATCGCTAAACGTGAACTACGCGTCGTTGAAGAGTTTCGTTCTGATCATCATCAGCAGTTCCACTTCATCAAATGTAACTTTTATGAATGAAAATGCTTGATTAGTTCATGAAAATACTAAAATCACTATTTGTGTGCCTTTCACATTTGAGGAGTTCCCTCAATTCCTCATGAATCCCATCATCAGAAATCAAGCATGACAAAAATTAATCGTGAAAATAGAACTTGCTTAACAAACACAGCTAGGAGGACAAATCGCCAAACGTGAACTTTTCGTCGTTGAAGAGTTCTGTTCTGATCATCATCAGCAGTTCCACTTCATCCAATGTCACATTTTTAGATGCAAATGCTTGACTTCTTGATAAAAACACAAAAATCACTATATGTTTGCGTTAAAGATTTGAGGAGTTCCCTCAATTCCTCATGGATCCCATCATCAGAACTGCATTTTGACAAAAACGGGACCAACTTGGATATATATACTTACAATCAAAAAAAGATTTTCTAAATCGGTTATGAAATGACGGAGTTATGGACTAACAAACATTAAAAAAAAAACATACAACCGAATTGATAACCTCCTCTTTTGAAATCATGAAGTCGGTTAATTATAAGATTATAACTAAGAGACTGTTTCCTGGGCGAATTATGGCAGCTATTGTATTAGCTGCAAAGTTAAATCTGCCAGGTCATCATATTTTTTAAAGAGTGCGAAAGGCCCTTGCCTTGATACGACCATCGTTGAGGGCAGGAATGTCGGTGTTAGGGCTCTTGAAGTGCAGGTTTCCGGGGATAACGCCGTGCTCCATGGCTACGACGACCTTGGCGATAGAGCAGAGCCCGGAGGCTGGCTCAGAGTGGCCCATGTTGGACTTCACCGATCCTAGTAGCAGTGGTGTCTGTCTGTCCTTGCAGAACAGGTCCGCGATAGCGTTCACTTCTTCTGGATCTCCCACCTGAAATAAACAACGTCAGTGTCACACAACCCGCTTAATTAATATTAGTTTTAAAGATTGAAACGCACAGAGCGCGGCGCAGATTCTTTGCGGGGCGGAGGCAGAATTGCGGTAAAGCGAACGCGGTAATATAAGACTCATAAAGTAAGTCCCAGTACTTGACAATGTTCTAATACTCTACACTTTCAATGTTATGTCATACATAATAATAGAGGTATTAAGAATCCCCCCCATGCTCGACTGAACTTGATTCTTCATGCAAAAATATAGCGAGATTACGAGTTTTTTAGGTGTTGTATGAAAACCTTCATAATCGCTGTATTTTTTATCCATTATGATTTCAAGCAACAAAAACTAATTTTCGATCTTTTGTATGACGGATCCCATTATGTATACAATGTTTCATATTATTTCAGCATGGCGTTTTAAAATGAGAACCAAACTACGTTTGTATCAAGCATCGTGCGTGCTGGCGAC
Source organism: Notocelia uddmanniana (assembly GCA_905163555.1). Taxonomy (NCBI): domain Eukaryota; kingdom Metazoa; phylum Arthropoda; class Insecta; order Lepidoptera; family Tortricidae; genus Notocelia; species Notocelia uddmanniana. The sequence goes on from LR991064.1 coordinate 1,526,535, forward strand.
TCGTAACTATTGGGTAGGATTAAGCCTCACACAGACTGGCGCAGCCTTGCCGCAGCGGTCAATAGTAAACTTGTCATTAGCTGTCAAATTTACTATTGACCGCCACCGCAGACCGCGCCAGTGTGCTGCAGGCCTTAGTTGTAAAGCTAGAGACTAAAAATCAGCGCTCTCGCAGAGTGTCAAACCCTTTCAATACGCAGATAGGTATTGTACATGTTTGGTATCAACTTTGCAACTTGTTTGTGCTGTTGAATAAATTACAATTTTTGTCTAGAACAATGGCATGCTTGCGTCATTTAAAAGCTAAATTCATATTTAGAATGTTTACCTTAGTGCCGGTGCCGTGCGCTTCTACGTAAACAACATCCTGCGGCCTCAAACGCGCTTCTTCAAAGGTCTCCTGCGCAAGGCGACGTTGCATACGGCCATCTGGGTAAGTAATACCCTGCGCTTTGTTCCCGTCAGTGTTCATGCGTGCCCCACGCACTGTGCAGTATAATCGTCTCGCGTCTTTGCGGCGTTGCAACAAAACGGCCACGGCTGCCTCTGAGCGCACGTAACCGCGGCCGCTCGCGTCGAAGGCAGCGCACCGGCCTTCCGGCGACAACATGCTCAGTCGGTGGAAGTTGAGCGAGTTGGCCGGTTTCAGGCAAAGGTTAGTGCCGGCGACGATGGCGGCGTCGCAGTGCCCCGCGCGGATAGCGCTCGCGGCCTGCGCGAGCGCAAACATAGAACTAGAACACGCCGTGTCGATAGCGTACGAAGGTCCTTTGAGATCAAACGTGTAGGAGAGTCGGTTGGGGAACATGGCGCGACAGCAACCTGTGAGCGCGTAGCCGTTGATCTTATCTACGTCCGCGGTCCACAGCTCCTCAGTTTCAGAGTTGGACACGCCGACGTAGACGCCGGTGCGGGATCCGCGGAGCTCGGCGGGATTCAGCCCGGCGTCCACGATGACCTCATGTGTCAGTTCCAATAGTAGACGCAGCTGCGGGTCCATGAGATGGGCCTGCTTGGCGTGCACGCCGAAGAACGTCGCGTCGAAATGTGCCAGGTCCTTGAGTTTGCCATTGCGGTCTGGCAGCCCGTGCATTCCTGTAACGCAATACAAATAAAACGTTACAATGATTCCGTTTTTTAAAAAGGGGTGTTATAAGTTTAACATGAGTATCTGTGTATATGTGTCTGTCAGTGGCGACGTAGGTCTTTAACGGATAAAACGATTTTTTTTATTATTATTTGAAAGCAGGCTTTCTAGCGTTGGTTCCAAGACATGTTTTATCAAAATCGAGACAGCCGTTTTTGAGATATTGAACTTTGAAATGAAAATGTCGCGGGTTTTTAATTTTTTTTTAAATTGGTTATTGCTACCTATATAGAAGCATACGATCTGTCTGATGGGACTACAGTATGGGATTCTTCAAGAAGTGTATATATTTTTAAAGAGTCGGCAAGGCAAGGGGCATGTGACACCCCTGAAGTTGCAGGCGTCTATAGACTGTGGTGACGGCTTACCATCAGGCGGGCTTGCGCTTGTTTGTCACCGACGTGGTATACAAAAAGCAGACACCGTATCCTATGGACGCTTGCGACTGCAGAACAATCATAATCGCGCCGCCGACCGTTTTTTGATATGAGGATTTGTTGTACTGACAGTTACAACTTGGCGTTTAATTTGTAATTTCATTTTGTACCTTCATATTGTGTGTAGGAGACTATTGCTTATGTTGTTAGGATTTATTTAAGGAAGATTGCAATCTGATCTGTATCGTTTTTACAATACCATTTAAAGATAATTTGTGTGAAGTCCTAGTGGGAATTGTACTAGGATATAGGTTGTACCTACTTACATTTATAATAATATAATATAATATTGGGGGACAATCTTACACAAATCGACCTAGTCCCAAACTAAGCAAAGCTTGTACTATGGGTACTAGACGACGATATAAATACTTATATAGACAAATACATACTTGAATACATAGAAAACATCCAACACCCAAGAACAAATATTCGTGAAAAATGCACAAATAAATGCCCTGGCCGGGATTCGAACCCGGGACCTCTAGCTTCGGAGGCAGAGTCACTACCAACTAGGCTAAACAGGTCGTCAAACAGGTTATCCTACTTTGTTCTACCTATAATATCGATATGTGTCTGTTTTTTCCCCAATAAAGAAAATAAAATAAATTACGATACGAGTAGAACAAGGTTTCGTAGAGAACTGATGAACACAAAGACAACAACATAAGCCATTAATTTAATAAAAAAAGAAGAAATAAAAGAAGATTAATATAGTCATGTCATGTACTATATTTCATCACCTTGTCCAACCTTCAGGCTAGTATTATAAAATCTGTGCTTCAGGCAACAGAGATTGTTCGCGTTTTTGTATGAATAAGAGTAGGTATAGTAGATAAGATAAATTATCTTCCTTGCATAATGAATTAACGCACAAAAAAAATGATTATTTCATATTAGTTAACATATAACTACTTACATTAAACTTTTTCTTGAAAGGCAGTACAGTTAAGTTCATAAACGAGCGTCAGCGAATCAGCGTCAAAAGTAGCTATGCATTAGAAAAGTGTAAAAGTCTTTTTCTCAAACATGCAAAGAAATATTGATTTTATGTTCCTTATAATAGGCTGCGAAGTATAACGTTTCAGGTGCGGCTAGGACAAGAGGTCGTTAATGGAATTTCATACAAATCTTGCAGGCCTAGGCCGGCAAAGTCCTCTTTTTTAATTCCATTCAACATAAATTTGTGGCACAGGCATCATGACATTCTGCCACTATGCGTATCAAAAATAAAATTTTGTTTATTTTTGTTGTTTATTTCATTGCATGTTTGAGAAAAGCACTATACATACCTCGGCGGGAAATTTGGGGTTGCCCGCCTTAGACCTATCCGGCCTCGCTTTGCTCGGCCGTATATATGTCTTCGGCCGGCAAACCCTTTCGTCCCGGCCTCTGTAGTAATGTACTATATTACAAGGGAACAAGACCTGACCTGTTCATAATATACGTTGCTTTTGATGCTGACTGCACCTCCCCAAAGGTTCAAATATCTCAACAACCTTATGCAATACACACATACATGGTGACTTCTAATAGGTGATACAAAATATAAAAGGAAGTGGCACTGAAATTAATGTTCGTGTGCTCTGCCTACCCCTTTTAGGAATATAGGCGTGCGTTTATGTATGTATGTATGTGAAATATAAAAATGTGAATCTGACCATGACTTTGAACAATTTTTATCATGAAACCAACGTTGTTCATGTGCAAAAAAAAAAACTATTTCTTACAGTTTGGTCTGTCGATTGGAGACCTATGTATGCTATGAGCCTATGAAACAGCTGATTATTTAGTTAAATTTACAATGTTGGTCCCATAATAAAAATTGTTAAAAACCATGGCCAGATTAACATTTTTATATTATGTATGACCAATTAGAATTCACCCTAAGTTCACATATTTTTTCCGTACACATTATTTCAACTGTACGTATACGATACAGCGGTATCCGCCGATAGCCGGGACGACGTCACACAATGCCCTCGCTGTCTCTGAGGTAATGTGAGGTAATGTAATCGCTACAACGTAATGTTGATTATCGAATTCACGGCCAATGTGAGTGCGTCGGCGCGTCTGCATTACGTCTGTATGTGCTAGGATTATAATTATAACAAATAAGTCCACCACCACCACCATATCAGCCCCAGGACGTCCACTGCTGGACATAGGCCTCCCCCAATTTCATGGGGGGTAAATGCCATAATCGCCACGCTTGGCATGCGGGTTGGCGATCGCAGTATCTCCACCGCACTCTAGGAATGCTGCTGCCCATTCCCCGGTGGTCTTGGTCGTAGTTTAAGGACATACCCGGCTCCACAACAAATAGGTCATCATCATATATTTAAGAGTGTAGCTCTTGTCGGTGGAGTAATCGCCATTCTGTTCGGTTCTCTGCCCATGCTTTGAGCTCCTGATACGACATTACATTGACCTTCTCTTTGGCTTGATCCATAAACGCACGTCTCGGTCTTCCCCTGCCTCTGCTCCCCTCTATCTTTCCTTCAATTATAGTTTTTATGTAACTGTCATGTCGTATCAGGTGCCCCAACATATTTCCTCTTCTGTTCTCAATCATCTTCAAAAGCAGTCTCTTCTCTCCTACCAAATCCAAAACCTCTTCATTTGTTTTCCTTTCTGTCCAGCTTATGGCTTCCATTCGCCGCCAGCACCACATTTCGAAGGCACTTAATCTTTCTCTATCTCGCTGAGTCAATGCTTTACACATTTTAAATGTGTAATGCCATCACACAAAATAAATGCCCTGCCTGGGATTCGAACCCGGGCCCACCCGGCCCACTAGCTTCGTAGGCAGGGTCACATTACCTAGTTTTTATTTTTAATTCTGATTTCTCGCAAATTAGGTAATTTAGTCTGGTAACCTTGTCTCCCACCACTCAGATCACGCCACCAGCAGTATTCTAGATTTTAGCAGTCTTTACAACGCCGCTTCACCACACCCTGCGCGAACCAATGCATCAGACCTCCAATTACGTGTTATTATTACGAGTCCCGGTCTCAAGATATTCTAGGGGTGAGCGATGAGGTGAACGGTGAGGTGAGCATTGTAAATAATGCCACAGCGTGCCACAGCTAACGGTGAAAGCCTGACCATTCACCGACGAGCGACACCGCGCGGCGTCAGTGGAACATGCGACGTAATTTGCCGGAACAATGGCATGACGACACTCTACGAACGGTTGCGATCAATTTACTCGACGCTAGCGCCCATTTTGAAGGAAATGTGACATCAGCTATATGTCTGACATATTTTACAATAGGGTCAATTGGGGTAAATATGGCACAAAAATTGTTAGCTACATATAAACTTTTTAGATGCATTAAGTCTAATTTTATTATTGCTTTGATATTAGAGTATCTTTAAATTTTTAATTGAATTATTATATTTGAATTCCTAATACTATTAGACTGTTGTATGTGAATAATTTTAAGGATACTGTGACATTACATTAATTATATGGATTTTATTGTTATTCTTAACCATTAGTAAATTTTAATTGTATGGAAAAATTGAATGCTGGACTTACAGCAAAACATGTATGTACTTGAAACTGTGAATTATGATATCCTATGTGACTCATGATTTATCAAATAAATTATCTTATCTTATCTTATCTTATGATAAGTACGTAGTTTGTTTATATCTAAGCAACATTCTATTCACTCTCTTACTTCATGACCGCCATCGAATGTACACGTGTCTCAATAAACTTCTACGAAGATTTTTCCTGGACTTTCCATTTATCAGTCTGCAACCACTACAACCACCCAAGACTCCAAAATTGGTCCTTCGAGCCGGACAATATTTATGGGTTTACCTATACATCAATTTTTTATTATTGTCTTTACATTTCTTTTTTGTTGATCTTTTAATGACTTTAATTTTATTTTTTTAATTGAGAGTACTGTATAATTTCCTTAAAGAAATAAATATATATCTAATCTCATCATGCTTCTAAAAATGAGGTAATTATGTTTTGAACTTTTAGAAATGTACTATCTTTGACTATCTTTCACACACTACTAACAATTTCACTGTGAATTTATATAATGTTATTATTTCAGTACCAACTATATGTCTAATTTTTTCCATTAATTTGGGATGAATATTGGCATTTTTGACTGTTAACCACCGTGTCTTATTTTTAACAGACTTCAAGATTTCAAAAGAGGAGGTTATCAATTCAGTTGTATGTTATTTTTTTAATGTTTGTTACTCCATAACTCCGTCATTTCTCAACCGATTTGAAAAATTCTTTTTTTGATTGTAAGTATATATATCCAAGTTGGTCCCGTTTTTGTCAAAACGCAGTTCTGATGATGGGATCTATGAGAAATTGAGGGAACTCCTCAAATCTTAAAGGCTAATATATAGTGATTTTTGTGTTTTTATCAACAAATCGAGCATTTTCATTCAAAAATGTGACTTTTGATGAAGTGGAACTGCTGATGATGATCAGAACATAACTCTTCAAAGACGAAAAGTTCACGTTTGGCGATTTGTCCTCCTAGCTGTGTTTGTTAAGCAAGTTCTATGTTCACGATAAATTTTTGTCATACTCGATTTCTGATGATGGGATCCATGAGGAATCAAGGGAACTCCTCAAATGTGAAAGGCACACGAATAGTAATTTTAGTATTTTCATGAACTAATCAAGCATTTTCATTCATAAAAGTGACATTTGATGAAGTGGGCTGATGATGATCAGAAAGGAACTCTTCAACGATGCGTAGTTTAAGTTTGGCGATTTGTTCTCTTCGTTTTGTTTGTCAAGCGAGCAAGGTTTTTCCATGATTCCATGAGGAATTGAGGGTACTTAGTCTTCTACCATTATAAACATACTTATAGCCATTTTTATTTTATTGTATGAAATCTAAGAGTGCACCATCTAAGTATAATAATCTTTCACCGGCCTCCCCCATTGAAGTCGGTTTTTTTTTCTTATTAAATATTGAGTGTCTTGTATTTACCTCACTTAGTTTCGCCATGTCCGGCTGTCTGTCTGCGGCTTAGCTCAGTAACTATTAAAAAGCTGTAACGCGCTTGTGCTTGTTCTAGTCGCAAGCGTCCATAGGCTATGGTGTCTGCTTACTGCCACTTGCCACAGTCGTATACGTAACTACAACTTAGAAAAGTTGAAAAACCCCCGAAATTTTCATTTCAAATCATTACAAAAAATAAAACGAAAATCGGTTCATCCGTTTGGGAGCTACAATACCACAGACAGACACGTTAAACTTATAACGCCCCTCTTTTTGCGTCGGGGGTAAAATAATTTATACCAAAAAAACCGACTCCAATTTTGTACTTGCTATGCCACAATTTGTGGTTTCCGTGAGCCAATGCTTGGTTAACTACAGAAAATACCGAAATCGGCATATGCGTGCCTATCAAATTAGAGTTCCCTCGATTCCACCTAGATCCCATCATCAGAACTTCACCATATTTACATGGACCCAATGTCGGGGTACCTGCTTTAAAACAAAAAAAGAATTATCAAAATCGGCCAACGTGGTCAAGAGTTATCGGGGAACATAAATACATAAAGAAAGAACAAGCAAACATGCAGACGAACTGAGAACCTCCTTCCTTCTATTGAAGTCAGTAAAAATCGCTATACATAGTTGAACTCTTAGCAGCGTAATTCTTCAGTGTCAGTCTTAAATAGGTAACATATTTAAGTGTAGATGATACAACGGGTGCGTAAGGTGACCTAGCACCCTACATAACCACCCGCGGTAATTATAGTGCGACCTTAAGTGTCATTCAGTTCAGCGTGAAGCAGATAAAGACGGTTCACGGGTTCACGGCACTCCTCTCACGTTGTCGCCACCGTTTTACGCAGTGGAAAATGTTTTCAATTGCGTTTTGGATGTTCCTAAGCGCGTCATTCCGTCTTCTCGAAGACTTAGCGGTTCGAAAAATAAATGTAATACGATTATTATTAATTATTATTAACTGGCAACAGTACTTGTCTTCTCGAAGATCTTACGGTTCGTAAATAAATGCCATACGATTAAATAAATAAATAAAATTAATTATTCAGCAATATTCACGCGATACTAGTGAGATTAAGATTGGTGTATCGTGTTGTAATAATCATCGTGTAACTGGTTCTATCGTCGGCTCACGATTTACGACACAAAGGTAAGACAAGCGAGAAATTAGATTTAAATAATATTCCGATATTTAACAAGAACTAAAGGCATACCGATTACGCATAGAAATATGTTCGCAGATCACATAATGTATCTCTATCGCACTTGTGTCTATGTATACTTGCAAAATGAGTAATGTACTGCTACAGAAATACATAATTTTAATCTAAGAAACAAAAATAAATTGGCACTTACTTAGTCTAACTTTGTCCATTTCAATAATAGTTTTAATAATATCGCAATTAAAATATTTAACCAATTAAGTAATGACATAAAACAATGTAATGACATCAGAATTTTTGATAAAAAGGTAAAGGAGTATTTTATTAATAGACCATTTTATACAATAAAATAATTTTTCGCCAATACACTGGATTAAGTAATTCTTTAATACTTAATAATTAGAACTACATCATCATCATCATCTCCCTGCCCTTATCTCAATTATGCAGGGTCGGCGCAACATGTTTTCTTCTTCCATTCCTCTCTATTATTCGTCACTTCAGCGCTTACTCCTTTCTTTCTCATATCCTCTCTCACACAATCCATCCATCGCTTTTTGGGCCTTCCAATCGCTCTTCGTCCTTCGTCATTCAACCCTAATATTCTTTTATCAATATGACATTCATCCCTCCTCATTACATGCCCATACCATACTAACCTACTGCTCCTCATTTTCTCTGTCACGGGTGCCACTTTCAAACTTCCCCTTATATACTCATTTCTAATTCGATCTTTCCTCGTCACTCCACACACCCATCTCATTTCATTCCACTTTCGTTGCCCAACATTCTGATCCATACATTACGACAGGTCTTATGATCGTTTTATAAATTTTCCCCTTAAGTTTAAGGGGCATTCGTGGATCGCAAGCTGTTCCAGAGACCTGTCGCCATTTCCAGAGACCTGTCGCCACTTAATAATTAGAACTACAATGTAACAAAACAATCAATAAGTTAAGCTGACACTGTGTGTATTGTATTTTATTTTTAATGTATTTGCATGTACTTGGACTTAAGGCAAATAAATCATGGATCTGAATATTGATTTTCTTTATCTATATTGATAACGAAAAAAGTACACATGTTTAAAATTAACGCATGGTTTACGTTTCAAAAGTTAAGCAACTCTGGTCGTCGTCTCTATTTAACCGACTTGAAAAATTAGTCGGAATATTTTTAACAATATTAAATGAGACAACAGCGACTAAACGCCGTACCTAAATAACTAACCAACCGTTGAACAACCCCCTAAATTTTCATTTCAATGTTCAATATCTCAAAAACAGCTGAACGGAATTTAAAAAAAAACATGTCTAAGAACAATTGCTTTCAAAAAACAGTATTCAAAATGGATCCCGTTTAAGAACTACGATGCCACAGACAGACGCACACATATAGCGGTCAAACATAACACCCCTCTTTTTCGTAGAGGGTTAAAAACGCCCATGTATGAGAATAGAATATCACCACCCCCTTCCTTCCCTTGAGTATCGTAAGAGTCGACAATGGGATGGGACGTGTTGTGGGCGATGGGCTATCAACCTGTCACTGCAATATCACAATTTCTGCATCTATAAACCTGGAATAGCTAAAAGTTGCACTGAAATATAATTTTTCGTGTGCTCTGCTCTGCCTACCCCTTTTGGGAATATAAGCGCGAGTCTATGAATGTATGAGTATCTTTCATTTTATTTATTAAGTTTCGCCAACAGGTACAATACTATTGAACATAAACTTAAAAACATAATTTATGTCTAGATAGAGTACCAACCCAAATTATAGGCAAACATTGTTTTGAATTTATTGTGAACACGCGTACACTTTGCTAATCTATGTATATCAATGAAAGAAAAAAGAAAAAGTAAATTCAAAATATCAGTAAAATCCTAAAACTAAATAGCACAACATAGCGGTTTTTAGTGGGTAACTATGGATGTTGTTTGAAAACGCTGATTACCATTTGTATAAATGGGGATGCAACAAAAACAAAAACCATTTGTTTAGGTAAACAAATAAAAATACACGTTAATATTCATCATATTTCAAAGGACGTGGACGATTCCAAAACACAATTTAAGAAAATCTGCTCGATCGAAAAAAACGCAAGCATATGTCTTAAAATCGTCTTAAAATAATCATAATGTCTTTCTTTTCAACTGAAACATGTACAATTAAAAACACAGTACCAACATACTCAAATCTAAAGCATAGACGATTTATATTACACATGTTGTTTCCTTCTGTAATTAATAAGATGCTTAGCATTCATTTTGTGTAGGCTAGACTATAATTATGTAATGGTGTTCTTATTGATGAATGCCCTAAATAAATATATAAATAAACATGTGGTGAATATATTTAATTTTATGATTTCTGATTATCTGCTTGTATAGCAGGAATATACTTTCTCTTTCACTCCGGTGCATTAGACGCAGAACACATAGTCAAGGTCATTAGCGCTTGTCAGCCTCTTAATATTATATCCAGATTCTCATCGATCTCATTGCCGCGGAGGCGGCATCGTTGCGGAATCCTTACAACGCCGCGGCCGCGCATCTCGACCCTGCCTCACGACAACAATTGTTTTGTTTTCCCCTTGACTCGGGTATCTTTCATTATATTTATTTACGAACGCGTCAAACACGGACACAAGCTGATTTACAAATAGGGAAAACGCCTTCAATTTACCCGATAATGGTAAAAATATCCATGAAAAACTCTTCACTGAGGAGTTCCGGGGGCCGGTTTTAAAATAGCTATAGATATGCCGAAAAAATTAAATAAATAAATATTGGCGGACAATGTTACACAAATCGATCTACTCAACTAAGCAAAGCTTGTACTATGAGCAATTGAGCACTAATACTACTATTTATATGCAGTATGTTATAATAACATTAAAGCTGTTGGATATTTAAGAAAACTGCCTAGTTAAAGCTCAAAATGCATTAAGCCGCTATGAATTATTTTTACTGTAAACAGTCTAGTGCCAGACTTGCCACCTTTTCAGATAATCTACGGAACTTGGCATCACCCATTTAGATCTTAATTATTCTGTCGGTGAAGACGACAATCATGCATCGTATATTGAACTTGGCTGCCATTTTCACATTTATGTTTTTGATGGGATTAATTATATCACCAAGGGTGAATGCAAAACAGCCTTAAGGGTTAACATGGAGTTAAGCAAAAGCTAATGTCAAGTATGACAATTCTGAATTCGAATGACACGCACGTCAACATTGCTTAAATGTTCAGAATCTTTTATACTATACTTATTAGGGGTGTTAGTTAACGATAGTGAATTCTTGAATATCTTCGAAATGGTACGAATTGATACTTGTGTCTTAGAGAAGATTACTGTATTTCATTACAGGAATTCAATAAAAACACCCGGTATAACGTTCCCTTTCTAGCAAGTATGAAAGTGCGAGACGAACGAATAAATACGGACGTTATATATAAATAAATAATGTATGCGAGCTAGGCAGCAGCATAGAGAAAATAAGTAAGAATAGAGAGCTAACTCCATATGACTTCATACATCATTTTTTACTTATTATATCGTAGTCGACATCTAGCGTCAAATAGCGGAATTATCAGTACTGCTACTCGACAATAGACGCCGTGACGAACGAACAATCGAATGCTCAACCATTTTTAGCGAATATTATAACCGGATTAACCGGAACTCTGTTTTGAACTTATTCTGCTTTAAATATTAGTAGTAAATTGTTGAGAAATACACTTTTTGTCAGTAGCGACATACTTGACATCTAGTATCTTTATAGCAGTACTGATAATGCCGCTATTTGACGCTAGATGTCGACAGCGAAATAATAAGTAAAAAATGATGTATGGAGTTAGCTCTCTATTCTTACTTATTTTCTCTATGGCAGCAGAGAAAAAGAAACGTATATCTAAATCCCGCGTTACGTTGCTTTGTGTCGCGGTCAGATTCATCGTTTAATTAAGTCAATTAAAAGCATTATACTTAATTGTTAATTATAATGAATGACTCCATATCATGCAAAATATAAACAATGATTGTGTCACAATCAATTGTTAGCGGTCAATAAAAAAACGTGGCAACACGAGAAGCGTAGGAACGGCCGGTTGCGTTATCGGCTGCCCCCCTGTTATCGGGCCTTGTGCATCTAGAGTGCGCGTACGATTTCGGTATCTATGCGCATGCACGAGCCATTTCCTCGCTATTGTAATTTTAGCCCACACAAATAAGTACTTAAGAGTCCCCAGTACGCTCGGCTGAACTCGATTCTCCATACAAACGTAGTTTCGTTCTCATTTTAAAACGCCTAGCTGAAATAACATGAAACTTTGTATACACAATGGGAGCCGCCATATCTAGCTCGGAAATTAGTTTCTGTTGCTAGAAATTGTAATAGAATAAAAATACAGCGAGTTTTAGAGTTTTTTACGTCTTGTATGAAAACCATAATAATCGCTGTATTTTTTCTCCATTATAATTTCAAGCAACAGAAACTAATTTCCGACCTAGATATGCCGGATCCCATTATGTATACAATGTTTCATATTATTTCAGCATGGCGTTTTAAAATGAGAACCAAACTACATTTGTATGGAGAACCGAGCTTACTGCGGACTCCAAGTCTGTCTTCGGCGCGCACGCCACCAGAGTCAAAGGAATTCGAACCCTCCAAGTCCATACAGAAGCTAGACTTCGTATCCAAACGGCAACGGCAGACCCATTCAAATATGAAATGAATGGAGGGTTCGAATTCCTTTGACTCTAGTGGGGTGCGCGCCAACTCCGGCCGTTTGATGTGTATCGTCCATTACTGTGACCACACTGTGAATAAACGGGAAATTAATATAGCAGTGACATGTATTCGTTGTCTCAGCAACTCTTCTTTTGCCGCAGTTGTTATAATATGGGTGAATTTTTGTACATAATTAAGGACTTAATTATGTATACATTTTAATTGGTTCCATTGTGTAATGAGAGTTACCCATCTTAATTGTACGAGTATGACAAAGGACAATAGGCAAATTTGTTTGGGCACTGTCCCCACCCACCAACAGAAACGAAACATGTCTCATTTAATAGATCTTGGCAACCTGATGATTTTTATTTTACTATGACGATGATCGACCTATGTATGGGGTTTTCTTGGAAAATCGTATTATTAAAATTTATTGTGGTGCTTATTTCGTTGACGGTTACCGGAAGAAAGTTATAGAAATATTATGTTACTAGCAATAATATGTATATCTTTTTTAGCATCTGCAATACCTAATACTACTTGATTAACTATTATACATAATATTTATGTTTGATCATAATTATTAAACATAATAAAAATGTCCTAATCACGGCGATACGCGTGACCATCATAGCTTTTTTTTTATTGTAAGTGGGATTGCGTTTGACCTTAGTCTAACCTGATGGAAAGTTAAGACAAAGTCTAAGATGGAACACGCTCACCCAAGCTCACTTTAGTTTAGCTCAACTAAATGAGCAAAATATATATAATAAAAACAAAATATGGTTTTCCAAGAAGACCCCATACATAGGGTGATTGTCGTCATAGTAAAACATCATCAGGTTGCCAAGATCTATTAAATGAGACATGTTTCGTTTCTGTTGATGGGTGGGGACATTTCTGCCCATTGCCCTTTTAGTTACACAATGGAATCAATTAAAATGTAGCCTTCATTATGAACAAAAAATCCGCCGGTGAAAGATTATTATACTTATTTATAAGTAGATGGTGCACTCTTAGATTCCATACAATGAAATAAAAATGGCTATAAGTATGTTTGTATTGCACGTGCAAACATAAAAAAAAAAGAATGATAACCTCCTCTTTTGAAATCTTCAACTCAGTAAAAAAAATAGGAGAATTAATATGGCGCGAGTCAAAGCTCTTAAGCAGTTGACCGAGAGACCATTATAGCTTAATCCACGCGCCTTATTACTTGGGTATTGCTATACATCATCATCCTCCTAGCGTTATTCCCAGTACAGTTGCATCCTGAAGAATGCCTGGGGTCCGCTACCTGATCCCAAGAATTGGCGTAGGCACTAGTTTTTACGGAAGCGACTGCCATCTGACCTTCCAACCCGAGGGGGAAACCGACCTTATTGGGTATTCCCAATAAGGTCGGTAATAGGCTTGTCAAGTGAGTGGGCAACTTGACTGTTAGAAGTTCTCAAGCCGCCCTGAGGCCTCTAAGTTGGCTTAACGATTGCTATCATAGACAGCAACCGGGATCAACGGCTTAACGTGCCTTCCAAAGCACTTGGGTCTTGCTATACATTGTTGTAAAAAAATTACATGGATTAATGCTTAAGTAAATCGTACGTATGGTTGTGTATAAATGTTTAGCAGTATAATTGTTTAGCTATATCATTATGTTGCTGTAGTACCTACTAAGACGCATGAAAGAGCACGTAAGTCAGCAATTACGTAAACAAGTTCATCCTTGACAGGTTTTTTATAACGTACACGCGTGTGTCAATACGTACAATGTTTCAGGAGAACTATACAAAATACTCTTTATTATAAACGCGAAAGTTTGTAAGTATGGATGGATGTTTGTTACTCTTTCACGTAAAAACTACTGAATGGATTTTAATGAAACTTTACAATAATATAGCTTGTACATCAAAATAACACATAGGCTACAATTTATACAGATATTGTGTGAATTGTCCAAATACTAATCCTGCACAGTCGAAGTCGCGGGCACCAGCTAGTACTCTTTATTAACCGACTTCAAAAAAGGAGGAGCGTTCGTGGCCCAGCGGCGCCCCCGTACCGCGTGCGGTGTGCGAGGTTAAGCATTGTCGGGCGAGGTCAGTCCTTGGATGGGTGACCGCTTTTAGTGGTTACTAACTGAGCGCTCCCGTGCTTTGAAAGTCACGTTAAGCCGTTGATACCCGTTGCTGTCTATGATAGCAGTCGTTAAGCCAAGTTAGAGGCCTCCGGGCGGCTTGAGAACTTCTAACAGTCAAGTTGCCCACTCACTTGACAAGCCTAATCCCAATAAGGTCTAGTTTCCCCCTCGGGTTGGAAAGTCAGATGGCAGTCGCTTCCGTAAAAATTAGTGCCTACGCCAACTCTTGGGATTAGGTAGCGGACCCCAGGCATCCTTCAGGATGCAACTGTACTGGGAATAACGCTGGGAGGATGAAAAAATTAAAAAAAATCTTTTTTTTGTTAAACGGGTGTGTTTTCTAGTTGGTCCCATTGTCACCAAGTCTGGATCTGATGACGGGATCTTGGAAAAATCGAGGGAACTCCTCAAATTATATACAAAGAGGATGGGGTAAGTAAGGCTAACATCCAAGGAACTCCTCATATTATATAGCAGGAGGATAGGGTCTAGCAAAGTTTGGAGTCGGTGTTTTTTTTGTTAAAAATGTACTTGTTTTACTTTCTAAATAGCTAAGTACAAAGAGAAACAAAACACTAACAACACCAAGGTAGATTAGGCGGACCTTTCGCGAAAGAGTCATCTCTTCCAAACGGTGACACTTCAATATGGGTGAACTTTTAGCATTTATTTAATTTCCCAAACTATGAAATCGTTAACTTTTTAGGGCTTTTCAAAGAACTTATCGTACCGAGTCCATTACGTTATTGTTAGGTATTTTTAACAACCGAGGTACGCATCACAAAGAAATTATAATAATAAAAAAAATATATATGGGGGGACAATCTTACACAAATCGACCTAGTCCCAAACTAAGCAAAGCTTGTACTATGGGTACTAGACGACGATATAAATACTTATATAGATAAATACATACTTGAATACATAGAAAACATCCAAGACCCAAGAACAAATATTCGTAAAAAATGCACAAATAAATGCCCTGGCCGGGATTCGAACCCGGGACCTCTAGCTTCGGAGGCAGAGTCACTACCAACTAGGCTAAACAGGTCGTCAAATGACATGGGACTTTTACTAAACTAATGTAATGTGTCTTCTGGGTGAGCTCGCTTCATCGTCGGCCTCATCTTTGCCTCCTGGCTAGATGCTGGCAAAGAGCAATCCCATTTTTAATAAAAAAAAATCAATTAATTCAATACCTAATAAATAAATATAAGGGGACATTTTACACAATTGGAACTATACCCATAGCAAGGTCAATATTCGACGACCACTTTGGTTTAGTTGCTGACCCTGCCTACTAAGCGGAGGTCCCGGGTTTGAATGCCGGTCAGGGCATTATTTGTGTAATTAGCACGAATAGTTCCTGAGTCTTGGATGTTTACTA
The DNA here is from genome assembly GCA_905163555.1 of Notocelia uddmanniana. NCBI lineage: Eukaryota > Metazoa > Arthropoda > Insecta > Lepidoptera > Tortricidae > Notocelia > Notocelia uddmanniana. Next base: position 1,542,567 of record LR991064.1, read on the forward strand.
TGTTTTTAAGTATGTATTTATCCATACACAGGTTGTTTTTATTGAATTCCGTTAAGGCGAAGGGGTGGGCAAGCTCTTTCCATACGTACTTTGTGCAAGTTTTTCTTCGTTTGTGTTTGCACTCCAGTTACTATTTTTAGTACATATGTTTATTTTTTTGTTAGCTATGTGTTGATGTTTTTATTTTTATTTTAAATATTTAATGTATTTTTTTATTTTCATTTTTTTTTGAAATAATGCAAAATTTCAACATCAAGTTCTGCGTATATCCAATATGTACCACCAAAAAATAAAATTAAATAGTGCCAAAACTAACGCAAAAAACTTGCACAACTTTTGTATGGAGAATGGCTTGCCCTACCCTGCGCCTTAATTGCGAGGGCACAATCCTGAGATGAAACAAAGTAATCTTCTCTAAGACACTAGTACCCCAATCCGTACCATTTCGAAGATATTCAAGAATTCATTTTCGTTAATTAACACCCCTAGTATAGTAAAAAACCGGCCAAGAGCGTGTCGGGCCACGCTCAGTGTAGGGTTCCGTAGTTCTCCGTCCGTCACATTTTTTTTTTTGAAAAAATTACAAAAACTATTCAACCTATCAAGTTCAAAATAATTTTCCTACAAAGTTTTTATAAAGTTCTACTTTTGAGATTTTTTTCATATTTTTAAAACTTATGGTTTAAAAGTTAGAGGGGGGGGGGGGGGACACATTTTTTTTTACTTCTGGAGCGATTATTTCCTAAAATATTAACATTATCAAAAAATGATTTTAGTAAACCCCTATTTATTTTTAAATACCTATCTAACAATATATCACACGTTAGGGTTAAAATGAAAAAAAAAAAAATCACTCCCCACTTTACGTATAGGGGAGGTACCCTAATAAAATATTTTTTTCCACTTTTTATTTTACCACTTTTTCGGCGTAATTGATATACATATTAGTACCAAATTTCAGCTTTCTAGTGCTAACGGTCACTGAGATTATCCGCGGACGACGGACGGACAGACGGACGGACAGACGGACGGACAGACATGGCGAAACTATAAGGGTTCCTAGTTGACTACGGAACCCTAAAAAGATCCTTGACAATTAAACAGTGTTGACGTGTGTGTCATTCGAATTTCGAATTGACATACTTGACATTAACTTTTGCTTAACTCCACGTTACTCTTAAGGCCGTTTTTCATTTACCCTTGATGATATAATTAATTATTTTTTTATGAAAATTAAAAATATTTTTTTCTTTAATTTTGAAAAACTAAATGTGCTACATTGTTTCTATGGCTATACACGGCTGTATGCTCGAAGGAACGGAAATCATTAAAAACACCCTGTATAAGTACATATATCGTCGTCTAGTATCCATAGTACAAGCTTTGCTTAGTTTGGGATTCTTTGTTTAATAAGGCTTGTGTTATAGGCACTAGACGTTTAATATATACATATAAACACTTAAATACATAAAATATTTAAAAACATCCAAGACTCTTAAACAGTTAAGTATTCATGCTCATCAGCATCACACAATAGTACATTACGACAAGTGCAGAAAACAGGAAATTCGCAACGAGTGGTGATAAATTGAAACACGACCGAAGGAAAACGTCGTACAATACACGTGCGAACAGGTAATTCGCAACTCGTGTCGATTTAAAACACTCCCTACGGTCGTGTTTCAATTTATCACCACTCGTTGCGAATTTCCTGTCCTCTGCACTTGTATCGTAACGTACTGTTACACCACACCTTGCGAAAAAGCGCGTTTTTCCGCACGCTGCGCCTCTGGAAAAACCCACTTTTTGGCCAAGTGGTGACGTAAAATTGTGTACAAAACACGGGTCGTAAAACAGAAAGTCCTCTCTCGCATATTTATGACCCTCGCCTGATGCGGCTCGGCGATATCGGCCTTTCTTTATTTTACAACCCTTGTATCGTAAATAGCTATTGATGACCGGGAATCGAACCCAAAACCGTCAGCTTCGCAGGCAGGGTTACTAACCATTAGGCTTAAGCGGCTCTGGTCGCGTTTGCTATGTCAGTCTTCAATCAAATAAGTTTTCTAGGTATTAGGTCTTTCCTACAGAGCATGTCCTTGTCCACTTGTCCAGTGAACTTAGGTCAAGCAGCAGTTATAAAGCGTTTATAATCGTGTAAATCACGCATCCGATAACCTCTTGCCATACTGTCACTCTTATCCGTTCATGATGTTTTTCAAAATGACACTGAACGTTTACCTAGCGGAAATAACTGTTGTCTTGCAAATGAATTGTATGATTCGATTTAAAGATAACGAGATGTCTTTATGTTAGAGCAGGTGTTCCCAAACTTTTTTTTCTCATAGACCACTTTCAAAAGTTAACTGGTTCTGGTAGACCTCCTACACCATATTTCTATCATATTCCCAAAACCCCCATTTTTTGTTACGCCAACGTAGACCCCGTCGAGTCTCCTGTGGACCCCTGGGGGTCCACCTGGACCACTTTGGGAACCCCTGTGTTGGAGTATAAAATATGCATATAATCATTTAAGAATGGAATATGCCAAAAGCTATATCACGAGCGCTTTCTTTTAAAGTATACTTAACTAGAATGGCTTCAGAACCGTTAATATGTATCAATTTTTTGGCACAACACATTATATCGTGAGTATTATATTATTTGATCAAGAGCGTCTGAACCGTAACGTCACTTTGAGTATAATTAAACGTTGGTTATTCTAACATTTATTTTGACTAATCAAAACAGTATGTAAATGTCTGACCTCAAAATCACAGCTGTTTATTAAAAGCTCAGTAGCCATATTGTTCCAGCTTTATTTAGAATGAGTTTCCATCTTAAATCGTTGTTATATTAGGAAGCACCATTGCAGCTTTGGCTTTGTTTTGTTGAACGTACTCGTAAGTAGCAGATGTGTGCTCACCTGGTGTCCAGCGGCGGTCGTCAGCGGTTACGAGGTCCACTCCATCGAAAAGCTGCTGCGCGAACTCTTCGATGTTATTGGACTCGGGCAGGCGGCCCGACAGCCCCGTCAGCACCACGTCATCATCAGCACCGCTGCGTCCGTTCACCACGCTCGGCATCGTTCACGAATCTGCAACAAGCCAGCACAACTCTTCACTACCGTCCAACAAACACCGCACTGTCCAGTAAGCGAACGCTCGCTCACCTTTACTTGACTAAACGAAACACCTGTCTCCACTTAATCACTCCGATTCGCTCGTGTATGAGCGTCCGTGCACGGCGACCTCTCGTATGAGAATGAGAGGAATTGGGCGGGACGTGGGGTGCTGCGCGCGAGCACGCGGAGAGTGGACCACGGCGCGGGCGCCGCGCGGTTAAAAGGGCGCGATAGCGGGGTCGCGACTTGTCAGCTGCGACGCACGTCGAGCCTCTGTGTTTATCACTTATCACCCCACAAGGACGAGGAAGGTCGAGTGTTTTCCGAGTGGCCCGTCCGCTTCGACCTCCACGCGGTCGGCGCGGGCCCGCTCGCCACACAGCCGACACCGGAGCCCCGGCGCCGCGCGAGCTGCGGATCCCGACACTCCCGACAGTGCCCTGAGTGGCCAGATATATATATGGGGCGGCCAGCGGTCAATCGGTGCTGATAAAGGGGCCGCTAGTACTCTTACTACATGGCTTGGGGCTGGGGTCTAAACTGCAATCCGCCACTGGGCCCCGAGCGGGCCCAACGCGCCGCACAATAGCTCGCATTGTGCGCCAATTGTGAGACGTCGGCCGTTCCGCCAGTAAGTAGTTGAGCACAATCGGAACATTATTAGATTACCCGACCGAAGTAGCATTCATCCTTTAATTTCAGCGTGCTAAAAGATGGAATAGAATGGGTTATCTTGGTGATGATACGAACTGTTCTGCGCCTACTTTAATTAAAACATTATATCGTATGCTACAGTGACAGTGGTATAACTACACGTGTAAAACATAACAAGTCTCATGTATATTCATTTATGTTAATTGGTTTACAAGCTTCCTCTCTTGTCACTAATCAAAACACTGCCGAAATGTAAGAAGAGATACTGTTTAAAAAAAATCTATGGTTATTTTAACGGGTTCCAGGTTTCAAAAAATATTATATGTGTTGTATATGTCACCCGATTCATATGCCATTTCGGATGGTTCTTCATTTAACCTTTTTTGCACAAAAACTACTCTCAATGCTCAAAAAACTGATTTAACGACGTTATTATCTACGAATCTACGTAAAGGCTAGGATATTGTAAGACACGTTACATCAAATCAACCATGCCGTCGTTAAATCAGTTTTTTGTGCATTGAGAGTAGTTTTTGTGCAAAAAAGGTTAAATGAAGGAACCATCCGAAATGGCATATGAATCGGGTGACATATACAACACATATAATATTTTTTGATACTCAATCACGCAAAAAGAGCTAAACGCATTCAGTTGAAATTTGGCATATACGAAGTACTCTGTAACCTAGATTAAAACATGGAATACTTTTTAACACAAGAATTATCCCTCGGAGGAATGTAATCCAGCCAGTTGATACAGAGCATAGTCAAAGTGTTATATATATTTATGTTTCAACAACGACAAAAAAATCTGTGCGCTCTTATATATCACGTATTTAAGAGTAAAACTTTTGTCGGTGTCCAAAAACCTTATCCTATCCAGAGCCATTTTCTTGTACGACACGACTTATACTTTTTCTTTTATTTGCAGCATGTAGATTATTCCCCCTTTCCCTCTCCTTAATGTTGCTCATAAAGGAATCGTGTCGTACAAGGTGACCAAACGTCTTCCCTATTATTATTTTATTATTTGTCAATGAGTGCGTGTATGGACCCGAGTATGTCCTAAAACTACGACCAAACCACCGGGGGATGGGCAGCAGCATCCCTGGAGTGCGGTGGAGATACTGCGATCGCCAACCCGCATGCCAAGCGTGGCGATTATGGCATATGCCCCCCGTGAATTTGGGGGAGGCCTATGTCCAGCAGTGGACGTCGTGGTGGAGTGCGTGTATGAAGAGAGACAAATCGGAGACATTCTGCAGAAAGGCCAGGTCAAGAGTACCCTAAATCGGCGCGCATGCATGAAGAATGTTGAGAGTTCATGAATCGAAAGTGTTGTCATCCTGACAAATGGAAATCCGTGATCTCTGCCTACTCCTCTGGGAAACAGGGGTGATTATATGTATTACGACCTTATACATCTATATGAAATCTAGATTGTAATATTCTCACATACTTATTGTTTGTTTTTTTTTTTAGTTTTGACATGCAGACCTGTATAATGATGTGATTAATTCATTTTAATTTGAGTTGTATTAAGTTTTAATTGATACGGATAGATTTTGACTTGTAAAAGTGCCCTTGTGACCTATTTGCAGAATAAATGTTTTGATTAGATTTGTTAACCATGTCAACACATTTACACACGCAGCGTCATACTTCATACGTACCGTATACGTAAGTGACACCTGACGAAATTAATTAATTTTATTTACTAACATTTCACTCCCGCGTGATCGACATGTAGCATGCGACATATGCCGGGGACAGTTCGTAGGAATTTCACGTGTACTTGTACAGTCACCTAAGAAATTGAAGGGATGTTTACAAAAACAAGTTTTTGGAAATTTTTAATAAAAAACGAATTGATAAAAAAAATGCCAATCTACAGCTCAGCGTCACTATAGTTATAAAATTTGTTATTATGCTACTTAATCGCTTATAAGTTAAAATTGACAACATTTCAAATTTTTTAAAAGTATGAAATCTTAACTCATTTCATTAATTTGTTAACGACAAACCCCAAATTTTTTTTTTCAATATTTTTATAGCTATTAGTTTTCTAAATATTCACGAAAATGGAAGAAAGCCTACCATCGTAGTAATGACGTCACTACTATGAAATTGTGACAGTCGCAGCGCACAAAAAGAACAGCAGTTCACTTTCTTTAGTAAGGCTGAGTTGCAACAACTTACGATCACAGACCGATTAACGTTAAACATGGCGCCGACAGCTGTCATCCCATAGAAACTTGTCAAACTTTCCATACATTCAAATTTTAACGAACACAGCTTACGATTACAGGCGGTTCGGTGCAACCCACGCTAAGGCTGGGTTGCACCGACTTACGATCAGAAACTTGTCAAACTTTCTATACATTGAAATTTTAACGAACACTGCTTACGATTACAAACGGTTTGGTACAACCCAGCCTAAATCTGTTTTAGTAAACAGTAGTAGTGTGTGTGTGTGTGTAGGTAGTAGTGTGTTTGTGTGCTTCTGTCTGATTTGTTACGCTGTGACGCCTTACTTGTCACTTACTCTCTTTTAGAATGAGGAACTTTAGAAATTGATTCATTTATATGAAATTGGGATATTTTCGAGAATTTAAAAATGTGGTTTTACTTAACTTTTTATCCTCTATTTGATTTCATCGGAAAAAAAACCTGCTTAAAAAATTGAAATGTTGTCAAGTGTTTATGAAAAATTTAATCATACCTAAAATTTGTTTTCATGTAAATTATTTGTTTTCACACACTCGAATTGGCCAGCAACTTCCCGACTCTATTTACAAATTCGAATCACTGTACACGGTAAATATTCACCATCGCATGATAATTGGCGATGACTGCGTGAACTGCGGGTCGATTAGGTACATGCGTTGCGCATTCCTAATTGATATCAACGTGTGTCGCGGTTTCTAACATAAACTCGGCGTGCGTGAAAGAGAGACAGAAACTTCATCTCGCTCATATTTGGGGCAGGCAGTTGGGGAAGTACCTCCTCCGTAGCCATAATAATAAATAAATAAATATTGGGGGACAATCTTACACAAATCGACCTAGTCCCAAACTAAGCAAAGCTTGTACTATGGGTACTAGGCGACGATATACATACTTATATAGATAAATATATACTTACATACATAGAGAACATCCAAGACCCAAGAACAAAATCCGTGCTAAATGCACAAATAATGCCCTGGCCGGGATTCGAACCCGGGACCTCTAGCTTCGGAGGCAGTGTCACTACCAGCTAGGCTAAACAGGTCGTCGAATGCGTTACCGTTCTTTGCTCTTTAAGTAGTATAGGTATAGTACCTATGTCGTGTTGTGTTCCTGGTGGGTAAGGTCGCTAGACCTAACAAGTTTTTTTTTTTTTTTTTTTTATTAAAAATGGGATTGCTCTTGGCCAGCATCTAGCCAGGGGGCAAAGATGAGGCCGACGATGAAGCGAGCTCACCCAGAAGATGCCTATTCACTCGTGCCTTAAAAAGGTCCAGGTTATATGAACTCGGAAATACAGACGCCGGCAGAGAATTCCAAACCTTAGAAGTGCGCATTATAAAAGAAGATGCAAAGCGCTTGGTTCGAACTAGAGGAATGCCCTATGTTGAGAGTTGTTATTTCTCTTTGTTTTTAAAAGTATAAAGGCCCTGTCATATATTTGTCGGCCTGTTTAGCCTAGTTGGTAGTGTCATTGGCTCCGAAGCTAGAGGTCCCGGGTTCGATTCCCGGTAAGGGCATTTGTTTCTGTGGTGAGCAGAGACATTTGTTCCTGAGACTTGGATGTTTTCTAATGTATTTAAGTATATATCTATTAAATATATCGTCGTCTTAGTACCCATAACACAAGCTTTATTGAGCTTACCGTGGGACTAGTTGGATTTGTGTGAAAAATGTCCCCTAATATTTATTATTATAAATGATGTAGCAAATATATTCCAAGTACAGTCAACCATTGCTGGGCTACTTCGTACCTTGTCACATAGACAAATGATATGAGATCTCTAGTAGCTAGTAGCTTTCATATTGATTTTCACTGTGACAAGGTACGAGGCCCACAAATCAAATTGGTTTCTTTTTTTAACCGTTGACCGAAACAAGCCGCAATAATCATGGCAAATGGTCGGCTACTGACCGAGTGTAACGAAGGTCTCCGTTTCAGCTTGGAAAAAATGCTTTCTTAGGGCGTATTTCTCAACCGATTCTAGTGAAATTTTGTCAGGTTAGGGTGTTCAGATTATTTTATAGAAATTTGAAAAAAATTGTAAAACAAAAAAAACGGTTTCTTGGCACTGAAAGTGTTCTGCGTCGGCGGTGGTAGTATTAAATATTCTATGCTAGTACGATTCATACCAATCGGAGGCTTACTAGAGTTAAAGAAATTTCAACCTTCTGTACGTATCGACGTTACATTCCATATTCCAATGGCATCAGCGGCAGTGCTGCACCTCCATTTAAATATGAAATCTAACTTCTGTTAGGAAGGTACAAATTCCTTTGACCCTCAATCATACAGCCCTTGAAGGGCGGCGTAGCCCGTAGCGCGCTACGACGCGGAGAACAGCTACGAGCGGAGCTGCTACGGCCACGCGCCATGCGCATGCGCGCGGCGGGCAGCGCCAATGACCTTGGGCTATGTCTGCCTGCGTCTAGTTGCGCCGGAGTGAAAGAGAAACTATATACCTGCTATACAAGCAGATAATCAGAAATTTAATCATAAAATTAAATATATTCACCACACATGTAATATAAATCGTCTATGCTTTAGGTTTGAGTATGATGGAACTGCGTCTTGAATTATACATGTTTCTGTTGAAAGAAAAAGACATACCCCCTTATTCATAAAACTAAACAAACCTCTGTTAACTAAAAATAGTTTTGTCCCTTTCTCACAAACATAAATGTCAAAGTGACAGATAAGGACAAATCAACTTTAGCGGCTTGTTAACTAATATAGGTTTGATAGACGTTCATGAATAATGAAATAAATTATTCTTATTCTTATTCTATTTTTAATGAGGATAATGATTATTTTAAGACGTAACTTCGCGATTTTTTTCGATCGAGCCGATTTTCTTAAAAAATACAGCGGTTTTTTGAGTTTTTTTACGGCCTGTATGAAAACCTTAATAATCCGTTGTATTTTTTCTCTATTATAATTTCAAGCAACAGAAACTAATTTCCGACCTAGATATGCCGGATTCCATTGTGTGTACAAAGTTTCATGTTATTCTAGCATGGCGTTTTAAAATGAGAGCGTAAATACGTTTGTATGGAGAACCGAACGTACTGCGCACTCTTAATACCCAATAGCAATATTAGGTATGATATGACATAAGGTTGAAAGTGCCCGTGTATAGGTATAGGTAGGATCAGCGTCGAGAACTGGGACAATTACTTTATGTTCGTGACTTTGATATACTTATTGATAACGTTATAATAATTTATTTCTACTGTTGTCAACAGCCGTATTGTTTTTTTGGCGCAAAATTAAATCAATGGAGATTCATAATTAAAGGCTTTTTAGGCTGAGTTGCACAAACTTACGATTACAGCCCGATCCACGTTAAATATGGCGCCGGTAGCTGTCACCTCATAGAAACTTGTCAAACCTTCCATACTAATCAGATTTAACGAACACCGCTTACGAACACAGATAGTTTGGTGCTGCCTTAATAACACGTCGTAACGTGACGGTCAGTTTTGTGACAATCTGGAATAATATTACTTTGCTATTCCGCTAAAGAATAATATTATAGCATTTCTAAAGCGGCTTTATTAAACAATATTCTTTATTGGAATAATCAAAGAATATTGTTGTAGAAATTTATCATGGAATCTGCCAAGTAACGACGTTGTTAATTCGTTTTGTGACATTTGGATATCATGAAACGTATCACGTGATGGCCACTCTATCTGTTTATGATTCGATTCGCATGCAGGCAGGGTTCGCCGATATATATCAATTGATATTCACGTTGATATATATCAATGCATATTTATTACACAGGCATTAACTAGAGTAAAGTGTTTCCTTTTAATTGCTGTTACGAAACCTGAACCACGGAATATGATTTTAAATAAATAGTTATGTTTTGTTGAATTGAATTAAAAAGCAATGCCGACGTCCCGGAGAGTCGCTCAGGCATATCATTTCCGGTTGTAGTCATCTTGCTGAGGGCGAGTACTTGCACAGACATAACTTGGTAGCCAAGATTATTTACCAGCAGCTTGCTCTTCTGTATGGTCTTGTGGACTTCGAAGTGACGTATTATAAGTACCAGTTCTCGAAAATGGTCGTGCCACGCTCTATTGGGATCGATCTGTCATCACGGACAGGACTGTTATAGCCAACAAACCTGATATCGTGCTGACAGATCGATTGAAGCGCTAGGCAGTGCTCGTCGATAACACCATCCCCCATGATGAGAACCTCGTGAAGGCCGAGAAGGACAAGGCTAGTAAGTACCTAACCCTGGGACACGAGGTAACCGCCATATGGGATGTTGATTCGACGATCATTGACCCGATAGTCGTCTCTGCGAACGGTCTAATTGCGAAGAGTCTCGACTACCATTTTAAGAGACTCTGACTAGATGGTTGGGTCAAGGGTCAGATACAGAAAGCGGTACTCCTGGACACGGCGCGGATAGTCCGGAGGTGTCTCTCTGTCGACCTAACCACCGGTAGCTTAGGCCCTGTTTCGCTGCCGGCGGCACCCTAGGTTAGGTTTTTATAATGATTTTATGTTTTGTAAATATTGTTTTATATTTTACTTTTTATAGAAAACCTAATCTAAGACATGAAATTAATAAAGGGAACAATAATAAAATACTCTATTGTGCACTACACGGAAACATTTACAATGCAATATTTTTAATATATAAGCAAAGTTTACATGTAACATTCTAGAGTCTTTAAAAACAGCGACTCTCGGATTCTATAAGTATGAACCCTATTATGTAATTGTTGCATAAAATACTATTTCGAACGAACATTTAAATAGCACTATGACATAATAATAATAATTGACAATTCGTTCGTCATTCCAACACATGATTTTGCGTCAAACACTTCAAAAAGTAATTTTGCGTCAATCTATCGAACCGGTTATCCAATCCATTAGCATAAACACAGACCTTCTTTCCGCGAGGTTGTCTTCATCTCTCACGTGTTTTTATGGAGACATTAAACCTGTGTTCATCCATGTACACATTTGTGTTTTGAAAGTGTGACTGTTTTTTTATTTTATTTTTTTGGATTTTTAAGAAGAAATATTGTTTTCCGCAAAGATAAAAAACACAAATATTTATTCTGCACATAGGCCACAAGGGCACTTTTACATGTCAAAGCGTGAATCTTACTTAATAATAATGATTAAAAATATACTGATTAACAATTCAATGCAAATAAAAAATATACTGATTAATAATTTACAAATATTAAGGACGTATTGAATACGATCTGTGTCCGAATAAACAAAAAGTATATAAAATTAATTTAATATCTCAGAGATGTATATGGTCTCTGAGCGTCCAAATACGATTAATAACAATTATTTCAAAGTCCTTAGAGATGTAAATGATCTCTAAGCGCTAAAATTAAAATAAGTAAACTTAATATTGTTAGAGATGTATAAGGTCTCTAAGCGTCAATAACAATAAAACTAATCCAGAACAGGATTATGTCTCTCGTCGCTTCCGACTATGACTCTCATAGTAAAATATCACTGTAAATAAAGATATGGAGAGGAGCATTTTTCTTACCACAGCTTTACCAACAACTAGTGGCTCTGTGTCTCAGAACATAAAATTCCTTTCTATGATCTGAGCTCTGTGTGCTGTAGACCTCGCAATTTGTTTTTCAAATTTCAAAATTACTAAAAACGTACTCGACAAAAACATTCTATATAATTATCTAACCTCCTCACAAAAAATCACGAGAATCGGTTGAGAAATGCGACCTTCTCTACGAACATCCGGACAGACAGGCAGACATACGAAATATTTTTTGTCGTAAGCTGAAACGGAGACGCTTCACTCGCTGGGTCAATAATTTAGGGAGCTAAGTTCTAAGTATAAAGGCACTCTTTTACTTAATGTTAATATTTACGAACTAAGAATATATGTAATTGTATCAAGTTTAATCCCACGCCGGTCAACCCTTTACCAATATTGGGTTTATTTGTATGTCTCCTTATGTCCCCAGTCTGCTATTTGATGTGTGATTGCATGTTAGTTTTATACACAACCAGTTCTCATAAATTACCTACAGGTTTAAAAGTCAGGGCCGTACATGGTACTTCATTATGTATTATATAACTAGTCAGCCATGTATGTTATTTACGTATATAGTTTTAACAATCGACGGAGGACACCCGCTCGGAGTCGTTTCTGGCGCAAAAGTTGTCCATAGCTATGTCAACGCGGGAATGCCGCTAGATTTATGGGCACTTTTGCACCGGGAACGGCAAGGGACGGATTATTTTAGTTATAATTGTGTAGTTAGGTACTTAATAATTCGTATTGTATGTGTTATTTATATTGCTACTATAAAATATTTTTAAATACACAATACAATAATAAGATTGGTTTTAACAATGATTTACCACTTATTGGTCTACCACCAATATCACAAATGTTCAAAAACGCATAACAAAACAGTTGAATAATTGTCAGTAACGAATCGTGAATATTGTTATGAAGGCTACGACTTACCAATCTACAATAAGGTTAATAACTTACTGATATATGTAATGCAAAGTCGGCGTTAAATATATTTACAATTTTTCATTTGTAATAAATAATGCGAAAAATGTAATAAGTGCGGCAAAATTTCGACTAGAATCCATCCTTATAATTATAGTATGTATTGAATATGTAATGTCTATTCTTATATGAAGTTTGTATATTTTTATCTGAGTATGTTTATATGTAGTGTATATTTCTTTTTTATTTATGTAGGTACTTTTTTAAATCTCTTTTTAGTCCATTGGTTGACTGGTAGTTTTAACAGTTTGCCAGGATATGGTTGAGTACGCCATTAGATTACTGTGTTTTGTGCAGTGCAATAAAGTTTAAATAAATATAAATAAACATATATGTCGGCGTCCACATCGTAAAAATGTATACATTGCAACACTGTATTCCGAAGAACTATTAATCTGTGACTATTGTTTAGAAATATGATCAAAGTCTAGTCAGCATTCCTGGGCTGAGGCCTAGCGTCACGGCGCGGGACCTGCGCGGGGTGCGGGCAGAGGTCGCGAGGACCCATCAAGCATTCGGGTTCGGTGATTAGGACGTGGTGGTAGCTAGTAGTGTAGCTCGGGATAGTTACATTGTGTTACTTTGTAATCTATTTGTAATCGTACTATATGTTGACGCTGACTGTACACAGGCTATGATGGCTGACATGTTTGTCCAGTTCAAGGAAGTCGCACAATTATGCTAACCATTTAATAAGTAAGACCAAGTGCTCGAACAAGTGTTTTGTGGAGAATATTTGCCAATTACTTGAATATGGTCGTCATAATAGGTAAACAAAGATACGGAGAGTGGGGCGTCGCGCGATGGATACGCAATGACGCCACGAGGACGCTACAATCAAGAAAATTAATATTCTCTTTACAATCTACGCTGTGATTTAACATTAAAAAACCGGCCAAGTACGAGTCGGACTCGCGCACACTTTATTATAGCCTTTTTTATTTTATTTTAAATAATAATATTTTTTTAACAGTAATAATAACTCTTAATAATATCAAGTAGAATTTTGTTCAAATGCTAGTCAGATTTTTGTCTTACCATACATTTTGATACCCAGCGCCTGATGAAGGCAACGAACAACTTTTTAAAAGTTTTTTGTATGGGAGCTCCCTCAAATATTTATTTTACTTTGTTTTTTATGTAGTATTTGATGACAACATCATCTGTGAAAATTTCAACTGTCTGACTATCCCGTGATCTCATGAAACGTTTCACGAGATTCAGCCCAGACGGACGGACAGCGGAGTTTTAGTAATAGGGGGTTTTACTCTTTGGGTACCCTATAAAGCAGCGGGTTATACCGACGACACAACCGTTTCTTACGTTGCCTAACTAAGTAACTATTTATTATACTAAATAAATAAATATTTGGGGGACAATCTTACACAAATATATATTAGACGACGGTATACATACTTATACAGGGTGATTCGGGAGACGTGAGCAAGATCAACACTACGGATTAAGTAGATCATAAGATACTGCTTCGTACCACTATTAGTGAAATTAACGTTCATTTATCTGTAGTGTTGAAAACAAAATGTTTTTAATTATTTACGAAATCATGGTCACTCTACAATCAGAATACTTCAGTCAAGTCATACGTGTCAAATTGAATGTCATCTGAGTCCGATTACTTTTGAAATATCGTATCACACTCAATGTGACAATTTACTTTCTTCGTAATCAAAGTGATGTCGTAACAGTTAGAGGTTTAATCTTTATAAACAAATTGTTTTAGGGTGACCATGATTGTAGAGAATTAAACTTAAATTAAATTTATGGGTGTTTCACTTAAATACAATGGTGAACGATTCATTGCCATTTACTATGATATAGATAACATCCAAGACACACGTACAAATATCCGTGCTAAATGCACAAATAATGCCCTGGCCGGGATTCGAACCCGGGATTTCTAGCTTCGGAGGCAATGGCACTACCAACCAGGCTAAACAGGTCGTCAAATAGAATAACTATCAATGTAAAATAAACCCAAACTTGGTTTAGTATATGGTTGATAATCACCTTGTACCATCACTTTTATGGTTCTTCCAAGGTGAAGAAACAAGTTTGATCGGGATCTCGGCTGTTAGTCAAATCAGCAATTTATGAAACGTAAAAAAAACGCTGTTCGTATGCAAATTATAAAATATTATTTGAGACAGTTGTATTTGATTTTTGTATGTTAAATTAAGGTATTTACTGGGCATTTTTTTCTTATTCTTATTTTTAAATTGCAACAAGTGACGTCACGATCACGACTTTTCAATAGATCTACGTCGTCACCAAACTGACGGCCCGCCGCCCGTCCCGCCGTAGTGGTGATGCGACCCGCCACAGCTCCCGAAGCGTCCAGCGCAGATAGAACCAAACACCAAGGTCCAAGGTAAGCACTGAGAAGACGCTTAAGAGGGCGCAGTACGCTCGGTTCTCCATACAAACGTATTTACGCTCTCATTTTAAATCTCCATGCTAGAATAACATGAAACTGTGTATACACAATGGGATCCGGCATATCTAGGTTGAAAATTAGTTTCTGTTGCTAGAAATTGTATGTATGAAAACCTCGCTGTATTTTTTCTCCATTTTAATTTCAAGCAACAGAAACTAATTTCCGACATAGATATGCCGAATCCCATTGTGTATACAAAGTTTCACGTTATTCTAGCATGGCGGTTTAAAATGAGAGGCCGGGTTAGAATAGCACCACCAAGGGTTCCCTTGGGTGTCGTAAGCGTCGACTATGGGATCCAGTTTGAAGTGTGTTGTGGGCGAGGGGCTTGTAACCTGTCACTGCAATATCACATTTTCCACCCACAATTGCTAGAAGTGGCACTGAAATTAATTTTCGTGTCTGCCTACCGCTTTTGGGAATATAGGCGTGAGTTTAAGTATCCACCACATCAGCCGAAGGACGTCCACTGCTGGTCATAGGCCTCCCCCAATTTCATGGGGGGTAAATGCCATAATCGCCACGCTTGGCATGCGGATTGGCGATCGCAGTATCTCCACCGCACTCCAAGGATGCTGCTGCCCATCCCCCGGTGGTCTTGGTCGCAGTTTTAGGACAAACCCGGGTCCAGTTTCCAGTCCAGAGTTTAAGTATGTATGTATGATTTTAAAGGATCTCTAATACAACCAGAACTAGTGGAAACGTGTTTTTTTCCGAGATTTTTCGCGACTTTTGTAATTTGGACATGTAAAGGCCGATTTATATTCTAATGCAATGAAAATTGCATTCATCTTCTTGCAAATGTATGTGTCTATTTAATAATCGTATTCTAGCGAGGTAGTAGTTTAGTTTATCGTTTCCGCTACATTTAAGAACATAACACATTTTATTTACATTTGGAGCGTTCATGGCCCAGCGGCGCCCGCGTATCCCGTGCGGTATGCGAGGTTAAGCAATGTCGGGCGAGGTCAGTTATTGGATGGGTGACCGCTTTGAGTGGTTACTAACTGAGCGCTCCCGTGCTTTGGAAGGCATGTTAAGCCGTTGACCCCGGTTGCTGTCTATGATAGCAGTCGTTAAGTTAGAGGCCTCCGGCCGGCTTGAGAACCTCTAACAATCAAGTTGCCCACTCACTTGATAAGCCTAATCCCAATATGGTCTAGTTTCCCCCTCGGGTTGGGAGGTCAGATGGCAGTCGCTTCCGTAAAAACTAGTGCTTACGCCAATTCTTGGGATTAAGTAGCGGACTCCAGGCATCCTTCAGGATGCAACTGTACTGGGAATAACGCTAGGAGGATGATGATGACACATTTTATTTACATTTAATTTTATCTTAATATTTTATTTATTTTTAAGTTAGTTTAATTAGTTTTTTAGTTTACCTTGTATAATAACGGAAAGTTATAAATAAATACATAAAGGTGCTAGTAATAACATACACATGTATTTTTTCGACTAGGTATAAATGATTTACTACCTAAACACACAGACATTGTAAAACAAGAGTTCTCAAACTGCGACCGGTGTGCGTCATATACTTACGAGTATAAAATCCGTGAAGTATTAACTGCAACAAAATCGAAAGAAACCGCAGATCATATAAGTACATAATAATAATAATAATAATTTATTATTATGCTCGATTTTAGGTACAGTAGGGTGACACAGGTACAATTAAAAGTATCACTAAAATCTACCTTACAGGCATGCAAAATATATACAGTATGAGTATAAATAATTACACGCCAGAGAAATATCTATCCTAATCATTCCTAATATACCTCATCCAAAGCAAACAGGCCGCGTGATCCCACACTATGTAATACTGTTATACTATTCTGTGCCCTCACCCCGCATATGAATGACTCTTATGTCATCACAACGAATCCTCAAATCAATAAAGGGTCGTCAACGCGCTTTTCAAAATGCAGGCCAAATGAATACACGATGACACACCAGAGGTGTCACATTCATCTTTGTGTTTTGACAGCGTGACTTTGCATAGGCTCTTTATACAATATCGGTGCCAAACAAGCATACAGCCCACCTAATGGTAAGCATGATACCGATTTTTAAGATATGAAAAGAAAAAAGATATCTGCAAGAATAACATCGAGTAACTGCCAATTTTAGAATACTGAGTACCTACCTACTTATATTGACTCAGCTGTAAACGTCACAACTAACCACTTTTGTTTTTTAACTGTAAGTACTTAAATCTCTATAAGTACATTCCTAAAAGAAAACGTGGACTATCACAAAGGCGATTCGTCTGCTCGTTTGCCTCTTATGTTATAAAACAACGCTACAAAACCGAAAATAGTACATTACTACAGAGGCCGGGACGAAAGGGGTTGCCGGTCGAAGACACATGGATATGTCTGAGGCGGACAATCCCATATTTCCCGCCGAGGTATGTTTTGTGCTTTTCTCAAACATGCAATGAAATAAATGACAAAAAAAAAACAAAGTTTTATTTTTAATACGCATAGTGGCAGAATGTCATGATGCCTGTGCCACAAATGATGTGGAATGGAAATTAAAAAAGAGGACTTTGCCGGCCTAGGCCTGCAAGATTTGTATAAATTTCCATTAACGACCTCTTGTCCTAGCCGCATCTGAAACGTCATACTTCGCAGCCTATTATAAGGATCATAACATCAATATTTCATTGCATGTTTGAGAAAATTATTTTACATTGAAAATGTAGTCAAAAACCAGTTTTATTTTGGCAAAAAAGTTGTAAACGCATGTAAAGACTAAAGAGATGAGATGTTCTATAATCCGAGTGACGCGAGAGGAGGCGAGATCACAGATCAGGTTTGACGCGTCATCGCCGCGAAGGCTAAAACACGTATACAGGGTGATTCAGGAGACGTGAGCAGGACCAACACTACATACATAGTAAATGGCACTGAATCGTTCACGATTGTATTTAAGTGAAACACCCATACCTTTATCCTGTATTTTAATTTTTGTTAAGTTAAAGTTTAATTCTCTACAATCATGGTCACCCTACAACAACTGGTGTATAAAGATTAAACCTCTAACTGTTCTGACTGCACTTTGATTACGAAGAAAGTAAATTGTGTCATTGAGTGAGATACGATATTTCAAAAGTAATCGGACTCAGATGACATTCAATTTGACACGTATCACTTGACTGAAGTATTCTGATTGTAGAGTGACCATGATTTTCTTAAATAATTCAAAACATTTTGTTTTCAACACCAAAGATAAATGAACGTTAATTCCACTAATAGTGGCACGAAGCAGTAGCTTATGATCTACTGAATCTGTAGTGTTGATCTTGCTCACGTATTATATCTTATTTAATATATACCCCCGTCATTCTATCTTATTTAATTTTCTTTATTTAGAAACAAACAGTCTCTTATAGTGATAAATTGTTACAATATAGGGTATTGGACTTATAGACCTAGAGTTTCCTTAAATATAGTATAAAACAATATAACTTAGGGTGGTATTCCACTCGTCCAATATCTTTGTCCAATCTTTGATCAAATTTCTTTGACAGATGCCTATTTCACATCCAATTTCTTTGATCAAAGATATTGGATGAGTTTAATACGGGGTGGTATTCTACTCATCCAATATCTTTGTCAAATCTTTGATCAAAGTTCTTTGACGGAGGCCCATTCCACTCATCCAATATCTTTGTCCAAGTTTTTTTTTTCATGCGTAGCCATATTGATTTAACTGTCATCGGAATCTTTGATCAAATGTCGGGGTCCCATCCAAGTTTGATGAAATCATCAAATTTCTTTGATCAAAGATATTGGATGAGTGGATTTAACTGTCATCGGAATCTTTGATCAAATGTCGGGGTCTCATCCAAGTTGGATGAAATCATCCAATTTCTTTGATCAAATGTATATTGGACAAAGTTATTGGATGAGTGGAATACCTCCTTAAAGCACTGGTCCCATTGCGAGTAAGCGATAAGCTCATAAAAAAACAGTCGCTTCTCGCCCGCTCGCTCACTCGTTTGTATATTGAATTTTACTCGTTTATAGCTCAACAAGTGTTTAATGGCACCAGCTTTTAGCCTTTTTTCTGGTACGGGACCCTTCGTGCGCGAGTCCGACTCGCACTTGGCCGGTTTTTATTTTCATTTAAATGCCCTCAATTCATTATTCCACTATGTGACGATTCCATATCAATTTCGTATGGGCCGTCACAAAACGGAAAAAAGGTAAGTAAATTGAGGATAATTATCGAATTATTATTTTACTAGATGAAAGCCCGGCTTCGCTCGGGTGAAATAAATAACAAGAAATAAACAAAACATTTATTCGTGACAGTTATGCAAACGACGAAAGAAATAGTGTACAAAAATGTATAAAATAAAAATAATGAAACTTCGAATCGTATAGAAATATAGTCTGTAGTCTGGATTGGGAATAAAAGTATAGAATGGAATTATATGGAATTGGGAGTAAAAGATTACGCAAACGACGTCACGGGCAAAGGCTATCTTTGCAAGTTAATCCTAAGCATTTTTATAAGGGTAGTATTTAAAGGCACATAAAAAATTTGACACCGTAATCAGTACTGATTTGTATAGCTAAAATACTAATCGTTCATTAAAATTCAATTCAGATGTGCATTGTTAAATATTGATGTGCCAGTCAGTATTTTGGTGCGAAGTCAGAGCTGCTAACGCGAAAAACAAATGAAGTTCGTGTATCTCCCTCTCTGTCGCACTTGCAAATTTGAGCGACACAGAGGGAAATACACGATGTTCGTTCGTTTTCGTTTCGCGGTAGCAGCTCTCTATTCTCCGCCAAATTCTATTTAGTGGGGCCCTTTACACTCAATATTATCGCGATTTTTAAAATTGTATGGAGTCTGTTAAACGCTTAATACTATCACAATACTGGTGTGTCAATATTATCGTGGTTTTCAAAATCGTATGGATTTTTCTTCAATATTCATTGCACGTGATACGGATCGTGATATGAGTATATCGCGTGATAATAATAACCATGTAACAGGCCCCTATGGATGTTGCTTCAATATTCAGTGTTTCACGTGATAATAATAACAGTTGGTAATATTTTCTCCAATTAATGGAAGCTATTTAACAACTTGTTCCGTTTTGCCAAAGGTATTTCACATTCCGATACGCGCACCATCCAGGAATAGGAGCCGTCAGACCAGAGGGCCTACCACGATCTGAAAACGAAGTATTTCCCTCTCCGCGCTCGAATATGCAAGTGCGACAGAGAGGCATATATATTTAGTTTTCGGTTGGTAGCACCTTAGTCCGAGCGTGGCGGACGGTCGAAGAAAGTCAAAGAACATTCCGTGTGTTGTCTGTCACACATATAATTTTTTAGCTTCCCATCGACCTATGAACTTGAAATTAAGTGATAATGTTTATTATGAAGTATATTTTACCAAAAATATCAATATATTGATAAATCACATTTGTTTTTTAGTTGTACGGAACCCTCAGTGTGCGACTCCGACGCACTTGGCTGGTTTTTATTACATTTTGAATTTTATTTCTTTTATAGTAAAATACCCTATTCGTTTTAAAGTTGACGCCTGAGGGCCTACCGCGAACCAAAAACGAACTATCTTCCTCTCTGTCGTTCGAATATACATGTGCGAGAGAGGCAGATACTTTGTTTTCGGTTCGCAGTAGCGCCTCTAACGTCCGAGCGCGGCGAACGGCATGAGCTGAGGGTCTACTCCGATATTCAAAATCCTAACTTCGTATGATGCCATCCCTTTCACTCTCCTGTCATAGATATGAGTGAAAGGGACGGCACCATACGAAGTTCGGATTTCGAATTTCGGAGTAGTCCCCCAGTACCACTAAGTTATAAGATAGAGCGAGATAGGGATAGAATTTTGCTAGACGTTTAAAAGCCATAAGTCACCTAGTAGTTTGTCACAAACAAAATAGAGACGCAGCTTTAAGATGGCGGACAGACTCAGCAAACATTCAAGTGGTGTCCTTTACACGATTAATATTATCACAATACTGGGGTGTCAATATTATCGCAGTTTTCAAATTTGTATGGATTCTGCTTTAATATTCACGTGATACTTATCGTGATATGAATCCATGTAACAGGCCCCATACATTCGCTTTAAGGCGGTTGTTGTGACAATCAGTCTAGCACGATAGATTATACCGTTACGTTTTATGTGACGTTTTAATACATTTCGCCCATATAACGTGACGGTATAAGTTATCGTGCTAGCTAGGCTGATAGGTGTATAGAACGCTTGAAAACTACAAAAACAAAATGCTGCAGACGCGGCTAGCCGAATCCACACAATGGGCGATGATGGCCCATTACCCAGAACGCAGCCCAGCAACCTGGCCAACATACCGAACGCAAAAATAGTTCACGATTTTCGAACGTAGCCGACACTGTCAACCAACAAATTTAATATAGCAATATAGTCTGTGGGCAATATGGCCGACGTTTTGTCATCAAATTAACACTTTTAAATGCAAAATACGCGACAATCCGAATTTTGCGGATACATATGTTCAACTCAAAAATCGTTATTTTTATACGTTCTTCAATTTGAGACAGGTCTCGTTCGGGTCTACCGTACCCCTGCACGAAATTATTAATATAGATATTGGAAACAATCACACATGATTTAGGGCAAGAAAAACAAAAATAAAGAAATACTGTGATAACAAGCACATAAAGTGCACTTAGGAGTGAAAAGCATAGTTATTACTGGAGCGTGAGGATAATTTTAAATTCGAGTACGCTACTAACCGGTAATGTGTGACTGTTAATTAAAACCACATCGTCCAAAATGCTTGGCTTTCAGATCTGTAGGCTTATGCACTCGATATAATTTCTAAAGTATAAATCTGTGAAGAAATTTAAAGGTGTATGTTAATAATGTGAAGTTCCCAAGCCGGTTTTAAGATCGTGTTTATGATCCAAATCGCGCAAAACCGCAGCAGGAGCTCCTAATACTATTAATATAATGATAGTACATTTTGACCCCGACATTCGTAACAAGTGCTCTTAATCGCAGGTCAGACTTGTATTGGTTGTGTGAGTTGTGAACATCACTGCGCAAACGCACACGCGCCGCGTGTGTGCGCTCGCGCGTCATTGTTTTGTTGTCACGCAACCGGTTTGCAAATTTGAGACGCGGCCGGCCGCCGCCGTCATGTTAGATCATCCCATATGATTTGGTTTACTGCCGGGACATTGGGTTTGTTAACCTAGTTTTTGTAATAGTACGTTTTATTTGCCGTCTATTACCGCTAGAGGTTTTTTTTTTTGACTAACGGGAATACAAATATATGTGAATGTGCTAAGGGTTCATAATTAAGGATAATAAGTATGCCTAATCAATATTTTCGACTGTTCCTATTAATTGAAGTAATCTTTGGTCTGTAATTTATCGTCCAAGAATCTTACTATTCTACAATAAAAACGAATTAATTATATACCTAATAATAACATTTATACAATCGAACAATAGAACATTTAGTTTAGTGGTTTAACATTTATTAGAAGTTTGAGTATCTATTTCTAGTAGGTATTAATATAAAAGTCTGTATTAATAGGTGCACTGATACTCATATTGTACCGTTGAAAATTAACTGAATATTTCGCGCTTGGGTTTATCTTGCGTATAGATATAATTTGACATGTATTATCTTTGGACGTAGTTCACTTCACAGTCATAAAACACAGTGGGTCAAGTTCCGTCACAGAGGTCACCTTCAGTCAGCTGACGATAGATAGACTTTCATGTTCTGACGTTATCCATTTCGCATTACATTAATTATTGTGATTATGCTACTGCCCCTTATCAACTACAAGTCGTGTATTTTTACCTAAATTCCAGACATAATTAAATTAAATATTCCAGTGCTTGACAGTGGCCCGGTAATTCACAATTCATTGTCAAATATCATCATTATCATCAAGAATGTTTAAACCTTACAAATAATAGCTGAGCTTGAATTGCTAAACTGGTAACATCGATATTCACATTTTGCTCTCAACTCAACATCATTTCACGCTTTACCTCAACGGTGGAAAACCTTCATTAGTTAGGTAAAGTAAGTAAATAAATAAGTACTAAAATCACATTCAGTGCGTAGTACTATAATCTAAGGACTAGTATTATAAAATCTGTGCCTTATTGGCTATGTGCGAAGTAGGTGGTGGGGGTAAGCAAGGCGATCGTAGCGCACACCATGGCAGAAGGCAGAAATGTGCACTTACCGGGGACAACTGTCAAATTTACTTTCACGTTTCCTATTGGTTTCTTAACGGTTTCCTACGATTCGTTTCGTTTGTATGTATTTATTTATTCTCTTATTTATTTCAGTAAAATTTCCAATACGGGGTCTTTGTTATTTACTAAAGTAAATAAAATATTCATGTGTCATTATTTGACATCTCTGAGTTTTGACATTGTCTCGGGACCTTTGACGTTTGACGTTTCATACGGGCACATAGCCAATGAAATAGTACAATGTGGAAATGGGGCCAGCCTTCTGGGCACATTGCCAATCGATACTGATTTAGAAGATATATTATTTATTTTATTTTTTAGTTTTTTATTGCAATGTCCTTTTTAGTGTTTTCGGTGTTTTTTTTTATGACATAGGAGGCAAACGAGCAGACGATTCGCCTGATGGTAAGCGATTAGCGCCGCCCATGTTTGTTTAAATATAACAAAAAATCATATACTATTTGATGTGTTAACAATGCTCTATGTAGAGCGATTGTTATCAAACAGTTCTAAATCTGAAGTATACGTTCCGATGTGTGACATTTAATGTATAAAAGATAGACACGTTATTGTTCTTCTCTCATCATCATCATCAACATCATAAACTCGAAAAATGTAATTCCGCATATTAATATCCCAAAAACGTTTCCCATTTTTTTAGTTGGACTAAATTTTGTTTGCCCGAAATTACATTTCCCATATTATTATTTTCACAAGTCTCAGTTCGTTGCAATTTTATTTCGCTTATGATTTGAATAGACACTTATTAAAATTCCGAAGTATCATTTTCATTTGCGTAGCAATTTCTGCCGCTGACTGTACATCGAACATCTTCACTCGAAATTAATTTGTAGAAAATTGATGTAATGCATTTTTATTTCAAGTTGTACGGTTAACTAAAGCCTACGAAATATGTATGTTTGACGACGTTCAGACAAGTGACGATCATAATCATCCATTAAAAAGCACTAACGAGGTGTAGTAGAGTTTAAACGTACATTTATGAAATTCAAATAATACAGTGCACGCAAAAATAGCAATGGTTTTTCTAATGTCACTCTCTAACATAGCTGCTACCGCGGAACCAAAACAAACGAAGTTTGTCTATATCCCTCTTTGCCGCACTTGCATATTCAAGCGACAAAGAGGGACTAGAGGGAGACATTCGAACTTCGTTCTATTTTGTTGGTTGCGCCCCAGTTCTCTTTGCTCTGACCCTATCTACTTGGCAGAAATGTTTTTAGAATACTAGGTACGTGTTTTATTACTGAAGTCTACGTGTATTATTTCGATACACTACAAAGAGCTAGTCCGCCCCCGTCACTATTAGACGAAGAGGGCGGTTACGAGGGAAATGAACATCAACAACACCTATATTTAACCTATATAGGCAAGTATTACTGATAAGTCTATTCACTCCCACATATGAGTCGGATCTAAGGCAACGCATCCACCAAAGGTGTATGAGGTAGCTGAGCGATGAGCCAAACAAACAAAGCTAAGTTTCGACACTAATTATCGTTTCAAAAAGCTAAGCGTAGGTATCCTTAAAATCACTTGAAGAGGCCGAGTTGTATCAAATTGTGCCATTAAAAATGGTGAGGTTTAAAATCGAATGTTAATTTTATGAAACATCGGAAATTTTTAATAAGGAGCAGAGCAGATAAGGTATATGCTATGTATGATATACAGTGATCGTAATTTTTGTAGCATTTTCGGTACAGCGTAGTGGTGTTATCGGAGTTGGTATGGACAAATACAATTTAAACGAAATTAATTTTGTACTAAAGCAGTAACGCTGCTAACGAAAATTTCAAATAATAAAATAATTTATAATAATAATATTATCATATATTTATATTTTATTATTATATTATATTTAGATTTTATTATTATTTAATAGAAGCCTAAGTCTTCTACGGTAGATGTCGCTGTACGCCTCCCTAAGGCGTTGTAAGAGGGAACTATTGAAGGATTTCGTGGACGAGCTTGGTTGTTCCGATAGCTCAGAGGCTAGAGCGATTGGCCGCGTATGCCAGATGTCGCAGGTTCGAATCCTGCTAGCCAATTTAAACGGTTAATAAGTTTAATATTAACGTTATTAGCTCTACTGAATCATAAGAAATTAAAACATATATGCCAATTCCGTTAAGACCTCTACGCTGCACCCAAAATGCTACAAAAGTTACGATCACTAACTAATGATATACAGTCCGCATCTGCAGGACACAATTTTTTTAATTTATTTAAAATAAACACAATTTACACAGTACAATGCATACAACTTTTCGACAAACTGGATGACAGTTTGTTGCGAACGGCGACACAACTCACATCCTATGTACTGTGTTTTAACTACTACTACTAAGAGCGCCACAGTACGCCGGCCAGATGCTAGACGATATCTCATCATTGCAATACGGTTAAAGATTGTAAGGTTTATTAGCTCGCATTTTTCGTATTAAAAACACCGCTTCGCTAAACCCCTGATTGAATCAAAACCGACATAGAAAAAAAAACCTTAATATTGCATACATTTTTCGGGTCCAGTCCACTGTGTGACGGTCCATACAAAATATACGGAAATCGTCACATATTGGATTTAGAAAAAAAACTATTTTACCTTTATCAGAATCATGATTCAAAGTAAAAACTAAAATTTAAAAATCACGAGAAAAGGTAAAGGTTTACTTTTGAATGGAAACGCCCAAACCTATTTTTTTTACAATTCTAATACTCTTTACTCTTGTGTTTGTGTTTTTTTCTTATACTAGGACTTAAAATATCATTGACGACGACGGTGGCATTACGTCCTGCCTGATGGTAAGCAGACACCGTAGCCTATGGACACTAAACGTGACCCCAGAGGAATCACAAGTGCGTTGCCGACCCTTTATTGACTTGGGGATGCGCTGTCCTTGAAATCAGTCTAGCAAGTCTAAAATTCGGTATCAATTCTTTGGATGACTGATATGTGAAGGCCGTTTTTATACCACTGACGTTGTTGATGTTTTGTAATCATACATCAATTTTCATTTATCAAATTAAAAAATGATTGACAATTATGTTAATATCACACTTTGCCAAAAAGCGCGTTTTTCCGCACGCTGCGCGTCCGGGATAAGTGGGATAACCCACTTTTTGGCAAAGTGGTGACGTAAAATTGTGTACAAAAACGTACGGGTCGTAAAACAGAAAGCCCTCTCTCGCATATTTATGACCCTCGCCTGCATCTCGGGCCTCAAACATCTGCGATATCGGCCATTAAAATTAAGGGTACCTGAATGAATACAGTCAACATCATAAGTAGCTCCGCATTTTAAAAATTCAAAAGTATTTATTATAAAGGAACAAGAACTTTTGGCACTTTCATAAGCATAACTACTTTTGATACTAACTGTACTACATCTACTCATTTAATACGTAGGTAAATTGGTACTGATAGAGTCATGAAGTGACAACGCCACATGAGACTACTGAGATTATTTTAGGATGTTTGCACACTGTCAAAAAATATTCTTTTCAGTTGTAATTATTACACCGACTAGCCTTTAAAACATTTAAAAAAAATGGTATGTTTATATTTTGCCCCCAAAGTTGATTTTTCGATCTAATGTAATTTAATAAGGATAAAAGGCATGTAGAGTCTAAGTCAATCAATAGGTCTGCTTTGAATAGGTAATATAAGAACGGCTAGTATTATAAGTGTAAGACATACACGAGGAAGTTAAATGTAAACATTAGTTCCAATCAGAAACTATTAAAGAAACTCATTGTACTAATCTGCGCGTTTTACACCAACATAATTTGATCCCGACATTTTTATTAACTGTATGTAAACGGAGGTCAGGCTTAAACTAGTCCTCTAGAGTAAATGTAAAATTATGCAAACAAAAAGCCGGCTAAAAGATGACGATACAACCGATTGTACCGATGGTAATTAAAATACATATTATCCATATTACAATAATGTTTTGAGTATTAGGGGACGATATTTTTCCCGAATATATACATGGATGAATGTTGCCAATTTCATGTACTGTAAGTAATGATAATGAATAGCAGGAAAACTAAGTGGCCATCGCGACCTTGAACTTGTCAAATTGGAGCGATTGATCGCAGCTTCCTGTAATTCCGAAGCTTGCTGTACTTATACCGTAGTACTAAGTACCTATAACCTAACCAAACGTTCTGTAAAACTGTGAACATGTAATACTAATGTAAAGGAAGTAAAATCCCACTCACTTGTTAAGTATTGTACGATAATGTAGAGCCACAGATATAGATCTGTCACAATGCGTTCACTGGGCTCCGGAGCCTCGCGATATCGACCGACGCGGATAGGCTTGCGAGCGGGGCTGGTTGGCACGAGTGTTCGCGGCGAACGCGTCGCGGTGTCTGGTTGACTCAGGCGGCCGCGGCCGGCGCGGGGCGCGTTGCCATGGTGCGAGATCAGGCCACGTGCGCGCGGCCAATGGGAGCGCGCGCCCCGCGACGTGACAAGCACGCGCCGATCAGCTGGCGTGCTGCCGTGCCCGACAGCCGACACAACACAACACAGTCCTCATACCCCTGCCACACACTCGTCAGTGGCATGTAGTGGTGGGTCGTTGACGGTTTTCGCTTCAACGAAACGAAACGTTAACTTGGAAAACGTCAATTAGTTGATTTCGTCAACTAGATTTTTGCTTTAACTGAAGAGAAAAGGGCATTGAGTTGATACGTTTATTGAGTAAGGGGGAAAACGTTAAGCGCTTTAGCTTTGCGCTCCATTTCGATTACGTTTGTACGTTAAAGTCGTCAACTAGTTGAGTCTGTTAAATAAAACGTTTCGTTCGTTGACGAAGGAAAAACGTTTTATCAACTAGTTCGTTGAATCAACGACCACCACTAGTGGCATGGAAAGTAGCGAAAAGGAAGCAGGGGCGCTATCGCGAACTGCCTCTGTCGCGCTTGCCTATTCGACTGACAAGAGGGAGATACCTTCGTTTTCAGTTCGCGGTAGGCCTTTAGAGACGTAGTGCGGCAAACTAGCAACATTACTTGTCATGCCCGCCGCTCGTCTTGTGGGTTTTTTGATACGTAGTATCTACTAAGAAGTCTGTGGTTTTTTGGGCGCGAGTCAAAGGCGCCTTTTACACGTTTAATTACACCACATGCATGGTAATAATGAAAAATATTTTTTTCTACAAATTTTCCTACGTATGCTTTATACTCATATATCAAGCTAAAGTTGCTGAATATGCTATCAGTACACATACTAATTCAGAAAGTACAGTACTAGTAATACCGAATACGTACATTATTGCAGAAACCGTAAAAAGCAATTCGAGGAGGATTGATTTTGACGGACGATGCGAAGCGGAGTCCGTCAATAGATGCGCGTCCACGAACGGCGGGAATGACAATTCGTGGATAAGCCTTTATACAAATGAAATGAAATGAAAATGTTTATTTAGATTTCAACACATTTACAGGGAGAGTCACTGGAGTATAGTGTTTTTCTCAAGAAAAGCATTGAAAATTATAAGGAAAATCCAAATGAAATTCTAAGTATTTATTACGGTCAAGTGCGTACGTATCGATTTAATCCTCTTATAAATACGTACCGTAACCTTAATCCGCCGACATAAGGGCTATGGGACATATTTTTGACGTGTTGTGTGCACCCATATTTTTGCATTTGACTACGTATAAAAAACCCGCGCGGCCTGGCCCTCCTTTTGTTTCCGGCATATGGCGTTGCATGTTTGAGAAAAACTCTTAATTGTACAGTCAACAGCAAAAGTAGATGATCATTTTATAACCTTGTCACTTTCACTACTTTGACGCATCCAATTGTCGCGGTATTGTTACGTTAGTGCGACAAAGTACTGAAATGGTCATCTACATTTGCTGTTCACTGTACCTGCATGATAATAAAAACTAAAAGCACTCGGTCTTAACTAAGTTTATTTATTGAAATGAATGATGTAGATATTATGCATATCTGGGAAAATTTAATTCGTGGCAGTTGAAATATTAGAAAATTATCTAGGCGTTTAAGTACTTGAATGTAATTGCCGTTAATACTGTTTTTATGCTACATTCGAAATGATCAAATCGACCCTTTTTTAGGGTTCCGTACCTCGAAAGGAAAAAACGGAACCCTTATAGGATCACTTTGTTGTCCGTCCGTCTGTCTGACAAGACCCCTTTTCTTAGGAACGCGTGGAGGTATCAAGCTGGAATTTAAATCAAATACTCAGGTCTACTGTCCCTTGGAGCTGTGAAAAAATCAAACTTCTAAGCCAACGAAATTAAAAGATACAGCCGACAAATTTTCGACACTCTCAAGGGAATCAAAACCAACAGGGTACTTCCCGTGAAGTATCTTGAAATTTGGTACCTACTACGAAAGCAACGTCTTAAAGCACAAATACTTAAAAGGAAAAATTGCGAAAAATATTTT
This sequence comes from Notocelia uddmanniana, assembly GCA_905163555.1. NCBI lineage: Eukaryota > Metazoa > Arthropoda > Insecta > Lepidoptera > Tortricidae > Notocelia > Notocelia uddmanniana. The sequence goes on from LR991064.1 coordinate 1,572,293, forward strand.
TTACGGAACCCTCATTGCGCGAGTCCGACTCGCACTTGGCCGGTTTTTTCTAAAGTAACCCCTATTTACAAGTATCGTTATGTAAATCGTAGCGACCAGCTAAGTTATTATATGTTATGTTATTATTAAATGTATTTATGATAATGCGTATATTTATTTATTTAAACTTTATTGCACATAATGTAATTGTACAAATGGCGGGCTTAATGCCAAATGGCATTCTCTACCAGCCAACCATTGGGCTAAACAGAGATTTATGAAAGGTGCAAAGATTTTTTTTGATAATATCTACTAAGAAAATGCGAAGACAAAATTAATATAAACACTGTAAATAAACATTCATAAATACATGATATTTATATAAGTTACATACATACAAGAATAGATATATGTGCACGTCAGAAACGTCAAACGTCAAGCGTCCCGGGACAGTGTAAAACTCAGATGTGTCAAATAATGACACATGAATATTTTATTTTATTTAGTAAACGAGAAAGATCCCTTACTGGAAATTTTACTGAAACAAATAAGTAAATAAATACAAACGAAACGAATCGTAGGAAACCATTAAGAAACCAACAGGAAACGTGAAAGTAAATTTGACAGATGTCCCCGGTAAGTACACATTTCTGGTGTGCGCTGCGATCGCCTAGCTTACCCCCACCACCTACTTCGCACATAGCCAATATCCAGCAGTGAACGTCCTTCGGCTGAAATGATGATGATAAATGCCTATATCTGTCTTTAACCTCCTGAGGAATGACCTTCAAAAAATGTCAACGTAATCTCAACCTTAATAAATGTATAAATATAGTTAAAAATATATTTTTTCTATGTCATACCACACGGGGCCTCAAGAGGTTAAGAGCTCATGATACTCAGCTTAGGTACAGGTTGCGTTGCGTAGTCGTAGTATATATCAATCATGCGTCAAAATTATAATCATACATGCATTATCACGCTGCGATACCGTCCCAATATCGCTTGCCAAAGTCTACAAGGTTCATAACCTTACTATTACGGATATAACCTTTTCTCTCCAGCTATCACCGGTTTTATATCATCCGTGCACACGGATTGCACGGTTGTGATGACGCAATTAGGCATGCCAATTATCGTGCCATGGGGTAAAGTCAACATATTAACCCAGAGATGAAATAATGTCTGCTGATGCTGATTGAGTTGTTGAGAGGCTACTTCTGAGTTATGCATATCCACATCAGCCCTAGGACGTCCACTGCTGGACATAGGCCTCCCCCAATTTCATGGGGGGTAAATGCCATAATCGCCACGCTTGGCATGCGGGTTGGCGATCGCAGTATCTCCACCGCACTCTAGGAATGCTGCTGCCCATTCCCCGGTGGTCTTGCAGCTTGGAGTTATGCATATAATATGTACTTATAGGTACCCAATATTTATTTTTTAAAATTTACTTAGGCAACAAACAGTCAAATACAGAAATGATGTTATTACATATTATGTTAAAAGACCTTGAGTGCTATAACTTAAGTTTAAAAATAGTACATTACGATACAAGTGCAGAGAACAGGAAATTCGCAACGAGTGGTGATAAATTAAAACACGACCGATGGGAGTGTTTTAAATCGACACGAGTTGCGAATTACCTGTTCGCACGTGTATCGTACAACGTTTTACAGTACATATGGCTCTTTCAAGTTTCGACATATGCACGTAATCTGCTATGATTACCGTACTCCTACGGTAAATTAGCACCATATGTACTGTAAAAAACCAAACATAGCTTAGTGTTAGAGCTGTAAAAAGCGAAACATCCATCTGAGCAACAAACAACATCCTAAATAAGGTCAAGCGATACTTCACCCCTGGGCAGCTTCTATCTTTATATAAGGCCCAAGTCCGGTCTTGCATGGAGTATTGTAGTCACCTTTGGGATGGCTCGGCTAAGTATCAACTTGCCGCACTCGACTCGGTGGACCGCAGAGCCAGGAGGCTCATTGGCGGCAGTACGGTAGTGGGAAATAAGCTGCAGAGCTTAGCACATCGACGCAAAGTAGCATGTCTGTGCGTCTTCTACAAACTGTACTTCGGTGAGTGTGCTCAGGAGCTCCATGAGCTCATACCGCCTTCCCCCTTCTTCCATCGGACATCCAGACGTACGGCTGGCTACCATCCTTACCTGGTCGAAATTCCTCTAATTCGAACCAAGCGCTTTGCATCTTCTTTTATAATGCGCACTTCTAAGGTTTGGAATTCTCTGCCGGCGTCTGTATTTCCGAGTTCATATAACCTGGACCTTTTAAGGCACGAGTGAATAGGCATCTTCTGGGTGAGCTCGCTTCATCGTCGGCCTCATCTTTGCCCCCTGGCTAGATGCTGGCCAAGAGCAATCCCATTTTTAATAAAAAAAAAAAAAAAACAATTGGCGAGTCAAGTGCATTTTAGTTATTTGTTACAAAGGGAAAAAGTGAAAGAATATATTGGTGCATGTCTACACACAATAAAAGTTGTGCGTATACACATTACCTATCTTTCTATAAACAAGCAATTGACCCCTGGAGTTGCAGCCGCCCATAGGCTGCGGTGACCGCTTACCATCAGGCGGGCCGTACGCTTGTTTGCCACCGATGTGGTATAAAAAACCCGACCCGGGTATGTCCGGGTATAACCCGGGTATGTCCTAAAACTACGACCAACACCACCGGGGGACGGGCAGCAGCATCCCTGGAGTGCGGTGGAGATGCTGCGATCAACCAACCCGCATGCCAAGCGTGGCGATTATGGCATTTACCCCCCATGAAATTGGGGGAGGCCTGTGTCCAGCAGTGGACGTCCTCCGGCTGATATGGTGGTGGTAGTGGTGGTATAAAAAAAATCTTCTAATAGAATCTAAAGATTTCGATGAATTTACCAATACAGAGTGGTTTAAGGGGCGAAAAATCCATCTATAGTGTCACTCTTCGGGAAACCTCGTATTCTCTCGTAGTATATAGGTACTACTGTTTTCCTAGTAGTTATGGGTATCCCACTGCTGGGCAAAGGCCTCTCCCCTTAATTGCCATGACTCATGTCTGTGCTTCTTGCGGCTAATTGCTAAGGCAGGCGCCATCCCGCCATCTCCGCGTAGACCTGCCGCGTCCGCGTCGCCCTTGCAGCATTCACTTGGGGGCCCACTTCTAGCTAGGAATTCCTGCGAGCCTGGCAGTTTTTTACCTAGGTACATTGGCTATGCGCGTTTTAGAGCGCAGCTGGGTGTTCCGGAAGCCATCAATGCTCTTAACACCTAAAATGCTACGCTCCAAACCATCCTCTCGTTCACAAACCATCCTCCGTTGGACTTTTGACTTTTTTTATTTGTTAATTGTGTATGCCACGGACAGGGCCGTCCCTATGGTAGAGTGGAGGCCCTCCTGGCGGCCGCTTCAAGGAGACGTGCCCAGAGGCGTCTAAATGCCGAATGAAAAAAATACAAAGGCAAATATACAATTTTTAGGGCGCCTTATGGATAAAGCGTGGAATACATCGCTCGACCCTGATCAGAATCTAGGGCCGGCACTGGTTGAGTGGTCGCGGGTAAAACTTAATCTCCTGAACTCATCTAATTTCAATTATTCCACGGACGGATATACAGGTTTATCTACACATATAGTAAATTGTCTTTAACGTGTTCAAATACCATCCGAAAATGACTAATGCCAGCATTCAATGCCTCATGACGTGGACACGGACGGACACGTCATAGATACACAAACCTTATCTGCTTATCACTTTCCGATACACCCGATTCATAGTAAATGAGTTTGAATGACGATCTAATATAGATCACCGATAAATCTAGCTTTTTCTCGCGACTTCGTACGTGTGGAACTCTTTTAATGAAGACATATTGATTTCACCTCAGCGGCACGAATATGGCGGTTTTGCCTTGACACCAATGAGCAAAATGCAATTCAAAATCAGAATCTTCAGCGTAGCGAGGGACTTAAAGACAAGAGATGCAAATATATTTGCTCTCGTGTGATACATACAACTTTTCACCTCAGCGGCGAGAACATATAACGCAAAGGAATAGTGGCAGAGAGAATGAAGTTTAAATGATTTAAGTTTGTATTACATACCGCAGTATGAAAAGATGACCTGCGATTAACCTACGGTATGAAAAAGTTTTTTTCTCGCTTGCAACAAAATAGCATTTTGCTCACTGGTTTCAAGCAGCAAAACCGCCATGTTCGAGCCGCTGAGATGAAAAAGAGATTGTTATAAGTTATAGAAAATAGAAGGGGGGAAAATGATTGGTCTATCATACGACATGACGTTTTTGTAAACAACATCATAGAAGGCAAGATTGAAGGAAAGCGAGGAAGGGGAAGACCAAGACCATTAAACTAATAAAAGAAAACACTGCAGTCATGTAGTATAAGGAGATTTAACATCTCCACCACCACACCATCTCATATACGATTGTATATGGTAGCCCGAGATAGATTTCGATGTAGAGAGCTACACGGACAAGAGGTGATGAGATATGGAAGTATGGATTGTACTTATAGTATTCATTATAATCTCCAGCCTATATTGATTGGAGGGCAGGTGGCCCAGCGGCGCCCACGTGGCACGTGCAATATGCGAGGTTAAGCAAGGTGGGCCCGGGTCAGTTCTTGGATCGCCACTAATGCTGTGTGATGGGCATACCCTGGTGGTTTTAGACGGTAGTCCGGGCGATTCCCGGGAGTCCGTCATACCTGTCCTAGTTCCCCGGCTAGGCGGGATGCGTAAAGGCATTTCCCCAGGTAAAAAAAAGGGTCAGTTCTTGGATGGGTGACCGCTTTGAGTGGCTACTAACTGAGCGCCCCCGTGTTTTAGAAGGCATGTTAAGCCGTTGATCCCAGCTGTTCTCGAACGACAGCTGTCGTTAAATCAAGTTAGAGGCTTTCGGGCGGCTTGAGAACTTCTAACAGTCAAGTTGCCCGTTCACTTTGACAAGGGGGGTCGAAGTTGCACCACGTCCGTAGGGAGTAACCACCGTTACCCTACACGCGACCCCCGGGTGGTGCTAAAAAACAACAAAAACCAGCAAACGTGCTGTCTTCTCCAATATCTCACGGGTCGAATAATAAATTCCATTTTACATATATTTATAATCCAGGATATATCACTTACCTATTGGAGATGAATTACTAATATTCATAGTCCATTCGAATATCGACCTTACTTTATACACAGAAGGTTCAATTAGTAAAGGCAGTCTTCAAGGTTTTGTTTATTTCAAAATTTTAAACCATAATTAGCAAATGAACGCAAACACAACCAAAACCGGTATATTGGTAAGTATGACGTCAGAGTCAAGCCTCTATTTGGCACATAGTTTTTGCATATTTTTTGTATTTCAACATGTGTCGCGCATTCGTTCTTTTCCGTTTAGCTCGGCGCGCAAAACATATTGTAGATACTAAAACGGATGCAAAGCGACGAATAAAGATGGACCTCTTGTCGCAGAACGCATTTATGATATTTTTAGATGGCTGAAGTAAGTTGAAATCATTATGCATTTACCTGTTAATGAATCAAACAACTTGGACCCGGTATGTCCTAAAACTACGACCAAGACCACTGGGGGGTGGGCAGCAGCATCCCCGGAGTGCGGTGGAGATACTGCGATCGCCAACCCGCATGCCCAGCGTGGGGATCGCCAGTTTTTGTTGCACTTTTAGCACCACCCAGGGGCACGTCACGTGTAGGGTAACGGCGGGCACTCCCTACGGACGAGGTGCAACTTCGACCCCCACTGTGCGTGGGCCAACTTGACTGTTAGAATTTCTCGAGCCGCCCGAAGGCCTCTAACTTGGCTTAAAGACTGCTGTCGTAAACAACAGCTGGGATCAAGGGCTTAACGTGCCTTTCAATGTAATAAACTCACTCGTATGTGTGTCGGGCTTATAAAGTCCGAGCCACACCGAATGCGTGCGTAGCACACTGTCGGCCTGTTTAGCCTAGTTGGTAGTGTCACTGCCTCCAAAGCCAGAGGTCCCGGGTTCGAATCCCGGTAAGGGCATTTGTTTCTGTGGTGAGCAGAAGCATTTGTTCCTGAGACTTGGATGTTTTTTATGTATTTAAGTATATATAAATATACGAGTATATCCATTAAATATATTGTCGTCTAGTACCCATAACACAAGCCTTATTGAGCTTACTATGGGACTAGTTCGTATTTGTGTAAAAAAGTCCCCTTATATATATATTATATATATGATATTATAATATATATTCGCTTTTTTTTTCATTTCCTTATGTTTTTTGTGTCATTCTGATTCTTGTAACTGTTCTCCTCTGCACTGGAGGGAGTTTTCAAGACTCTGGACTGGAGAAGGCTAGGCATCAACACAAACAGCGAGTACCTCACTCACCTTCGGTTTGCTGACGATATAGTAGTCTTGCCTGAGACCATAGAGGAATTAAGTACCATGCTCAATGACCTCAGTAAAGCCTCCAAGCGAGTTGGTCTAAGGATGAACATGGACAAGACGAAGATCATATCAAAAAGCACCAACTCTCGTTATAGGTACAGTCAGCATCAAAAATATGTATACAATGTTGAACCTTGTTCCCCAGACATTAGTTCCGAAATGTATACAAATTTATGATGCTGAATATACAATCAGACACTACACTCGAAATTGTAGACGACTATTCATACCTAGGACAGACTTTCCAGTTAGGTAGCTCCAACGTCGAAAAAGAGGTTAATCGTCGAATCCGACTCGGCTGGGCACCGTTCAGTAAGCTAACACACATCTTTTCGTCCAATATTCCGCAGTGTCTCAAGACAAGAGTCTTTGACCAGTACGTGTTGCAAGTGATGACATATTAATTAATTACGAACAAAACATACACAGTATTACAGTCGAAACCAAGGCACTGTACAATTCAGGTTATAAAACACATAATTCACACATGAGTAGGAAATACAGATAATAACCAACTCTCGTCCATCACCTCACAGTACCGCAGACACGTTCGATACACAATTACCCATCGACTTAAATAAAAAAAAAAAATTGGGGGGACAATCTTACACAAATCGACCTAGTCCCAAACTAAGCAAAGCTTGTACTATGGGTACTAGACGACGATACTACTTATATAGATAAATGCATACTTAAATACATAGAAAACATCCAAGACCCAAGAACAAATATCCGTGAAAAATGCACATATAAATGCCCTGGCCGGGATTCGAACCCGGGACCTCTAGCTTCGGAGGCAGAGTCACTACCAACTAGGCTAAACAGGTCGTCTTGCAGACGTATCATCTTCTGGTGCCCATGACAGAAGCTAATTCAGCAGTCTAACGCCGAGTTGCGCCAACTTACGATCACAGACCAACCAACGTTAAATATGGCGCCGGCAGCTGTCATCCCATAGAAACTTGTCAAACTTTCCACATTAAGATTTTAATGAACACAGCTTACGATCACAGACGGTTTGGTGCAAGTTGCAAGCCAGCCTTAGAGCGCGTATAGCCGGCGAGCTTTTATGCGCCACAGTGCGTGTTATTGGGACTGCCAAATAATGGTTGTGACTTCGCGGTTTATGATTTATGGGCAGAAATGGGATGGCAAGCTTCATAATTCGTGCTACGAGCTCAGGACAGTCTGTATCGCCTCGTAAAATTCCACATGATATGCCACTGACACGTAGTCACTTACTATGGGCCTCATAAGAAGGCTCAAAGTCACCCAAAGAGCACTTGGTGGTCAACTGGGCCCGCAGAGCACTGAGCCCACGGGCTAAGTTGACCATTTTTTTTTTCTTTACGGGCGACTCGACGCAAGGGGCAACCCAGCCCACGGGCTCAGTCTACCATTACTTACCGCCTAAGAGTCAATTCACCCCGCGGGCTCAGTCTACCATTACTTACCGCCTAAGAGTCAATTCAGCCCGCGGGCTCAGTCTACCATTACTTACCGCCTAAGAGTCAATTCAGCCCGCGGGCTCAGTCTACCATTACTTACCGCCTAAGAGTCAATTCAGCCCGCGGGCTCAGTCTACCATTACTTACCACCTAAGAGTCAATTCAGCCCGCGGGCTCAGTCTACCATTACTTACCGCCTAAGAGTCAATTCAGCCCGCGGGCCCAGTCTACCATTACTTACCGCCTAAGAGTCAATTCAGCCCGCGGGCTCAGTCTACCATTACTTACCGCCTAAGAGTCAATTCAGCCCGCGGGCTCAGTCTACCATTACTTACCGCCTAAGAGTCAATTCAGCCCGCGGGCTCAGTCTACCATTACTTACCGCCTAAGAGTCAATTCAGCCCGCGGGATCAGTCTACCATTACTTACCGCCTAAGAGTCAATTCAGCCCGCGGGCTCAGTCTACCATTACTTACCGCCTAAGAGTCAATTCAGCCCGCGGGCTCAGTCTACCATTACTTACCGCCTAAGAGTCAATTCAGCCCGCGGGATCAGTCTATCATTACTTACCGCCTAAGAGTCAATTCAGCCCGCGGGATCAGTCTACCATTACTTACCGCCTAAGAGTAAATTCAGCCCGCGGGCTCAGTCTACCATTACTTACCGCCTAAGAGTCAATTCAGCCCGCGGGATCAGTCTACCATTACTTACCGCCTAAGAGTCAATTCAGCCCGCGGGCTCAGTCTACCATTACTTACCGCCTAAGAGTCAATTCAGCCCGCGGGCTCAGTCTACCATTACTTACCGCCTAAGAGTCAATTCAGCCCGCGGGCTCAGTCTACCATTACTTACCGCCTAAGAGTCAATTCAGCCCGCGGGATCAGTCTACCATTACTTACCGCCTAAGAGTCAATTCAGCCCGCGGGATCAGTCTACCATTACTTACCGCCTAAGAGTCAATTCAGCCCGCGGGCTCAGTCTACCATTACTTACCGCCTAAGAGTCAATTCAGCCCGCGGGCTCAGTCTACCATTACTTACCGCCTAAGAGTCAATTCAGCCCGCGGGCTCAGTCTACCATTACTTACCGCCTAAGAGTCAATTCAGCCCGCGGGATCAGTCTACCATTACTTACCGCCTAAGAGTCAATTCAGCCCGCGGGATCAGTCTACCATTACTTACCGCCTAAGAGTCAATTCAGCCCGCGGGATCAGTCTACCATTACTTACCGCCTAAGAGTCAATTCAGCCCGCGGGCTCAGTCTACCATTACTTACCGCCTAAGAGTCAATTCAGCCCGCGGGCTCAGTCTACCATTACTTACCGCCTAAGAGTCAATTCAACCCGTGGCCTCAGAGAGGGTCGCGGGGCGAGATGTTTAAACAGTTTTCTGTATTTTGTTTGGCTTCTTTACATAATAAGATTAGATTTATTATTATTATTAATATGAAAAAAAAAAACAAAATCAAATATGTATTCTGCAAATAGGCCACAAGGGCACTTTTACATGTCAAAGCGTGAATTTATACAATTTAAAAAAACTGAAAATCGTGCTTAATTATAATGATTAAAAAAATATACTGATTAACAATTCAATGAAAATAAATTTACAAATATTAAGGACGTATTGAATACGATCTGTGTCCGAATAAACAAAAAGTATATAAAATTAATTTAATATCTCAGAGATGTATATGGTCTCTGAGCGTCCAAATACGATTAATAAAAATCAGTTCAAAGTCCTTAGAGATGTAAAAGATCTCTAAGCGCTAAAATTAATTAACAAATAACGTTTAATATGAGACTTAAATTTACTGAGTGGAAAATTAACTATATCGATGGGTATTTTATTAAAAAATCGTATACAGTTCCCCACAAACGACGTGCTAACCTTCCGGAGACGACTGGCCTTCACTGCAATTTTGTGTTTACTTCTAGTGTTGTAGTCGTGGATATCACTGTTAAGTTTGAATTCTTGAATATTATGTATTGACATGCCACAATAAGGATATTTGCCTCCTTAAATTTTTCTCTGAGAGATTCTCTGGCCTTAAGTTTGTAGATGGAGCGTACAGCTCGTTTCTGTAGCACGAAGACGGTCTGGATGTCAGCCGCTTTTCCCCACAACAGGATTCCATAGGACATAACACTATGAAAGTAACTGTAATATACCAGCCTGGCCGTCTCAACGTCAGTTACCTGTCTAATACGTCTTACTGCATAGGCCGCAGAACTAAGTTTGCCGGCCAGAGTGGCAATATGCGCATGCCATTGTAGTTTTGAATCTAAGGTAACACCTAAAAACACTGTTCTATCTACAAATTTCATCAGACTTTAATTTGATCTTAGAATTGTTTGCCTGCTTGACATTAGGCATAGTGAATTTGATGCACTTTATTTTCTTGGAATTTAAGAGCAAATTATTTGTTGTAAACCAGTTCACAACAGTACCTAGTGCCTCATTAATACCGTCAAAGATTTTAGTCTTTGCGGCCTACCTTGAAGATAAGCGACGTATCATCTGCGAATAGCACTATATCATGTTTATCTTTTACAAGGTTTGGTAAATCATTAATATAAACTAGAAACAGAAATGGGAATTGATCCTTGAGGAACTCCAAGAGCAATCGTTGTCCCTGCAGATTGAGTCCCGTTGATGACTACCCGTTGAGTTCTCTCTGACAGATACGATGTAACAAGATCAAGGGCACCGTTTTTTATCCCATAATGTCTTAACTTTCTAATTAAATTCTCATGATTAACGCAATCGAATGCCTTTGATAGATCACAGAACACTCCAATAGCATCTTGAGCCTCTTCCCAGGCATTAAAAATATGTTTAATTAGTACCTTACCGGCATCATTGGTAGAGCGACCTCTAGTGAACCCGAACTGATTGCTATTGAGTAGTTTATTGCGATTAAAATGGGACATCAGCTGATTAAGAATAAGTTTCTCAAAAACTTTGCTTAATGCCGGCAGTATTGAGATTGGTCTGAAGTTGGTAGGGTCAGTTTTTAATCCTGATTTAAACAACGGGATGATTTTACTGTGTTTCATCAGGTTAGTAAAAACTCCATGTATTATCAATAAACGATTTTATAAAATAATTATTTGCTGGCAACATATTTACATAAAGTATTAATTACAGCTGACCATTGGATATAGGCATAGTGCCCAATTCAATGTATTTAAATATAACGGTCTTTTGGTCTATTTTTGGATTAAATATCAATAATTTTCTTGGAAACACATATAGGTCACATATTAAAATTGTTCTAGCTAACTATATGATAATTAATATTTACATAGAAAGAGATTGCATTGCATTCATAATTGCTTACTGGCAGGCACACATTTACCGCTGATCGATTAGTGTGGGTCGATTCACCTACGAAGAAAAACGAAGTGGGTAACTGAACCTGCGGGCTTAGTTGACCACCGAGTGGTAAGTAGTAGTCGACTGGACCCGCGGGCTTGCGGGCCCTTATCGATAAATAGTAGTCGCCTGACCCCGTGGGCTGAGCGGGCCCTTATCGGTAAATAGTAGTCGACTGAACCCGCGGGTCGAGTTATCCGATTAGTGTGGGTCGAGTCACCTATGAAAAAAAACGAAGTGGGCAACTGAACCTGCGGGCTCAGTGCTCTGCGGGCCCAGTTGACCACCAAGTGCCAAAGAGCAATGGAGAGGGCTATGCTGGGAGTATCTCTGCGTGATCGCAGGCCATTCGCAGTGGAACCAAAGTAACCGATATAGCCCTCCGAATCGCTAAACCCCTTTTACAATCACTAAGCAGGAAATTGAAGTATTACAAAATATGCATTTTAATGTGTCGAAAACTTTAAATTAAAACTTATAGTAAAACGGCCCGACTTGTGATTTCCAAATAAATAAATGTAAATTTGTTTCTTGTCGCTTCGCATGTACGTACAGTCGCGTAATGACAAGGTTTCACTTTTCAACTCTATTTTAATGGCGTTAAGGTAGAAAACTGACGAACCTTATCATTCCGCGACTATACCTACTACAAAACCGGGGTTAGTTTACGATCGGAGTAGCTTTGACGTAAGTATATGGAAAAACCTTCGGCTGTTAACGAATTGTCTCCATTTAAACATTAAACTTATATCACCCCTCTTTTTTGCGCCGGGGATTAAAAACTGGTCACCACTAATCGTATTCCAATCGCGGCTAAGTAATACGTGCACGCGTGACGTCACAACCTTCCGCCGAATATGTCTATTCACTATTTTCAGGTATGCAATGTTACTACAAATACGCAAAAACGTCACCTTGAATATTAAAACAATGCTGCTGTTCGTGTGCGTCAATGGAATAAGTTTCGCGGAGCGAGCCGCGAGAGCGGTATGGTAGGGCACAGCGGAACGTCAAGCAGGCCTTTAAAACTTTATGAAAATAAGCGATATTATAACCATATATTTTGATAGTGTTTAAAATTTCGTTATAATCGTGATCATTATTCCTCATAACGATATTTCATATCATAACAAAATGAAAATCATAACCTTATATGATAAGGTTCTAATACCGTTATAATATCGTTTTCGTTTAAGATAGTGGCGGTGGTGACAAAGACGTGCTCGAGTTTGACGTACAAGTCACAGCGCACGAAAGGGCGGGACTGTGTGCGAGAGATAGCCTATAACGTTATTATAGCGCTATAGAAAATATCGCTATATTGCATTTTATTTATAACGTTATAATGGATACCGCTATAAATGCGCGCCAAATATCGTTTTTAGTAAAGCGTTTTATTGACAAGTAGCGTTATGAATATAAATTCATAACGATATGCGAAAATAGCGCTATTCCTAGGCCTGTTTTTAATTAAAAATGGGATTCCTCTTGGCCAGCATCTAGCCAGGGGGCAAAGATGAGGTCGACGATGAAGCGAGCTCACCCAGAAGATGCCTATTCACTCGTGCCTTAAAAAGGTCCAGGCCTGAACGTCATTCGCTCATATTTGGAGCAGCACAACTGGGGAAGTACCTCCACCTTACAATACAGAAGACCGCAGCCATAATAACACCACTGCTTATTAATAAAAACTATATGTAGATTCGTCGATTTTTATAAGACAATCTTATAAAAATCGACCTCTTGGTCAAGGTGACAAATCTGTGTACCTTTCATAGACGCCTGTGTGTGTGTCATTCGAATTTCGAATACAATACAAAGCATTCATTGTTATTCACTAAAACAAAATAATTAGTGGCACTGTGAGCTATAGAACTCGCATTTTTTTTTCATATTTCAAAATATCCAGAAACTGACTCGAAAAAAAATCTATATAATTATCGAACCTGCTCACAAAATTTCACGAGAATCGGTTGAGAAATGCGACCTGTAGAGGAGAACATCCGGGCAGACAGACAAGACATACGAAAGATTTTTTGTCGGAGGCTGAAACGGAGACGCTTCGCTCGCTCGATCAATAATGGAAGACAATTGGCGGTCTTAACGCTAAAGAGCGATCTGTTCCAGACAATCTTAATATCCGAATAATGTCATACTTGATATTAAATTTTTCTTACCTCCACGTTAACTATTAAGGCCCTTTTGAATTCACCCATGCTGTGTGAAAATGAAAAATGTTATCTTGAATTTTAATTACCTATATTGCTAGCGTAGGCAGGCCCCCACACGGTGGACCGATGACCTGGTAAAGGTCGCGGGTGTCCGCTGGATGCGGGTGGCGCAGGACCGGTCATTGTGGAAGTCTTTGGGGGAGGGTTATGTCCAGCAGTGGACGTCTTTCGGCTGACATGATGAGGATGATGATGATGATATTGCTAGTGTAGTTTAGGAGTTGCTAATATGGCCGCCTTCTGTCTCCATGGGGTACCATAATATTTTATTGTCACCGAACAGAAATTGGTAAATTTCAGCTCAATCGATTGAGGATAACTTGCAATAAATAGTGGTAGCCGTACAAGCCCGATTTCAGAGAAATACTGCAAATCGATGTACAGTTTAGCCGTTTGGCACACGCATACTAGAGGTCAAAACAAAATTTTTGACCCGCAGTTCCTAAAAAAAATTCCCTTAGGGGGAGGAGTAATGAGACATTTTACTTTTTGTATGGGAAAAAACTTTTTTTTTCCAGAAACATATCGTGTGTAGTATCATATGAAAGCGCTTTTTAAGGCGATTCTAAAAATATACCACATCGTTACATTTCAGCCATATTTTTTTTATTAAAACAAAAATAATTTTCGAAACATACCAAGTTTGGGCTCATCCAGACACGATATGGCAGATTTTTTTAAAATACAATATACTAATACATGTAATAAGGAAATAAGCTCGAACGGACAAAATGTATGATTAAAAAATAACCGACTCAAATTTTGTACTTGCTATGCCACAATTTGTGGTTTCCGTGAGCCAATGCTTGGTTACCTACTACAGAAAATATCAAAGAAAATACATGGAAAAAATGTTTCTGCTCAACACAGAAACAAATGCCCTTACCGGGATTCGAATCCGGGACCTCTAGCTTCGGAGGCAGTGTCACTATCATCTAGGCTGACCGACAAAAAAAATCAAAAACCGACAAATATCTGTATCGATGTGAGGAAGGCTAAAAGGTTATGAATACAGGTTGATAGCACGGCACTTATATCAAAGTCATACGTTTCTTTCATTCCATTCACGCTAGCTTTCATAAATTACCTGTGATACTGGCGTGTTTTAAGTGTGGTAATCCTGCGGGCGCCACCGCGCCACGCGACAAACCATTCGCTCTGCTCGTGATTCGCTTCGCTCGTTTGTCGCCCTCTCCTTGACCTGAGCACGTATCCGGGTATACATTTACCATAGACATAGGACAACAATGAAAAACTTTTCCACGCATATGTAAATTACTTATTTTATTTCATATTTAAAAGTACAACCTTTTTCACCTAACATATATTTAAAATGCCTAACTAAATGCTTAACTAAGTTTAGAGTAAACAAGTCTGTCTACCAATTGGCTACACTTTTTTATGGTGCCATTTGTACCAGTTTTTACAGAGGATAAAAAGTCTATATGTGGGACAAATTACAATTGACAGCATTTCAAACTTTCAAGTCGTATAAAATTTTAACTTATTTCGTTAATTTGTTAATCAGAAACCCAAAAGTATGGTTTTTATATTTTTACAGCTATTGGT
Source organism: Notocelia uddmanniana (assembly GCA_905163555.1). NCBI lineage: Eukaryota > Metazoa > Arthropoda > Insecta > Lepidoptera > Tortricidae > Notocelia > Notocelia uddmanniana. The sequence continues at coordinate 1,587,361 of LR991064.1, forward strand.
TTTTGAAATATTCACGAAAATGTAAAGAAAGCCTCTCATTGTCTTAATGACGTCACAAGGCCGTGACAGTCAAAACGCGCAAAATGAACAAGCAGTACACTTTCTTTAGCAAATCTGCCTTAATAATAGTGCTTCTGTAGCATTAGGATTTTTTTACGATGTGAAGCTTTAGTTCTCACTCCCTGTCTTTTAGAATGAGAAACTTATGATTTTTTAATAATGAAATTGGGATATAATCGAGAAATTAAAAATGTGGTTATGCTTTATTTTTTAACTTCTATTTGATTTCATTGGAAAAAAACCGCTTATGTATGAAATGTTGTCAATTAGAACCCATCAAAACAAAAGCTGAAAACTTAGGACGAACGTAATTAAAAACCAGACATCGTACTGCCGCCTTTTTCGGGGGAGTTTTAGGTACCGAGCAACAAAGTGCTGGAATATTATACCTCCAACAATCAGAGCCTTACAAAGCAAAAATAATTTCAAACTATAACTACGACAATATTTATTAAATACTCAAAAGGAAGGTACCTAAACTCTAACTCAAACACCATGTTTTACGTGATTATTTATCAGGATAAAAACGATAGCCTATATTATATTCGCACGAAAATCTTAGATAGTAATATTGACACCTCATGCATTGTAGTGTCCAGGAATACATGTGACATAGCGTTGCACTGGTCGTCCGAACCGGCACTAGTTTTTTAGTTTTAAAGGTTTAGCCTAGTTGGTAGTGTCATTGCCTCCGAAGCTAGAGGTCCCGGGTTCGATTCCCGGTAAGGGCATTTGTTTCTGTGGTGAGCAGAGACATTTGTTCCTGAGACTTGGATGTTTTCTATGTATTTAAGTATATATCTATTAAATATATCGTCGTCTAGTACCCATAACACAAGCTTTATTGAGCTTACCGTGGGACTAGTTCGATTTGTGTGAAAAATGTCCCCTAATATTTATTATTTATTATTTTATTTTTATTATTATTATTAAAGGTTCTGACGGAAGATCAGCGCTGCGGGCTCCGCAGCATTTAATACTGAGTCAGCGCCTATGCTACCACAACACATGGCTCTCGATCAGATTGCTCTTTAAAAATGCTAGCTTTAAATTGAATAATGTTCCTTGGAATTGTATTTCCTTTTCTTTGTGTTTTCTTTCTTTTTGCTTAGCTTTAAGAATATGTATTTTTGAGTTGTGGTTGAATAAAGTTTGTATTTATCTATCTAATTTGCCGCTGGCGGCCATCGACAACATTTGTAGGGGAACATAAGTACACGAATCGCTTTTTTGGCCGTGAAATACTGCGTTTAGCGATAGTCGCGGAATAAAAAGGTTTGTCACTAAAATAGAGTTGAAAAGTGACGAACCTTTTCATTGTTTATTTTATTTTTACACAAGGAATCTAATACTATGTTTAACGTGACTGGCAACACAGTAAAAAGGCGTCCATTTAAAAAAAATGTTTTATTCTGTTGATAAGTACGATGATGCCCTCTATGTACTTATTTTAAATTATTTTGCTGTAAACATTTGTTTAAAAATAATCAACAATACTATCTACGCGCCAACATTCAAATACAATTAAAAAGAAACTGTTTGCATATGTAATTATGGTACTCTGTCCGTCTGTCTATAACTATTTAAGAACCTAAAGTTATCTCTTTTAGGGTACCGTTCCAAAAAGGAAAAACCGGCTAAGTGCGAGTCGGACTCGCGCACGAAGGGTTCCGTACCGTTGTATTATCAATTCAATATCAACATTAGACACTTTATTATAACCCTTTTTAATTAAATTTTCCCTTTAATATTTATTTTATTTTGTTTTTACTATTTGTTGTTATAGCGGCAACAGAAATACATCATCTGTGAAAATTTAATCTATCTATCACGGTTCATGAGATACAGCCTCCTGACAGACAGTTTTACCCTTTGGGTACGAAACCCTAAAAAAGAGGAACTCTTATGGTACTCTGTCCGTCTGTCTATGCTATTGTAATTTGGTTGGATTTATAGTGTACCTAGCCGCCCAGACCAGTTATTTTATTACAATTACTTTTAAAACGCGGTATTTACCATGTATCGTTTTGTGAGTTCCCGATATTTCGGCAACAGTGTCGACAAATATATACACAATGATTTCCGGGTCGTGGATCAAGAATCAGTTTTCCGATTTGGTATCTGTTAGCCATTTCAAAAAAATGTAGTGACACGAAACAAACTCATTTCATTTTTAATTTATTTTGATGACAGAAATACACAATCTCTATAAAACATGGTTACCCTACTCTATTTGACGGATAGTTTGGAGAGTTGACTGTAGGGTAGGGTGACCAAGTTACATGAGAAATAAAGATAATTATTTCAGTTTTAAACCTTTACACCAACTGTTAAGTCTCTTAAGTGTCGGCTTTGCATTTTTGATCATGTACAATCATTCCGGATCACGTCCCGAAAATCAGCCTGTATATTTCTACAATCATATCTCATATATTTATTTTATTACCTAGCATGAAACCTGTTATTCAAAGACGTTAGTCCATTTCATTAAAATTATACTTTATTCAAAGACATAACTGACCGATTACATTAAATTATAATACTTATTTTATAATTACAACATTATTTAACCCTTTTGCTGCGTTGCTAGGGCGCGCGGAAGTCCAGCACGAGTTTCCCGCGCGCGTGTCCCTCTGTCGCGCGCGAGTAGGCCGCGGGCGCGTCGCGCCAACTCCAAGCGCGCTCCACCGCCACTGTGAACTGCGATACACATATATTATAGGGTTCCGTACCGAAAGGGTCCATATGATATTGCTGTCACTCGCGTTTCCGTCTGCCGTCTGTCACACAGTTTATTCTGAAGAATATTTTAACTTCCCATTGACCTATGATTTTGAAATTTGGTGATAATGTTTATTAGTGATGCGCCGAATACGGTTTTCACCGAATACGAACATTCAGTGGAATATTCGGTTCAACATAATTCCTCCATCAATTATTCTAAAACAGTAATTTAGCGGCAAAACTCTTGATCATTATCAAAGTGAAATGTGGATAATAAAGAAAGTTAAATAACATTGAAAATATAGATTTCAAAACTCAGTGATTATATTCCATTGAGCCAACTTGTTGACAAAAATCAAAAAATCATTAAACTCAGTGATTATATTCCATTGAGCCAACTTGTTGACAAAAATCATTAAAATTGTTCGGCAGTTGAACCAAACAATTCGGCCGAATACCGAACATTCGAAAATACGCCAAATATGCCGAATAATATACGTTTATTATAACGTATATTTTACCAACAAATACTAAGGCTGGGTTGCACCAAACCGTCTGTAATCGTAACTGTGTTCGTTAAAATTTGAATGTATGGAGAGTTTGACAAGTTTCTATGGGATGACAGCTGCCCACGCCATATTTAACGTTGATCGGTCTGTGATCGTAAGTCGGTGCAACCCAGCCTAATTGATGTATCATGTATATGTATTCGTCAGCCTGTTTAGCCTAGTTTGTAGTGTCACTGCCTTCGAAGCCAGAGATCCCGGGTTCGAATCCCGGTAAGGGCATTTGTATCTGTGGTGAGCAGAGACATTTGTTCCCGAGGCTTGGATGTTTTCTATGTATTTAAGTATATATCTATTAAATATATCGTCGTCTAATACCCATAACACAAGCCTTATTGAGTTTACTATGGAACTAGTTCGATTTGTGTAAAAAATTGTCCCCTAATATTTATTAATTTATCACATTTATATTTTAGTTGTACGGAACCCTCGGTGCACTTGGCCGGTTTTTTTTAATACTACGACTGTGGCATACAATCGTACGGCCTGTTTGACTATGATGGTGACTAACCTTGTTTGTAATAGCGGTTAGCCACTATCAAATAAATAATGACAATCAACAGGCGCACATTTCACAGTTCACACACACTTTTCACGATTTAGACGGCAATACGTCACTAATTTTTTTATATTTTTATATAATGTATTGTAAGTAAATTTTAATTGAATATTGTAAGTTTGTTAATCACTATAGTTTTAAAATCATTATTATTATTGTCTACTTTTTTTTAGTTCTGCAATTCTGTTTTGACAACATTATAATTATCATTGTCAATTTATTTAATTGTATAATTCATGTGTTGACATGTAAAAGTGCCCTTGTGGCCTATTTGCAGAATAAAATTTTTGATTTGATTTTTTGAATAAAATATTTTGTCATATTTTTTCTTTTTAGATACGATTCCGAACGAGGAAAACTATTATAGCTAAATAAAGATTATTATTATTATTAGAACCGACCGTTTTTTATTTTCAGATAGAACATTGCTTTTTTTTAAATAATACGCTCAATTTGTTTTTATTAATATGATAAACCCGTGGGATATCTTTTTGGCGGTAAACTCACGAATTTATAATATTTTGCCATTTCCGGACTCCTATTTTATCAAATCCATATTTTTAAAAGTTACAACAAAAGAAACAGTGACTTTGGAACGTTCGGTTCCGATAAAAGTGCCGAGAACCGCGTGCACAACCTTTGAGACGACCGTGTTTCGACACTTTCGACCTTCCTACAGCCCGCCTGTTTCCGGCCGGGCGTCCCTACACATCATTATCATGGTGAAGGTGCGCGCACGCAGATAAGGGTGGTGCCAGCACCAAGTGTCATGTTTTCCAGGAAACAATCGGTTTAGTGATACGTCAAGTTTTGAAATGTCTTTTTCCGACTAAATCATGGAAAGGCACATATGTATGTATGTATGTATTGCTTTATTGTACATAAAACACGGTAAAATGACAAACAAACAAAAAGTGGAAGTACAAAGGCGAGCTTATCCCTTTAAGGGATCTCTTCCAGCTAACCTTTATGTGAGGTGGTCTTATCGCTAACAAGCGATCTCTTTCAGACAACCGTTGGGTAGTAGAAACGATGCTAATAGACAATATAAATAAACACTGATTGATTGCAGACAGTCACACCGACTACACAAAAAAGGAGGAGGTTTTCAATTACGAGTAGGCTGTATGTTCTTTTTTTTGTGATGTAAAATTGCGGCCATCAAGTTTAATTTTTATTTTAACTCTAATTAATTTTATATGTCTGTCTGTACCTTCGGTGCCCAAGATACAGAATGTGCCTAGTTTGGGACTAACGGATATCGTCAGTGATGTTCTTTTCCTTGCATCTAATAAAGTCTTAAAGTAAAATGTACGTATTCGCATAATGTATGTATGGTTAGAAAAATATTTTTTATTGTTGTATAAAAATAGGTTAGGTGTCTCGTCAGATACAACTCGACTCACCTGGTTCCGCTCGGCGTGCCGGCGCAGCATCTCGATGTCCTGCGCGCGCGGCGCGAAGAACGCCCAGCGCACGCGCGGCAGACACGCCGGCGCCGCCCCCATGTTCTAAATACAAACCAAGCTTTAACATCACCAACTTCACACCACCAACACCACTTCTAGACACGAGGCTTTAAGGTTGTCGCACACGTAACCGCTCGGCAGCGGATCCGCGCCGCCTCACCTCATCGGTTCGCCGTCAACCAGGCGTGAACCATACGCAAGCATGGAACGGAAACGGCTCAGCACCTCCGAGGTGTCCGCACGGCTGCGGCTAGGTGATATCGCGCTCACGGCTGGGCGACAGCGAGGCGGCGGCTAGAGCTGGTGGTCGATGATCGTCGACGGCCGTGGGGGGAACGAAGGCGGTCAGCGCGTGTGCGTTACAGTATGGAGTTTATTACAAAGAATCCGTTACTACGCACTCACTTGGTTACCAATCCGATATGACAAGACGGCTCTGTCTTAAGGAATTTGAATCGAACAATCGTTATGTAGTTAACGTTAGGAACAGCGCCATCTACGTCCACACCACCACCACTACCACTAGGTCCACAAAAACTGAATTGTCTCAAACAATACTGGACGACTCGAGTTGACGCCGATCCGGAGCCGAGCGGTTACGTGTGCGACAACCTTTATCGTATATCTCTACAGACTTCATATAATTTTAAGTTTTTGCTCAGAGTCTGGAGTTTTTGGGCTCACACTAACCTGTTGGGTCTTGACGGCCAGGTTGTCGCGCAACAAGTCGGCGGCGGCGGCGGCGGCGCCCGGCAGCAGGCCGAGCGCGTCCGCGCGCCGCAGCAGCGGCGACGACAGCGTCACGTACGCGCCGAACGCGCATGGCAGCCGCGCCGCGCCCGCGCCGCCCAGCCCCGCGCAGTCGAACACCGCGTCGAATCTGACCGCCGGCAAACCAAGGTTAAAGGTGCGTTTCACCGACTTACGATCACAGACTGATCAACGTTAAATATGGCGCTGGCAGCTGTCATCCCATAGAAACTTGTCAACTGACACTAATTAGACAAATTTATTCAACAGGCGCGGACGCACGATATCGTCTCGTCAGACAGTTTTTAAGGAAGAGACTGAACGAAAAGACGAAAGTGACTGAATGTAATTTTTGATTAAGGATATTAGAATGCAGTAAAAAGTTGAAGTTCAAAGCTTACCGGCTCACGTTAATATAATTCCTAAACAGTGTCGGCCTTTTTTTGCTGTATATGGTGCCCCCCCCAAGACGTGATGCCCAAAGCAATCGCTTAATTTGCCTATGGCCTAATCCGGCACCGAGTATGGTGGGGTACATACGGCCCGGCGTCCCGCAGCCGCGCCGCGTGGTCGTCCCGGTGGCGGTCGAGCGGCTCGGCGCCGAGCTCGCGCGCCGTCTCCGCCTGCTCGCCGCTACAGCTCACCACCACCTGCGGACCCCACACAGAGTAAATATTAGCCGGTATACGCATACGTTCCCAAAAACTCAAAAAGATTTCAGCAATATTATAACCTGTTGGGCCTGTCCTACACATATATAGGTCAATGATGTGATGAATTAGGGCCGTTCAGACTCCAAAAACAAGCGATTCGCTGCATATCTGGTGTCCAATGGGATCACCCAGCTCAGGAATTGTTCAGGCAAACCAGTATTCTTACGCTGCCGTGTTTATACAACTTCGAAGTGGCAAAATACGTGAGGCGTAATTTAAAACCATTTCCGATTACGATGCACGTGCGATGTTCGTGCGTGGCGACGTGCATTACGATGGGTACGACGGTGCGAGTTCCAGAAGGCACGGTGTGCTTCACCCACCAAAGACGCGACTTGCCAAGTAAGGAAAGTGTATGCACACGGTAGGACTGTTGAGATAAAACAAGTGCTAGCGACGGGTCTTTCAATTAAAAACTTAAAATGCTATTCGGCGCCTACTACTCTATCGATGCCTTTCTCGGGAGCTAACTGTATTGATAGCAAAATTAAAATAATAACTGGTTTCTGGGTTGGTAATTGGTGGTGGTTAGCTGGATTGGTTGGTTGGTGGTTTGTGTACACACGTGGTGCTGGTGCAGCAGCTGCACGGCGGCGTGGCCGACGGCGCCGAGCCCGAGCACGAGCGCGCGCGCGCCGGGCGCGAGCGCGGCCGCGCGCAGCGCCGCGCACGCCGTCAGCGCGCCGTACAGCGCGCCGCCCGCCTGCAGGTCGTCCAGCGTCGACGGGGCGGGGCTCACCTGTCACGAATTACATAATCTACACGCCACTTTTAACCTCCTATATCGTTTACACTATATTATCACTATACTGCAATGTCAATTTTGATTGGATTTAGCTTCAATAATCATCAATGTCTTGGCCTTTGCCCGGTAGTAGGACACATTAGGTACAGGCTCGTAAAAATAAAGCTAAAATATAGAGGCACTGACCCAGTCCTCCTTCGCGAGCACGTACTGCGCGTGCGCGCCGGCGCGGTGCGGCGGCAGCACGCCCCACACGCGCGCGCCGGGCGCCAGCGCCGCGCCGGGCGCCGCGCCCGCCACCGTGCCCACGAAGTCGCGCCCCGGCGTCAGCGGGAACTCCACGCCCTCGCCGCCCTCCAGCGCGCGCCACGCGTTCAGTATGCGCGCGCCGTAACCGCCTGCCGACCAACTATTTATTAAGCTTCTGTACCGTTATTCGAAGCCTAAAACAATATTCGAGAGTGGCAACACTGTTTGACAGATGACGTAGCGGTTCCTGATTGGCTGACACACCCCGCCAATTTCCCCCTCTACAGGTTTCCCTTTCTTACCACCAGGAGGGGGGATGTGCGGCCCCTTGCTTCATTGGCGTTCTGCAGTTTGTTGGAGCGTACGGTTCACTACAAAATTTTTTTTTTTGACAAACACTTTCAAAAAATTTTTTGGTAAGTACCAATTTGAAATTTTTTCTTCAAACGGTTTTACCGTTCGATAGTTGATATAAATTGCTTTTTACAGAAAACATGACGGACTCCAGCTCAAGCGCGAGCTCGAGCACGAGTTCGTCAGATTCGGAACAAGAGCTGACAGCTATCCCATCTACGTCGCTAGAGCAGCCGCCGGTACCGCAGCCACAGCCGCCGACAAAAAAGCGTTCAAAACGGAAATCGGAGCGGCGCACATCCGGAACCAGGAAAAAGCGACGTCGGCATGATGATTATGGTGAATCCATTCGCCTTTTGGCGGAACAGGTCAGTGAGATTACAAACTTTGTTGGGAACATGTGTCAATTTATGCCACCTTTAGCCCAGTCCTCTGAAAATGGAGATGAGGTTGACACTAACGTGAGTGGGGAATTATATTCAGAGAACCAGGAACCATCGACGTCTGTCGAGTCCGAAAATGCGTTAAAATTTACTTTAAATACAGTGTTAAAAGAACCTGCGGTACCTAAATCCTCACCATCTCACGTCAGTTTCATAAACTCAATACACCATTTTGATTCTGAAAATTGGTCGAGTGTTCGCTATTCAGACGTGCAAAAGCAATATTGTTCCCAACCCGCAAATGCGATCGGTAAATACCGATCTAGAAACAAATGAGGAGATAAAACCTTTCGATAGGTTTTTAAATTTAAGTATAACGGAACGCGGATTCGCCGCTTTAACTCAAGCTCTAATTAGACAGAGTGAGGCAGCCGATGCCGCTTTTAAATCCCTGTTAGATTGGTCTCGTTCCACTACAGAATTATCCCCGCAATCTTTAAAAGAAAAACTTAAGGAACTTTTTATTGAGGGTGATTTCCAAAAGATTTCTAACGATGCTCTGCAACTAGCTTGTGGTCATCGCGCTGATCTCATTCAACAACGAAGAGACAGCATTCTTCGTTCAGTTAAAGACAAGTATTTCAAGGAAACCTTAAGGAAAATCCCGCCAAGTTCACAATTTCTTTTCCAAAAAGAGGCGTTTTCAACGGCCATTGAAAAACACGGCGGCGTTTCTAAAGCATTTTGGCCAGCCCGTACATCGAACCAAACCAAACCTGATGCGCAAGCAGGTCCTAGCTCGGGTAACCTAACCCAAAAACTGCCTCCGCAGGGCATATATGACCCCACTAACTTCTATATGAACATGCCAAGACCTTTGGTGCCTCCGCCTGCGCAAGGCGTTCAAAATTTTTACCCTTTGGGTTGGCGCGATATGTTTCGCCCAACAAGGCCACTTACAAACCCCCAGGGGAAGCCCAGTCGGCAAAAGAATTTCCGCAATCAGGGCCCATTCGCCTATCAACAGCCCGCTCGTGGTCAAGGCAGGGCAGCTGGTGCCAATATCCCGCGCAGGGAGTACCAACAGAAAAGAAAGTTCTGACTTTCAAGCGGGCCAACTAGCGAAATCTGTAAGAAACTGGGAGGCACTTCAAGCGCCTCCGTCTTTGATAAAGCTTATTCAAGGATTTCGAATCCCATTTGTTATAAAGCCACCACTGATTTCGCCAAGTTCCGCCAAGTTTCAAACACCCTTCTCAAAGAAAATGGAGGTAGAAATAAAAAAGTTAATAAAAATGGGAGCATTGGAGCCTGCCGAGGACAGCCCCAGTTTTATTTCCCCAATGTTTTTTACAGCCAAAAGCGACGGTACATTCCGTCCAATATTCAATTTGAAAAACTTAAACTTGTATCTCCCAATCTTAAAGTTTCGCCTAGTAAACATGCACAGAATACCATCCTTTCTGCAGCCGGCAGATTGGCTTCTAAAGATAGATTTATCGAACGCTTACTTTCACCTACCAGTTGCAAACAGTCACAAGCGCTTCCTGCGGCTAATATTCAATGGCCAATTGTTACAAATGACTTGTTGCCCTTTTGGTTTAGCATGTGCGCCAAAAATGTTCGCGTCATTGACCAACTGGATAGCTCAAGTTTTAAGAGACAAGGGGCTTCGAGTCGTAGTTTACCTCGACGACTTTCTATTGGCACACCAGGACCCTCACATCCTGAAAAAGCAAGGCCACCAGACAGTGAACCTTCTCGAGGGATTGGACTGGCAAATAAATTTCGAAAAATCAATACTAACTCCTCAAAGAGTAATAGAATATTTAGGAATTTGTTGGGATCCTCATTCCAACTTAAAATATCTACCAACGAAGAAAAGCCTAGCACTAATTCAAAAAATAACCGTTTTATTAAAACGAAAATCGGCGAACTTGAAGGAAATTCAAAGCATTGTAGGGTCAATAAACTTTGCCAGTTTCCCAGTCTCACGTGGTCGCCTGAATCATCGGGCACTATTAAAGCATTGCCAATCCCTGCTTTACCAAAACCCTCTATGTCGCTTACCAATTCCTCGGAAAGTACTAGCCGAACTGACATGGTGGCTAGCCAATGCAAACTGCTGCTCGAGCATCCACCATCCCCCAGCATCTCATTACCTGGTGACAGATACCTCGGAATTGGCGTGGGGAGCTCAGTTAAACAGCAGGAGAATTTGGGGGCAGTGGTCTCGAAGAGAGGCAAGTCTGCATTCCAATCAACGGGAGATGCTAGCTGTACTATACGCTTTGGAAGGTCATTGTCCCTACCTATCCAATTCGTCGCTAATGATCCAGAGCGACAACAAAACCGTGGATTCGTATCTTCGGAACGAAGGCGGGACAAGATCGACTGCGTTGATGGATATTTGCTACAAAATATTTTATCTCCTGGATCGCTACAAGATTCACGTCGACATTCATTACCTCCCTGGAAGATTCAATGCCGAAGCGGATCATCTATCCCGCCTTTGTCCGATACCCGAATGGCATCTCCTTCCCGGGATAACAAAACTAATATTTTCAAAATGGGGAACTCCGCTGATAGATCTTTTTGCATCGGCGACAGCGCACGTTGTCCCCAGGTACGTGACACTGGATGTGACAGATCAGCGAGCCCAATTCCACGATGCTTTCAGCCAAACGTGGAACTACTGTCTGGCCTGGCTGTTTCCACCGCCATATCTCATTCCACGAGTTCTAGCCCACTTGAACAAGTCAGTAGGAACGTACTTAATAGTAGCCCCACGGTGGCTGAAAGTATTTTGGAGACCCGATCTAAAAAACAGAGCGTTAGCCCCTCCGTTCACCATTCGGAACCCGGGTCGAGTCTTGATAGATACCTCAACCAACTGTCCACCTCCCAAAGTCCAGGACATGATTCTGGAGGTATGGAAATGTGGGGCTGGGAACAAAGCGTAAAAGGTTGGTTGCTAGAACAAAAAAGTATTTTACGGTCTAGCTGGCGACAATCATCCCTTAAAACTTACCAACCGGCCTGGAAACGGTGGAACTCTTGGTGCCGTGAAAATAAGATAAATGTCTTTAAACCTTCTGGATCTGACCTGGCCAGATTCCTAATAGACCTGTATCAATCTCAAAGATTAGCCTACAGTACCATTTTGGTTTATAAATCGGCTATAGTTACACTTTGTGATCCCGATCATGAGACTAAATTAAGCTCCCATATACTGGTAAAGCATGCTCTAAAGGCTATCTCAAATTTAAATCTTAAACCTATTAAAGTCCCCATATGGGACACTGAGATTCTTATTCAGTCTTTACAAAACCATTCTCCGGATGAGAATAGTTTATTTGAATGCTCAAAAAGGGCTTCTATATTACTTTTGTTATGCTCCGGGCGCAGAGTTCACGATCTTACCTTGTTAGCTACCAGCCCTGAGCATTGCATTATAAAAGAAAACTGCATAATTCTATGGCCGATTTTTGGATCTAAAACAGACTCTGCTACTTACAGGCAATCTGGTTGGAGACTGCTGAAAAATTGTGATTGTAAAAACCTAGATCCAGTATTTTGGGTTAATAAGGTAATTACATTAACAGCTGAAAGGCGGGCATTGTGTAATAGTAACTCTTTGTTTTTAACTGCATGTGGCCCCTCTAAGGCAGCGTCACGAACAGTCTTTGCCAATTGGGTTAGGAAAGTGCTGCTGGAGGCAGGCATTCAAGCCAGTCCCGGTAGCGTGCGTCCAGCAGTAGCTTCAAAAAGCTGGGTACAAGATTGCCCTCTAGACGAAATCCTAGTTCGCGGAAATTGGCGTACGCAAAATACTTTTAAAAAATTCTACTGCCGAGAAATCAAACAATCATCTTCAAATACTGTACCGTTGATTACAAATTTATTCAGCCCAATTGATAAATGATTATTAAAGCTATTTGTAAAATAATGCTTATGAAAGTGCAATCTGGGCTGTTGTAAATACTATTGTTATTCGCTACGTCAATACTTAATATAAGCAATGTTAACTATGTAGCACTTGTCTTTAAGAAAACTTTGTTTTTGATTGACAATGTATGTTATTGCAGATTAAATTAATATTTCCCTTGCATTGTATACACATTCATGCTGATCTTCCATTGGTGTAAACCTACATGTACCTAGTTACAGGATATGGATAAATGAATCAAAACATGTTTCAGGTTTAATATTTATTTAATAAAGATATCACTTTTAATTGCATACATTGGTTCATATTTTACTCCTTTTCTTACCTCTACCCATATTATAAAACACCATTACATATCACTGATCTTTTATCCCACAGATATGTTGTCAAACTTTCAATCAATATATGTTTGGTGCTTGTGCACTCAACAACTATTGGCATCACTTTCACTGGTTGATATAAAGCATCTCTATCACATTGGCGTCTGAACCACCAGGCGATAACAGACGGACCTCAAACATTGTTTTAGGCTTCGAATAACGGTACAGAAGCTTAATAGCAGCGTTTTACCTACCAATAAAACGCTTATTAAGCGAAATACCTTATTCAAAGCCTAAACTTTTATTTCTGCCGGTGGTTAAATACACTCCAGTTGCAATAATCCACTTCACCTGTGGGTAGTTTTCCACTGCACTAATGTGGAAGTATTTACCTAAAGAACTTATCACTTTTTCGTTTAGTACTTTTTCACTTGACTAAAGCTACAACATGTGCAGCGAAAAATACAGTTGTACTTGTGATCTATTGCAAAATCATGTTTGTTTATTTTGAGATCCAATGAAGCAAGGGGCCGCACATCGCTACAACGATCCGCGGCCCCCCTCCTGGTGGTAAGAAAGGGAAACCTGTAGAGGGGGAAATTGGCGGGGTGTGTCAGCCAATCAGGAACCGCTACGTCATCTCTCAAACAGTGTTGCCACTCTCGAATATTGTTTTAGGCTTCGAATAAAGTATTTCGCTTAATAAGCGTTTTATTGGTAGGTAAAACGCTGCTATTATTATGCCGAAAAGTGTCATTTGTATTAACCGACTTCATTAGAAGGAAGGAGGTTCTCAGTTCGTCTGCATGTTTGCTTTTATTATTATTTTTATTATGTATGTATGTTCCCCGCTAACTCTTGACCACGTTGGCCGATTATTGATTCTTTTTTTCCAAACAGGTACCCCCAAGTTGGTCCCATATAAATTTGGTGAAGGTCTGATGATGAGATCTAGGAGGAATCGAGAAAACTTCTCGAATTTGATAGGCACGCATATGCCAATTTAGGTATTTTATGTAGATGCAACGCTTGGGATTGAGTCTACATGAAAGCACAAATTGGGTGAAGCGTCATCACCAGCTCCGCACTGGTGATGAAGACCATAGATGACACATGGAACTCCTTAATGATGTAGGCACTTCATAGATTCCGATTAAATTTCGTTGACGTAACAACTAATGCTCGTCAAAATACACATTCAATGATGATTCGAGGAACTGAAGGTCAGTATGGGTTCCCTGAGGAACTGACGGACTACATAAAGTGACTTTGTTATTTTCTGTAGAAACCACCTCATTTTCTATCGGAAAGCAGTACATGCATTTTATAAGATTGGTGCTGGAGTTATTTATTTCTTCGCAAATGTGATGAAAAACATTATGATTGGCTCGGGCGTAAGAAAATTGCAAACTCGAGTCATCAAGACTCGTTCTCAATTTTCCGCTCACGCCCCTCGTTAAACAATGTATTTATTTATTTATTTATACAGAAACAAACAGTCTTTCATATTTGTAAGTAACGAAAATCATTCTTAAATTCTAGACTTACAGTTTCCTTAATTCGATTATATCACGTTATTCTATTGTACAAGTAAGGAAAATACATCTACAGAGTTGTGTGGTATCAAAAGAAAAAAAATATTTATATATATAGCGCTACAACAGATTAAATTATGTGCTTACAAGTTATAGGCAGAAACTAAATTTAATAAATGTACTACTCGTATCTGCAACTCACGGATCATAGCGACGTCGATGGGGTTGATGGAGGAGGCGTGCACTCGCACGAGCAGGTCGGCGGGCGCGCGGCGCACGGGGCGGCGCGCGGCGTCGAGGCGCAGCGCGGCGCCCGCGTCGGCGCCCGGCGCGCAGTACGCGTGCGCGCGCCACGCCGCCATGCGCGCTGCGCTTGCGCCGGCGAACGGCTGGGCTGCCGCTCGCGCCGCCATCACCTGCCACAATCCGTACTAATTGTAATATGCCTCGCCGAGTTTCTTACGCCGGTTCTTCTCGTGGCAGAGGTTTATTTTTCCGAACCGGTGGTAGTTTATTGACGTTCATAGGTGCATGTAATATGCCTAATTTGAAGAATAAACTACTTTTATGATATATATTTTAAATACAGTGACGGCTGCTGCCAACACCTCAAAATCGAAGTGCGTTTTTGAGTGTGAGTTATTATGATAATTGACTAATTTATTGTTTAGCAGTAAACTAATAGTGTATTAAGCAGTAGCGTTGCTAACGTAAAATTCGAAATTTCAAATTAAAGAGAAATTTAGTGCTCCGAGCAGGATTAGAATCTGCAACATCTGGCATATGCGGTCAATCGCTCTAGCCACTGAGCTTTCAGACCCAATCAAGCTCTGGCACGAAGTCCTTCACTAGTTCCCTCTTACAACGCCTTAGGGAGGCGTACAGCGACATCTACTTTAGACTCAGGCTTCTTTTAATGACACCAAAGTTCTAAATTCGAAACGAAAATTCTAAATTTTAATTTAAAGGGAATTTTTGTCTAATTTAATATTTAGAATTTTCGTTAGCAGCGTTCCTGCTTAATACAAAATTAGTTACAGTTTAGAATATTTTTCTTATAATAATTTGTCCTGAGTGTAAGTAATATTTTTTGGCTGTCTACCCAAAACTCTATTTC
Organism: Notocelia uddmanniana; assembly: GCA_905163555.1. Lineage (NCBI taxonomy): Eukaryota > Metazoa > Arthropoda > Insecta > Lepidoptera > Tortricidae > Notocelia > Notocelia uddmanniana. The sequence goes on from LR991064.1 coordinate 1,602,854, forward strand.
AAGAATTTAAAGTGATCTAATTGAAACCTGCTGATTTAATTAATACATTTTTAGTCCGGACGATTTCACGACCTGGTGCCTGAGTTTTACCTAAACTATGATTTAGATATTGATGGCTTAAGAAAAATATTTATATAGATATAGGCTTCACTTGTTTACAAAACGTTCTGTACCATCGCTCTAACCTCAAAATATTCAGTTAACAGGTGAAAAGTAACATTATACATTTGTAGATGCCATTGAACCGCACAATATTTACCTATTTATAGTAATTAAACACTTTTGCACAAAAAACCACTACAGCTTGCTCTTGTTTGTTATTTTTGTTTTAACTTTGACGTCTCTTCTCTTGTCTAATGATTGACACTTGACCACCACTTGACATACTAAGGGAGGAGCAGTCGGTTTCTTTACTTTATTCCTAATTCCTCAAAAAATATTAAAAGATTAAATTATTTTTTTACACCACGACAGTTATATCCGATGGATTTTCTATTTTGGATTCTAGTATCAGATGAGATATTTTCAACTATAAATACAAAAAATGTAATTGTACCTTACCGTCGGTTACGTAGCGTGGCTCTCATATTATGTATTTCCGATGTAAGAATCCGAACGCTCCAGTATTTGACACATATATGACACTGACAATCAGCTGTTACTGTAGTCCGAATTAAACGCTACTCTTTACAATGTCACTAAATGAGCACTAAAATACTCTAAGTTCTATGAAAGAATTAGTAGAAGGGTACATCTCGGATCGACTGAGCGATTGTGAGTGCGCGAAGCGAATGGGGGGGTTATTTATTTGTAATGAATTACTGATAAATAAATAAAACCTCAAAAACCTGATAATAAATATACAGTCGCAACGATGGAGCTACTAAAACGGAGTTACATGAATTGTAAACGATGTGTAGCCACGAGGGCGATACACCAGAGTCGGGTTGCTACAGTGTCGAGTAAGGTTAGTCGCAGCACCTAAAGTAATGATATTTATACAGATATAACTGGAAAAGGCAGTCACTTACGTTTCTTGAGTTAATTTTAAATGATATATTTTAGAAATCTTAATGTGTGTCAAAAACACCCCAATGATTTTGTTCGCATAGGGGATGTTACTAAGCGTCCAACAAGGTATCCGGACGATTTACGGCAAAATAAATGTAGACTAAACATGGCCAAAACGTGTCCTAAAATAATGGCTCAAAAATTGTTTAATAAGCTACCTATATTAATTAAAACCCAGACTAACATCAACACTTTTTTCACAGAGTCAAAATACTACTCCTTAGCAAGCCTTCATACAACATTAAAGAATACCTAAACAATTAATACCATGAGAATGTGTCAAATTGAATTCTTATACCTGTTTATTTATTATCATTAATACACTGTTATTATTATAGAATTTAAATTAACTTTAAATATGTACTTAATGGAATATCCATATGTTTATACCTACTTGCATCTATGTAATTCTGCGATGTATTACTTGACGATCTCAATAATGTGTGCATGTTTTTATTCTAATATTTAAATGAAAATTATTTAATACTATTGAGAGATAAACCATCTGAATCTGAATCTGATGTGCATGGAACTCATCATCATCAGTGTATTAAAATTTGCAGCTGGACATAGGCCATACTTACACTTGCTGCCAATGATACCTAGTTAATATTGGACAAAAATTTCTCTCAGCCCTTGACTAAAGTGATATTGCTCCTCACCGGTATGATGCAACGCTATATTGGTTTCAATAGTGCTATTCTTGTGCTGTCCACCATACAAACTAATTTGAGTATAGAAACAATTTGTGCCGGGATAATGATATATAGAAGAAGAAACAATCGGATAAATTCAGTGGCTTGTAATTAAACATCACACCCATTGATATATGCAGTGAAGTTCAGAGTTCAGAAAAGCCTCATGAAGAAACCAGTCAATCTTTTTAATTTTTTATTTGGAGATTTTACATTAAATGTAAAATCTCCAAATATAATGTCTAATAGACATTAAAGTAGATATAAGAAGCCAATTATAGGAACTCACAGGTAGTGACATGATACTTAACGGTACTAATGTTCAGCACTAACATAACCACACATGTAAACAAAAACATATACAAATTGATGATGAAAGGAAGTTGCTGTTGTAAAACCCATTGTTATGCAATATTAGGACCAAAGACAGACCATAGAAAAAATAAGATAATCAAATCATCAGCAGAAAATCAAAACTCACTAATTAACAAATACTAACTTAAGTAAATCTTGTATCTCAACATTGTGTTAGTAACGAGATACAACATTTCTATTTATTTATTTTATTTACTAAAACCGGAGGCCAATTATAGGTTTTCACAGATATAAATTACATAGAAAAAACTTCGCTAAGTATATATACATATTTTACAATTCTGCATAGACTAAGCAAGTACATACATAAGTTAAAAATGGAAACAAATGAAAACAAAAATCATTACAGACAAAATAGAAAGAAGAAAATTCTAATAGTAATGACAGATTTTATGGTGACTTTTGGTTGTCAGCTGGCAAATTATTGCAATGAAAAAGAGATCTTATTTATCGCTATAAGCGATAAGCGCTAGGTGGATGGTACCCATTGTCATGCAATATTATAACCAAAAAAAAATAAGGTTATCGTCAAATTATTTTTCTTGACAAAGAGTTCTTCTGTTATCCAAATAGCTTTCTGCTTGGATCTGCGAACATCAGTGGCAAAATTATATTTAGTAACTGTAGAAGTTTATGTTTAACTCATATATAGGTAGGGTGAAGCAACATTACATGTATTACACATAGCCATATTTTCTTGTTCTGTAGCAAAACGTCATTGGATTTAAATAAATAAATATTAGGGGACAGTTCTTTACACAAATCGAACTAGTCCCATAGTAAGCTCAATAAAGCCTGTGTTATGGGTACTAGACGACGATATATTTAATAGATATGTGGCGGCCAATTAGCTGCTACACTTGACTTGTAGTTGTTACGGGTAGTTGGTGGAGTGCGGAGAAAGATAGTTGAAGTTTTATAGAAGTATAATAACGTAAGATAATGTAAAGATACAGTTTAAGTTGATAGTTGGTTTCTCTTTCTTTGTTTTACGTTTAGTAATGCACTGTTTATCTATAATTTTACATGTTATTAATATTCGTTGCCGCGCACCTCAAAGTAGGTTGCAAGTAGGCATAAAGAAATGTATGGTGGTGAAACCGTACAGATATATACTTAAATACATAGAAAACATCCAAGTCTCCGTAACAAATGTTTTTGCAGACTGCAGTAACAAATGCCCTTACCGGGATTCGGACCCGGAACGCGGCAGTGTCACTACCAACTAGGCTAAGCAGGACGACAAATCTGCCACAACTTAAACTGAATAAAGTTTGACTTCGATTATTAGAGCGATGTGGACCCCAGTGCGGGTCAATGGGAGCGTCATGTGGTATCGGGGCTACAGCCGACGGGCACGCTCCACGTCGGGAACTACTTCGCGGCGCTGCGGCGCTGCGCGCGCCTGCAGCAGCAAGGAGAATCACTCACACTGTTCATCGCGGACCTGCACTCGCTAACCACCAGACATGTAACTATATCTGTATTCCAGTGTTTACATTAAACGCTTGGCCGTGTCGGAGGTTCCCCGGGCTACTTTCCCATGGCGCACTCTATTGCTTTAACGGGCTCTGCCCATAAAGCCGCAATCAGGTCAAAAAACAAAAAAAGCCCTTAAAAGTAGAACTCTCTCCACAGGCCAGGTGAAATTCCCCGTAAAAGTAAAAGCTTAGCAAGTCAATGTTTAAAAACATTTCTCAATTTATCTGTATCTCAATAATTTGTTAGGTGCATCACAGTCACAGTCACAGAAATTCATTAATTTTTTTAAGAAGAACATCATACTAATGCATAGCTCTGCAGATATGCCTATCTGCATGCAGCTGTTATGCATTTTTGCATGCCTCGTATTACTAGACTGCCTCGCTGGCCTTTGCAATAACGTACTATTACGTGTTCAGGACGCAGGCGCACTGCGCGCTGACTCGATGGAGCTAGCGGCGCTGGCGCTGGCGAGCGGCGTGTGTCCCGAGCGAGGCGCGCTGTTCCTGCAGTCCGCCGTGCCTCGCCACGCTGAGCTGTGCTGGCTGCTCGCCTGCCTCGCCACCATGGCAAGTATCATATCATCCGAAGAATGGCCACTGCTGGACAAAGGCCTCCCCCAAAGAGTGCCACAATGCGCGGTCCAGCGCAAGAGCGTCGCCAGCCGTTTTACCGTATTAAATATTGACAAGTTTTATGTCTCGTCACCAGAGGTCGGAATTTTCGCATAAAGTTTACCAACCCCTAAGCTGCCCGACGTACACAAGTTATGTTAATATACAATAAAATCTTCCTAAACTCTTTCCTCATGTGATGTGAATATGCTGTTCGCAATTTGATTGGGACCGTTGATTCTGCAGGCGCGGCTGTCAGCACTTCCCCAGTTCCGGGAGAAGTCAGCCAAACTACGCGACGTTCCGCTCGGCCTCCTCCTGTACCCGGTGCTACAAGCGGCCGATGTGCTGGTACGTCCGTAGGCTAGTGTGTGTTCGATTGGAGCCTTGATTCTGCAGGCGCGGCTGTCAGCTCATTCCCAGTTAATAATAATAATATTGGGGGACAATCTTACACAAATCGACCTAGTCCCAAACTAAGCAAAGCTTGTACTATGGGTACTAGACGACGATATACATACTTATATAGATAAATACATACTTAAATATATAGAAAACACCCAAGACCCAAGAACAAATATCCGTGAAAAATGCACAAATAAATGCCCTGGCCGGGATTCGAACCCGGGACCTCTAGCTTCGAAGGCAGAGTCACTACCAACTCGGCTAAACAGGTCGTCAGTTATACGAGAAGTCGGCCAAACTACGCGACGTGCCGCTAGGTCTGCTCCTCTACCCGGTGCTACAAGCGGCCGATGTGCTGGTACGTCCGTAGGCTAGTGTGTGTTCGATTGGACCTTTGATTCTTGAGAATCAAAGTAGTAATAAGAATCAAAGTAGTGATAAAGTTAAAACTATTTGGAATGTTATCAAAAGAGAAACGGGGAAAATTAGACCTCCAAACCATGCCTGTACATTGAGAACTTTCAAAGGAGTAACTAGTTCAGACTTAGAAGTAGCCCAAGAATTTGAAACTTTCTTTTCTAATGCTCCGATCAAAACTACTGAATCACTCAATTCATCTTGTGCCAAGGCGAAAGCTTTGCTTAATGAGCATGTAAAGCCATGTAACACTAAATTTGAATTTGAGTTCACGAATTCAGAAACCATTGTAAGAACGTTTAAGCAGATTAAAGTTAAATCTACCGAAGACTTGTGGGGGATGTCTGTAAAAGTATGTACGGCCATCATTGTTACACTGGCACCATATTTAGCCATAATATTTAATAAGTGTGTTGACGAAGGTATCTTTCCCGACTTGATGAAAGATAGCAAAGTAATACCATTGTTTAAGGCAGGTGACAACAAAGACCCAGGAAACTATAGACCGGTTTCTATCTTACCAGTGCTTAGTAAAGTTTTTGAAAAGGTGGTCATGAATCAGCTGCTTAAGCATTTCAATCGGAATAAATTACTCCATCCTCAGCAATATGGTTTTACCCGAGGACGATCTACCACTGATGCGGGAATAGATTTAATTAAGAACGTCTTCGAGGCATGGGAGGAAAAGCATGACGCGATTGCTGTCTTTTGTGACTTGACCAAGGCGTTCGATTGCGTGGACCATCTGACTCTGCTTACCAAGCTAAGTCATTATGGTATTAAAGAAAAGGCTCTGAACTTATTGCAATCGTATTTGTCAGGCAGAGTCCAAAAAGTTCTAGTGAACGGGAGTTGGTCAGCAGGGTCTCAGGTTAGAATCGGTGTTCCACAGGGATCAATATTGGGTCCGCTGCTTTTTCTGGTCTACATAAATGACCTACCCTTCATGGCGAGTCACCGATCTAAAATCGTGCTTTTCGCAGACGACACTTCCCTCATTTTTAAAATCAACAGAACGTCTCGGGATGTAGTCAATATAAATAATGCTCTGCAGTTGATACATGAGTGGTTTACCATCAACAATCTTGTGTTGAATGCCAAGAAAACAAATTGTATACATTTTAAGCTTCCTAATGTAAAAAATAATATAAATGGACTGAACATTAATAACGAAAATTTAGATGTTATCGAAAATACAGTTTTCTTGGGGATAACGGTTGATTCAAGACTGCAATGGGGCTCTCATATTGCATCCCTTTCAAAAAAATTAAGTTCAGCTGTATTCGCTGTGAAAAAAATTAGACTGCTCACTGACGAAGCTACGGCAAGGCTAGTCTACTTTAGTTACTTTCATTGTATAATGTGTTATGGTATTTTGTTATGGGGTAGAGCTGCTGATATCGAGACAATTTTTATTTTACAGAAACGAGCAATCCGGGCGATATACTCCTTGAAAAGCCGCGATTCCCTGAGAGAATTGTTTAAATCAATTGATGTTATGACTGTACCAAGTCAATACATCTACGAAAATATTATGTATGTAAGGAAGAACCCAGATATATTTCGTAGAGGATGTGACGTTCATAATGTGAACACTAGGAATAAATTTAAATTGTTAGCAGCAAGAACTAGGTTAAGTAGAGTTCAAAAGTCTTTTGTGGGGCTCTGTACACGTTATTACAATAAGCTACCAGATCATATTTTAAATATGTCAGAAAGCAAATTTAAGGTCACTGTAAAGGAAACATTAAAAAAGAGAGCGTATTACAGATTAGACGAATATGTAAGAGATAAGGATATATGGTCAAATGTTGTTACCATTACCTAAATTTATAGCTGTCAATTAAGAACTATATAAATGTAAAGTATTGACATTCAAAAAGTGTTCGGCAAGAATTTATTTTGAATAAATGATTATGATTATGATTATGATTAAAGCTGCAGCTCTTTCCCGGTTCCGCGAGAAGTCAGCAAAATTGCGTGACGTGATGGTACGTCCATAGGCTTGTGTGTGTTTGATTGGACCGTTAATTCTGTAGGCGCGGCTGTCAGCGCTGCCGCATTTGGTATTGCTCACTGCTGCCTTTCCCTCTTATTTTTCCAACTCTCCTGATTCTGAGCAGTCTCTGTCCATCCTTTTAAACAGTCGTCGCGGGCAAAAGTTAATTAAACAATACGGTGGAAAAAATATGGGCCGTGCAGGGGAATAACTTAAAACGTTGAAATAACTCAATTTCCTAAAAACCTAAGTTAACATTATTTTATTAACATTATTTCATATCTCCTAAGCAAAAAACTGCATTCAAAGATAAAAAAAAAAAACTTATCTATTTTTTAATTTGTGGCCTCTTGTATCCTAGACTGGGGTTTTAGGAAATTTTTGTTCCTTGATAGAAATAGGATCGATTGGTATCAATTGGCACAAACATCTTTCCGACAGAAATGTCAAAATATGTTTGAATTTTTATGCTGTCTGTATAAAAATTAAAACATATTTTGTTTAGGAGAAATAAAATAATTTCCTTTCACCAAATCGAGCTATCTCAACGTTTTAACGTAGTTCTCCTTCATGGCTCATTGGTTGTTTCCATCCTGTATAATATTACAGGTGTACCGCGGCACTCACGTGCCGGTGGGCGCCGACCAGCTGCAGCACCTGCAGGTGGCGGCGACGCTGGCGCGCCAGTTCGCGCACCGCTACGGGCCCGCCTTCCCCGCGCCCAGCCCGCTGCTGCCCGGTAATATATAACGTTACAGGTGTAGCCACGTGCCGGTGGGCGCCGACCAGCTGCAGCACCTGCAGGTGGCGGCGACGCTGGCGCGCCAGTTCGCGCACCGCTACGGGCCCGCCTTCCCCGCGCCCAGCCCGCTGCTGCCCGGTAATATATAACGTTACAGGTGTAGCCACGTGCCGGTGGGCGCCGACCAGCTGCAGCACCTGCAGGTGGCGGCGACGCTGGCGCGCCAGTTCGCGCACCGCTACGGGCCCGCCTTCCCCGCGCCCAGCCCGCTGCTGCCCGGTAATATATAACGTTACAGGTGTAGCCACGTGCCGGTGGGCGCCGACCAGCTGCAGCACCTGCAGGTGGCGGCGACGCTGGCGCGCCAGTTCGCGCACCGCTACGGGCCCGCCTTCCCCGCGCCCAGCCCGCTGCTGCCCGGTAATATATAACGTTACAGGTGTAGCCACGTGCCGGTGGGCGCCGACCAGCTGCAGCACCTGCAGGTGGCGGCGACGCTGGCGCGCCAGTTCGCGCACCGCTACGGGCCCGCCTTCCCCGCGCCCAGCCCGCTGCTGCCCGGTAATATATAACGTTACAGGTGTAGCCACGTGCCGGTGGGCGCCGACCAGCTGCAGCACCTGCAGGTGGCGGCGACGCTGGCGCGCCAGTTCGCGCACCGCTACGGGCCCGCCTTCCCCGCGCCCAGCCCGCTGCTGCCCGGTAATATATAACGTTACAGGTGTAGCCACGTGCCGGTGGGCGCCGACCAGCTGCAGCACCTGCAGGTGGCGGCGACGCTGGCGCGCCAGTTCGCGCACCGCTACGGGCCCGCCTTCCCCGCGCCCAGCCCGCTGCTGCCCGGTAATATATAACGTTACAGGTGTAGCCACGTGCCGGTGGGCGCCGACCAGCTGCAGCACCTGCAGGTGGCGGCGACGCTGGCGCGCCAGTTCGCGCACCGCTACGGGCCCGCCTTCCCCGCGCCCAGCCCGCTGCTGCCCGGTAATATATAACGTTACAGGTGTAGCCACGTGCCGGTGGGCGCCGACCAGCTGCAGCACCTGCAGGTGGCCGATTGCGAGTTCGACACGCACACGAAGGGTATAAAAATATTATGTAACTTACATTTTAACTCTTAATGATTTTACTTTTTTTTCTAGCGCCATAGTAATACATATATTCTGTACAGTCCAGTGCAAAAATATTCTCTTAATCATCTCTTAAATATGACTGAAACCTTAATCCACCGACATAAGAGCTATGGGACATTTTTTTGAGTAAGTTGTATACACCCATATTTTTGCAGTTGACTGTACAAATTTCAACTGCCTACCTATTACGGTTCATGAGCCCGGTGACAGATGGACGGACGGACAGCGGAGGCTACTAATAAGATTTAGTAGGCACCCTTTGGGTACGGAACCCTACCAATATTTTCGGAGAAAAAATCTATTCTAGAAACACACAAAATAACCACAATACATAATTCTTTATAACAAGACTATGATAAATTACAGATGATGGCAGCGACCGCATCCGCAGCCTCCGGGATCCCACCAAAAAAATGTCCAAGTCGGACCCCGAAAGCAAGTCCCGCGTCCTGCTCACAGATGATGATGACGTCATAACGCGTAAACTGAGAAAAGCTGTTACAGATTTCACCCCGGAGGTATGTATAACTCGATTTACTCTATCAGAAGTATCACATTGGGGATTGAAATACATCTGTACGTGTGGGAAATAATGCTCTTCCACCGGGAAGTCTCAGAAATATCACTTGACCCGTGAGATGTCAAGCAAATAACAATTTTACCGTATTCAAATTAGTATTTTGACATAAGAGTGTGATAAAGTTTCATATTTAATTAATGAACATAATCACAGTCATTGATCGACACTTCGGTTCTAGTTGTTTTCCTAAGTTTTTTTTTTATTGTAAATGGGAGTACGTTTGACCCTACTCTAACTTGATGGAAAGTTAAGACAAGATCTAAGATGGAACACGCTCACCCAGAAGATGCCTGTTAACTATTACATTGAAGACATCGAGGTCTATGCTTCCGGAAGTACAGACGCCGGGAGACGTCGGATAGGCCGATAAAAAACGGAGGCCTGATGGAATGAAAATTTTCGGTTAAAACCGGTTTGCATGCCCTAGGCTTGTGCTTGTTATTCCCCCCACAGTCCATAGACAAACTATTGATACAGTTTTGTGGGCCAATGCTTTACTGGTGTGAGTGCTATATTGTATATCATTGACAGCATTTCAAATTTACAAGCAGTATGAAATCTTAACTCGTATCGTTAATTAGGTTAATATGAAACCCCCAAAATATTTTATTTACATTCTTATAGGTATTAGGTTTCAAGATGTTCATGAAAATATAAAGAAAACTTACCATCAAGGCTGAATTGTGACAGTAACAGTGCACAAAATGAACAGCAGTACAGTTTCTACAGTAAATCCGCCTTACTAATAGTACTTCTGTATGATTTTTTACGCTGTGACGCCTTACTTGTCACTTACTCTCTTTTAGAATGAAAAACTTTTGAAATCGATTTTTTATATGAAATTGGGACATTTCCGAAAATTTAAAAATGTGGTTATACTTTATCATCCTCTTTTTATTTCATTGAAAAAAAGCCCGGTTAAAATGAAATGTTGTCAATAGTGCTTATAATGTATACCAGGTGACGTTTGAGCCGGAGTCTCGGCCCGGCGTGTCGAACCTGGTGCAGCTGCACTGCCTGAGCGCGGGGCTCGCGCCGGCCGAGGCCGTGGCCGCGGCCCGGGGACTCACCACGGCGCAGTACAAGGTTGGACGTTGCTTCTTTTTATTATAATTTATACCAAAAAAAAACCGACTTCAATTTTGTACTTGCTATGCCACAATTTGTAGTTTCCGTGAGCCAATGCTTGGTTACCTACAGAAAATACCGAAATCGGCATGTGCGTGCCTATCGAATTCGAGGAGTTCCTTCGATTCTTCCTAGATCCCACCATCTGACCTTCACCAAATTTACATGGGACAAATGTCCTGACCTGCTTTGAAACAAAAAAAGAATTATCAAAATCTGCCAACGTGGTCAAGAGTTATCGGGGAACATACATACATAAAAAAAAGAACAAGCAAATATGCAGATGAACTGAGTACCTCCTTCCTTCTATTGAAGTCGGTAAAAAATGGGATTGCTATCGGTCACCATCTAGCCAGGGGGCAAAGATGAGGCCGACGATGAAGCGAGCTCACCCAGAAGGTTCCTATTCACTCGAGCCTTAAAAAGGTCCAGGTTATATGAACTCGGAAATACAGACGCCGGCAGAGAATTCCGAACCTTAAAAGTGCGCATTATAAAAGAAGATGCAAAGCGCTTGGCTCGAATTAGAGGAATTTCGACCAGGTAAGGCTTTCGCAATTTTGTAAGAATTTTGACTTTTGGGAGACTGGAACACTGGGGCAATGACACGCGACGATGAGAAGAGATGAGTGAGTGGGAAAATTCAGTGGGCTTATTGAAATTTACCTGGCTTTGACTGGGGTATGCAGTGCCGGGTTGCCGTGGACGATGCTGACATTGCTGAGCTGAGTGAAGTCCTTTCTTCTGAGCGGTTCGAGTTGATAAGTCTTAAAAGGAATTGGGGATTCGCGCGCACACATAGACAACACACTGAAGGGAGTTTCAGTCTTGAGCTGATTGATGCGCTACAATATGTCACAATCACAATGCTTAGGGTGGTATTCCACTCGTCCAATATCTTTGTCCAATATTTGATCAAATTTCTTTTGACAGAGGCCCATTCCACTCATCCAATATCTTTGTCCAAGTTTTATATTTTTTCATACGTAGCCATATTGATTTAACTGTCATCGGAATCTTTGATCAAATGTCGGGGTCCCATCCAAGTTGGATGAAATCATCCAATTTCTTTGATCAAATGTATATTGGACAAAGATATTGGATGAGTGGAATACCTCCCTTGGGTAGGTAATAACTAATAAGGGAGCAGACGAGCGCAAAGTGATGCGAAGGAGCGACACATCTGACCTTGTCAATGTGCAGTGGCAACTAAAAAACCCAGGAAGCGGCATGTGTGATGACCATCCCCTATGAATGAGTATACAATTGAATCGTCGTGTTATGACGCGAACAGTACCATTATTATTCATTTGACATGTTGTATCCATTACTATTCATTTGACATGTACATCGATAATTCGCATGATAAATATTAATTTATCAATTAGCATGTAAGGTATAACTTTTAGTGTTAATATGAATGGTAATAAATAAATAAATAAGTACCCTTGGGACGGCAATGTCAAAAATTGGCTACTTAAATCATTACCTTGAAATTTAAACATAAAGTTCAAACCGTTCTGGACCGATACGGAACGAGGCGTTCGAAGGGTTAAAATTTGCAATAATAAAATGTCAAGATGAACTTGCAAAAATGGCAAAGTAGAAGAAACTGGCGGATTTAAATAATTGTACTGTAAGTTGTAGTTCTCTAAGGGTCTCGCTAAATCCATCGACGCGGAATCGGCGATAGCCGATAAAAAAAGCTTCATGTCTACGCAATAAGAGAGTAAACGACGTCGACGCGTCGACCGGCGTCGGCCGAGCCGATCCGAGGCGAACCATGCCTTTGTAGCTTTAATTGCGTGGATATAAAAGTAAAAAAGTAAAAGTAATTTATTTTTCAAATTAGGCATATTACATGTACTCATCAACGTCAATAAATTACCACCGGTTCGGAAAAATAAACCTTTGCAACGAGAAGAACCGGCGTGAGAAACTCGGCGAGGTGTTTTTTTTTTTTAAACAATGTACATTGTATAGTTAAATATAAAATGACAGTCTCACCTACTACGAAATAAGAATAAAGTAGAAAACCTATTTTCGTGATAGATTAGTCGTGCTGGACACTACCGCCAAACATTCCTATCCATGATGTAATCGTTTACGTTTTAGTATGCTTTTGAAATGTTTGTTTTACTACAGATTTGAATTTAGAATTGTAATGTGTTTTGGGTTAAGGCCTTTCTCTATCGGCTCTTGCCGATTCCGCGTGGATAGACGCGGGGAGATCCTAAGCCAGTCGGTAATTCCCAAGGTGGTGGTGGCGGAGGCGCTGGCGGCGGAGCTGCGGCCGGTGCGCGCGCGCTACGAGTCGCTGGCGGCGCGGCCGCGGCTGCTGCGCGACGTGCTGGCGCGCGGCGCGGCGGCGGCGCGGCGGCGCGCCGACGAGACGTACGCCGACGTGGCGGCGCGCGTCGGGCTCGCGGCGCCGGCGCCGCCGGACGTGCTGCGCGCCGCCGCCGAGTACACTAGCTGCGAATAAATAAATACATTATTAAGTAATAGTACATTACGATACAAGTGCAGAGAATAGCACCATATGTACTGTAATAGCACATTACGATACAAGTGCAGAATACAGGAAATTCGCGACGAGTGGTGATAAATTAAAACACGACCGAAGGAAGAGTTTTAAATCGACACGAGTTGCGAATTACCTATTCGCACGTGTATCGTACAACGTTTTACAGTACATATGGCTCTTTAAAGTTTTGACATATGCACGTAATCTGCTGATAACCGCACTCGTGCGGTAAAGTAGCACCGTATGTACTGTAATAGTACATTACGATACAAGTACAGAAAACAGGAAATTCGCAACGAGTGGTGATAAATTGAAACACGACCGAAGGGAGTGTTTTAAATCGCCACGAGTTGCGGATTACCTGTTCGCACGTGTATCATACAACGTTTTACAGTATATCTTCTCCACAAGCAATAGAATATGTGGCAAAAACATGGTAGTAGTATAGGTATACAATGAAAACTAAAAACTATCACTGGGCCATGAACGCTCTATTCATGTGAAGTAACATGTACTTCATTAATTTCGGTTCACTGTACTTAAGCGACATCTGGTGAGGTAAAACATGTTTTGCCTCATTGAAGTATTTTTGACGTGACAACCCTAGGGCTACACGTGCCGCGCGTGAATGAATACAAGTTATGGGATAGACAGAGATGCAGAGAGTAGGCACGTTTCTTATGCCTAAACGCCGTTTTTGTTAGGAAGTGAAATTTCTGTACTTGTACTATTCCTTATTCTGTGCCTATATTCCCAAAAGAGATAAGCAGAGCACATGAAGATTAATTTCGGTGCCACTTTTAGCAATTGTAGGTTTATAGATGGAGAAAATGTCACATATTCACTGGCAGATAAAACATCGCTCATAGGGACAGAATTCCGAATTAGTCGGCCAGCAAATATTTTTTTTGAAAATAACCTAAAATATCAATGATATGTGAGATATTACATTACCAATGTTTTTTTCCGACAATAGGCGCGGCGGCGCGCCGATGTGACTTACTGTGACGTAGCGAAATTATGTTGTAAATAAAACATCTTTGAATTATTAGAAACGATTTTATTTCTCCTACTGCTCTGGCACTATTATTTGACACAATAAATAAATAATAGTTAAATATTAGGGGACATTTTTACACAAATCGAACTAGTCCCACAGTAAGCTCAACAAGGCTTGTGTTATGGGTACTAGACGACGATATATTTAATAGATATATACTTAAATACATAGAAAACATCCAAGTCTCAGGAACAAATGTCTCTGCTCACCACAGAAACAAATGCCCTTACCGGGAATCGAACCCGGGACCTCTAGCTTCGGAGGCAATGGCACTACCAACTAGGCTAAACAGGCCGACAATGACCTACTGAATAAAATAATATATTGAACTAAATATCTCCTATAAATAAAACATACACATCAAAAAAAATTGAAAATACGGCTGACCATAGGGGCTGGTCACATCCTCGGTCAACAGATAGGTATCGCTATCCAGCGGGGAAATGTGGCCAGCCTTATGGGCACCCTCCCCAGAGGCAGCGACATCGAGGAATGTATATAGTAATTATAACCTGTAATTGTGTACAATATCTCCTTACCTTTTGAAAGTTGTCGAATAAAGCAACAAAAATTGCTTGTTGTAAAACATTGTTGTGTTTTATTAATTTTTAAAGGTAGCGTTCAGAAAGCCTAACTTAAATAGCTTCTCGTGATTCATAATTAGAATCTTGAGCGTAGCGAGGGACTCAAGACACGAGATGCAAATATCTTTGCTCTCGTGTGATACATACAACTTTTCACCTCAGCGGCGAGAACATATAACGCAAAGGAATAGTGGTACCTATTTTATTTATTTTATTTATTTTAGTTAATTACACAATTTAAATAAACAACTTGATTAACACCACCAATGCAACTACTTACACATTCATTCAGACAAGCGTTTTGAGACTAGTAACAGCCCAAGAAGACCGAGGCCTGTGTTAGGGCTAGTTACGTCTTTATTATGTGACTTAGTTTCAAAGAGCGATTGAGAATGAAGTTACTTAAACTAACCGACGATATGAATAATACTTTTACTTATACTTTTTAGTATGTTTTTTCACACTCGCAGAAAAATTGCATTTTACACACTGGTTTCAAGCAGCAAAACAGCCGTTTTCGAGCCGCTGAGGTGAAAAAATACTTTGAAGAGTGTAAAGTCAACAAAATTAGAACTCGTCAATTTTTCGCTCTTATCACAATGACAATAAGAGTTCAAAAGGTACTAGTTTACATTTCCTTTACTGTCCACCACCACCACCACCACCATATCAGCCCTAGGACGTCCACTGCTGGACATAGGCCTCCCCCAATTTCATGGGGGGTAAATGCCATAATCGCCACGCTTGGCATGCGGGTTGGCGATCGCAGTATCTCCACCGCACTCTAGGAATGCTGCTGCCCATTCCCCGGTGGTCTTGGTCGTAGTTTAAGGACATACCCGGGTCCTTTACTGTACATGGGGCCAATTCTCGGTCCGATCGAAATGCATATCTATCGTGACATTGTATAGAAT
This sequence comes from Notocelia uddmanniana, assembly GCA_905163555.1. Classification (NCBI taxonomy): domain Eukaryota; kingdom Metazoa; phylum Arthropoda; class Insecta; order Lepidoptera; family Tortricidae; genus Notocelia; species Notocelia uddmanniana. The sequence goes on from LR991064.1 coordinate 1,618,580, forward strand.
AGTAGAGTCACTTGTATGGAATCTCGAATAGAGATCATCTCGATGGAACCCGCGAATAGGCCCCATTTTTTGCAGCTAGCTATCGATATAGTTTCCCCCAAACGAGCGAACCCTAGCGGCGATCACTGAGCATATAATCACTACGTTTTAAGAGACGGAACTCCATACATCACTATTTGAGCGATTTTTAACATTTTAGAACCAACTTTCACGTAAAAACAACAATACGACCAACATAACAGTGTCAAATGTCAAATTGACATTCAGTCTAAAAATGACAACAATAGGGAAGGACGTCATATAGTAATTTTTTATTTTATCGATATCGATACTTTTTTTATCGATATCGATACTTTACAGGATATCCATCCTGTATGTACAATGCGTAATTATAAAAATAATCTAATTCTAGACGAGGAAAATAAAACCAATGACGTTGGCAGGAATAATTTATTTAACTAATTATTAATACTAACCGTGTACCGCGTAGTGTACATCACGGCTAGCCGCATAGTGCGTTGACGGGCTAAAGACTGAAGGCCTGAGGGCCTACTCCGAACTTCGAATTTCATGTCGCGCCGTCCCTTTCACTTTCGTGTTATACACTATATGACGGAAAGGGACGGCACGATACGAAGTTCGATTTTTGAAGTTCGGAGTAGGCCCTCTGCTCCGAGCTTCGAGGGTAGAGTTTCGTGTCGTGCCGTACTTTCACTCTCGTGTTATACACTATATGACGGAAAGGGACGGAGCGATGCGGCTATGCTAAGCGACAGCATCAGGGATTTTTCGCTAGAGTTTATTATTATTATTGATTGGTTGTGGGCCATTTTATGCCACTTTGACCAGTAGTTGTGACAGCCCTTATAGTTCGTTGCTTATACCCACTGCTTCCAAGAATTTCCAGACTCTTTGTGCTGCAATTTGTTTTATCTCCTCTGGTTACATGATGTGCCTCCCTACTCTCCCTAGGTACTTCTTTTGCGCATTACTTTGTTGGATTTGGCAAGGACGTTTGAATTATTTTTACAGTTCTGGACTAGCTTAGAGTCGGACTCTAAGGATTCTAATGCCAGCAGAGCAGACTGGCTGTCAGAGTTGATGGTTTCTTCTCGACAGCTGGAAAAGAGAATGTAAAAGTAAAAGATGAGGAAGTATACATTTGATTGTAATAAAAATATCGGTAAATAAAATGTATTGTTATTTCTCTTGACTTGTCGTACACTCACCGGCCTGTATCCAGCGGAAACTTCGAAAACAAGAGATTTATTACTAGAATGCAACTCTTTAATGCCGCAAACGTCACAAGTTCTATGGCCTTTACCCATGGCGCAACAACGCACAATTAGCACAAAATCACAAAGTTACAGTCACTGTCTCGGAAATATCACTCTAAGCGTCAATTATCGCAATTTTTCAATCAAAAACAAACAAATTATTTCCCACAAATAAATTCCGAATAAAAAAACAAGGGACGGTGGTGGACAGTGGACATGACACTTATGGTATGGTGTTGCCGTAATGAAAAACAGATTTATTACTACACGTAGCGATTACTTTTGGTAACTTTTTGGTAAGTGCGTCTATTAATGGCAATAATCCCTAAATATAAAATAATTGTTATAAAATTTGATTGCTTAAATCAAATCTCTGTTTATGTCCAAAAAAATTTTGTAAATAATTATTATTTGTAGCAAATAACATAGAGATGTTTCTACCTAATGGGAGGTCGGTTATATGTGGCAATAATTCGTAATCAATGTAGGCAACGTTGACGGAAGTGAACGGAAGTTGTTTTAATGTTGGACAATGTCTGTATCAAAATCCATACAAAAAAATAAAGTTCTAAGTTTCTTGAGACTGGCGGCGATGAAGTACTCGTATGTATGTCGTTGGCCCGTTACCATGGTTACTATATTATGGATGACACAAATAAAGCGTCGCTGATACTGTTCGACGTGACGAAATTCGATCTGTGTTTATTTTACAGTGTCTTCCACTTAAAACTACTTACGGTTCGCAAAAACAAAACAAAGTGTACATAAAACGTATCTAATCGTTTCCCTAAGGTCTCGAGTTCCTCAGCTCCTTGGCGTTGCAGGCTGCAGCTAAAAACATATTGTCCGAATATTTTGTGCATCGCTTTATGTACCTACCTCTATAATTTAATTCTACAATATAAACCATGTCAGGTACATAGGATTACATACTTGTTTAATAAAAACCGTGAATACCAGCGGCGTGGCGAATGATGTAAGTAAACTAGTATACCTTTTGTGTATTATCTTTATATATCTAACTTTATGAGGGTTTAGTATTGTAAATTGTAAAAGTTGGAAGGCGAAGACCTTGGCGAACGTACTCCGACCAAATCGGAGACATTCTGCAGAAAGGCCAGGTCAAGAGTATACTAAATCGGTGCGCATGCATGAAGAATGTTATAAGAGATCATAAAGCGAAAGATGTATGTCAGTATTGTAGCAAATGGAAATCCGTTATCTCTGCCTACCCCTCTGGGAAACAGTCGTGATTATATATATGTAAATCATAAAACTAATTTTAAATTCATCGCTTCTCCTAGTGAACCTTGTTTTGTTCCTGGGGCCATATAGTAGCTAAAGAAATTGACGAGGGCCGCAAAGGCCCGCAAAGTGCCACAATTTCGTTGTATACTTATATATATAAAACAGCCAGGCGGCTTGCGGGCCGTCTGTTGCCGACCGCTGCTCTAAGTAGATCGTCCCGCCATCGCCGGCGAGACCTGCCTCGTTTCCGTTCCCAGATGTCGGGGCCAGCCAGGGCTAATTGGCCCACAGCTCACTTGGCATGCGGCAGACATGACCAGCACAGTCCCACGTTAACTTAGCGCTTAAATAAATGGGCTTTTTTATTTATTTCTCCAATATGATTACGTTCGATGTGGGCTGAAAAATTGGAGGGGTTCCGTTTAAAATTGGTTTTACTATCCCTCTAATATTCACGAGTCCGAGTGTACATAAAGATGCTGTTTTGCTTTTACCAAAACAATAGGGTATTTCACAATAGTATTTTTTCACGTTATCATTATACAAATCATAGGAACATATTCATAAAAAATCTACCTTCAGCTACTTTAAAAATTTTAAAGATTTTTAAATACATCAAAGAAGGACGTCAGTAATCTTGAAATAAACCTTCGCAATTTCAGTGCAGTTAGGCATGCCATGGCGTTAAACATTGTTATTCAAATTACAACTGTAAATTCATACTATTACGTTTCATTGCGGTTTGTTTCTAAAACATCCTCTACCGAGTGAACGTTGAATGGTAAATATTTCAGTGTAATTGCTCTTTAATTGTGGTAGTTCAGGCGAGTAGGCAAATGAGTTACTCGGAAGTCTTGGACCTAATATGCAATCGACGTCAAAGAATATATAAAAATTTCGCCTTTATTATAAAGTAATACGGTCCAAAAATAAACAAAGAGAGTCGGTCAGTCTGCGTCACGCTACGATGCAATTATGCCCGTAGGTAGTTTAATGCATAACATTGGGTAGGGAGATTGGGACACATGTGGATATTTTGTACACTAGTCTTCATCAGGAACTACTAGTAGGTCGATTCACAAGAGCTGGCGCGGAATGTCTATGAAATTAATGACAGTTACATACATTTTCCGCGCCAGCTCTTGTAAATTATGTGTTTGTCTGTATACCTGTCCTGCACTGTGTCCTTTAATTGAGGTGTGCAATAAATAGTATTTGTATTGTATTGTATTGTAACTACCACTAGCTCAACACACAAGGTTGAGATTATTCTATAGACAAACATACCATAGTTCCCAGTCTCCAGTAGTTACATCTGTCCCCACTGGATTCATGTTTATCTTAGTATACTTAAGGAGAGCCTCTCTTGTGGTCTGTTCGAATAGTCATTGACCAAGTGAAACGAAGGTGTCCGTTTCAGCTTCGGCAAAAATGCTTTCGTATATCCGTTTTTTATTTTTATTTGAATTAAATATCGCGTGGTCTACAGCTCATAAAGTCACTAAGTAAGTAGTAATTGTTTTGTGTTACAATTAAGTGTTGATTCTACGCAATGACTATTGGAATACTCCACAACTGGGGTTTTATTACATACAATACGTTCTGACGTGACTGCCCCTAGATACTGTGTCAGGCGTAAACCCTGCCTGCGGACGTGATCTATAACGGCATCTAAACTTTTTTTTAATCTAGTGGTGTGCAACGGCATGAACCGCTACGTAGTCCTGCAACAGCTCGGCGACGGCACGTACGGATGCGTGGCGCTCGCCCGCCGCCGCGACTCGGGCGAGCACGTCGCCATTAAACGCATGAAGCGCAAATACTACTCCTGGGAGGAAGCTATGGCGCTACGCGAAGTCAAAGCGCTTAAGAAACTCTCGCACGCCAACATAGTGAAGCTTAGAGAGGTTATCCGTGAAGACGACACGCTGTATTTCGTCTTTGAGCATTTGCGGGGGAACCTGTATCAGTTGTTGCGTGAGCAGCCGCCGCGGGAGCCAGCTCTTCGGAACGTGCTGCTGCAAGTGTTGCGCGGGCTGGCGCATATGCATCGCCACGGCTTCTTCCACCGTGACTTGAAGCCTGAGAACCTGCTATGTAGTGGACCAGAACTGGTGAAGATCGCCGATTTAGGGCTGGCTCGCGAGGTAATTATAATTAACATGCTATCGACAACCAACTGAGCTATCAAAGCCTTTGTTTGATTCAATACATTATTCAACTCCTATTACGCTTTTTTAAGTTATTATATGTTCTGTCTGCAATTTCAAAGTCCTTTCAACTATGAAATATTTTGGTCATCATCATCATTATCAGCCTAGTATAATAGTCTCACTGCTCAAAGGCCTCATCTCATTGATGACAGGGATTGGGCAGTAGTCCCCACGCTGCCACAGTGCAGGTTGGGGACTTCACATACACCTTTGAATTTCTTCGCGGATGTAAGCAGGTGTCAACATTAAATTAGAAATATAAAGCGTACACACAGGACAACGGAGGTTGCGAATACAAAAAGATATGAGCACACATTTCTTGTTAAAGTTGCTTCTCTCCCTTTGGCGACCCTTTAAGAAAAGGGGGGCTCAGTTATCTAATGCTAGGGCAGTCGATGAAGTCTCGAGGCCTTGGGCATTTATTTTATTTTTCTCTGCGTGGTCGCATTAGAAATGAGGCCATCCGCAAAAGAACCAAAGTACCGATATAACCCTCCGAATCTAAGCTTAGGTGGCAGTGGGCGGGCACATTGCACATAGAACCGAAGGCCGTTGGGGTGGAAAGCTTCACGAGTGGCGACCACGAACCGCGCGACGCAGCGCGGGTATACTGAGTGATACTGATGACCTGATAAACGTCGCGCGAGTCCGCTGGATGCGGGTGGCGCAGGACCAGTCATTGTGGCACTTCTTGAGGGAGGCCTATGTCCAGCAGTGCCTCGGCTGATATGATGATTATGATGATGAGATTCAGTAGCAGTCTTAAATGATTATGAACCAGGTGCGCTCCCGTCCTCCGTACACCCAGTACGTGTCCACGCGCTGGTACCGCGCCCCCGAGGTGCTGCTCCGGGACCCGGCGTACGGCGCGCCCGTGGACCTCTGGGCCGTGGGCTGTATCGCGGCCGAGCTGCACACGGCCAGGCCGCTCTTCCCAGGCGCTTCCGAGATCGACCAGGTCAATATAATAGTCAAAGCGCTCCTCTTAAGTTTAGAGAATTGATTTGATCTGGAGTGAAATATTGATCACGCCGGGTGAGATTTCAAATCCCGCCCGGAGTGATCAATTTTTCACTCCGATTGGAATTTATAATTCCGCTAAGCGGACAATTCCGCTTGTAAAAATATTAATGGTTTTTTTCATCGTCATTATTATCGAGCGGGCGAATGATGGTTGCCATTTTTACCGACTTCAATAGAAGGAAGGAGGTCCTCAGTTCGTCTGCATATTTGCTTGTTCTTTTTTATGTATGTATGTTCCCTGATAACTCATGATCACGTTGATAATTCTTTTTTTGTTTCAAAGCATGTACCCGACATCGGTCCCATATAAATTTGGTGAAGGTCTGATGATGGGATCTAGAAGGAATCGAGGGAACTCCTCGAATTTGATAGGCGCGCATATGCCGATTTCGGTATTTTCTGTAGGTAACCAAGCATTTGCTCACGGAAACCACAAATTGTGGCATAGCAAGTACAAAATAAATTGTATCACTTACCTATTGTTGTGGATAAAGCGGCCGTCCCTCTCGCACTCACATACTTAACAAAACGGGACGAATATCTTATCCAGGACGTTAAGTGATAAAATGGCAACCATCATATGGCTGCTGGCCGATTTTGACCACCTATAGGCGATAGAACTGGTGTCATGATCATTTTTATCCTGGCCAATTTCAACCACATACACTGGAGAACAACTGTTTAGAGAGAGCACAATCTCAATAGCGTCATGTTCAGAAGAATCACAAAACTTGAGGATAACGGATCCTGTTGTCGTCAACGTGTTGACATCTAAAGACATGCTGCTGCTCCCTCACTCCCAACACAGCCCATCCTCGGGAGCTCTGGCGACCTTACTCACCACCAGGAACACAACACCGCATACCAAACTAAAGAGCAAGTATTGGTGTTATGGCTGCTGTCTTCTGTAAAAGGAGTTGCTTTCTGCTGTGCCCTGACTCTTTTAGGTTGACGTTCCGCTGTGAAGAGGTGCCAAATAAAATTTAGTTTATGTAAGTTAGGTATTATATACCGGAAGGCGTAGCGTGGGCAGGCCCCCCACACGGTGGACCGATGACCTGGTGAAGGTCGCGGGTGTCCGCTGGATGCGGGTGGCGCAGGACCGGTCATTGTGGAAGTCTTTGGGGGAGGCCTATGTCCAGCAGTGGACGTCTTTCGGCTGACATGATGAAGTTAGGTATTTGATTGGCTTCACTGGCTTCTCTCGAGAAAGAAGAAGATATTATTGTTTGGGCAGTGAGGCTCTATTATTTTCATTAATTTGTGTTACCATTTGTTTTTTTACATTGCAGTCAAGCCGAATGCCGCAGCGCGAGTTTTTTTATTAGTGAATACTATAGAATTTCATTTGCTTTTCTCTTAATTTTAAATTCCTTGCATTTTTTGAGAAAAGGATTATACATGCCGCGGTCGAAACAGGTATTGCTTGCCTCGTATTATAGCAAGACCCAAGTAATAAGGCGCGCGGATTAAGCAATAATGGTCTCTCGGTCAACTGAGGTAAGAGCTTTGACGTGCGCCATATTAATTGGGTTCTCCTATACTAGACGTGTCTATAATACACTCGGCAGGCAATCCCTTCCTTCCCGGCCTTTGCAGTAGGTAATGTACTGTAAGCTGTAGAGAAACCCGATCCCTGCATACAAACTTCTATGGAGGGAGGGTGACGTTTCTCTGAATAAATGAATATCTCCAGTTATACAAGATCGCGGGCGTGCTGGGGTCGCCGACGCGCGCGTCCTGGCCGGAGGGCATCGCGCTAGCGGAGGCGTTGCGGTTCCGCTTCCCGGCGGCGGAACCGGTTCCGCTGTCGCGCGTGGTGCCGAGCGCCGCGCCGCCGGCGCTGGCGCTGCTGTCCGCTCTGCTGCGCTACCCGCCGCGGGAGCGCCCCACGGCGCAGCAGGCGCTCCGGTACATTTATATCACTAAAGCTTGCCTAACCGGTCGAGTTAACTCCGAACCTGGTGCTCCTATCTATATTTTAATTAACGCCTGGCACAGAGTGCTTATAGCCTGACCAGTGTCTATTTGGACCTGGCCATGTTGCGGATTTTTAGTGGTACTCATTTATTTTAATGGCAAGACATACTCTTTGACAACAGACGTTAGCATTAAGTTATCGAATGTCTTCGATGTAAACAAACTTACATCAAAACGAAATATTTCATGAACAGGTATACACTATACAGACAGACGGGCATAGCGAAACTATAAGGGTTCCTAGTTGACTACGGAACCCTAAAAAGACCCATTACAACATTTAAAAAAGGGTAGATGACTAAGAAAGCCAATACACACTGTCCCGACTATACATGACGTATGTATCTATGTATATTATTGCCATATATCATGCTGTTTGCAGCGACATTATCTCAGGTCCAAATAAGCACTGGTCAGGCTATACCATAAATACGTTCCCAGAATTAAGCTTGCTTGGAGACCTTTCTTTTTATTAATTTTTTAACATCATAAAGTTACAAATTTTAACAGTCCAATATTGTACTCGCCAAACTGTTACGTTTGATAGCTAGAGACGCACTCAGTTTCAACAAAGCTACTAAACTTATCCTTATTTTGACACCCATACCTCATCTGCATTTGCGATCCTTGTGATGGTTCTCATCTGCTTCTCCCATTTTTTCCAGTAAAGTACAGACTTTAGTGGAAAAGATTGGAGAGTCTAAGTAGAAATGTTTGCGTAACGTTTTGCAGGTTCCCATACTTCGCGGTCGGGACCGAACTTGGGGTGCCGCCGCCCTTGTCTCGCGCTAGAAGGTATTAATGTTGCATTTACTTCATTTTATCCTCGTAAGTCCTTTGTTTTTTCAACTGTAGTAGTCCTAACTACCCAGTGTACTACACCAAGTACAAACTAAGAGTAGTGCTTCAGACCCAGACGTGACTTTTTCGATTTTGTTTAAATTCTTGTCATTGGTTATGTTCAGTATGTCGATGGTTTTTAGCGGATCCTTAATTTGTACTTGGTGAAGTACATTAGGCAGTTGTTTATGCTATGCAGTTAAAATTTCAGGTCTGAAGTACTATCGTCAATTTGTATGTACTTGTATAAGTACGCGGGGGCTTACGAGGTTATGGAGCAATAGTCGTTCAATAGCGCGCCGCTCGCTGTCGTCTTATGGACGATTCACACCAAACGGCCGGAGTCGGGGTGCACGCCACCAGAGTCAAAGGAATTCGAACCCTCTGTACAGAAGCTATACTTCGTATCCAAACTGCAGTGGCAGAGCCGGCGGCAGCCGACCACCACCACCACCATATCAGCCCTAGGACGTCCACTGCTGGACATAGGCCTCCCCCAATTTCATGGGGGGTAAATGCCATAATCGCCACGCTTGGCATGCGGGTTGGCGATCGCAGTATCTCCACCGCACTCTAGGAATGCTGCTGCCCATTCCCCGGTGGTCTTGGTCGTAGTTTAAGGACATACCCGGGAATTCCTTTGACTCTAGTAGGGTGCGCGCCGACTCCAGCCGTTCGGTGTGAATTGTCCATTATAAAACACTGTTAAATATTCTTTGTTTATTTTCAGGAGCAGCGTTCGAGTGGAGGAGCCGCCCCCGCCCCCGGCCCCCGCGCCCGCGCTGCCCGCGCCGCGGGACCACTTCGCAGACATACTGGGGTGGGTAAGGCTCGTCCACGGCCGACGGCACACGAGTGATGGTGATGGTGACATCTGACAAAAGCAAAGCGTTGCACTGGTCGTTGTTTAATTTTTAGTTTTACTACATTGACAAATATAAATCTACATATAAAATCAAAATCGTAAGTAGCTTGCAATTTGCTACTTACTACGGGTGCAGAATACTTAAACAGCTCCCGCATACTGCTTAATAGTGCAAGCTACTGAAGCGTTTAGAGATACACCATGTTGCGTACGGACATTGCAATTTAGTACGTATACCTAATGTTAGCGCCCCTCTCGAAATTTTAATGGCTCTATTTACCAGGGCCGGCAATTAAATAATAAAATAAAAACAAATGAGATGGCGCCATTTTGGCCGCGGATGGACGGTATATGACAGGTAGAACAAACAAAGTAAAAGAAATTAAGAGAACAATAGTACTTATATATGTGTGGCAGAGAATGTGCTTTGGTTCAGCATACTGGCTCGTCGTTCTGTTTAGCCTAGTTGGTAGTGTCACTGCCTCCGAAGCTAGAGGTTTGGATCGCGTTCGGATCGTAAGGGCTTTTGTTTCTGTGGTAAGCAGAGTCTTGTTTTGTTTTCGCAACATTTCCTTTATCTGTGCTATAAGAAGTTGCTTCGTACCAAATATCAAGATTCTGAGTTCACGGGAAGTACCAGTACCCTGTAGGTTTTGATTCCCTTGCGAGTGTCGAAAATTTTGATTGCGTTGTATTAGAAGTGTGATTTTTTCACAGCTCCAAGGGACAGTAGACCTGAGTGTTCGATATAAATTCCAGCTTGATACCTCCACGTGTTCCTGAGAGAAAGTGTCTTGACAGACAGACAAACGGACAGAAAACAAAGTAATCCTATAAAGAAGGGTTCCGTTTTTTCCTTTTGAGGTACGGAACCATAAAAACATAGCAAGTACCAATCAACAAAGTTTCGCCAAACTGCGAAGCAGTTTGTTGGCGTTGCGCTCCCTAAAAAATTACTAATACTATTTGTTTGTGAGACTTGGATATTTTTCCATAGTAAGCGACCACGTTTCAGTACCATATGTCATCACTGGCAACACACGCTAGTTAAAGACTTTCGTCTTGAGACACTGCGGAATACTGAGTTGTTTTCTATGTATTTAAGTATATATCTATTGAATATATCGTCGTCTAGTACCCATAACACAAGCCTTATTGAGCTTATTATGGGACTAGTTTGATTTGGGTAAAAAGAATCCCCTAGTATTTATTATTATTATTTATTGTAATGATGCGACGGGAGACCACATCGCCGATATTCTGCTAGAACCCTAGTCTAAGTAATCATAAAGTTAAATGCGGATATTAAGTTTCAAAAGCCTTTAAATAAGTAGGAGGCGTACATACATATAAACAACTGATTATGGTACCAGAACAATTTTAATTTAAAAAATAATCATAAATTGATTCGATAAAAAAACAATGTATATTATACATTTTTAGGTTCTGATTTCCTTCCAGATTCCTTAAGGACGTGCTAAAATTGGTTCTGGGCTTCAATCGTGAATATCATTGTAAAATAGCTCCATCACTTGTAAATTATTTATTTATTTATTTTCTTTGGATATCCAACAGCTATGACATTACATTAGGCAATAACATAGAAATAGAAAGCCAATTATAGGAACTCACAGGTAGTGACATAATATTACTAGTAGGTTTTTATGTTACGCACTAACTTAACCACACATGGAAGCAAATAATTAAAGATTATAAACAAATTCTGAGAGTGGAGTTCTCACAACTCATGCACTAATTAATTAATACAATGTGTATTAATGCATGCAAGGTACACAACAAGGATAGTTTAGTAGTATTAAAATACTAACACAACAAAGACCAGCATAAAAATAAGAACATAAGTTTAAACTCGCAAGAAGCCAACACTCACGCTCACTCAAAATACTGCTGCACTATATTACGTCTCACGCTAGCAATTCCACAGTTGAAAATATCAATATCAAGTTTATTAGACAACTCATTTAGGTTACGACTGGCGCGCGTTAAGAAACTATTCTGTCTATATTTGGAAGATGCATTATTAATAGCTAGTGGGGGATGATACCTTTTAGAACGAGTGGGAGTTTTGAAGCACAGTTTGCTTAGCAACTCAGGGCAGTCGATTACGCCACTGGTAATGTTTACAAAATAGGTTACATCTGCTATTTCGCGACGTTTTCGTAAAGGGACAAGATGATGCTGCTTGCATATGTTAAGATAGTTGGAAGAACTGTAGGGACATTTTAATTTAAAGCATAGATATTTTATAAATTTTTGCTGTATGCGTTCGATCCTGTCGATATATGTAATATAGCAAGGGTTCCAAACCGGTGAGGCGTACTCCAACTTACTTCTAACATAGGAACAATAAAGCACTTTTACTGTTTTAGCTTGTGTAAAGTGGACAGAATTGCGCATTATAAAGCATAGCGCTTTAAGAGCGCCACTAATAATGTTATTAATGTGACTATCAAAAATCAGTTTAGAATCGTGTATGACACCCAAATCTTTCATGAATGGTACTTTCTGAAGGCATTGGCCCTTTATAGCATAAGTAGTAGCGATTACGTTACGTTGGCGGGTAAAGGTCATTGCAAAACATTTTAAGGGATTCAGATCTAATCTGTTTAGTTCACAATACTCATCAAGGCGTGCGAGGTCAGACTGAAGTAGTGCTGAATCATGATTAGATTTTATCTTCAAGAAGACTTTCATATCGTCGGCGAAGCAAAGAAGTTTTGAATGCAATAGACATTTGTCAATGTCATTAATAAATATATTAAAGAGCAATGGCCCAAGTAAGGACCCTTGCGGTACCCCACTAGGAATAGTGACCCACCCAGACATATAGTTATTAACGACCACAGCCTGAGACCTGTTCTCGATGTAGGATGTAAACCATCTTAGTAAATCCCCGTTTATCCCGATATTATTCAATTTTGATATTAATAAGCTGTCGAAACATTTGCTATAATCAGTATATATTACATCACATTGGAACCCACTGTCCATAGCATCAGTAACATATTCATTCAATAGAATAAGATTGGAGACTGTAGATCTACGCCGCAAAAATCCATTTTGATTAGCGCTAAATGAATTACGTATGGAATCATAAACTTGACTAAAAACAATTTTTTCAAGCACTTTTGACAAGATACACAATTTAGAAATAGGCCTGTAATTTGCAACCTCAGTTTGGCCCCTTTCTTATGAACTGGGGTAATAAATGCAGATTTCCATATAGAAGGTATAGAACACTCTGAGAAGGAACGCTGAAAAAGTAAAACTATCGGCCATGCTAGGCTCTTCGCACATTTAATTAAGAACTGTGCCGGCAGCTGATCAGGACCGGCAGACTTGGAGGGGTCTAATTTAAGCAGTAAGGTGGCGACGAGATCTGGATCGACCTCAATTGTATTTAAGTTAACGATTGACTTGGTGCTAGGAATATATGGCTGATAAGTGGTCGAATTTGTTGATTGTGAAAAATTGGTAAAAAAGTAATCCGAAAAAGCTTCACAAATATCGGACCCTGTATTAACTAACCGATTATCATATTTTAAGCTACTGGGCAGACCGTGGGAGGTTGAGCGAGACTTGACAAATGACCAAAATTGTTTCGGGTTACTGGTGATATTTTTTTCCGCAAACTCACAAATGTAGAAAAGCATTCCTGTTCCAATTTTATATAGAAAACTCCCGTGAGTTTGAGACATATTAAATATAATGAACCGGGTCACTCACGTCTTAAAGGTCGAATATCGCTCGACATGTTTCAGACCGGTTCGCGGTCCTTAATCATGAGCACCTATCGCGGCGGCTAAGAAAACCGCCGCCGCGATAGGTGCTCATGATTAAGGACCGCGAACCGGTCTGAAACATGTCGAGCGATATTCGACCTTTAAGACGTGAGTGACCCGTTTCATTATATTTAATACATTCCTGTTCCAATTTACGAACTCTGTCCCTCAAAACATTATATGAAATTAGGTCCGAAATATTCTTGTATGTTCTGTATTTTTTTAAATATTTATATTTTTCTTTTATGGCTTTTTTTAGAGGAAAAGAGAACTATGCGGGATAAGTTTCCTTATTAATATTTTTATTAGGTATATATTTGTCTCTAAGTCTCTGAAAAGTCGTATAAAAGAAATTCAGAGCCTCGTCTAGTGAGCGACCAGAAAATTCCTTTTCCCAGCCTATAGACGCCAATTCAACATTGATGGACGCGTAATCACCTTTATTCCAAAAATATTTAACCATGGGAGCTGACCTCAGAGGGTTAATCGTAATATACTCCATTTTAATAATTAGAGGCTCGTGATGTGGGTCAATAGGCACTAGAGGACTCGTGCAGTGACTAACACATACAAGGTCATTAGATATAACTAAATCTAACATCTTGCCAAAACGATTTGGGATGCCATTGTACTGATTAAAATTAAGAGCGTGAAGTTCGTCAATAAAACTGCACTCATCACTACTTACGTAATTAGACGGAGTCATAGCGGAGTCCCACGCTGTCCATACAATATTACTCATATTAAAATCTCCAATAAGCAAATAGTTATCGTCAGGGTTGTTTAAAACTACATTACTTAAATTTCCCAAAAAAATATTTAACTGTTGCGAGAAGGTAAAACCATTATTTTGTTTACATTATTTAGGCGCGTTGTTATGGTTTGATACTTCAAATGATAGTTGAAATTTTAGTAGTTTATGTAACTGTTTATACATATTTTTTTGTTTAAACAAGATCACACTAGTGTTTAATGCCTTATTATGTACAGTTGCATACACTAGTTTATCTACATACATATATGAAATCCTCTTACATGTGTTTCATATTATGTAACCATTGAGCCGGCGGAAGCATGTTTACCGACACAACGCGGCTCCCCGGCGCGGTTCTAGTTTGTACTGTAAAATTGTACGTGATCTCATAACTGCATGGTATTCTTGGGTGGTTTTTGAACACATTAAAGAGGAGGAGAGTATTAATAAAGTAGAGACGTGCTGTGCGAATCGTGGACGATCCCAAACTCACGAGCGTTGTTGAATAGTTTAGTTTAAGGAGAAACTTTGCCTCCTTGTGTGTGTTCTATCGCTTGTATAATGGGTTGTGCTCCGAAGAACTGTTCGATACGATGCCCACGGCCGCTTTCTATCATCGCACTGCTCGCCGTCGGCAGGGTATTCATCCTCACACCTTAGAACTTAAATGGTCGCCTACGGTACGGTTTCAGAGGAACTTCTTCCCTCGGACGCTCCGGTTGTGGAATGAGCTCCTTGCCGTGGTTTTCCCGAGGAACTACAGTATGGGATTCTTCAAGAAAAGAGTGTCGGCAACGCGCATGCGACACCCCTGGAGTTGCAGGCCTGGGTTGCAGTCCATAGGCTGCGGTGACCGCTTACCATCAGGCGGGCCGTACGCTTGTTTGCCACCGACGTGGTATACAAAAAACTACTATAGGAAATGAACAATGTGTTGTTGCTGGCAGTGGCGAGGTGGTGCACGAGGCGCGCGTGTCGGAGGCGCTGCGGCGCGCGGACACGGCGCGCGGGCGCAGCGTGCTGGCGCCGGCGCCCGCCCCCGCCCCCGCCCCCGCGCCCGCGCCCGCTCCGCGCGCGCTCGGCGCCGCCGCCGCGTACCTGGGCGCGGCGCGCTACGTGGCCGGCGCGCGCATCGACACCTCGCTCTTTCATCCGCTCGCGATGCGCTCACATCACGGTAACGGGGCCAATAGTATGTTTTCGACACGTTGAGGCCTTTTACACGGTAATTATTATCACGCGATACCTTAGAGCATACATAACTGGAGTAGCCAGTATACTTACCCCTCTGCCAAAAAATAGGCACATTGTGCAAAAAAAATAATTAAAAACTACTTCATTAATCGATTATAAATTATAAGTCAGTCTCGAAATCGTTTTCGGCGTGTGAAGAGCTCCGTGAAAATACCTTTACAGTACATATGGTGCTACTTTACCGCACAAGTGCGGTAATCAGCAGATTACGTGCATATGTCGAAACTTTAAAGAGCCATATGTACTGTAAAACAGGTAATTCGCAACGAGTGGTGATAAATTAAAACACGACCGAAGGGAGTGTTTTAAATCGACACGAGTACTGTAAAGGTATTTCGTCTGTTTTCTGCACTTGTATCGTAATGTACTATTATCTGCTGTTTAGGGTAATAAAACGTTGTACTTTATCAAATTTTTATAAAGATTAATGATAACTTCACATAAGTACTGTAAGCAGATTTTTGCTTAATTTATAATTTTATGCGCAATTCAAGTTTTATTACAAATCATAAACCGTGCATCGATTTAAAAACATTCGTGCTTCACCATTAGGGCTAGCTATCAAACGTCACTTTGACGTCAACGTATTTGAATAAATAAGGACTACTGTTTATAAGAATATCTTTGAAACATGGTCCTTATCGACTTTCGTTTATTTGGCCATCCGATAGTAACCCAATAATGGATCTAACGTTAACGAGAATAAGGTCGACTTTTATTGCTCAACTTGAGTATTTTGAATGTGCGTCAGTTGATTGTTTAAGTGTGGGTGCGTAGTAATGGAACAATATATTGTAAGTGTGCGGAGTGTTTTTTATATGTGTGTTACCTCGCCCCCCGCAAAAAATGCCATAAGATTTTGTTTGGTAAGATGCGCTGATGGCTACTCCAGTTATGTATGCTCTAAGCGCAATACACTCATATCACGATACGTATCACGTGAATATTGATGCAAAATCCAAACGATTTAGAGATACCGCGATAATATTGATATCCAAGTATTGTGATAATATTTACCGTGTAATTTGCAAATTTTTGAATACTTGTCCCTCGCTTTAATTTCTTGCTTAGTGATTGTAAAAGGGGTTTAATTAGTTTATTAGTTTCGATAGTTTTGGTGGTCATCAATTTGTATGAAACCCCCCCCCCCCTTACTATTGCGTCACCAGGTTTTTTACGGCAATAAATTATTTTTGAGTGTTGTTACCACTGAATTCGTTTTAAATGGTTAAGGAACTATTTCGAAATTTATTATTTGTACTGTAGTTCATTGCGTGTCATATTTTTCGTAAAAGAAAATAGGCTATTCAAAAGAGAGTGGCGACTGCACGAATTGGACTGATGCGATGGTGTCGTTCGCGGGAGTCCGCTGGGATGCGGGTAGCGCAGGGCCGGTCATTGTTGCACTCTTTGGGGAGGTCTAAGTCGATAGGGAGATGACGATGAAGCGTTATTATTATGGAATGCTCATTGCACACGGTCGAGACGCGCAACGCACTGCGGTTAGTTGGGATCACACGCAGCATTTTAGGAAAACCGCTCCCGCTGCCGCCGCCGCTTGACTTCGCGGCCGGACTGTAAGCCCGCTTTGATACACATAAGCGTAAACGATGTAATAAATCATTTTATTATTATTATTATTCACTTTATTTATTTCTCGTCTTAGGTTGGTTTTTACAATATTTCTATAAAAGTAAAATATATAACATAAATACTAAACATAAAATCATTATAAAAACCTAACCTAGGGTGCCGCCGGCAGCGAGGCAGGGCCTAAGCTACCGGTGGTTAGGGCGACAGAGAGAGGAACCTCCGGACTATCCGCGCCGTGTCCAGGAGTACCGCCTTCTGTATCTGACCCTTGACCCAGCCATCTAGCGAGAGTCTCTTGAGGTGTTGGTCGAGACTCTTCGCTATTAAACCGTTCGCAGAAACGACTATCGGGACAATGATCGTCGAATCAACATCCCACATGGCGGTTACCTCGTGTGCCAAGTCTAGGTACTTGCTGACTTTGTCCTTCCCGGCCTTCACGAGGTTCTCGCTATGGGGGATGGTGATGTCGACGAGCACTGTCTGGCGCTTCGATCGATCTATCAGCACGATGTCGGGCTTATTGGCTACAATAGTCCTGTCCGTGATGATAGATCGATCCCAATAGAGCGTAGCACGACCATTTTCGAGAACTGGCGCAGGTAAGTATTTATAGTACGGCACTTCGAAGTTCACAAGACCGTATGAAAGAGCAAGTTGCTGGTGAATAATTCTGGCTACCAAGTTATGCCTGTGCAAGTACTCGCCGTTAGCAAGATGACCACAACCGGAAATGATATGCCTGAGTGACTCTCCGGGACGGCGGCATGCCCGACAAATGTCGACCGTACCGTCCTTCAGGATATACCTCCGGTAGTTGTTCGTCATGATAACTTCGTCCGCAATTGCACAGACAAAACCTTCGGTTTCCCCGAAGAGATCCCCGAAACGTAGCCAGTTCACCGACGCGAGCAGGTCTACGTCGGGCCCCGTAAGGGCCTTGTAGAACCGCCCGTGTAGCTCCCTACTCTTCCATTCCGCCTTGCGGTCCTCGGTGCTCAGTACTTTAAATCTGCGCCAGTTCTCGTTTGCCATGGAGAGCGGGGTGAAAGATGCGTCTACTGCCACTACGTCACGATGCATCCCACACTCGCTGTTTAGGAAATAATCCCTGAGACTGCACACCTCGCGGTTGTGGAGGTCTTTGGCATTTAAAAAGCCGCGACCTCCACACTTCCGCGGGATGATTATTATTATTATTATGTTTCACAGTAGGCCGTTCCGTGTCCGGGCCGGCCCGTTTTCGTCTAGAGAAATACGGCGGCCGTTGCGTTTGCTGTCATAGAAAACGGGCCGGCCCGGACACGGAACAGTCTACTGTGGATCATCCTTAAGAGTGCGCAGTACGTTTGGTTTTCCATACAAACGTATTTATGCTCTCATTTTATAACGCTATGCTAGAATAACATGAAACTTTGTATACACAACGGGATCTGGCATATCTAGGTCGGAAATTAGTTTCTGTTGCTTGAAATTATAATGGAGAAAAAATACAACGATTATTAAGGTTTTCATACAAGCCGTAAAATACTCAAAAAACCGCTGTTTTTTTTTCTTTTACAATTCCTAGCAACAGTAACCAATTTTCGACCTAGATATGCCGGATTCCATTGTGTATACAAAGTTTCACGTTATTCTAGAATGGCGTTTTAAAATGAGAGCATAAATACGTTTGTATGGAGAACCGAACGTACTGCGCCCTCTTAATGCTACACCACACGACATCCACCATCACCATATCAGCCCTAGGACGTCCACTGCTGGACATATGGGGTAAATGCCATAATCGCCACGCTTGGCATGCGGGTTGGCGATCGCAGTATCTCCACCGCACTTTAGGAATGCTGCTGCCCATTCCCCGGTGGCCTTTGTCGTAGTTTAAGGACATACCCCCCGGGTCCTCCACACGACATGACACAAAATTATTTTTATTTATTTATTCATTTTTTCCCTAGGCCTCCCTCCCCCAAAGAATACCACAATGACCTATCCTGCGCCACCCGCATCCAGTGGATTCCTGCGACCTTTACCAGGTCATAAGTCCACATAGTATTTAGTTATAATTTAATGGTATATTCTATTGGTGTTGTTACTACAGAATATTTATATCGTTGCAGAGACGACAACGGTGGGCAGCGGAGCGCCACGCGTGGACTGGGCTGCAAAGTACCTGCGCTGACCGTCGCCGGAATACGTTCATAGGGGGCTTTTACACGGATATTATCACGCGATACACTCATATCACGATCCGTATCACGTCAATACTGACGAATATTGAAGCAGAATTCATACAATTTTAAATACCGTGATATATATTGACATTCCAGTATTGTGATAATATTAACCGTCTGAAGGGCCCCATAGAAACGTGCGATTCCTGTATACACGTAGTTTGAGTTTCGCTCCGGGATACATTTCCATGGGCGTTTTATAACACCACTACACCATATACGGGTTGGATTCTGCGACCGAATTCCGCTAGACTGATTCCGCAGCTGCTCCATACAGGCAGGCTCCAGGCAGGTCTTTGTTCAGGCCGCAGACTGCCGGACGTTTACGCGGCGGTATTTATCGGAAGCGGATAGCGGAATTCGGCGACGGAATTGAGTTGCCTAAATAGAATATGTTGTATTATCAGTGGTGTCTTGATATTGGATTTATTGTCCCAGACGTTCCAGCGTTGCAATTCTACATACTAAATATAAGATAGAGCGAGAAAACCGAGATCATTCATTGACGTTTTTAGCCGTGAAATATGCACTTAAAGGCGAAGACAGAATTCTGTCGCCGTATTTTTCCGCCTATCTGTTTTTTTATATATTTCCATCTGTCGTTCAAATATGCAAGTGCGACAGAGAGGCATATATTTCGTTTTCAGTTCGCGGTGTGTGGCCATTGTCAGATGAAAATCGTCGCCCTTTTTGATTAGGCGCATCCAGACCGACAGACCAGACAGTCCGCCTCGGGAAGCAAGATGTAGGGTTGTCACCACAGACTTCTAAACCTAGAGGTTGGAGTTAGGTAGGAGGTGACCTACCTAACTCCAACCTCTAATCAAAAAGGGCGACGGGACAACGCACGTGAGAAATTACGTCACGCAGAAATGTCCCAGCATATGAGCGCTTTTTCAATGCGCTAAAAGGCTAGAGTGGTCCCCGGCTGCTGCAGCGCGTGTTATTACTTTTTATTGCTGAATTATTTATTCGGATTATTCTTATAACTTTTAAATATCACGTCGTCCGTCAAAATGAACTTGTCCACAAATTGCTTTTCCCCGGCCTCTGCGATAAGGCATTAACGTTACGTAATGACATCTTTTGATGTTCACCACGCAAACATTTAACCTTTTGAACGCCAAGAACACTTAAAGGTGTCGCATGTTGTCGTGTCTTTGGCGCCAACGACCACTCTATAGTGTCAGCGTTCGTGCTTTACACTTAAGGTTAATATTCTATCTTGTATTGGAAAATGAGTTGGCGTTTAAGTGTCACGGCCGTTCATGAGGAATGGGTTCAAAGGGAATGATCGATAGTTATAACTGTAGGGTTGAAAATGGCGAACTTTTGCTAGTGGTCGAGTGTGCAGTAGTCGTGTAGGTAGAACGTCTTTGATGCCGCGTGTTGTAGAGTGTGATCCTTGATCTATACCTAGGCAAAACGGATCCAGTGACGATGAAGTTATTCCGCTGTTTGTTGAGTATTGAAGACGACGTTACGCAAAAATGTCTGTAGTGTGCGATAGTCTAGATTCTAGTAATTGTATACGACTTATTAGTACGCATAAGGTGATCATTCTAAACGGGTCAGCAAACACCAGAAACTATAACAGATGGAGAAATCTGTTCATAGGAACACGTGAACAGAAACTGCATTAATATTTTGTATCTCTCATACGACTATATAACCGGTTATGCATGAGAGTTTTAAACGGAGTTGAATAGTTTCTGAATTTACAATACCGAACTATTTGGATCGAGCAATCTGTATAGGCTGTAGTTCGTTCAATTCATGAAGCGCCCCCATTCTAATCTACAATCACACAGACATCACTTGCTTTTGGTAACCCAGACATCACCCGTATTACAAGGGAATAGAGTTCAAAATCAAAGCAAGACAAAACAAACTACGTACCACAACGTTACGTAGGTACAGTCGACGTCGAAGACGCGAAAAATGTAAACATATCTTTGCCGTCGACTGTACGCAATGGGCAAGGACGTCCTAGATCAGGGGTTCCCAAACTTTTTTTTCTCATAGACCACTTTAAAAAATTTGCTGGTTCTGGTGGACCCCCTACTCTACAGCCTACACCATATTCCCAAAAAATTACAAAAATGTGACTATTACCTAACTCTGGTGACGATATAACTATGAAATAGTATAGTATATTATATGTACACCTAGGGAGATAATATAAAGAAAGGCCGAGATCGCAGATATTTACGGCCCGAGCTGCAAGCGAAGGACGCAAATGTGCGATCAAGGCTTTCTTTATTATCTCCCGTGTTGTATACATCATTTTATGTCAACATTTGGCGAAAAAGCGGCTATTTCCGCACATGTATTGGGCGAAAAAATCCACTTTTAGCCAGGTGTGACATAAATGTTCTTTACAGGTTTAGAAAAAAAAGTGAAAAATGATTGGTTAATATGCTGTCAATAATAAATACTTTACTTTTTTGACATCTACTCACAACCTATCTATTCCAGCATCAAATAAAATAAAATCAATCAAATCTAAATCTCGGAGTGGTGAAATAAAATTAAATATAGTATATTTTGCTTGTGTTGTGTTTATTCGAGTACTTTATAATATTTATGATGATAATAACAGTCGTAAAATAATTAAAATTAAACATTGTTACGTAACTTCTAAGTACAATGACACTCAAAATTAATGGGAGGGATGAGCTTGATGAATTGACAACAAATTGTCAATATTTGGGTTCAGTTTTGTCAGGAATAATCGCAAATCTCCTCGTTCTGTGATATTCAGTCTGTTCCTATTTTTCGTTAAAAGGTTTGTAACGGTGCTGAAACTTTTTTCCACAAGATATGACGAGGGAAATGATATCAAAAGCTTTCTCGCAATTTTCCAGTCCAGGATATTTTTCGGGTATTTCTGCTTGCAGCCAAAAAGTTTGATACCCTTTTTTATATTTCACCTTCAGCTCCTCATTAGTGCTAAGCTCAAGTAGCTCCTCTTGCAATATCACGTTCTCCACTTCCATTTCATCAAATGGATTTATAATCCATGGTGGTATTTCCATCGTGAGAATGTCTTCAAATCTGGTTTTGAAATCATCATGCAGGGCAATCAAATGTTGAACATATGTCTGAATATCATCATCCTCGCATTCTACCTGTGACAAGCTTGAGAATTGGGAAAATTCGCGTCGACTAATGTTTTGCTTCATTAACTTCAATTTTCCAAGAAAAGCGGAAATCACACTCTTTGTTTTAATTAAATTGAGGTTGTCCCCTTGCAGTTGTAAGTTAATATCATTAAACTTTTTGAACAAATCTGTCAAATACGCGATATCTGCTTTGAACTTGATCAGGTTTTCTTTTAAATCTGGAGCTTTACTATCCAGAAACTCCAAGACAGACTCAAAAAGTGAGTAAAATCTTGTTAAACATGCACCTTTCGACAACCAGCGTACTTCAGTGTGTAAGAGCAATCGTCGGAAGTCTTCATCATTTTCATCGCACAATTGGGCAAATAAACGCGTATTCAAAGCATTGCTTTTTATTTTATTAACCGCGTTAATCACAAATTGGAGCGATTGGTGCAGTCTAGCACTCAAATTTTTTGCTACTAAGTGTTGTCGGTGGATGACACAGTGAATTGCAGTTAAATCTGGTATCATTTTTTTTAGATGGCTTATGAACCCACGATATTTCCCGACCATTGCAGGAGCTCCATCTGTTGCCGCCGATGTAACGTTTGTGAACGGAATTGATTTTTCTTTTAAAAAATCGCTCAGGATGTTAAATATCGATTCACCTTTAGTGTCAGTCTTCAAAGTTTTGGCGAATAATAGCTCTTCATGAATTTCTTCGTCCATAACAAATCGCACAAATGCTAATAATAATGCCTCATTATCAGGTAAAGTTGACTCGTCCAGTTGAATAGAAAAATGAGTTGTTTGCAGATAATTACACAAGAAACTTTCAATATCAGAGCTCATTTCGTCAATACGTCTTTGTACAGTGTTGTTACTCAAAGGAATTTTTTTGAGTATGTCAAATGGAGGTTTGTGCAGAACAGTTTTTAAAACTTCTTCAACAGCGGGTAAAATTAACTGTTCACCAATGGTGTGGGGTTTTCCAGATTTCGCTATGAGTAATGAGATGTTGTAAGATGCCCGCAAGCCATCATCGTTACTTTCAGATGTTGAAGCGAACATACCTTGCAGGGTGGGTCTCTTTTCATATTTTTCTTTCAATGATTGAAAATATTTCAAATCTTTACCTGTTTTATCAGGGTGGCACCTTTTTAGATGATCTTCGAGCTTCGATGGTTTCATAGAGTCATTGCTCAAAACTTTATTGCATAAAAGGCACATGGGCAATCGCTTGTCCGCGTTTGATGGAAGAAAGCCAAATTTTAAATATTCCACACTGTACTGTCGACACTTAATTTTCTTCTTTGGCTCCGCCATGTTTCAAATTAGCTACCTGTAAGTATAAAAAAGTTTTTGTGATCTTAACATTCTTACTTAACTTCTTCTTAGTCTTACTTAACAGGATATGGCTATTTTATAGAACAGAATTTACAATTTTTCGCTATGAATCAAAAAAAGAATACTAATAAACTTTTTTCGGCTGTCTGTTGTTTTATGGAAGTAGGTAGGTAATAATCGTAATGTTCATTATTTCATATTTCATACATGTCTATCATACACAAAGAAGACAAATACATTAACTACAAAAAGAGATACCTATAAGTTGTATAGCAAATAAACAAATAATGTACTTACTTTTCCGACACGATTCTGGCAACCAGGAACAGCAATTCACTTTACTTTTGTAGTCGAAATCCGGAAACAAATGAGTAACGTTTGTTCTTAGCATTCGTATTTATTGGTGAAGAATCAAACAAGTGCATACAAGCACAGCACATTACCGTAAGTCATAGGTATTTCGTCCCTTTGCACGTCCGAACAAGCGTTTTGGTCGGCGCCGGCGATAGCGACGCGACGGTGCTTCGCAAGCCTAGACTTGTTCGTTTGTCCAACAGCTCGTTCGCGATATGTTGCAGACTTGCAGTCGACAAGTTTTGGAGCCGAAAGTTGTAATTTTAATAATATAGTATTATAGTATAGGTAGTTTGATTCACCGAAATATTTATCACGGAGGAACGCAATATTTTTATTATATATTTATCAGTCGTCCAGGCTATAAAAATAATACAAAAATCATTATCTGTTTCGTTATTTACCATCGAAACCAGATAAATTGTCGTGGACCCCCACGTACAAACTGTGAACCCCTATTTTTTTTGCCACTCCAGCGTAGACCCCTGTCACATCGTTCGTGGACCCCTGGGGGGTCCACCTGGACCACTTTGGGAACCCCTGTCCTAGATCGAGCGATGTATTACGTGATTTAGTTTTAGCCTCGTGTTGCCCACCATACAGAAATTGTGTCAGTGAAATTTGAATGGTGTTATTTAAAAAATAGATATGAATTTTTTTTGTTCTCGTTCAAAAAAATATCGTTAAAATAAATAAATATTGGGGGACAATCTTACACAAATCGACCTAGTCCGAAACTAAGCAAAGCTTGTACTACGGGTACTATAGACGACGATATACATACTTATATAGATAAATACATACTTAAATACATAGAAAACATCCAAGACCCAGGAACAAAGTCCGTGCTAAATTTAAAAATAATGCCCTGACCGGAATTCGAACCCGGGACCTCTAGCTTCGGAGGCAGCGTCACTACGAACAAGGCTAAACAGCCGCCGTAGGATCTAAATTCCATTGGTGCCTTTTTACATGGTGTTTATTATCGCAATAGTAGGTACTAATATCCACATGATACGTATTGCGATACGTGTACGCGTGATAATAATTTCAGTGTAAAAGGCCCCATTGAAACTGAGAGTACATTCTAAAGGCGCAAAACAAAATGTCTGCCTCTCTGTCGCTCGAATATGCAAGTGCGACAGAGACCGGTATTTCGTTTTCGGTTCGCGGCAGCGCCCGGCACATTGGGCGGCACGATGTCAGAGTATCTGTAGTCTGTCTGTATGTAGTAGTATGCGGGCCTACTGCAAACTTCGTGTCGTGCCGTCCCTTTCACTCTCGTGTTATTCACTATATGGCGGAAAGGGACGGCACGATACGAAGTTCGATTTTTGTAGTTCGGAGTAGGCCCTCTGGATATGGTTTAACCCGTTTCTAGGCACAGAACGGTTTAACGACCACAACCTACGTGTCAATAGATTTCAACCTTAGTTCTTTGACTTAAGGTTTAAAGTAGATTGCATTAACGAAAAAAGTGACTTGGTTTTGAAAGGTATCACCAAAAACGTAGGTACCAACTATTTTGAATATGTATTTTGTTCTCAGTAAAGCCTTCTAGACGCGGCCTGGAAAAGGGTTTGGAATACTGTAAATACGAGAATGGATTCACTATTGGTTAATTATTCACAGAATGCTGAGTGTTTGAAGGTAGACAGTTTCAGACAGGTTAAATAAATATTTGTTGAAAACGCCTTTTTCTGCCCATGATAAATCCCTATCCCTCCCATTTTTATTTGTGAATATCTAAGCGGAGACCCAGGCGTGGATCCAGAACTTAGTTCAGGAGGTGAGCAATATCAGTCAGGCGGGGGCAATATCAGGCATCGAGTTTCCCACTGCTGGGCAGAGGCCTCTCTTAGATAAGATAAGATAAGATAATTTATTTGATAAAACATGAGTCACATAGGATGTTCATAATTCACAGTTTCAAGTACATACATGTTTTGCTGTAAGTCCAGCATTCAAATTTTCCATACAATAAAAATTTACTAATGGTTAAGAATAACAATAAAATCCATATAATTAATGTAATGTCACAGTATCCTTAAAATTATTCACATAAAACCGTCTAATAGTATTAGGAATTCAAATATAATAATTCAATTAAAAAAGCAATAATAGCCATGCCAGCCTTCCCCATGTCCATGTTCGTACTGAGTGCTCCTTCCTCTGAATTGCTGACAAATGCATGTAGATCAATAAGTAACCCATTCAACTAAAGGTGCCCTTCCCACAACATCAAGTGACCATAGTGTTATATGACAGCATGAATTGTAAAATAACTCTTTGTAATTTCAAGTAATAATAAAATTAATACTCGTTGACATCACCATCCCCCATGACGAGAACCTCGTGAAGGCTGAGAAGGACAAATCCAGCAAGTACCTAGACCTGGCACACGAGGTAACCGCCATGTGGGATGTTGATTCAACGATCATTGTCCGATAGTTGTCTCTGCGAACGGTCTAATAGCGAAGAGTCTCGACCAACATCTCAAGAGACTCTCGTTAGATGGCTGGGTCAAAGGTCAAATACAGAAGGCGGTACTCCTGGACACGGCGCGGATAGTCCGGAGGGTTTCTCTCTCTGTCGCCCTAACCACCGGTAGCTTAGGCCTGCCTCGCTGCCGGCGGCACCCTAGGTTAGGTTTTTTATAATGCTTTTATATTTGTATGTATGTTTATATATTTTACTTTTATAAAGTTATTGTAAAAAACCTAGCTTAAGTAAGAAAATAAATACAGGGAATAATATTGAAGGAAAAGGTGTGATCTTTTGTCTGAATTTATTACCTCTACAGTTCATTCTGTGCTCATTTTAATAAGATCCGTTAACTTGCTTTTGGTAACCCTGGTTACCAGATAATCCAAATTACAAGGGAATAGAGTTCAACTCAAAAATCAAAGCAAGTGAGTGGATAAGTTGAAAGAAGTATTAAGATAATAGTGTTTTGGTAGTGGCCGAGACAGATAATAAGAAAGTGGATGTGTTGACAAGTGTCCCATATTACTAATTTTGGTACACTAAAAATAGGAATTAGTACGAGTCTCCAGACTGCGGTACACAATGAATATGTCGTGACGTGTTATTGGTTGCTCTACCTAATGTAACCTAATTTGAGGTTTGGGTATTATGCTAATGTTAAAATAAATATGACACATGATTTTGGCACATTAAGGAGAAGTCAAACCAGCAGTGATAACTTCATACTATTTATATATATTATTTACACATTTCTTTCATATAAAATCTGTCAGCAATCAACGAAGAGCATGTCTTGGACACAGTATGTACAGTCACTCGTACTTGAGGTAAGGCTTAGAGTACGAGTGGTGGGGGGGCAGGTTGCGCGGGCGGCCACGACTCGCCCACCCAGTTGTATACACGGGGCTCCGGCCAGCACGCACCCAGCCCAGCAGTGCGCCCCGCCCTCTCTCCCGCTTCGGAGACGCTGTGCTAATGTTCACCGACACACCCTTGATGATATGGTCCTGTCCGCACAGCGACTGCGCCACCTCCGGGTCCAGAAACGTGACGAAACTGAACGCGCGGAACGGTTTCGGCACGAACACGTCTGTCACTTGCCCGAAGGCGGCGAAATACTCGCGCAGGTCCTCCGCCGAGAGGGCTTCCGTGCAGCGGCCCACGAACACCTTGCGCGGTGCGCCGCCACCACCCTCCTTGCTGTTGGTACGCGCACGTCGCACCAGCGGCCATCGATGAGGTGCCGGCGGCCCAGCGCGCGCAGCTGCGCGCCGTAGTCCGCGAACTTGATGAACCCGAAGCCCTTGCTGAGCCCGGTGGCCGCATCGCGCTTGACCTGCACCATCAGCAGCTCGCCGAAGGCGGCGAAGTAGTCGCGCACGGCGTCCTCTCCCGTCTTCCAAGGCAGGCCGAGCACGATAAGGTCGGAGCAGCGCGGCCGGTCATCGGGCTCGCGCGGCTCGGGGCTGGCGCGGCGCGGGAACGCGCAGAAGTAGCGATGCGAGGCCCAGCCGCCCGGCGGCGGCGACAGGCGTGCTCGACTAGCCGCAGCCCGCGCAGGCGGCCGGCGGCGCGGTCGCGGTACTTGAGTCCGCTGGCGCCCGCGAACTGCGCCGCCACGGTGCTCAGCAGCAGCGTACCGTCATCCTCGGTCGGCAGCTCGATCGGCTCGTCTTGTTCGCCCTCGCTCACCAGCACGTACTCGACCGACATGACGTCGCTGCGCTCCGCCCCGGGCCTCGTCGTCTGCGCTCGCTCACGCGCCACGCTCGCTCTGGGTCCGAGTCCAGCCGCACCCGAACCACATGATTACATACCGCCCCGGTCCTGCCGGTGCTTGGGTAACTCGAGCGTCTTGAACGAGCGATTTCGCGATTTTGGCTACGCGTATATAATTCCTATTGCGTGACGTATGACGTGACGTTTCATGTCAAAATATTTTTTGCGTTCGGAATCTTCGGAATCACGTCCCTCACGATTTCGTTCGGAATTTAGATAAACGTCAAAACATCATTTTTGTAATTATTTAGTTTTGATATGGATTTGTTGTCACGTTAGGTATGTTATCAGTAGTGTAAATCATGTAAATACCTAAATTAAGTTAATTGAATAAATAATAATCTAAGAGTAAACATCATAGATAGAACGTAAATATAGAGAACATCACCGCATAAGACTTTGGTGTTAATACTGTAAACTTATGTGTGCGAAATAAAACAAATTGAATTGAATTGAATCTGTGTCCGAAAATGCGAGGTCGAAAGAGACTCACTTGTCTTAGTGTGTCCCCTTTTTACTATGGCCAATATGCGTTATTCAGGCCAGCAATGAAGGGGGCGCTAGTCGGGTAACCTCCACGAGTGTCTGAGCTTTTCCAGTTCTGTGGACCCTCGCGGGTCTGGGAGAAGGGGAGGGCTCGGGCCGGTGCGCCTTGGAGGCAACCCGGTTGACCCGGAGACGAGGTCGCTCTGGGTGTTCCTCTGTTTAGCGGAGGACACTCCAGATGCGACCAATGGGGATGCAGGGTTCCGCATCAGGGAGTCGCAAGACACCCCAGGTGCGGTGAGAGGGACAGGCCATATGCCTGTTAAAAGAATTACGGACCCGTAACCCTGACTTCGGCAGAGGGCCGCTATACTCGGGAGCGGGAGCTGTCACCGTCAGCCGGGGCCGGGTGGTGGCTGCGAGGGAGAAACCTCTATAAAAAATTACAAGGGGACCTGAGGGAGTGAATCCGGGGTTTTCACTCTCTCCTGGCGTGGAGGTCCTTTGTTCGGCAAGTGTGTGGTGTCACCCTGCACGCTTGCCGTTGGGTGGGATGCGCAAGCCTCTACCGAGAGGGGACAGCTTCGGCTGTCGCAGCAGGCGGTGTTCGCGGTTGTGTGCTTTGGCGATCTCGTGTCACCGCCACTAATGCTGTGTGATGGGCATACCCTGGTGGTTTTAGACTGTAGTCTGGGCGGTTCCCGGGAGTCCGTCATACCTGTCCAAGTTCCCCGGCTAGGCGGGATGCGTAAATGCATTTCCCCAGGTAAAAAAAAGACCAGCAAGGAGCCTGATAAGACAGTGGTCTCAAAGCAAGATGAACAATTTGCTAAGAGAACTTTATTAGGCACTAAGATATAACGCTGTAGGTACTTTTTAGGGTTCCGTAGTCAACTAAGAACCTTTATAGTTTCGCCATGTCTGACTGTCTGTCTGTCCGTCTGTCTGTCCGAGGCTTTGCTCTGTGATTGTTAGTGCTAGAAAGCTGCAATCTGGTATGGTTATATAAATCAATACTGAGAAAGTTTTAAATGTTTTTAAGGGTACCTCCCCTATACCTAAAGTGGGGATGAATATTTTTTTTTGCTTCAACTCTATGGTGTGGGGTGTTGTTGGATAGGTCTTTCAAAATTAATAGAGGTCTTCATCAAAATGTTTTTCATAATGTGAATATTTTCGGAAATATTCACTTTGAAAAAAAAGTTTGGTCCCCTCCCCCTCTAACTTTTGAACTATGGGCCCATAAAAATATTTAAAAAAATCATGAAAGTAAAGCCTAATAAATACTTTCAACGAAAACTATAGCGGACATGATCAGTTAAGCCGTTTTCGAGTTATCTTAAAAAGTCTTCTTTACTTAGTAAAAGACGTATGAAACGCTGCGAAGGTATTTCCCTTTTGCTAGTTATTGATTCTTTTAAAGTTCATTGGGCATCTACAGAACCCTACACTGAGCATGGCCTGACATGCTCTTGGCCGATTTTTTATCAAGTTTTCGATTAAAGGCTGTAATTTTGGAAAATCTGGAGTTTAATTAAGCTTCGTTGTGGGTTATAATTAATTAATAAGAAATCAGATTGGGGCCTTATACACGGTGATTAATTGATTATTATCACGTCGTATAACTGACTGCATCTATAGAAGAATCGATGTCTCATTTGTATATTGCAGCGGAACGAACGGACCGGACGGTGGTAACGGATATATCCGTCGTTGGCGTCCAAAAGGTTGAAAAGCTCTCGTGCAATGTCATTCATTACGTGTGGGTTGCATCAAACCGTTGTGGTGAAATCTGATTAAGCAGGCATATTTTCGCTTTTTGAGTTTCCCAGTGTGATTGAGTTCTGGAAAACGGATCGCATAATTATAATAAATTCACTATACAGAATGTTCGCCATATGAACCGTTGGGGTCCTGGCAGGGTTATTTGCTACCTTTCCACCTTTGGAGCCAAGGTCCTAAGAGTCACGGTCGTGGAGGTACGATTTTTTTTATTGATTTTTCCTTTATTACTCATAATCTGACATCTGAAGCCCAATAACTTTTTTGTCTGCTTTCAAATGCGTATACGTAATTTATTTAATCATCCTACCCCACTGAGCAAGAACCTTGCAGAAACCTTTCTACAGCATTGACGTAGCTCATATTATCAACGTTCCCAGCGTAACTTTCAAGCAAATTGCCACAAGTTAAATTTTTACGGTTTTCGAATGTAAAAATATGAGTAAATATTGGCTTACCCTATATATATATATATAACACCTCCACCTTTATTAACTAATACATCCTTTGGTATGATGTTGGTAAACAAAACTATAACTTGACTACACCCTATTGATTCACAAACATTTTATTCGCCACTCTTTATCAACTATCTCCCAGAATAATTTGATCTCCATATAGTTAGCCGCAGCCGTAATCAGTTAAACTGGTACTCGTGTAGCAGATTGACAAACAAGTTTCGAATAGCTATTTCGATATAATAGTAAAGCATTAACCATGTATCTCATTTCATATACCTACTTATAAATACGTTAGGTAGAACAACAGGTTTAGGATAATAATATTGGGGGACAATCTTACACAAATCGACCTAGTCCCAAACTAAGCAAAGCTTGTACTATGGGTACTAGACGACGATATACATACTTATATAGATAAATACATACTTAAATACATAGAAAACATCCAAGACCCAAGAACAAATATCCGTGAAAAATGCACAAATAAATGCCCTGGCCGGGATTCGAACCCGGGACCTCTAGCTTCGGAGGCAGAGTCACTACGAACTAGGCTAAACAGTCGTCGAATAGGATAGTTCTCATTACCTCAAAACAGAACAAAATGTTAGCATGTTCATAAAACAAACTGCTATTACTAACACAATAATATTTATAACTTCAACAGTATACATTAGAAGTACTCATCAAAACCGAATCTCACTGGCGGCTGGAGCTTGCTCGACTTGCGGTACCTGAGGTACCGGTAGGCTTACGTCGCCTGTTTCCCCTGCAGTGCCACAAACATGATCACTCCTCTCGGGCACCCCGGGTCGCACCGGCTCCGCCGCCACCGGGCCCTCGTCATCCTCTAATCGAGGCCCCTCCTCTGGCAATACGAGCTAACTACTAAATCAGCGTGGTGCGGCCGCTGTCGGCGTACGTATACTCGTATCTACTACATTCCTGTCGGACACCCTACGTCTCAACTGGTCTATGCTATTCCGCTAAAAACGTGTGCGTCTGTTAGAGTTAATGTATCCCTCAGAACATAAAAAAAAGGGAGAAGTGCCCTACTGCTTCCTTTCAACGAAAACCAGTGTCTCCAGTTTTCTCCCACCAAGTCCACACACACACATTGAACCGTGTAAAAA
The DNA here is from genome assembly GCA_905163555.1 of Notocelia uddmanniana. NCBI lineage: Eukaryota > Metazoa > Arthropoda > Insecta > Lepidoptera > Tortricidae > Notocelia > Notocelia uddmanniana. The sequence goes on from LR991064.1 coordinate 1,650,594, forward strand.
CAAAACCTCGGGCGGTGTCGCCGAGTTTACAACATCATGCAAACAAGCGCTACGATTGGCTTTACGCACCCCTCAAAACAGGCAATGAACACTAGAGGGAGACAAACGTTAAATGATTTTTTATCGACATCGATCTTTTAATTATTATGTTAAGATATTGATGACTATTGAAATGGCCAGTTTATATGGTGTTCATATAATCACCAAAGTTGTATAACATAGTGAAGCATTATAGCGGTACATACATAAAAAAACATGAATACGAACTGAGAACAGTGAGAACCTTCTTTCTTTTATCAAAGTCGGTTAATAAGATCAAGTTAGAAGTTGGTCTGCAGTCTTTTGAAACAAAGTTATGTTTATTAAATATTGATTTGTGAATTTACCGTTGATATGAAACTACTAGTTCAAAATTCTATTCCTATTTTATCGATGACGCATAAACTGCAATTTTTACCGGCACCACTCTAGTAGGCGGAGCCAAACAGCCGGCCAGCGCCTGCGCACCACTAAATAATTCACGCAGTGACCAAAGCTACAGCAGTATGTTACATTGCGCCGTGGATTAGCACGGTATGGTATGATTATTGTACAAAACGTTCAATGTACAATTAGCAGAAAATATTACGCTTTTTCGTATGTTATCATTTACACTTCTTTTTGACCATGTCGCGGCGACGTGCGCCACGCCCCCGTTTCACGTTTATTTCTTTCTATGATCTGAGATGTATCCACTTGCGTTTATTTGCATGCGGTCAATGCGGGAATAGCCTCTAATTTCAGTAGTTCGGTTGATTCGTCCGGGGCCGAACTACTGCCACACTTTTGATCCCATTAGTTCGGTTGTGACGTCACACCGAACTACTGAGAATTAAAACGACTCAAAAGTACGGTTAAGGATGCTAAATAAAAATTTAAAAAGTGTTTTTTCCATTGGATTTTTTTAAATAAAATATAATTGATTCTTCGACGAAGAAGAGTGCACGCAGCTGAGATGAGAATGCTGAGATGGATGTGTGGAGTGACGAGGAAAGATCGAATTAGAAATAAGTATATAAGGGGCAGTTTGAAAGTGGCACCCGTCACAGAGAAAATGAGGAGCCGTAGGTTAGCATGGTATGGGCATGTAATGAGGAGGGATGAATGTCATATTGATAAAAGAATATCAGGGTTGGATGTAGAAGGACGAAGAGCGATTGGAAGGCCCAAAAAGCGATGGATGGATTGTGTGAGAGGATATGAGAAAGAAAGGAGTAAGCGCTGAAGTGACGAATAATAGAGAGGAATGGAAGAAGAAAACATGTTGCGCCGACCCTGCATAAGTGGGATAAGGGCAGGGAGATGATGAATTGATTCTTCGACTTCTTCGTATTAGATATATTTAAACAGGTCTCTCACGTTTTTAAATTCGAAACATGAGTAATACGAAACAATACTTCCTGTTTACCTAAAATCATGAAATTTGACAAGAAACAATGTCATAAAGTAGAACCTGTAGAATGATTAGATTACCAACGTAACAGTAGGTTAAGAAGTTTACCTTTTGGCCGATTTTTTTACAATGAAAGTTGTTTGCACATCACTAACCGAACTATACAAGACTTCCCAATAGTTCGGTTTGACGTCATAACCGAACTAACGGGAACAAAAGCGTGGCAGTAGTTCGGCCCCGGACTAATCAACCGAACTACTGAAACTTGAGGGGGAATAGAGGTTTTGTGTTTCTGTGTGGTAGTTTATTGTATTTATTTGCATGTTCGTGCGAGCGGAGTGAGGGTGGGAGCATTGACCGCATGCAAAGAAACGCAAGTGGATACATGAACACTAACAGACGCACACGTTTTTAGCGGAATAGCAAAGAAATATTTTTCTAGAAGCTTGTCATGGATTTCCGCAAAGTAACGCCTGATTCTATGAACTGCTTATTGCATTTTGAGCTTTAACTTGGCAGTTTTCTATGCAGTATGTTACAATACCATGACAGCTGTTGGAAATTTAAGAAAAATTCCAAGTTAAAGCTCAAAATTCAATAAGCCGCAATAAATTTAGTTTTACTATAAACAATCTAGTGCCAGACTTGGCACCTTATCAGATAATCTACGGAGCTTGGCGCCATAGTTATCCGTGTCTCGCCTTTCACAGGCGTTCTTGCAAGTGACAACTGACAAACGACATTTCTTTAAAAGAGGTGTGTTGTGTTTACCTCTTTGCTCTAGGGCGGAACAGGGGCGGAGTAGGAAACTAGCATTCGACCTTGCTGCAGTCATTTTGCGTACCTGCATTTGTACTATATCATATTGTATTGCTATGTTCCCAAGCAATAACGTTTTCAGCTTTTACTGCATTCAATTATTTCTCTAATTTCTTCTGTCCCATCAGACAGTTGACGTTCAAATACGCGGAGGAGAGCTGGTTGATCCAAGAAAGTACTGTGCCTTTATACGAGGGTCGGTTGATAAGTTCTAAGCCTGAAATATACTCGAATCGCCTTAATAATAAAGGATATAAAGGTTTAATCATGAGCACTGGTCCCGGCGTACGGTACAAGTGGTCATGATTAAACCTTTATATCTTTTATTAGTAAGGCAGTTCGACAAAATCTGGGATAACCAAACTTATCGTCCTAAGTTCGAAGAGCCTGGGGCGTATTAGATACCTTTGAAATAGAAAAACCTTTGCGTATTTGGCATTTTTTTAGTTTCCTCGCATTCGAAATGAAAAGCGGAGGTTTTTACTCGGGCGAAACCACCCATTTTAACCTCTAATTATTGGCGGTCTCACTATGTTCGAGCGCGAAAATATCTCGTCTGAAATGGGTGGCTTCCAACCCTTGGTTAACAAAGATTGTTTTGTTCGCTTGAGACTGGTTACCGCCTAACTTCTGTTCTAGATTTCGGGAAGATGCCGTTAATGAGCGGGCTCGGCGCGGACGCGGACGTCGTGGTGTCGGGGATGTCGGGTCGCCTGCCCGAGTCCGACAGCATCGAGGAGTTCGCGCAGCAGCTGTTCGCTGGCGTCGACCTCGTCACTGAGGATGACCGCCGCTGGACGCCCGGTACGCCACTCTGCTATATGTACATACATACATACATACATACGTAAACTCACGCCGTTATCCCATGGGGTAGGCAGAGACCAAAGAACGCCAAATACTACGGTCCTTACATACTTTCTCATAACCTCGCTTTGGTCGTCCCCTTCCGATCCTACCACTGATCTCCTGAGCGTAAATCCTCTTAGCCCTAATGGGCACCACATTTTATGTCTTGTACGGACATAAGGGAGCTTAGACAAAGTCCAAAATTATATTTATAACAGTTTAATAAAAAATATAGTGCTTGTTGACAAAGAATTGGATTTCAAGTGAAGTAAGCTATATTTGACGGCCGGAATCGTCTCTTGCGCCTGGATATTAATGTTGAGCAATATTCCGCGGCTGCGTATATTTGCTAGGCCGGAACATCATTCTCCTTTCACTCATTCTCTCTACATACCCAAACCACCGAAGCATACCCTTCTCAACCCTAGTCACTACATCGTCGTCTTCTATTCCACATCTTTCTCTTATCACACTATTTTTTAACCGATCACACAAACGTACCCCACGCCTACTTCTTTACGCTCTCATTTCAACCGCATTCAGTCTACGCTCATGCTTTTTCTGCCATACCCAAGTCTCGCTTCCATACATGAGTGTAGGAACAGGCACTCCTTTGTGAACCGCTAGTCGAGCCTTTTGTGTTATATTTTGGCTGCTGACAAACAAGTGCATTGCTCCATTCAGCTGATTTCCCGCTTTCACTCTCCTTTCAATGTCACCATCACATTTTCCATCTCTTGTAAATAAAGAACCCAAGTACACAAATTCATGCACTTGGTCCACTTTCTCACCGTCAATCACAATATTGTTACGTTTTAAATTTAGTTTCTGCCTATAACTTGTAAGCACATAATTTAATCTGTTGAAGCGCTATATATATATATATATTTTTTATTTTGATACCACACAACTCTGTAGATGTATTTTCCTTACTTGTACAATAGAATAACGTGATATAATCTAATTAAGGAAACTGTAAGTCTAGAATTTAAGAATGATTTTCGTTACTTACAAATATGAAAGACTGTTTGTTTCTGTATAAATAAATAAATATTGCACGCAGTCGGACATTCATCTTTTTCAAACACCATCACTTTTGTTTTACACACATTAACTCTCATACCTTTCCGCTTAAGTGAGTCATTCATGCAAGTTACCATCTCCTGCAACTCCTTCTCTGATGAAGCAATTAAAACCTGGTCATCAGCGTGTAGGAGACATTTGATGAGTAACTCTCCTATTCTCAAACCGCATTGACTCTCTTTCAAAGGCGTCAAACAACTGTCCATGAATAGGTTAAACAACCACGGCGAAGCCACACAACCCTGCCTAACACCTCGTTGGATGCTGAACCAGTCTGTGTAGCCCCCATTGATTCTTACACAAGCGCTTGAACCTTCGTATAGGGATTTTAGTGTTCGAACCAATTGGTTGCTTACCCCATACAAGGACAAGGTTGACCACAGATCATTCCTCGACACTCTATCATAGGCTTTCTCCAAGTCCAAGTCTATATGTACCTACTCGATTAAAGCTATATGCACTGCTATATGTACCTACTCGATTAAAGCGCGACCAACCAAAGTAAGTAAGACCCACACCCAACACAGCACCCAATACCTAGGTACCACCACCATATCAGCCGTAGGACGTCCACTGCTGGACAAACAAATAAAATAAAATCGTGGCTCGTTGAAAAAGCTCATTATAATGTATCCGAATTGTTGTAACATTTAACTGATCCAATAATCATAATAGTTATTTAATTTTGTATCTTAATTTGTAATTTAACTTTAACTGTAAGAGACACTGACATATTTAATGGGTAAAGTTTTTGGACCTTTAAGTACTTATGTTAATGTAAATACCTAATATGATGTAATGTATTATTTTGACGTGTAATGTGTAAAATCATTGCAAATAAATGAGTATGAATATGAGTGTAACATGGGCCTCCCCCAATTTCATGGGGGGTAAATGCCATAATCGTCACGCTTGGCATGCGATTATTCATACAATACAATACAACAACTTTTACTGCACACTTCAATAATAATGCACCACTATTCAAAAACCAGCAAAAATAAATTTTCTTCACGAGTGCAACTTTTTCGAAGCTGTACTCGTATTTTTACCTGAAATACCTAGTTTTTCTCGATATGTTTTCCTGGACTAGAGGTAAATACTTCTTTTCGCGATTAAGGTACATAACGTCAGAATAAAATTAAACGTCTAGACGTTTGAATTGTTCCAGGTATCTACGGGCTGCCTAAGCGTAGCGGTAAACTGAAAGACCTAGCGCATTTTGATGCTATGTTCTTCGGCGTGCACGCCAAGCAAGTGCAAGCCATGGACCCGCAGCAGCGGCTGCTGTTGGAGGTGACCCACGAGGCCATCGTAGACGCCGGGCTTAGTCCCGCCGAACTGCGCGGCTCGCGCACCGGCGTCTACGTCGCAGCCACCAACTCTGAGTGCGAGCCCTTGTGGTGTGCAGACGTCGACAAAATAAACGGATACGCATTAACCGGCTGCTGCCGTCCCATGGTCGCCAACCGGGTATCATACACGTTCGATCTAAAAGGACCCTCGTGTGCCATCGACACTGCCTGCTCCAGCTCCTTATCCGCACTAACGCTGGCCGTAAACGCAATCCGCACCGGCATCTGTGATGCCGCTATCGTTGCTGGTACCAATCTCTGCCTTGATCCTAAAACCGCGCTTAACTTTCATCGAATGGGTCTGCTCTCACCGGAGGGGCGATGCGCCACGTTTGACGCAAGCGTGACTGGGTACGTGCGCTCCGAGGCCGTTGTGGCCGTGCTGTTGCAACGATGCCGCGACGCGCGTCGTCTGTACTGCACAATCCGTGGAGCTCGCATGAACATCGACGGTTACAAGGTGCAGGGCGCTACCTACCCCTCCAGCGACATGCAGCGTCGCCTCGCCAAGGATACCTTTGAAGAGGCGCGTCTGCGACCGCAAGATGTCGCCTGGGTGGAGGCGCATGGCACCGGCACTAAGGTTAGAGATGACGCAGGCATGGCGCAATTGTGGCTTCCCGACACAATTCGCCAAACAACCTAATTATTTGTGTTGCTTGTATTGTAGGTGGGCGACCCAGAAGAGGTGAATGCGATCGCAGAGCTGTTCTGCAATGACCGACAAACTCCACTGCTGCTAGGCGCGGTCAAATCCAACATGGGTCACGCGGAGGTAGCGTCGGGGATATGTTCCATTGTGAAGATATTGCTAGCGATGGAGCGCGGCAATCTACATTTTAAAGAACCCAACCCCGCTATCCCAGCGCTCAATGACGGCCGTATCAAGGTATGAATTTATATTATACAATAAGTAACTTGATATGTAATTTCCTAAGAATTCAGCTCCATGCATAAGCGTATATATAAATTTACTGGTCAATTCTACGTTAATAAATTCAATAGCATGAGCATATATAATAATCACATACGCCCGTGTGAATACCGCAGGTGGTGGACAAGAGCACCCATTGGGATGGCGGTTTGGTGGCTGTAAACTCGTTCGGGTTCGGCAGTGCTAACGCGCATGCAATCCTCGAGGGCCGGGGCGGCGCCCGGCCGCCACCCGCCACGTATTCGGCGCCACGCCTCGTGCTCGCCTCGGGTCGCACCGACGAGGCCGTCGAGCGGTTGCTCAAGCTGGCCGCTGACCACCAGCGCGATGCCGAACTGCACGCTTTATTAGACGCAGTTCATGCCCAAGCCATCCTCGGCCACCCGCGCCGGGGGTACGCCGTGTTGGACCCGGCGCGAGGATCAGCGCCCGTGATCGAAGTGCTCGAAAGCGAGGTTGAGCCACGCCCGTTGTGGTTCGTGTTCAGCGGGATGAGCTCGCAGTGGGCTGGCATGGCACGGGAGTTGCTACGTCTGCCGACATTCGCAGCAAGCATCGCTCGTTCGGCGGCGGCTCTCGAGCCGTACGAAGTCGACCTCCAATATGTGATTGCGGAGGCGCCGAGCGCTACTGTCAACGACATGATCAACTCGTTCGTGTCCATCGCCGCCGTGCAGGTGGCAATGGTAGACGTGCTGCGAGAGCTTAATGTGCGCCCCGACGGCATGGTTGGGCACTCACTTGGCGAAATAGGTCAGTTCCTTGCACTCACCTAATTCGTTATTTTTCTTTATTTCTTAATATCATTTACTACAAACAAAATTACTAAATACTAAAAAAGAATATTTCAAACCAGGCTGTGCGTACGCGGATGAGACACAGACAGCGGAGCAGACTGTACTGTGCGCGTACTGGCGTGGACGCTGCACCCTAGACGCGCGGCCGGCGCCGGGCGCCATGGCCGCCGTTGGACTCAGCTGGGAAGAGGCTACTCGCCGCTGCCCCGCGGACGTACAGCTCGCCTGTCACAATTCACTCGACAACGTCACGGTCAGTCCGACCATTCCTGGTAACAAATAATAAAGCCCAAATTACCTCTTTTTGTTGATTTATTCACCTTTTTCTGTGCTCGACGGAAATGTTTACAGATATCGGGCCCATCAGAGTCTATCCAAAAGTTTGTGGAACAGCTTTCAGCGGATGGTGTATTTGTGAAGATGATTGACACCGCCGGCGTGGCGTTCCACAGCAAGTACGTTGCGACCGCTGGTCAGTTATTGCGCGTGCGCCTACAGAAAGTCATCCCCGAGCCTAAACCGCGCAGCACGCGCTGGCTTTCCTCCTCCGTGCCGCAGAACCTGTGGAACTCTGATTTGGGTGACTAATTTGATGCCAATTTTCCCATGTCTCGAGTTAACTCTACTACTAAGTTGTGTGAGTAAATGGTTTGGCTGACTCTGGGCTTCTGTTTCAGCGAAGCTCTGTGACGCGGATTACCATGTGAACAACTTCCTGTCGCCAGTGCGGTTCGCTGATGTGCTGGCGTTAGTGCCAGAGAACGCGCTGGTGGTGGAGGTGGCTCCGCACGCGCTGCTGCAGGCGGTGCTAAGACGCTCCCAGCCAAATGCGATGCATGTCCCACTTGTGCGCCGCACCACACCCGACGCGCTCGTGTACTTTTTCACCGCTGTGGGCAAGATTTACGCCGCCGGCGCCCAGCCTCAGGTAACACTAAATTTCGAAAAGTTATATTGTGTTCGTCTTACATAGCAGAATAATGATTTCATTACGTAATAGGTATCGCGTTTGTACCCTGCTGTGTCTTGGCCCGTGTCGCGCGGTACGCCATCCCTCGCATCGCACGTCGTCTGGGATCACTCCACCGAGTGGAACGTCGCCGACTATAAGGAGGCCAGCCGCTTCACGGAGTACATCATTGAGTTTGACCTCCGTAATCCTGAAGACGCCTTCCTAGCTGGACATGACATAGACGGCAGGGTCATCTTCCCCGCTACCGGGTACCTCGTAAGTTATCCCAAATCGTCTATAAAACGGCTCGTAGTTGCATCCGTTGCAGATTTTACTACAATCGTTATTGTTCTGCTTTAACAGATGATGGTGTGGCGCACGATAGCAAAGATGAATAGGCTGGATTTAGAGCAGGCGGCGGTTGTGCTCGAAAATGTCCAGTTCCGTCGCGCCACAATCTTGCCATGTGATGCGCCAGTGCGATTCCTCATCTCGCTACTGGGCCGGACGGGCGAGTTCGAGGTCTGCGAGGGTGGAGAAGTGGTGGTGACGGGTACAGCGCGGCTCACTAATGATCCCGCCACCGAGCGCCTTCCCACCGCCACGATACGCGAAGCCGAAGAGATAAACGAGGAACTGCCGCCTCTCGACTCCGAAGACATATACAAGAAGTTGCGTCTCCGTGGTTACCATTACAAGGGCGTGTTCCGCGGAATCAAGTCATCGAATGCGCGTGGCACCCGTGGCCTTGTCAAATGGGAGGATAAATGGATCGCATACATAGACTCAGCGCTCCAACTTCCGCTTATTGGCTCGGACTCGCATTCCCTGTGGTTGCCGATGCGTTTGAAGCACATAGTCATAGACCCTGCAGAACATCGCGCGGCGGTTAAGGCAGCGACTGATGGCACAGTGTCTGCGTATTACTACCCCGACATTGACGTCGTTGTGTCTAGTGGTCTAGAATTTCGTGGCCTCGTTGTTTCATCAGCAAATCGTCGCATAACCCAGCATGCCCCGAAGCTCGAAAAATATGTGTTTCTACCGTTCGAAAACACGTATTTCGATCGACAGGAAGACGGGTGCTGTAAAAAGGATGCTCTCACTGTTGCACTACAATTGGTGATCGAGAACTGTGGAGCGCTGCACCTCAAGCTGGTCGAACTGGCGCTGCAGCGACCAGTGGAGGCGCTGCTATTACCACACGCCATACAAGGTATGTACTTTTCACTTCATGCCATACTCGTATCATGCCTATCAACACATGTAGGAAGAAGATAATATAATCGGTTTGTGTGTGTAGCGCTGGAGGCGGAACCGCATACGCGCGTGGACGCGACGCTAGCGGGCGGCGCCGACGCGTTGCAGTACACCGCCGCCATGGACCAGTTAGGAGTTAAGGTTTCTTTCAATTTAAAATGCATTCTTTAACGAATAGGCAATGATTCTAATTAGGCTGCGTTTCTTTTAAATGCTTTCCTCCTCTTCCTTGTGTTGATACCACAATACTCTTCGTGTCATCAATTTCTCCCTGACAATGTTTCGCCACCTATTCCGGTCTTCTCTAGCATGAACTGATAAATCATTGGAAAAATGAAAGAACTATCTAGCACACTTAACACTGTTGAGAATATGATTGCAGGTTTCGAATAAGGACACAGCAGGTGGTCTGGCGACTGACTTCCACTTGTTGTTGGGTGGCGACGTAATGGCGCGGAGTGACGGTACCCTGAAGACGGCGAGTGGCGCCGCCGGCTTCGTGTTGATAGAGGAGCCAGCGCGCGTTCTCGATGACCCCGAGGTGCAGGCCAAGCTCGCCGCCGCTGGACTCGAGATAGTACATACTTTGCTCATTCCTTAATAAAGTGGTTAATGAAATCGGAGTCTTTTAACTGTTATTTGAAATATATTTTCCACCAGGTATCGCGTGCTTGCGCTGGTGCGCGTGAGTACCTGCTGCTGCGGCGCGCCGCGGCCGTGCCGGCGGTGAGAGTTGTGCTGGAGGCGCGCGACGACGACTACACCTGGGTGGAGCGGCTGAAGGACGCAATGAAGCGCGCCGAGAGCGAAGACATGCGCGTGTACGTGTGGTCACGTGCGCCGGAGTCCGGCGTGCAAGGCTTAGCCACATGCTTGCGGCGCGAGCCCGGCGGCGACCGCTTGCGCCTCTACTACCTGCCCGGAGCGAGAGACGTGTTCGACCCTGACGCGCCGGCGTACAGGGAGCAGGTGCGGCGTGACCTGGCCTTCAACGTGATGCACGGTGGCGTATGGGGCACCTTTCGCCACCTACTACTCGAAGACAACACTAGCGCCGAGGTGATGGTGGGTATTCTCAACGCTTTTTTACTGTCGAGACGTTTGGAACATACCATGTTTGACTAAGGATGGTTTGCAATGGCAGGTGGAGAACGCGTACGTGGATATGCTAACGCGAGGTGACTTGTCGTCTCTGCGCTGGATCGAGAGCAACGTGCAGCGTGTAGCGATTACGCAAGGTTGAGAGGCCACTTTGTGTCGCATCGCCTACGCGTCGATAAATTTCCGTGATGTCATGCTCGCCACTGGAAAGTTAACTCTCGACGTAGGACGTCCAGAAGCCCTCTCTGATAAGGTACCTATTGACGTTTATCTGCAGTTAGTTCTTCACGACATCATTTTTTTATGCATAATATGGCATTATCGAAAGTACACCGAATAATTGAAAAGGAAACATTGCAGCATTGATTTATAGCGAACTTAAATTTAATTTCCCAGAAATGTATAATTGGGCTTGAATTCAGCGGATATTCGTCAACTGGCAAACGCGTGATGAGTATACTAACTTCCACGGGTCTGGGGACAGTTACGCAGTTGGATGATACTCTTGTGTGGGAAGTACCGAAGCAGTGGTCGCTGGAGGAGGCGGCAACCGTGCCCGTGGCGTACGGGACGGCGTACTACGCGCTGCTAGTGCGCGGGCGCATGCAGCGTGGCGAGGCGGTGCTGGTGCACGCAGGCGCGGGTGGCGTGGGCCAGGCGGCCATCGCTATCGCGCTGCACGCTGGCTGCACCGTCTTTACAACCGTGGGCACGCCCGACAAGCGCGCCTTCCTGCGTGAGCGCTTCCCACAGCTGCCAGACGCCAACATCGGCAACTCGCGCGATTGCTCGTTCGAGCAACTCGTGCTTCGGCGCACACGCGGCCGCGGCGTTGACCTCGTGCTCAACTCGCTCGCGGGCGACAAGCTACAGGCGTCGCTCCGCTGCCTTGGGGAGGGGGGCCGCTTTCTGGAGATTGGCAAGGTGGACTTAATCGCCAATACGTCGCTCGGCATGGATGTACTGTTGAAGAATGCCACAGTGCACGGTGTTTTGCTAGATGCACTGTCGACGGAGAGAAACGTTCTGGCTAAGAAGGAAGTGGCTCGCTGCGTGGCTGAAGGTATCGCTGCGGGCGTCGTTCGGCCGCTTCCTACTACTGTCTTCGCTTACAACCAACTTGAGAAAGCGTATCGGTGAGTTTAAAAATAAATCACTTCGAGTTATCTTTATCTACTCAACTTCTGTCTACCTGTGGCGGCCTTAGTCATTGCGAGGCCTGTGGTAACCCCTGTGCATCTGATCTTTGCGAGGCCTCTACAATACATACAAACACTCTTTACACCACATCTTGCCAAATCTTTTCCGCACGCTGCGCGTCCGGAAAAACCCACTTTGTGGCCAAGTGGTGATGTTAAATTATGTACAAAACACGGGTCGTAAAACAGAAAGCCCTCTCTCGCATATTTATGACCCTCGCCTGCGGCTCGGACCTCAAACATCTGCGATATCGGCCTTTCTTTGTTTTACAACCCTTGTATCGTAATGTACTATTATAGCACACCTCACACAAATGAAACTGTTACAAACAGAAACAAAACAGCAATATGTAGGTTTTTGGATCATTACCAGCCTTTTCGCGAGGCTTCTGAAAAAGCGAGGCCTCCAGCGGTTGCCCTAGTTACCACCACTAAGGCTGTCATTGCAGTCTAGCATATATGTTTATCGCGTAGGTTTATGGCATCGGGCAAGCACATCGGCAAGGTGCTGATCCGTGTGCGCGAGGAGGCAGGCGGCGAGGGCAACGCAGCGCCATCGCGGCTGTTTTCCGCTATGCCACGCACCTACATGCATCACGGCAAGAGCTATGTTCTCGTCGGTTAGTACTAAACTAAATAACGAAATATACTTTGTTGTATGTTGACTCACTTTTGCCATCTCTCTCATTGGTGCATTCCAGGCGGGTTGGGCGGCTTCGGTTTGGAGCTGAGCGAGTGGCTGGTGAGCCGCGGTGCGCGTTTGCTCGTGTTAAATTCTCGCAGCGGAGTACGCACCGGCTACCAGGCTCAGTGCATTCGCAAGTAAGCTAGAGTTCAACATGAAATTCGAGCTGGTATTGATATATCAGAATATCACTTCAGGAATGGAATTTCAGGAATATAGGTACAATAATATTTCTCGGTAGGTGGCGTGCCTTGAACGTGCGCGTGCTGGTGTCGACGGTGGACGCGACGACGGCGGCGGGCGCGCGCGAGCTGCTGCGGGAGGCGGCGACGGTCGCGCCCGTCGGCGGCATCTTCAACCTCGCCGTTGTGCTTCACGACGCTTTCCTTGAAAACCAAACACCAGACGCGTTCCGCACCGTCACCAAACCTAAGATTGATGGTAAGTTATATACTGAAGTGGCCACTGCCACATCTGTCGTAGAACTGACAATCGCTGGTGTAAGCGCTGCCTAGAGTGGAAGCCGCGCCTCGGCAAGCGTAGTGTGGGTCGCCCGCCGGCCAGGTGGCGAGACGACGTATGTCGGAAGGTGAATAGCGACTAGATGCGTAAAGCAGAGGACCGCACTTTGTAGCACGTTTTGGGAGAGGCCTATGTTCTGCAGTGGACTGCAGTGGGCTGATGATGATCAATATAGGGTAATAATCAGTCATATGTATCCTTTTAAGTAATCCAGCTTTGAGTCCTGAAGTTCAACACCGAAATATCTGTTTATGTGTACAGCGATGCGTGCGCTGGACAATGCGTCGCGCGAGCTAGCGCCAGAGCTAGAGCACTTCGTGGCATTCTCCTCGATAGCGTGCGGACGCGGCAACGCCGGCCAGAGTAACTACGGGCTCGCCAACAGCGCGATGGAGCGGCTGTGCGAGCGGCGGCGGGCGGCCGGGCTGCCGGCGCTGGCGGTGCAGTGGGGCGCCGTCGGCGACGTGGGGCTGGTGGCCGCCATGCATGGCGGCGAGGACAAGGAGGTGGGCGGCACCGTGCCGCAGAGCATCGCCTCGTGTCTGCACACGCTGGAGACGTTGCTATCGACGCCACACGCCGTGGTCTCGTCTTTCGTGCTTGGGGACAAGTTGCGTGCACAGGAAAAACCCACGCAAGACCTTATACACGCCGTTGCTAACATTCTCGGTACTTAAAAATAGCATTAATTACTTCAAGTTTACATAACGATCATTTTAAGGATGAATTAATAATAAAAATGTACCTGCACAGTGAGGTGAGGTGGAGCAAGATGAACATCGGAGAAAGATGAAACTCAAGGGATTTTCGAATTAAGGGGGTGTTTGACTTACTCATACCCCCTTCCAAAACCAGTTCTTCTTAATCCCTCTCACCTTACCGTCCGTCCGTAGTCACCGCAGTAAATTTTCCGTGATTTATATATTACAGGGATCAAAGATTTGAGCAAGGTACCGGAGACGTCAAGCCTCACGGATTTAGGTGTGGACTCACTGATGGTCGCAGAGATCAAGCAGACTCTAGAGCGCGGCTATGATGTCCTGCTCGGCGCGCAGGAGATCCGAGCGCTCACGTTCGGGAAACTTCGCGCCATGTGTGGTGCCGTGCTCCCGACCCCGGCGCCAGCCGCCACGCTTAGCAACGACCTGCTGGAGTTTGCCATCCTTGATGATTTTATGCCCGAGGAAGTGCTCGTTAAACTGCCGTCTCAACCCATCAACTCCGAAGACGCGGTATTCATTGTAAAAATTCTTGCATATTTTTCTTGCACGTTACATTGTATGACAGTAGCCTAGTGATTCAAGCATGCGGCTGTCAAGCGGTGGGCGTGGGTTCGAGTCCCGGCTCAAACCAATAAGTTTTTCGGAACTTGAGAATGGAATATAATTAGATATTTACCGTTAGCTTTTCGGCGAAGATAAACGTTAGGGAACCCGCATATATCTGCGAAAAAAAATGTGGGTATGGTGAAATCCTGAATACGCACCGAGCCATCAGCGTGGGGACGAAATACCTGTTTCCCCTCATCTCGGACTCCTCTTGGCCGAGATGAGAGGAAACAGCCTTGGTGACAAGCAGTGAGACGTGTATAAGCTGATGATGTTTAAATAATGTTCTGTGATGTTAGCTACGTCATCATGAATTTAAGAGTAAAACTCTTGTCGGTGTAGCCGATGAAGTTCTCTCCACCTTATCCTATTCAGAGCCAATTCCTTGGTTTCCTTATACGACACGACTTCTATTTTCTCTTTTATTTGTTTCATGTAGCTTAGCTACGTGTTGTTGTTTTATTCTGATTATGGTTCGTCGACAGGTGCACTCGATCGAAGGCACCGTGGACATGCTTCGCGGCGTGGCGGCGCACGTGCGCGGCGCGGTGTACGGGCTGCAGTGCGTGCGCGCCGCGCCCCTCGATGACATGCCTGCGCTCGCGCGATTCTACGTGCAGCACGTGCGCGCCACCCAGCCTCAGCCGCCATACACACTGCTCGGCTACTCGTTTGGCGCGAGTGTGGCCTTCGAGATGGCCTTGCAGCTGGAGCAAGAAGGCTGTGCTGTGCGGCTCGTGCTAGTCGACGGCTCGCCCGCCTACATCACCTCGCTAACCACGCGTGCGAAGCAGGCCAAACAAGCGGCGCTGTACGACGAGGCTGACTTGCTTGCCTATTTCGGGAAGTTGCCTTATGATCTGGACTTGGTTGAGGTTAGTGTATACTGCCTTTCATGCATTAATTGCACAGGTTTAAAGGCGCAGGGTATTTCCACCCATGAAATTCGGGGAGGCCTATGTCCAGCTGTGGTCGTCCTTCGGCTGATATGGTGGTGGTAGGTGGAAACATATTATCTACAAATGTTGTTTATTTTGTTCATCGGGCAGGTGTCACGCGAACCAAAGCAACTGGCAGACTGGGAGGCGCGCGAGGACCGCATGACCGAGCTCGTCGTCGCTAGCGGCGCGCGAGTGGAGAAGGCTACGGTGCGCGACGCAGCGAATATCCTTCACTGCAAAATAGTAATCGGTAACAGCTACAAGCCCAAGGCGAGGCTGCGAGCGCCCGTAACGCTGTTCAAGGCGCGCGACAACTACTTAGCCATGGACGAGGACTACGGGCTGAAGTCGGTGTGCGCAGGCGCGCTCAGCACGCGGCAGCTGGCCGGCACGCACCGCACCATTGTTGACGGCGACGCGGCGCGAGCCATCGCCGATCACGTCTCCGACCTGCTTGCGACACACTAACGGGTATCACTGATTTCTCAGCACGTGACCCAGTGTAAAATAAAATCGCCAATCACGGTGTGGGAAAACAAGCTTTATGCTTCAACAATAGAGATTAATTTACATTACAAGTGGAAATTGCGGGATGGCAGTGGAAAGAGATCGTTTTTCTTAGAGTTTTTCGTTTTTATAGGTACTAAGCTGTGGGTTTAATAAAATATAAATTAATTTAAAAATAGGTACATGTTCTTTCACCCATCCATTTTGATTATAGGCATTTGTAGGAATAATTGGGCATAGGTATAACCGAGCAAATGGTACGTTGCGAAAGTGCAAAAACTGGCCAAGTTCGTTACGGGCCACGCGCAATTTTCTACCGTCACCTACAAATCGCATAACTACTGTTGCAAAAAATGCAATTTAAATTATTACATCACACAAACGGATTCTTAAATAAAAAATAGTAAAAAAACCCACATTACTTTTGAAAGAGCTATCTAACGATACCACATACGATGGGATCTACGTGTTGGGATACACGTAAAGTGGTGATGCATTTTTTCTGTTCGGTGTCTGCTTATGCTTACACCGTCAGAGAGGCTTTGTTTGTCTGCAACTGTCTAAGTATAAATGAATCTCTCCGTTTTCTTTTACCGCTATCACCAACAAACACACAACAACCAGCAGTTGCAGCAGCAACATTAGCTACCTACCACAACCAGAAAGTTAGATAGTTAAGAGGAAACAACTTATGATAGCGTTACAAGCACATGCATTGCGTATGCAGGCCTATGTTTGATGGACATAGGCCTCCCGATAGACCGCCACAACGACCGGTCATGGGCCGCCCGCATTCAGCGGACTCTCACGGCCCTAGCCAGGTCATCAGCCCACCCCGTGGGGGCTTTCCAACGCTGCACACGCGACTGCTGGCAGTGGACGTCGATCGGTTGACGACGATGATGATGATGAACTTATGATAGCCCGTTAATTAAACCAGTCTACAAACTAAGTACCTACTGTCAGCGCGGGCAGGAAGAGTGGGATGTATTTTTCAATCTACACTGGCCTGCAAAAGAAGGTACAAGTTTTTGTTCATGAAAGATAAAAGTAAAAAAATACAGCATTTGAAAAGGGAGCCTTTTTTTTATCAGCCATATTTTAAAAGGAGTTTACACTACACCTTGCCAAAAAGCGCGTCTTTCCGCACGCTGCGCGTCCGGATAAACCCACTTTTTGGCCAAATGGTGACGTAAAATTGTGTACAAAACACGGGTGATAAAACAGAAAGCCTCGCATATTTATGATCCTCGCCTGCGGCTCGGGCCTCAAACATCTGCGATATCGGCCTTTCTTTATTTTACAACCGTTGTATCGTAAATAGCTATTATATAACAAAACTAAATTTTCTACATAATGCTTTTCATTTCAAGTTTCTAATTTAAATAGTACAGAAGTTATCGTCACGTTTATGAGTGTTATACCTTGTTTTGCAGGCCAGTGTATACGGGTTGTGTATGGTTCTGCATGGTTGATGATGCGCAGGGGCGTCTCTAGCCCATACGGCGCCCGGGTGCAATAATCACCCAAGCGCCGCCTAGTAAGCGCGCGGTGAGTGGCGCTCCGGGCGCTCGGCGCCAATAGGACTGCGGCGCCCGGGTGCACCGGGTGCACCCCCTGCACTGTAGGTAAAGCCGCCATTGATGATGCGGTCGAATGTGGTTTTAATATAGCCACTCACTTTTGGCTTTTGGTCTGGCGACCCTGGTTGCCATACATTGCCCTTATTACAAGGACAATATTAGTTAAGGTAAGTAAAATAGAACATACCAAGGAAATTATTTATTTCGCTTTAAAGACTAAAAATATGTTAAACACAAGTAGGATAACATTATTATTTACTAATAATGAAAACTGAGTAATGAACCTACGCAGAAAACTATTTCTTATTAAACACAAAATAGTAGATTGTATAACGAGGGTCTAGCAGAAGCCATTTTAGAACGAGATGGTTATTTTTCCGAAAGAAGTGAGGTCGCCACCAGTATAGCTCGGAGGATTTGGTGCTCGCGGACCTGCGTGAACTCGGAGCCGGTGGTGCAAGCTGGCGAGAAATTGCGAAGGACCAAGCAAAGGACGTGCTCTTGCGTCGGAGGCCAGGACTCATTTTGGCTCATCGTGCCAGCCCATTTAGTAAGTTGCTTATAAATGTGTCGGCCTCTACCATTTATGAGCAATATTTTTCCGTCTATGAGTGGTCTGGGAAGCGCAGGTCGGTGCCGGCGAGCTGCTCGCGCATCCACTCCTGCGCCTGCGCGGCCATCTCCTCGTCGAACCACTCGCGCCAGCCGCCCGCGCCGCCTGGATAAGTAATGTAATGGTACAATGAGAGTATTGTATAATATACAGTTTGTTACCGGCATGCGGGCTTTTCTTTAATCAGGGTATCAAAACGTAGTTCCTAAACCTAACCATCAACTTAAATGTATTGTAAAACCAAAATTTCAATTTCCTTTGTTTTCTAACAAAATTTAAATTGCCAGCAAAGTAAAGCAAAGTCAATTGTCAAGACTAGTGCACCTAGTACATTGAAGGTGCAGATTTAAGAAGTTTCATTTTATAGTTAATTCAAATAATTAAGATTTGTTAATACATGCAAACAGTTGCTAATGAAACATACTATTGTCCGTTTTGAAAAAAGCCCGCTTGCCGGTAACACACTGTATATAAGTTTGATTACCCATATTACGTACACGGTATCAGCATCATATTTAACTATCCATTGGTTGACCTTTCGTAATCTCAGTAGATATGATAGTTTTGACCATCCATGAACACATGAATTTTTTTCACATACCCAGTAGCCACCGTTTAACTGGCAGAGGGAGGGATGGGACATGACTCCAACAATGTACCTCTAGGTTCTTTAAAGTTTAATATCACGCAAACGGATTCGTAAATCAAAAAATGGTGCAAAGGAAACCCACATTACTTTTTAACGAGCTATCCAACGATAGCACACGATAGGTTTGGTAAGAAAAAATGGCATCTGCACTTTACGTGGTGGTACCCTAAAAAAATGTATGTATACCCAAGCTAAATTACAGCTTTCTAGTAGTAACGGTTGCTGAGCTAAGTCGTGCACAAACGGACGGACGGCCGGACATGGTGAAACTATAAGGGTGCCTTGTTTACTTCTCTCTTTCTTTCTTTCAGCATATTTGCTGAAATGTCCACTGCTGTTCATATACCTCTTCTATGGATTTCGATTCTGTTCTGGATGTAGCAGTTCTGTTCTAGGTTAGCCCTGCCGTCTTTTTGATGTCGTCGGACCATCTGACTTGCGGCCTTCCGATGCTATGGCTTGCCGCTCGAGGGCTTCAGGGCAGCACTCGTTGGCTCTATCGGTCGTCGTCTCTTCGGCATATATGACCCGTCCATTGCCATTTTAATTTTGCGCCCTCTTGCTGATGTCGGTGAGTTTGGTGCTTTGGCGATTGTCTTCGTTTCGCACTCTACTTCGCAGAGAGATTCCAAGCATTACGCGCTCCATAGCTGCGCTGTGCTACTTATTTAATACGGAACCCTAAAAACGGGGCTAAAGATGGGTTGCACTAAACCATCTGTTAGGTGTTTCTCTATTATTTTTATGTTTCTTAAATGCGTGCTAAATTAATAACTTCTTCTTCTAAGCGTACGCTGTCCTCGTTAAAATCGGACTGTATGGCAAGTTTAACCATTTTCTATGAGATGACAGCTGCTGGTGCCATATTCAACGTTGATCGGTGGCCAATCGTAAGTTGATGCAACCCATAACATAAATAGTGAATTGATAATATAAATATGATTCTGTTCCTTACTCTTACTACCATGACCATATACTTCCCATGTATATGATCATGGTTCATTTGGAGATAATACCTTTTCTAATGAAGCCTTCAGCATTATGGTCACAGACGAGCTTTATAAGCCGTGTAGGATTCACGGATTCGTTCTTCCTGAAGTTGTCTATGTTCAGGTGCTCGCATAGCTTTGCGATTTGCTCATCCGTCACTTTTGTCTCGAGGAACGTAGCTATGCGTTTAATAGCTGAAGGCAAATCCTGAAATATGTGAAAACGTAATTGCATTAAAAGCTTTTATTACAAGATATTATAAGTTCCTAATACTTGATATATGCAGCAGCGTATTTTCGTTTAATCTAAAAGCGATCACCTTTATTATATCCTCATAGAATATGAACAGCATGTGTGGGTGATGACGGACCGCCCAAGCCTCTTTGAGATGTGGAAAAAATGGAGCGGCTAAAACTGAAAGAAGATCATGTAGAGTTAAACCAGGAGTGCGTATGAGGCCGAAATACTTTATTGCTACATTTACATGCTGGCCGGGGCTTGGCAAGCGCCTAAAGTCCAACCCCCTTATTCATAAACGTCCATCAAGCCTCTATTAGTTAACAAGCCGCTAAAGTTGGTTTGGTCTGTCACTTCGACATTTATGTTTGTGAGAAAGGGACAAAACAACTTTTAGTTAACAGAGGCTTGTTAAGTTTTATGAATAAGGGGGCAAGTCTTTACAAACGGTTGGATGCTTTTATACGCTTGCAGCTGCGTTAGTGTTTTTTTTATGACATGACAGGCAAACGAGCAGAAGTATAGTATATAGCATATAGCAGTGTATTCCGAACAGGTAAACAAGGCAGACGTGGCCGTCGAAATTGTGTAGTTCCTTTGATCTGTGGTCCACCCGATACTAGCCAGGATCGGTGATAACTGTGATAAGCAATAAGCATGCTATAGTAATAATAATCGTCTGGCATTTATTTCTCGAACCGTGAGATCTTTGAGAAGACGAGTACGGTTGGCAGTTTTGTTGCACTTTTAGCACCACCCAGCAGTCACGTGTATAAATAAGCATGCTATATTTACACGCTTGCGGAACCTTGCAAGCATCCACAAGATCCAAGCCTTGACAAACGCTTGGATTCCGTTTACACACTTACGAGTGCGTTAGTGTGCTCCGGATAGGCAAGAATGGCAGACGTGGACGTCAAAGTTGTGTAGGCATTAGACCTCCAGATTAAAAGCTCCTACGCTTACCGGTAGGCTACAGACCAGCGAAATATACCTCACCTAAATCTTTGATGAAAAGATTCCAAAACGTCTTAAAGTCTCCCGCATAATTTTTCAGCAATCTGTTGTAATGGTAGTAGGAGACAGCGACGTCCCTTGGATCACGAGCAACGTACACGACCTTGGCTGTATTCAGGAGGTCAGCCGGCTGCAACGAGAGGGGCAGGTGGTTCTTGATGAACCGGGGAGAGGGCGCTGCCTCTAGCAAGTCCTTCATAGGCATCGTATGCCTAATTATTTTTGTAAGATCTGGATTTGATACGCGATTTGTTCTGTAAGAAATGTTTAAGAAATTACATTTAAACGCCTTTTTAATTTATTATTCGCTAATTATAGTACTGCACATGGATGTCACGTGGGACTTTGCTCCTTAAACTGAACTTGGAACTACCTACTTTTCATTTAAAACTTTTTAAAATAACTTTATTTGTACATATTAAAATGTAATGAAACGGGTCACTCACGTCTTCAAGGTCGAACATCGCTCGAAAACCACTTAAAGGACCACTTTGGCTTAGTTGGTAGTGACCCTGTCTACGAAGCCGGAGGTCCCGGGTTCGAATCCCGTTGTGTATTTAATAACACGAATATTTGTTCGTGAATCTTGGATGTTTTCTGTTGTATTTAAGTATGTATTTATCTTTTTATAACTTTTATAAGTATGTATATCGACATCTAGTACCCATAGTGTAAGCTTTGTTTAGTTTGGGACTAGGTCAATTTTTGTATGATTGGCTCTCAATATTTTTATTTTTTGAAAGTAGCCTGAACTGTTCCGAAGCATATCAAGCGATATTCGACCCTAAAGGCCTGAGTGACCCGTTTCATTATATCTTAAAAACTCACGGGTGTTTTCAATACAAAATGTGTTTGTACTAGAGAATACTCGGTGACTATCCGGTATCCGGCCCTTATTTTAATATCCGGCCGGATACCGTATAGTACCTAAAATTGCTTGATTTTGGGGTAAAAAAGGAATCTAAAAAATAGTAATGGTCATAATCAAAACTAGTTTATTCTTTTGAAACATTTTTTAGTAAGTTTGGTGATCAGTAAAAAAGTAAGTTATTTCTATTTATTATTGGAAATCCACCAAAGGCTAAATTGAGATGTATATAACGAACTTTCACTAAGAAACAGGTCAAAACCTGCACCACGCGCATCTGCAAAACTTTAAATGTAGGTATAGTTCCGCCGGCCGAATATCCGGCAGATGGTCAGGCCGAATATCCGGTATCCGGCCAAACAACTATCCGTTGCATCTCTAGTTTGTACAAATGTTTTACGAATGTATTAGCATAAAAAAATACATGTAATTTTAATTGTGAATGTAGGTGGGTACTGTAATTTTATATTTGGCCAAAAAAAATCTTGCTCACCCGAGGTAGATATATCTTTCCAACAGAGAAACCTTGGATGCTGTGGTGAAATCTAAGTCGTTTTTCAGCAGCCATACCAATTCTTGTGTCAAAGTTGTTCCTGCATAACATAAAGCACAAGTATAAAATAATGATTTGTTTACATTTATGGACCTTTATCTATACTAATATTATCGACCGACATCCAATGGTTGCCAACACTAAGCCACATACCTCCACCACACCTTAGAAGACAACATGCACTGTTTAATGAAGCAAGTAAAATAGCTGGCAACCCAGATCTACCAGTCCATCGGGAATTTTTGTGCCCTCCACATCATCGTTTGAAATTCCGACACCCATCCTATCAGACAGCGCAAAATCTGCTACAGAAACCGATTGACATAAAAGCACGACGGAGAGGTTAATGGAAGGCAAATCCACCTAGGGTCGATGTTTCAAATTATGACCCTACGCGGAAGCCGGTAGGTTTCTCGGTCTCTAGACGGAATTGGTGCCAGCTGAACGGGCTAAGAACCGAGCATGGACTCTGCGGAGACTACATGTTTAAGTGTGGCTGGAGAAACTCACCGGCGTGTGATTGCGGAGCGCCTGTGCAGTCCATACACCACATAATTTATGATTGCCCAAAGAGGAAATATATGGGAGATTCCCTGAACTTGCTCATTCCTGATGTGAACGCAGCCCGGTGGGTGAAGAAGCTAGATCTTAAATTATAATATATAATAATTATATTGTAGTTCCATATTGTGTTAAATTAGCAAGCGACCAGTTGGGAGCCATACGATAAAAAAAACTAATATTATAAAGAGGAAAGATTTGATTGTTTGTTTATATTGAATAGACTCCGAAACTACTGAACCGATTTGAAAAATTCTTTCAGTTTTGGGAAACTGCATTATCCCCGGGTGACATCGGCTATATTATATTTTCAAAAATATAGGAATCCTTCCTAAAAAAATATCCAAAATATTTAATAAGATTTGATTGTTTGTTTGTTTGTTTGCATTGAATAGGCTCCAAAACTAATAAACCGATTTGAAAAATTCTTTCACTGTTGGGATCCCAGGGTGACAGGCTTAGTTATATAAAAAAAAATAGGGATCCCTACTAAAACTCCAATAAAAAAAAGTTGTCAACTATAAACCTAAAATATTATTTTCGCGTGTGCTGCGAAAATTATAGTTGATATAATAAAATTATCTATACTAATAAATAATATTATTTCTGAGTATTATAAATATTATAATTTTTAAATTTACGTTACGTGCGCTGCTAAAACTATTATTGATATAATAAAATAAGGTCTATGGCTCCAAGCGATACCCTCACAAAATATTGGTACTTTCCTAGATAATACTACTTTCCGCCTGGCAACTAGGGCTCCAACAAACCAGCCACATCGCTGTCAATGTGGTGTCATGGTCGACCGCCTGGGTCACCACGGCCTTTCGTGCGTTCGAAGCGCTGGGAGGATCCCCCGCCATGCCAGCATCAATGATGTCATCCGACGGGCCCTTGTCAGTGCCAAACTGCCGGCAGTCTTAGAACCTAGCGGTTTGGCTAGGGACGACGGCAAAAGGCCCGACGGAATGACACTGGTGCCTTGGAGTATGGGTCGGCCGCTAGTTTGGGATGCTACTTGCGTTGATACTCTGGCACCGTCCCATATTCCAAACACCCAAATTGCTGCTGGTGCTGCGGCATCCTCCGCCGAAAACCTAAAGCGCCGCAAATATGCCGCCCGAGGAAGTGGCTACATGTTTGCGGCGTTTGGCGTTGAAACTTTGGGGCCGTGGGGACAGAGCGCGCGTCGACTATTCATAGATCTCTCGAAGCGCCTAATAGAGGCTTCAGGTGACCAGAGGGCTGGCCTCTATTTCGCTCAGCGAATTAGTATTGCCGTGCAGCGAGGTAATACAGCCAGCCTTCTGGGCACCCTTCCCATTGACAGCGATCTGGGCCAAATTTTTTATTTGTAATTTTAACTAGATTATTTTATTTATTTGTTTATTTTTCCGATTAAATCTTACTTTAGTGCTTTTAGAAACATAAAATAATGTATACTAATAATATTATTTGAGTGTATTATAATTTTTAGTTTTGAAAATTTTGTTAAATACCCGTGCGCATTCGGGCCGGGCCGCTAGTTCGTAATAAAGCGAAAAGTGTAAACATATGGTCGATTCACAAGAGCTGGCGCGGAAAATGTATGAAACTATCATTAATTTCATAGACATTCCGCGCCAGCTCTTGTGACCCGACCTATATCTACCTAATTTCATAACATCGAGCACTATATTTACAGTTAATCAGTTGCAGAGAAAAGTGACCCCTACATTTATTGTTCCGGCTTTCCATTCGGCTGGTTAAGTCAGTCTTCATTGGAATGAACAGCTTTACAGCCGTAAAGGGTGCGAAAGAAAGCGCAGCAAACGCCGCCTTTCAGTCTATTGCTCCGCGTGCAAAGAGTTTTTGATACTAGTGACCTTTTTCAAATTACTTACCAAGAACTGACTTGACATAAAATTCTACATAATTATCGAACGTGCTCACAAAATTACACGAGAATCTGTTGTGAAATGCAACATGTAGAGGAGAACATACTTTTGCTTATTTTATTTTATTTAATCTCCTAGCAAACAACAGTCGTCGCCATCAAATATATCTGTACCTAAGTATTCTTCGAGCTCAAAAGTATCTAAACATGCACTAACTGCCACGACAGTATAGGCTGTTCAGATATTTGTGAGCAGTGTCACCCCTATACATTCGATGAAAACTTTC
This sequence comes from Notocelia uddmanniana, assembly GCA_905163555.1. Classification (NCBI taxonomy): domain Eukaryota; kingdom Metazoa; phylum Arthropoda; class Insecta; order Lepidoptera; family Tortricidae; genus Notocelia; species Notocelia uddmanniana. The sequence continues at coordinate 1,675,595 of LR991064.1, forward strand.
ACAACCTTGACCGATCTAGGCCTAAGGCCTCCCCCAAATAGTGCTACAATGACCGGTCCTGCGCCGGTCGCATCCAGCTGCTGTACGTAAGTTCATCATCACCATGTGGTGCACAAGCGGCTGATATCAGCCGATGGACATCCACTGCTGGACATAGGCCTCTCTAAAAGAGTGCCACAATGACCACCTGGTGGTCTTGCACCACCCTCATCCAGCGTCCAGGTCTGCAGTTCATCTTGTGAGGGGCCCACCCACGCTGCACTTACTAGTACGTGGTCGCCACCCGAAAACCTCAACGGCCATCGGTCCTACGGTGGTTCTACGTACGTTACTATTCCTTATTCTATAGCAGGGCTGGCAGGAAGTAAACTGTACCTGATCGTGGGAACGTGACGACCCAGACGTCGTCAGGTCTGACCGCCAAGCCCCTGAGCATATCAGCGTCCTCCTGGAACGACGCAGCGAGCAGGTAACCAGCATCGCCGACACGGGCAAACTTGGGTACGCCTGGAAATAGAATTGCTACAGCAAAGCACTTCTTCATCTTCATCTTTCATAACCTAGATTGAAATAGGCACTTAACTATCGTTTCTCTAGTTCAGAATCATACGAGAACCGTGAACTTGGTGAGTTTTTTTTGGCTCATGTTTGAAATTTAAAAATATTTTTATCTCATTAATTCGTCTAACAAACTTCATGACATTCCAATGAACGATAACGCGATAATATGTCATCATCATCATCATAATATCAGCCGAAGGACGTCCACTGCTGGACATAGGCCTCCCCCAAAGAATTCCAAAATGACCTGTCCTGCGCCACCCGCATCCAGTGGACTCCCGCGACCCTTACCAGGTTATCAGTCCACCCCCCACACGGCCTACCCACGCTACGTCTTCCGATACGTGATCGCTACTCGAGAACCGCCCACTGCCACTAAGTTTAGCGATTAGGAGGGCTGTATCGGTTACTTTGGTTCTGCTGCGGATGACCTCATTCCTGATGCAATCACGCCAAGATACTCCCAGCATAGCCCTCTCCATTGCTCTTTGGGTGACATTGAGCCTTCTTATGAGGCCCATAGTAAGCTACGACGTTTCAGTGCCATATGTCATCACTGGCAACACACACTGGTCAAAGACTCTAGTCCTGAGACACTGCGGAACATTGGACGGAAAGATTTGCCGTAGCTTCCCAAACGCTGCCCAGTCGAGTCGGATTCGACGATTAATCTCTTGCTCGAAGTAGGACCTACCTAACTGGACAGTCTGTCCTAGGTAACTTTGAGCGTGAAGTGTCCGATAGTTACGGAAGTTGGTGCTACATGGGCATTTGACATGATCTTCGTCTTGTCCATGTTCATCCTAAGACCAACTCGCTTGGAGGCTTTTTTTTGGGCTGGTACATGCTGCCCATGCCATGCTGCTGGTGGTTTGGGGTGGAGCATGGTACTTAATTCCTTTATGGTCTCAGCCAAGACTACTATATCGACAGCAAACCGAAGGTGAGTGATGTACTCGCTGTTTATGTTGATGCCTAGCCTTCTCCAGTCCACTCTCGAAAACATACTCCAGTGCAGCGGAGAACAGTTTAGGAGAAAAAACATCTCCTTGCCTGGCTTCCCGCTGCAACGGAATAGGTTTCGAGTTCTAGTCTTGGAGTCGGACTGACATAGTGGCTGTAAAATCAACTAACTGATTTTACCAATAAACTATGGGAAGAGCTGTAGCCTAACAACCTAATTATCCTGTCGTCGTAACAACCCTAAAGCCTAGCCCTAACCATAGGTTCGAATATATTTATTTATTCATTTATTGAAACTTTATTGCCAAAATGTAATTGTACAAATGGCGGGCTTAATGCCAAATGGCCGATATATATAATAAGTATGGGATGTCTGCACCAAGAGACCTAAGGCACCAGACGGAAAGGGTAAAAGTGGGATATTCTCACTGCTAATCACACAGACTCATGGGACTGTTACGGTTAAAGGTGTCTTGACCACAGTGAGAGGAATGACATCAGCAATGTCCAAACTCAAAGGAGCTTTATTTACTTTACAAGCTATTTATACTGAAATATACATATGTATGTGTGAATACGAATAGTCCTCTTCTTAGATGTATTTTGTAAATTAAACAAAACGTGGTTTTAGCACTTTGCCCGCTCTGTCAGCAGCTGTGCAGTTTCTTGACCCAAATCTTGACGCTGATGCTATGTAGGATTGTTCAACGCACGTGAACAGTGGCGATTTTGTACAAACACTGCACTTCGATATAGCGGCAGTCAACTTGGCACCGCTGGAGAGATTGTAGCACAGCCCAAGTTTCGATCGAATCGAAGGCCTTCTCGTAGTCTACGAACGCTAAACAGAGGGGCAGGTTATACTCCTCAGTCTTCTGTATAACCTGACGAAGCGTATGGATGTGGTCTACAGTACTAAAGCCTCTTCGGAAACCGGCTTGTTCGGGAGGCTGAAAGTCATGTAGCCTGCGTGCGAGACAATTTGTAATGACTCTTGAAAACAGCTTATAGACATGGCTCAAAAGTGAGATGGACCGGTAATTCTTCAGCAAAGTGTTGTCGCCCATTATGAAGAACAGCACTACCACACCTCCGCTCCGTGCCTTTGGCGTTCTTCCTTCCAGTAAGATGGAGTTGAACAACTTCTGAAGGGCCGTAAAGACCGGTTTTCCACCCGCCTTCAGGAGTTCGGCTGTAATTCCGTCTTTACCGGGTTTCCTTAGGGTTTTTGAGCTGTTTAGTAGCCATTCTAATCCCGTACAGGGCTTATGTCCAGGATGTCTTTCAGTAGGATGGCACGATTTTGAGTAATTAATTAATTAGGACGAGAACAAACAACAAAGTTGCCAACCACATTTTAAATCATTGAATGTTTTGGCTTTCCCATGTTTGTACATGTATGAATGTTGCGTTTATGTTAAAAACAATCCCAATTTGTTTGAGATGAAAAAATGCAACGAGACTAAACTATCGAAACAGGAACCCTGGAAATATGCGTTGTTAAATAAAAGTGCATGATTAATTGATTATGGGCTTGGTTGCCTGGTATGAAACTTTGGCACATGGCAGTGTAATTACTCGTAGGTACCACTATCGCTTTGACGAAAGGTTGACGTATTAAATCTAGAACAGCTCTGATGAAAAAGAATATTTTCATAATCATAATGGTTTATTGCGTTTCATGTGTACATTGTGATCTTAAAAGTTATATAGTGTCTCAACATGAACCCTGTGAGGGCATAGCAATGGATCTAAGACTAGGTACTTACTAACTCTATCCAATTTAGCCTTCTCGTGTTTATTAAGTTTATTAATTATCCTACCTATCTAATTCGGCTGTTGTTTATTTTATGTTTATTTTTGTCAAAAAATTATTTTGTCAAAAATATAATTTGTCAAAAAATTATTATGTTAATGTAATTTTAGTGTTAGTGTAAATGCATTGTTTGCGCAGTTGTGTGGATCGGTCGCACAACTTATTTTTTTGTCGGGACCCACAGAAAACCAGCGTCGGGACACCTTTTGTGACCCGACACATGCTGAGTGGGCCCCATTTTCGCAACTGTAGTATTAAGTTATTTTAAATTGTATATTATATTTTTTTAGCATGGTTGTCGAAATAAAGTTTTTTCTATTCTATTCTATAACTACTTATAAAAAACTTAGGCACTAATACATTATACAAAATAATAGTGACACCTGTGTCTTACTTATTCATTGAAAAATTCTTGGACGGAATAGTAAGCCTTACTGATAAGGTGCCGTTTTAATTGTATTTTAAATCTATGTATATTACTTTCTTCCTGTAGTGCCTTCGGAATTTTATTAAATATATTGATTGACATAGCAAAGGGGCCAGAGTGTATCATTTCCATTTTTGAATTTGGTCGGGCCAGTCTACTATTGGGACGTAGATGTGCCGGACCAGTTTAGTTATGACTCCTAAAATACTTAACAAACTACCAGAGGATTGACACAATGCAACATTAAATAAATTGAAACTAAAGCTTAGAAGTTAATATACGTTGAATAAGGAATAAGGATTTAAAAAAATATAACAACTAGATAATAAAACTAAAGTAAAACTAACAACTATAATACTAGATAAAATTTAAACAATCTTAAGATATTTGGCCCCTTTGGCATGGTGCCAAGGATGCTGGCAGCATTTCCCCTCTGTATTGCGATGCTATTTTTTTTTTATGACATAAGTGGCAAACGAGCAGACGAATCGCCTGATGGTAAGCGATTAGCGCCGCCCATGGACACTCGCAACACCAGAGGGGTTGTAAGTGCGTTGCCGGCCTTTAAGATGGAAGTACGCTCTTTTCTTGAAGGTTTGATGGTCGAATCGGTCCGGAAATACCGCAGGCGACAGTTCATTCCATAGTTTAGCTGTGCGAGGCAAGAAATTTCTGGAGAAACGCACAGTTGAGGACTGCCAACCATCTAAGTGGTGAGGATGGAAATTTTGTCGCGTTGGGCGATGGCGGAAGGAAGCGGCAGGGATTAATCCGAACAATTCCTTGGAGCACTCCCCGTAATACGGTGGTAGAAAATGCAGAGCGGGGCTACATTTCTACGCAGCGCCAAGGAGTCAAGCCGTTCCGAAACCCACTGGCAGCCGACAATTCGAGTCGCTCTCCGTTGGATGCGGTCCAGAGGGAGAAGCTGGTACTGTGGTGCCCCTGCCCAAAGATGAGAACAGTATTCCATATGTGGGCGGACCTGTGCCTTATAAAGCTGTAGGCGATGGGCCGGCGTGAAATACTGTCTCGATCTGTTTAGCACACCGAGCTTTTTCGAGGCTAATTTGGCCTTACCCTCTAAATGACCGCGGAACTGGACTTCACTCGAGATGTCGACGCCAAGGATCTCGATATTGGCTGTGGCAGTTAGGGGAGTGCTTTTAAAACGAGGTGATGCGACAAACGCAAGCTTTTTCGCAGTAAACGCGCAAACCTGCGTCTTTGTAGGGTTAAAGCGGACCAGATTAAGTCGACCCCATTCTGAGACTTCATCCAGGGAAGTCTCAATCTTAGACACAAGTTTGTTTCGGCTCTCAGTGACGTTTTCCCGAGAAATATTGGCGCGACCGGTGTAAGAGGCATCACACGTACTATCATCCGCATAACAGTGAATGCCGCTGATTTGCAGCATGTCATTGATATGCAGAAGAAATAGCGTGGGTGATAGCACACAGCCTTGAGGGACACCAGCATTCACAGACATGGCGTCACAGCATACACCGTCAACTACGGCCTTTATGCTTCTGTCTGCTAGAAAGCTGCTGACCCATTCACATAATTTCTCGGGAAGCCCATAGGATGGAAGCTTCGAGAGAAGTGCTTTGTGCCAAACGCGATCAAAGGCCTTCGCTACATCCAAACTAACAGCCAATGCTTCACCCTTTGTCTCGATCGCCTGTGCCCAACGATGTGTCAGGTAAACCAGTAGATCACCAGCCGAGCGGCCCCTACGGAACCCGTATTGTCGGTCACTAATTAACTGGTGGTCATCCAGGTACCGAAGGAGCTGGCAGTTGATAATGGACTCCATTATCTTCGAGAAAACGGAGGTTATAGCTATTGGCCTGTACTTGGACGGATTTGAGCGATCGCCTTTTGTAGGGATGGGGTGCACCAAATCTGACTTCCATGAGGACGGGACTATGCCAGAAGAGTAAGAGAGCCGAAAAAGACGCGTTAAAACTGGTGCCAACTCAGGAGCACACATCTTCAGCACAATGGCAGAGATTCCATCGGGCCCACTAGACTTATGAGCGTCGAGGGAAAGAAGAGCTTTACGCACTGAGTTCTGATGGAAGCGAACATCCGGCATACAGCTCCCGCACCGCGGAATGGTCGGCGGCGCGTGGCCCCCGTCATCCAAAGTCGAGTTGGACGCAAAGAGTTTACCAAGAAGATCAGCTTTGTCTTTTGCGTCGTGGGCTAATGAATCATTTCCCATGCGCAGAGGTGGAAAAGACGGCGTGCAGAAATTCCCCTCTATAGCTTTGGCTAGAGACCAGAACGCACGAGTTCCCGAAGGGAGGCGTTCTAGTTTCTCGCCAATCCTACCAATGTGCAACAACTTTGCTTTGGCAATAACTCTTTTCAGCTAATACGTCATGCAAGAAAGCTGCCAGCTCTTTGGTCACCAGTGAAGTCGACCAGTCTTTTGGAAAGTTCTTTAAATAGTTTTAGACCATTAGGCCCCACGGGCCAAGGGTCTCAACCCCAAATGGCATAAAAATATACTCGGGGCCGAGACCCCTGTACTTTTGGACTTTAAGCTTTTCAGCCGCTTTACCCGCGTGTGTGTCTATACAGGTTAAAGCTTAGTGATTTTATTTTCGTGTGCCTAATGGGCTCATCATGGTCTTCGTACTGTAAACACCATACCAATTTAAAAACTTTTTTATTATTATCTGTGATGGCGAAATGAACGTATTAGTATTTGTAATTGTGAACTAAGATATCGATACGATGTACAAAGCGATCGTACTTAATGTACCTACTTTTTGGAAATCTTTCCTTAAAGCAATTTAATCGGGATTTGAGCGGACGAAGTCGCCGGCAAAAGCTAGTTATTTTTAATTTACTTAATCATATATTAAAAAAACTTAAATAATACCTTTGAATACACTTAATAATCGCTCTTGTGTGGCGGGATCTAGCTCTTGAATTTTTATTTTGCCAGCCATTGTAGACATCTGAAAGCAATACAAATTTCGATTGTTACTGGATAACATTCTGTTCTCAAAAATGGTCGTAAAAGTGGACTTTACTCGCTAAATATTAAAAAGTAAAAAGTAAAGTAAAAGATGTTAATTGTTCAATTTAGGCATATTATGCACTTATGAACGTCAATAAGCTACCACCGTTTCGGAAAAATAAATCTCTCTGACAGAAGAAGAACCAGCGTAAGAAACTCGGCGAGGTGTTATTTTTACAAAACAATATACATCGTATAGTTTAATATAAAATTACAGTGTCAGGTACAACAAAATTACAGTAGAAAACCTCGTTTCGCGATTCATTGCCTCTGCAGGACGCTATCACTGCCAAACACCCCTATCTATGATGTAATTCGTTTACCTTATATGCTTTTGAAATAAGTGTGTTTCACTATAGATTTACAGACAGGTTACAGATACAGATTTGTATTTAGAATTGCTAAGTTCAGTAATGTGTTTAGGATTGTTAGAATTTCAGAAGTCAGTGTCGGAAGGCAGGGTTAGAATTTATATTTACTTGAAGAATTTTCTTAATGACTCACGTGATCCCATAACTCGGATAGCCCTTTCTTGCAAGATAAAAACAGCTAAGAAGTGTCGCTAACAAAGAATTGTTACATCGGATATATGTGGCTTTGTGCCAATCTATACTAACGTACTGTATAACGTCATGGGGTGGGGCTGCAAATACCATTCTATTGACACTTGAACGTGCACAAAGAGCCATTTTGAAAGTGACTACTTTTCGCCCGTTTTATTTTCCGACCACGGAATTGTACCAATCCTGTAAAGTACTAACAGTTAGGCAGCTATTCATTAGGAGCGTCATTCTAAAACAGCACAAGTTGGCTTGCCCCCCTTAATATGCACACCAAAAGACGTATGGATATAATATTTAAACAATATCACACTAAACACGCTTTTACTAACAGATACTTCTCTTTCATTGGGCCTTTTCTATATAATAAAATAAATAAACAATGCTCCGTGTACGATCAAAATAGCAAAGTATGCCAAACAAAAGCAACAACATGGTTGCTAACCCTGACCTACGATGAGACAGAAAATTCGTTTACTATATTAAAATAGTTCTGCAATCGCAAGCATTATTTTTTGTCAAAGATTCAAATATTATCGTTTTCCTGATGCGAGGTAACAAATAATTAGATGGATTATCCGAGGTTTATGCCATTATTGTTTTATCCTATTCGCGATTCTGCACATAATCAATTCCACACATGCACATGCGTAATGCTTCACAGTCATTATTTCTACGCAATCTTGTTTCTTCCTATTCGTGATTCTGCACAATATGAATTTCACACAACTGAATTTAATCACGTGCGTAATGCTTCACAGTCATTATTTCTACGCAATCTTGTTTCTTCCTATTCGTGATTCTGCACAATATGAATTTCACACAACTGAATTTAATCACGTGCGTAATGCTTCACAGTCATTATTTCTACGCAATCTTGTTTCTTCCTATTCGTGATTCTGCACAATATGAATTCCACACAACTGAATTTAATCACATGCGTAATGTGAAAGTCATTATTTCTACGCAATCTTTTTGTAACGTTTCCCCCCTCCCTAGCCTACCTAAAGCTTTTCTAAACTCCCTAGCTACCCTAGGCAACCAATTGAGACTAAACAGATCTAGGCTACCTAGACCTTAACTAAACCTAACTAATTTTCTAATAAGAATTTCTATAAATGTCTACTTTAATTCTCTATTGTTCTCTACACATAAAAATAAGGTAATATGTTAATAAGTTAATATCTTTTATTGGATCAGTAAATTGGCCAAATGATCGCTAGTGTGAATGTAGAACCCAAAGTCGTGTCCAAAATAGTAAACCAAAGTCCTTTTCACATAGAGAGCCCTACTTAGTCTTACTAGAATAAATACCTTCTAATACCTAAACAAATATAAAAGTACATAAAAATCAAATATAATTTTCCTATCAATTTTGAACTGTTGTTATGTATAAGATCAATTTAAGTCAATAGATATATTTTAAATCCAATAATTTATTTAATATTCAGTACAAAATTTTAACATGCAATTATTAATTTTAGCATGCATTTTTTTTATTTTAAATTACTAGTCAACTGAAGTCAATGTTAATTATATAACTAAAAAATATTATTTTTGTAGTTATAAATGTGGCCCACTCCCCGCCACATTCGTAGCTCTCGTTCCCAGACTGAACAAGCTTCCGTCACATACCTAGTTCTGAAGGAACTTTATTTTTTTAAGTGACGTTAGTATTTTATTTATTTAGTCACTTTTGTCATTTATTTGACTTCAGTATTTTCTGAGAGGACATTCAAAGGGACAATTTACAGAATAGCAAAATACTGGTAGGAGCAGCAGCGATAGATCCACTCTAGCTCTTTAGTATTCTGCAATTTAATTTGATTTGTCGGTGTATTTAAATTTGTAAACAATGAAATAATTTTATCCAGACTATTGATGTAGCATTTCGAACCCCCATTTGCGGTACATTAAAAATAACCACGGCCGTCTTTTGACCTAATCAAGATAAACGATTCATCGTTATTTTTGATGAAGTAGATTTCAAAAGGACTCTTTCCCTTTCGAAAGTAATTTGAAATGTGGAGTTCAATTTGATTACAGAATCCGAAGAAACCAGAATAAAATCAATCACATACTGCTGAGAGTGAATTTACTCAAATAAAAGCCATATAAAATATCAACAGCAGATAAAACTTTCCTAGTTAATAAAATTAGAAAATAAATGGCTTTTTAATAACATAAGAATATAACCCAAAGCTAAATACATCAGAACCTAGTAATATGGCCTTGCCCTAACAGCTACACTAACCATCTATTCTACCGGTATATTTGCAAGCTAGGGACCCGGGTCCCACATTTGAGTATCACGCGTAAAGACATTTCGATGGTGCAATGAAACATCTTTATCTAGACTAAAGCTAATCTAAGTCGGGTGAGGATTGCCCTGCTAAACCTGACACCCTATTTCCTCGTGTGGTTCAGTGATACTCGCAAATGAGGATTGGGACAACGAATCTCACTGAGAGTATAAAGTATGAATATATAAATGTATAGATAAATAGGTCTGATTAACTTGACAACTTAAAATGTCTGGTATGACATTCCAAATCATCAAGCCACCAGGGAGTTTAAACCGTCTCTTGAGTAAAATACGGTGTGCAAGTCGACAACTCCATATCGACAGTTACGTATTTAATAATTAAAGACACTTCTTAAAATGAATAGTCTATCGTTAACACCGCAAGGTGATCCAACTTTCCATTTCAAAAAAGCCAAGACAGACTCTTCTTGGTATTCAGACAATTCTCTAGACTTCTAACCCCATTAAAATAGTTAATAAAACTACAGAAAATTCTAATAAGAAAACACTGAATTAAATAAACCAATTTTAACTAAAACAAATGCTAGAACACTTAAACTTTAAGGTAAAATATTGATATTAAAAAAATCACACAACTAGAACTTCACTCACTATAAAATTTACAAACTCTACAATAATGAATTCAAATGTATCCACTAAATATTAAACAAATTAGAGAATATACACAAAAATAACACTATCTAAAACCCCATTCAAGCTACGTTATATCATATCCGAACAATGATTAAACCAGTAAAACAATATACTAGCATAATCCAGGTCCAGACACAACATAGGTAACCTGAACTAAGACCTAATACCTCTCTAGAGAAACCGTCCGAACAGTCTAAAATCTAAAGCAACAATGCTCATGAACCAAGGTCCATAGCTTCCATGACCTCAGCACCTCTCCCCGCACTATTCCCCGCAACTAGCGTCTGAAGCTGTAAAACCAAGTTTTGATTACATATAATTTTACTATTTTAAACTCTATTCCTTTTATAAAATAGGCCCTAAGCTGACCCTAAACTATTTGGTGAATTTCGTCCCACGATACTTATATAAACACTTGACACTTCTTACAACACGTGTACTGTCCTGAAACAGGTACAACTATTCGACCATATACGTATTGCTATAAAGATAAAGTTCCATTTGGTTTATACTTCTAATTGCCTACATTTAATTAGACTGCACATTTTTGTTTGTCCTTTTAATTGCTTCTTCTAAGGAGAGAAATATTTTTCTGTAACCTTACCTTTAGCAAATTGATAATGCGACTCATATTGAAGTAGTCCAGTTTTAAAATACTCTTATAGCTTTGTAATAAGGTTTAATTTTGCTTAAAATATCTTTTGTTTTCTAATGGTTCAACATCAAAATTAAGTTTGTAATGTCATAAGTTTTAGCCACGTCCAGTACTCAAGGCCTGTGTGAAATAATACACTCTTAAATTTCTAGGTATTTGATAACACGTTGTAGGTACGGCCCACACGATAGTTAATGGTTACCGCAGCCTATGAACGTTTGCAACTCCATTGCATTTAAATTGATTTAATAATAGAAATATATAATAATTATGTTTACATATGTTTGAAACATATCAGATAAAATCTGGTATGGTACATTGTTTCTTCCTATTCGTGATTCTGCACAATATGGATTCCACACAACTGAATTTAATCACATGCGTAATGCTTCACAGTCATTACTTCTACGCAATCTTGTTTCTTCCTATTCGTGATTCTGCACAATATGAATTCCACACAATTGAATTTAATCACGTGCGTGATGCTTCACAGTCATTATTTCTACGCAATCTTATTTCTTCCTATTCGCGATTCTGCACAATATGAATTCCACACAACTGAATTTAATCACGTGCGTTATACTTCACAATTCTGTTTTTTTTTTTAAATCTCATACTTAACCGGGAATCGAATCCGGTTAAAATAGGGGCGGAGAAAAAAAATGTTTTTGAATATTTCAATCGACCCTATTTTTTAGGGTTCCGTACCCAAAGGGTAAAAACGGGACCCTATTACTAAGACTTTACTGTCCGTCCGTCCGTCCGTCCGTCTGTCACCAGAGTGTATCTCAAGAACCGTAATAGCTAGACAGTTGAAATTTTCACAGATTGTGTATTTCTGTTGCCGCTATAACAACAAATACTAAAAACAAAATAATAATAATAATAATTAAGGGGGGCTCCCATACAAAAAACGTGATATTTTAGCCCTTTTTCATGGCTACCACTCGCCGAGCTCGATCTCAAGAACCGTAATAGCTAGACAGTTGAAATTTGCACAGTTTTATTGTGGCTACATCAACAAATACTAATATCAAAATAATAATAATAATTAAGGGGGGCTCCTTACAACTTCGTGCGCGAGTCCGACTCGCACTTGGCCGGCCTTTTTATTAATCTCATATAGTTTCTTATTTCGCCTTACTATTTAGATTGGTCACACCCCGCCCCCCCACTTAACTCCGAAATTACTAGGTCAAAAATTTCTAAAAACTATGGAATTTAGCTCTTAACTTGTTAATTACAGGAAAACCAATATGAAGTTTATAGTATGCCTGGTTTTGGTTCCTTTCATGTCCAATATAAACTGGCCTTCCTTAAATGCGTACTTAGTAAGTAGATTCGTGTCAATTTAAAGTGGACTATACGATTTACTTCATTTTACACCGAATAGCTAAACTACTCGTCTGATATAGATATATGAGGTATCAACTGATTCTTTATTTGTGGTAGTCGGCCCACAAACGTTTATGTCGCGTCTTAACGAGTCCTGTCAACGTTTGCTGAAGAAGACGGAAATAATGGGGGTCTGAGTCTGATCCAGTAATGCCCGTTGACATCAAACTCGGAGACGACTTACAAGCGTGTATACCACTTCACACGGAAAAAAAAACTTAGCTGTAGTAACTACAATTTAGTTGTGGTAGCTAAATTCCTTACAAACTATACGGACAGCGAAGTTATTAGCTACCATAGCAAAGTGTATTTTGCTACTAAATCTTAGCTGTGATAGCAAATATTTTTAGCTGAAATCACTTCGAATCATAGAAAAGTTAGCTGTGGCAGCTAACTATATTAGCTAAATTTAGCTGTGGCTGCTAACTGGAATAGCTGTATTTAGCAGGGACAGCTAAGTATTTTACCGAAATTTAGCTGTGGCTGCTAAGTATTTTAGCAGTGGCAGCTAATTTTATTAGCTATATTTAGCTGTGGCTGCAAAAGATATTCGCCGCAGCTGCTAATTATTTAGGTTGCGACAACTAAAATAATTCGTCTCCATGGAAGATAATATTAGCTTTAGCAACTAAGTCAGTTTGATACTCTATCCAATTACCTTAGCAGCATTTGACAATGATCTTTGCTGTAGCTGTGAATTTCATTTGTTACTATAACTAAGAGTTTTAGTAGTGAGTTGTAATCGGTTTAGCTGTGACAGCTAAAATAATTTGTAGCCATAGAAAATAGTGTTAGCTATAGCAACTAAGTCAGTTTGATACTTTGACGAATTACCTTATCAGTATTTTACAATGACCTTAGCTGTAGCTGCGAGTTGGATTTGTTACTGTAACTAATAGTTTTAGTTACGAGTTGAAATCAGATTAGCTACGAAAGCTAAAATAATTTGTAGTCATAGAAAATAGTGTTAGCTATAGCAACTAAGTCAGTTTGATACTTTGACGAATTACCTTATCGGCATTTGACAATGATCTTAGCTGTAGCTGCGAGTTGGATTTGTTACTGTAACTAAGAGTTTTAGTTACGAGTTGTAATCGGATTAGCTGCGACAGCTAAAATAATTTGTAGCCATGGAAAATAGTGCTAGCTATAGCAACTAAGTGAGTTTGATACTCTATCAAATTACCTTGGCGATTATCGATAAAAATTTAGCTGTAGCTTCTAATTGGGTTTGTTACTTTAACTAAGGGGTTTAGTTGCGTGGTGTAATTATTTTGTTGAGATGACTAAAATAATTCGTCGCATAGAAGATAGTATTAGCTGTAGCAGGTAAGTAAATTTGTCACTCTATCGAATTAGTTGTAGCTGTGGCTGTGAATTGGGTTTGTTACTTTAACTAATTCACTTAGTTAAAGTAACAAACTCAATTCGCAGCCATAGGGAATTAGTTTTAGCTGTGGTTATGAATTGAGTTTGTTACTTTAACTAATTCAGTTAGTTGAAATAACAAACCTTATTCACAGTCCCAGTTAAAACTCATTTGATAAACTTTTGAAACGCAGTTGCTGCAGCTAAAATTATCCTTCATGCGACTTATCGGAATATAATTATCGCCTTAACAGTACGTTAAGCTGCATAAAAGATGATTCAGCTGCAGCAACTAAGTCAATTTGATACTCTATCGAGTCGTAATGATATGATAAAGTCAAAATAAACTTACTGCTACCGCTGCTGCTAAAAAAAACATAATTACAAAGAAGTTTAGTGTCCCTAATTAAGTCATCACGCAAGTAAGTTTCATGTTATGAAGAAAAAATCAAATGCAGAAATTATTGTAATTACATTATATTTATTATGAAAGGGGTGTCATATTGTATCTTATACCTAGTCATCAGCGAAATCGGACGTGTCTCTTAAACAAAATAAATAAAATTCATATATGTATATATTTGTGACATAGATTGAACAAGCGCAAATGATTTAGTAGAGTCGTAAGAATTACTCAGTGAATAATAATGTAAAAGCAGAGTTGAATACAAGATGAACAATAAAAGTTTGTAGTTTCTATTAATACAATTACAGGAAGCTTATTGAAAAACTTTCAGTGATGTTGTTTTCGTCCGGTACTGCAAACAACTGAGGACCAAGCGTAAGGCCCCGTCGGAAACAGTTTTCCTTATTATGCAGGTTGGTTGGCAGGACTCCAGCGGTACACTGAAAAATTAAAACATTTGTAAGACACGTAGATGAGAACCTCAGAATTGACATAGATTAGGTGTGAAGTTATATGTATGTATGTATGTAAATACTTTATTGCACACAAAACATAGGTAAAAATACAGACAAAGTTATTAATAAATATAATCAGGGTGTTTGGTCCATCGTTTGCCAAACCTAAATGGTGGATAGGTGGGGTCATTTGCTATCGCATAAGGCCCCAAAAACAATTCTCAGGCCCACGCAATTTTTTATGTAATTTTTTTGAATTTATTTGAAGAATCTTAAAGTTAAGCCTGAAATTTAAAAAAAAGTAAGTAGTCCAGTCTGCATTTTTTATTTTATTTTAAATGTGCAACGATGTACGGTTCTATCAAAATCAAAATTACTTACAGGTAACGTCTAGTTTTATTCTTATTGACCCGCGGAAAATTTTCAGGATGAAAAAATTCTGTCGAAGGTAACCTTTGAATGGCAATTAAAATAAAACTAAAAAAGATCATGATCTTAAAATTATTTTAAAAAGTGCTTTGATCTATCTTCTGTACAATAAAGTGCAATAATGCTAAAATCCTTTCACAAACTTCAATCATTTGCAAACAAAGGGAGAGAGATTGTCAGGCTGCGCACATGTACGTCTTCCTTGTGAGAGAGGGCCGGGCTTGGCAACCTAGGCGTAAGCTCGAAGGCCCAAAGCGTTCCATAAGAGCGCGCTCTCCATGCGAGCCCGAGGGCCGAAAGTCCGACGGGTGAACCCAGGCGGACACAGGGGGTGTGTCCCTCTTTTACAACCTAGAACGCCCGAAAACGAATGAAGGTCATGTTCCTTCTCTGTCGCTAGAATTTTCAAATGCGACAGAAAGGACAGTTTTTTCGCGGTAGCGGCTCTGACTCTAAATCTCCCACTCGCTCTCCGCTTCCCATAGCAGATTTTTTAATTTCCGAGTCCTGTCACAAGGGAAATGCCTTTCTCCTCTCACGTTCGGAACAACAGAGTGATTGTGATCGATTAAAATGCTTGAAATTTGATTATTACCCACAAATTTAGCGTACTCAAAAACCTGCTTAATGAGTTTGAGCCCAAAGATTGGCCAAGTTGAATATCGAATATTAGCTTAATTTGTCATAAAGTAAACAAATCAATAAAGTTTCTGAAATGTTTTTTGGCATTATTGCACATCATTAGAAAGAAGATTGTCAGAAGCACTTTAAAAAAAAAATTAAGAACGTGATCTGTTTTAGTTTTTTTTTAATTGCATTTCAAAGTTAACCTGCGACTGAATTTTTACCTCATGAAAAATCTTTGCGGGTGAGAAATAAAAAAAATTGACTGATGATTTTAATTTTCACTTTGATAGAACCGTATATCATTGCACATTTTTATAACGAATTCAGACTTGACCACTTAATTTTTTTTGAATTTGATGTTTAACCAGTCACCCTTTAAGATTCTAAAACAAACTTTAAAAAAATTACATAAAAAATTGCGTGGGGCTTAGAATATTTTAGGGGGCCGTAGGAGATAGCAAATGAAGCCCCATCTACCCGTCATTTTAATTTGGAAAACGATGGACAAAACACTTTGTATCATAGGTCAATTTTTTACACAAATTGTACTAGTCCCATAGTGAGCTCAGTAAGACTTGTGTTATGGGTACTAGATAATAATAATAATATTTATTTATTTTAGCACACACACATACATACAAATTCAAAGAACAGCAGTGAGTATAAGTAAATACTAGAGACAGATGTGTGCCTACAGCGACACTTAACTAACAGAGTATGAACAGGGGTCCCCAAACTAGGCACAGCCTGTATCTTGGGCAACCAAAATATTTATTTAAATTTATTTAGAATTAAGCCAAGAAGTAAGAAAGTAAAGTACCTACATTAAAACTAAATAGTACTGTCAGTCAGTCAGTCACGTCGCTTAGTCTAAAGTCTTAAATCTAACGGTTTAATAAGGTTGGTAGATGACGATATATTTAATAGATATATACTTAAATACATAAAAAAACATACAAGTCTCAGGAACAAATGTTTCTGCTCACCACAGAAACAAATGCTCTTACCAGGATTAGAAACCAGGACCTCTAGCTTCGGAGGCAGTGTTACTACCAACTAGGCTATACAGGCCCAAGTTAGTTAGCCTGAAGTTATTATGATAAACTACTTACTTTTATATATTGAATAAAGCCATATTTAGTTTCCAATCTTGATAGCCTCCCTTGCCTCCATAGCCTCCATTCATAGCAATATTTTTAATTGGAAGTAACATTGGAACGACTCTCAGAGGGTTAAATTTGTTTTGTTTCTGCAAACAAAAAGAACAAAATCACCTGATGTATTTATAATATAAAAAAATATTATTGAGATATTAGGATGATAGCGTTGGTTAATCGTTATAAAGTTGCATTCCAGCGTCAAATCACTTAAATCCATTTCTGTGGGAAATAAAATTGAAATATAAGGGACATTAAGCATTTAGTAAAACTACACTACTATAGGTACTTTGGTAATAAACAAAGGTACAAAATTAAAGTTACACTTATAAAAGTTACAAAACAAAATGCTTTACAAACTTTCTGTAGCTGTGTTAATTGAAACTATGTAACTTTCATCGTTCATCTTGTATTATGAACATTCCTCCAATTTTGTCCCTGTGTATATATAAACTGTGGTAAATAGTGGTTAATTAAGTACCAGTCTATAGCCGTCAGAACATTTTGAGAGCTGGAAATTTGTTCATGTGTTGTGGATACCCATTGATCCTTTCAACATATATAGTCGATCTCGTTTAAAAACTTACATATAAATAATGTCTTATTTAGCAGTTGTAGCAAATAATATAAGCTAAAGTTTGAGAATAAGTTAGTCACAGCTACAATATGTTCTTAGCAGCCTCATATAAGTCTGATTTGCTACTACCACTAATATATTATTGCTGTTCATTGCATAGGAAATTCGGTGGTGTGACTAAGATATTTAGCTACAACACGAAAAACACATGTTGTCGTCGGGTTGCTTACACGATTGCATTCTTACTTGCATACTTCCAAGTTTGACTGCTTACTCGCATGCTTCTTTGAAAATGCCTATAGTTCACGGGAGCGAAGCCGGAAATAAAAGCTAGTTTTCTATAAAAATGAACTTTAAAATTAAGTAAATAGCTTAATGAATAAACAAAACTACAAACCTTTTCTGGATTTCATGTCTCAACTCTTGTTTTACAATTTCATGGGCTAGCTTTTGTGTATACTTTTGTAAGTATAGTAGTCAGTTAATTTATTTTCCATATTATTTCACCTTGGCCTGCATTTTTAATTTTCGCATGAATGTTATCCTCTCACCAATCTGTGGAAAGAGTTTTTCTACTCAATATTCGGTCATCACACAGACAAACAGAAAGATTCAATCCCTTCATCTTAAAACACAAGCTAATAGTTTCTAATAATAATAAATATTATACCTACGAGACGAAAGATTCATTGGCAGACACTCAAGTCAGCCTACTTATGTAAGTCCCACTGCTAGGCACGGCAGGCTCTTCTCATTGATGAGGGACCGAGAATTAGTCCCCACGCTTGCCTAGTGTGGATTGGGGACTTCAATGTCACTCCTTTAAATGTCATCAATGGGAGAGGCTTGTGCCCAGCAGTGGGACGTATGCTGATGATGATGAGGATGATTCCGTAAGCGGCAAAAATGGCCCAAAATAAAATTATCGTGCTAACACAAACTTAAGAACCTCACTATTGCAGAATCAGACAAGCACTCGACCAAAAATTGACATTGGCTGGAGCCAATGCCAACTTAATGGCCCAAGCCTGTGTTCGCCATATGAGCAATAGAATATACAGAAAAAATTACATTATACTATTCACTTACCTTTAAATTTCTCAATAATTTTATGCTCATAGTACCAGCAATGTAGGAGTTGGGAAATATCCTGGGTATCGTTTTGGTCGTCCATTTGTGTTTTAACTTTTCACTAGATTGTTATTACCTTTAACTTTTTACTAGATTCGCCTTTAAATTTTGACGTTTACACACTGAACTGCTTTTCTTATATATTCAATTAACACCTTTCAAATTACATACACCTTTCAAGCGTCTGAGTGGCAGCGGAGAGAGTAGAGAGCCGGAGCGTGTCACTTGAAAGCCAGCAGCAGCAGCGCCAGTGTTGCCAGCGCAGACGTTTAAATTGCCGTGTGCGCTAAGTGAAATTGCCGTTTTCGTTTGGAAAATGGCCTATCGCCTGCCGTAGCAACGACATTCAATAAATCCTAAGTGGATTTTACGGTGGATGGTTTTCGTAGCGTAATACTTGGTTTTGACGTGAAATACCATCCCCTCTGTTGGGGTGCGAGGGGGATGAAATGTCTAAATATTAATATGGGTCTCGTTTTTATGGTTTTTTGGGACGTTAATTACGAAAATGGCATCGGTTTTCAAATTTAATATTGTGGTCATGAAAACTTTTGAAAAATTGTGCCAAATTTCAAGAAATAACTGACTGACTGAGAGACTCACATATCACCGCACAGCGCAAACTGGTGGTTCTAGAGATTCCATATTTAGTATGTTGGTTCCATATAAGGTCTTGAGGTGCATTAAGAAAGGATTTTTCAAAATTCAACGCCTAAGGGGGTGAAATGGGGGTCCGAAGATTGTATGGGGAATCAAGATTAGCCGGATTATTTTATTCGAAACTTCACAGGAGTATTTCTAACGATAAATGAGTAAACATGTGTTTCAGGTTTTTTGAGAAATCAACCCCTAAAAGGGGGGAAATGTGGTGACAAATTCTGAAAATCGATATGGGTGTTGTTTCCATGGTTTATTGGGTCGCTGATTACGAAAAAAACAATGATTTTAAAATCCCACGTGGATGACGTGAAATACCATCCCCTCTGTTGGGGTCCGAGGGGGATGAAATGTCTAAATATTAATATGGGTCTCGTTTTTATGGTTTTTTGGGACGTTAATTACGAAAATGGCATCGGTTTTCAAATTTAATATTGTGGTCATGAAAACTTTTGAAAAATTGTGCCAAATATCAAGAAATAACTGACTGACTGAGAGACTGACATATCACCGCACAGCGCAAACTGGTGGTTCGAGAGACTCCAAATTTGGCATGTAAGTTCCTTATAAGGTCTAAAGGTGCATGAAGTGCCGTGAGTTCCCTATGAAGATACGACCTTTTTTGTTTCAATGTATTGTAGATGGTTTTATTAATCAGTGCCGTCCGATACGATTTCGACATAAATCGATATTTGAGCGTCCGAGAGGACTCTTAATAGGAATCCGAGGTACCATATTGATTTTCTTCATTTCCACCCGATTTCGTTCAAAATCGATATCTGAGCGTCCGAGAGGTCCCTAATACGACTCCGAGGTAAAAAGTGGAAAAAGTCGCAGTCATTGATTTTCATTTTTTTTCGCCCCGATTTCGATCAAAATCGATATCTGAGCGTCCGAGAGGTCTCGTAATACGAATCCGAGGTATAATTTAGAAAAAGTGGCGGCCATATTCATTTTTTTTCATTTCCGTCCAGATTTCGTTCAAAATCGATATCTGAGCGTCCGAGAGAATTCTTAATACGAATCCGAGGTAAAATTTGGAAAAAGTGGCAGCATATTGATTTTCTTCATTTCCGTCCCGATTTCGTTCAAAATCGATATCTGAGCGTCCGAGACGTCTCTTAATATGAATCCGAGGTAAAATTTGGAAAAAGTGGCAGCCATATTGATTTTCTTCATTTCCAACCCGATTTCGTTCAAAATCGATATCTGAGCGTCCTAGAGGTCCCCTAATACGAATTTGAGATAATTTTTTTGAAAAAAGTGGCGGCCATATCGATTTTCTTCATTTTCGTCCCGATTGTGTTCAAAATCGATATCTGAGTGTCCAAGAGGTCTCGTAATATGAATCCGAGGTATAAAATAGAAAAAGTGGCGGCCATATTCATTTTCATCATTTCAGTCCAGATTTCGTTCAAAATCGATATCTGAGCGTCCGAGAGAATCCTTAATACGAATCCGAGGTAAAATTTGGAAAAAGTGGCGGCATATTGATTTTATTCATTTCTGTCCCGATTTCGTTCAAAATCGATATCTGAGCGTCCGAGAGGTCTCCTAATATGAATCCGAGGTAAAATTTGGAAAAAGTGGCAGCCATATTGATTTTCTTCATTTCCAACCCGATTTCGTTCGAATTCAATATCTAAGCGTCCTAGAGGTCCCCTAATACGAATTTGAGGTAAAATTTGAAAACAGTGGCGGCCATATTGATTTTCTTTATTTTCGTCCCGATTTCGTTCAAAATCGATAACTGAGCGTCCGAGAGGTCTCCTAATATGAATCCGAGGTAAAATTTGGAAAAAGTGGCAGCCATATTGATTTTCTTCATTTCCAACCCGATTTCGTTCGAATTCAATATCTAAGCGTCCTAGAGGTCCCCTAATACGAATTTGAGGTAAAATTTGAAAACAGTGGCGGCCATATTGATTTTCTTTATTTTCGTCCCGATTTCGTTCAAAATCGATATCTGAGTGTCTGAGAGGTCTCTTAATACGAATCCGAGGTAAAATTTGTGAAAGTGGCGGCCATATTGATTTTCTTTTTTTTTCGTCCCGATTTTGTTCAAAATCGATATCTGAGCATCCGAGAGGTCTCTTAATGCGAATCTGAGGTAAAATTTGGCACTCCATTCATATCTATATGCAAAAAAGTTTAATGTTACTGCGTGTGGGGTATCTATGGATTTGCTTTTAAAAACGACATAGAGGTTTCGATATTTTTTCCATTTAAATCAAACTTAAATACTTTTTTTAATAATAATAATAATAAATCCTATATTTCAGATGTTTTTTATGTGATTACATCCATATTTTGTTAGTAAGGGCTTATATATCTATGTTAGTAAAAATCAAATTGGGCCACACTTTTTATTTGCCCTACCCAAAACTTTTTTATTGGGCAATCACAGCTATCTGCTTTTAATCGTATGTCATTTATTTACGAACGGTGAGATTTTCGAAAAGACTAGTACGGTTGCCAGTTTTTGTTGCACTTTTAGCACCACCCAGGGGTTCTGTGTAGGGTAACGATGGGTACTCCCTACGGACGTGGTGCTACCCGCCTTTGTCAAGTGAGTGGGCAACTTGACTGTTAGAAGTTCGCAAACCGCTCGAAGGCCTCTAACTTGGCTTAACGATTGCAGCCGGGATCAACGGCTTAGGGTGCCTTTCAAAGCACGAGAGTCAGTTAGTAACCACTCAAAGCGGTCACCCATCCAAGAACTGACCTGCGCCCACATTTGTTAACCTCGCACACCGCACGCGGTAGGCGGGTTCCGTTGGGCCACGAGCGCTCTAAATTCTTGATAGTTTGTGCCAAATTGCAATTCAATAGGTCCAGTAAAAGCAACTTGGTTGTAACAGACGGACTGACAGTAAGGAGTGCGAATGGAAGTGAGGCCAAATTTTCTTTTTGGATGCTCCAATGGTAACTGGCAAAACCTACCTAATAAATTTAATTGTAGGAAAAATAAATGTTACACATGATATTGAATTAGCCGTATTTCTGTACTTCAAAGGAACAGAGTTTATGGCCGCTGCGCGCTGTTAGGTCGTTTACAGACCTATTGGTGTTACTGTAGTACACAGATATTTTTACTAAGAGCCATTTAAGACATGCTTTTATTTCATCGGCCCTTTCCCCTTCGGCCTCTCGGAAATGTATGATAATAGTTTTCAATCCTTATTTTTGCCAAAATCAAATGAAATTCAACAGTTTGCCGGTTCTCAGACTGTATACTGACTTTTTATCTGTTCATCTGTTAATGAATCACAATCACCAAACTTCGTATAGCGAAACCCCAGAATGTAACAACTACTTTTCTGGAGACCGCATCTAAATCGGTTCAGCCAAACGCGAGATAATCGTGGACAAACATACGAACCTGTTTTTTGTAGACGGTTAAAAATTTCGCTAAGTACGCGAGCGAAGCCGCGGGCAAATGCTAGTATAATATAACCTATGTCACCCGGGGATAGTCTTAGCTTTCCAACACTGAAATAATTTTTCAAATCGGTTCAGAAGTTTCGGAGCCTATTCAATGCTAACTATTTATTTTTACACCTTGGGTTACATTATTGGAATTTTAGTAAGGGACACTATTTTTTTAATAATATTATAGCCTATGTCACTCGGAGATAGTGTAGCTTTCCAACAGTGAAAGAACTTTTCAAATCTGTTCAGTAGTCTCGGAGCATATTCAATGCAAACAAACAAAACAAACAAACTATTAAATCTTTCCTCTTTATAATATTCGTATAGATAAAAAATGAAAAGATATTTGTTATTTAAATTAAATTTAAAAAATGTTATAATAAAGCGTCTAATGATAGTTCGAAACCCTCGCGAACGAAGGGTCCAACTCGCACATGGCCAGTTTTTATAATCTCTCATTTTTTTTATTCAAATATTTGTAGGCTTACACTTCCACAAAAAAACTTAAACTTCGTCAAGCCGTTACATGCCCAGCTACATACAGTACAGTTGCATCCTGAAGGATGCCTGGGGTCCGCTACCTAATGCTAAGAATTGGTGTAGGCACTAGTTTTTACGGAAGCGACTGCCATCTGACCTTCCAACCCAAAGGGAAACTAGACCTTATTGGGATTAGGCTTGTCAAGTGAGTGGGCAACTCTACTGTTAGAAGTTCTCAAGCCGCCCAAAGGTCTCTAACTAGGCTTAACGACTGCTATAATATAGACAGAAGCCGGGATCAACGACTTAACGTGCCTTCCAAAGCACGGGAGCGCTCAGTTAGTAACCACTCAAAGCGGTTACACATCCAAGGACTGACCCCGCCCGACACTGCTTAACTACGCATACCGCACGCGGTACGCGTGTGCCACTGGGACACGAACGCTCCAATATGAAGCCCTGAATATTCGTTGTACGATTTTGGGAATTTTAGTTAGCTGCTGTGTTTTTGTTATTTAAGCTACAGTTATTAATATTTGGATAATAGTATCAGGATTAGCCAAATTTGATTCCATCCTGTGGATACCCATGACTTCGCGAAATTTTACCTGTCCTGCTTCCCCGTTACCGCGCGTACCATGCGAACCCCACGATAATTTGAGTCGACGCAAACATACATACATCGAAAAATGTAACCCTTCTCACGACGCAGTTGGGTAGAAATGATAGTAGGTAGGTACTTTGCTTTAAGTAGTAATAATGTAGAACATGGCTTGAATTTGGATAGAAATAAACACAAAGAGCTAATTTCGTTTACCTTTTTTTAAAGTCGAATATTACTTTTTATTTTATTATTTTTATTAATTTACTAGCATTTGCCCGCGGCTTCGCCCGCGTACTAAGCGTAATTTTTAACCGTCTACAAAAAAGAGGTTCACTGTTTGACCCGTATATATGTATGTAGGTATATATGTATGTTTGTCCAAGATTATCTCGCGTTTGGCTGAACCGATTTAGATGCGGTTTCCAGAATAGTAGTTGTTACATTCTGGGAGTTTCGGTATACGAAGTTTGGTGATTGTGATTTATTAAAAGGAGCATCCAAAAAGAAAATTTGGCTTCACTTTCATTCGCACTCCTTACTGTTAGTCCGTCTGTTACAACCGAGTTGCTTTTACTGGACCGATTGAATTGAAATTTGGCACAAACTATCAAGAATTCAGAGCGCTCGTGGCTCAGCGGCACCCGCCTACCGCGTGCGGTATGCGAGGTTAAGCACTGCACCCAGCAGGTCAGGTCTTGGATGGGTGACCGCTTTGAGTAATTACTAACTGAGCGCTCTCGTGCTTTGGAAGGCACGTTAAGCCGTTGATCCCGACTGCTGTTTACGACAGCAGTCGTTAAGCCAAGTTAGAGGCCTTCGGGCGGCTTGAGAACTTCTAACAGTCAAGTTGCCCACTCACTTGACAAAGGGGGGTCGAAGTTGCACCACGTCCGTAGGGAGTACCCACCGTTACTCTACACGTGACCCGTGGGTGGTGCTAAAAGTGCAACAAAAAACTGACAACCGTACTTGTCTTCTCGAAGACCTCACGGTTCGTAAATAAATGCCATACGATTAAAAAAATTTTTTTTAGGTTGATTTAAATGGAAAAAATATCGAAACCTCTATGTCGTTTTTAAAACTCAATCCTTTTTTTACAATCCCTGGCATGCATGGAGTGCCAAAATTTACCTCAGATTCGAATTAAGAGACCTCTCGGACGCTCAGATCTCGATTTTGAACGAAATCGGGCGGGAAAAAAAAAACAATATGGCCACCACTTACACAAATTTTACCTGGAATTCGTATTAAGAGACCTCTCGGACAATCAGATATCGATTTTGAACGAAATCAGGACGGAAATGAAGAAAAACAATATGGCCGCCACTTTTTTCAAATTTTACCTCGGATTCGTATTAGGAAACGTCTCGGACGCTCGGATATTGATTTTCATCGAAATCGGGTTGGAAATAAAGAAAATCAATATGGCTGCTACTTTTTCCAAATTTTACCTCGGATTTGTATTTAGAATTCTCTCGGACGCTCCGATATCCATTTTGAATGAAATCGTGACGGAAATTATAAAAATGAATATGGCTGCCACTTTTTCTAAATTTTACCTCGGATTCGTATTACGAGACCTCTCGGACGCTCAGATATCGATAATGAACGAAATTGGGAAGGGAATGAAGAAAATCAATATGGCTGCGACTTTTTCAAAATTTTACCTCGAAGTCGTATTAAGAAACCTTTCGGATGCTCAGATATCGATTTTTAACGAAATTGTTAAAGAAAAGAAGAAAATCAATATGGCCGCCACTTTTTCCAAATTTTACCTCGGAGTCATATTAGGGGACCTCTCGGACGCTCAGATATCGATTTTGAACGAAATCGGGACGGAAATGAAGAAAAGCAATATGGCCGCCAATTTTTCAAAATTTTACTTCGGAGTCGTATTACGGGACCTCGGACGCTCAGATATCGATTGTGAACGAAATCTGGACGGAAATGAAGAAAATCAATATGGCCGCCACTTTTTCCAAATTTTACCTCGGATTCGTATTATGTGGCCTCTCAGACGCTCAGATATCGATTTTGAACGAAATCGGTTCGGAAATGAAGAAAATCAATATGGCTGCCACTTTTTCTAAATTTTACCTCGGATTCGTATTAAGAGACCTTGTGGACGCTAAGATATCGATTTTTAACAAAATCGGAACGGAAATGAAGAAAATTAATATGGCCGCCACTATTTCCAAATTTTACCTTGCATTCGTATTACGAGACCTGTCGGACGCTCAGATATCGATTTTGTACCAAATCGGGAAGGAAATGATCAAAATCAATATGGCTGCGACTTTTTCCAAATTTTACCTCGGATTCGTAATAAGAGACATCTCGAACGCTCAGATATCTATTTTGAACGAAATTGGGAAGGAAATTAAGAAAATCAATATGGCTGCCACTTATCCCAATTTTACCTCGGAGTCGTATTTAGGGGACCTCTCGGACGCTCAGATATCAATTTTGAACGAAATTGCAACGGAAATGAAGAAAATTAATATAGCCCTTACTTTATTCAAAGTTTACCTCGGATTCCTATTAAGAGTCCTCTCGGACGCTCAAATATCGATTTTTATCGAAATCGTATCGGACGGCACTGATTAATAAAACCACTTACTTACAATACATTGAATCAAAAAAGGTCGTCTCTTCATAGGGATTTCTCATAAAACCTGAAACACATGTTTACTCATTTAACGTTAGAAATACTCCTGTCAAGTTTCGAATAAAATAGTCCAACTAATCTTGATTCCCCACACACACTTCGGACCCCCATTTAACCCCCTTAGGGGTTGAATTTTGAAAAGTACTTTCTTAATGCACCTCTAGACCTTATATGGAACCTACATACTAAATTAAGAATCTCTGGAACCAGTAGTTTGGGCTATGCGATGATATGTCACTCGCTCAGTCAGTCAGTTATTTCTTGCAATTTGGCACAAACTTTCAAAAGTTTTCATGTCCACTACATTAAATTTCAAAATCGATGCCATTTTCGTAATGAACGTTCCAAAAAACCATAAAAACGACACCCATATTCATATTTAGATATTTCATCCCCCTCGCACCCCAACAGGGGGGATGGTATTTCACGTCCTCCACATGGGATTGTACAATCATTGTTGTTTTCGTTATCAGCGACCCGATAAACCATAGAAACAATACCTACCCATATCGATTTTCAGAATTTGTCACCACTTTTCCCACTTTTAGGGGTTGATTTCTCATAAAACCTGAAACACATGTTTACTCATTTAACGTTAGAAATACTCCTGTCAAGTTTCGAATAAAATAGTCCAACTAATCTTGATTCCCCACACACACTTCGGACCCCCATTTAACCCCCTTAGGGGTTGAATTTTGAAAAGTACTTTCTTAATGCACCTCTAGACCTTATATGGAACCTACATACTAAATTAAGAATCTCTGGAACCAGTAGTTTGGGCTATGCGATGATATGTCACTCGCTCAGTCAGTCAGTTATTTCTTGCAATTTGGCACAAACTTTCAAAAGTTTTCATGTCCACTACATTAAATTTCAAAATCGATGCCATTTTCGTAATGAACGTTCCAAAAAACCATAAAAACGACACCCATATTCATATTTAGACATTTCATCCCCCTCGCACCCCAACAGGGGGATGGTATTTCACGTCCTCCACGTGGGATTTCAAAAACATTGTTGTTTTCGTTATCAGCGACCCGATAAACCATAAAAACAATACCCATGTCGATTTTCAGAATTTGTCACCACATTTCCCCCTTTTAGGGGTTGATTTTTCAGAAAACCTGAAACACGTGTTTACTCATTTATCGTTAGAAATACTTTTGTGAAGTTTCGAATAAAATAGTCCAGCCAATCTTGTTTCGCCATACAAACTTCGGAGCCCCATTTCACCCCCTTAGGGGTTGAATTTTGAAAAATCCTTTCTTAGTGCACCCCTAGACCTTATAAGGAACCTACGTGCCAAATTTGGAATCTCTAGGACCAGCGGTTTGGGCTGTGCGTTGATATGTCAGTCAGTCAGTCAGTCAGTCAGTCAGTCAGTCAGTCAGTTTCTTCTTTTATATATTTAGATTATCAACAAGATTTTTTTCACACAGACAGTTTAAATAAAATGTAATTCCCGGCTTTTACTAGAAAATACTGGCGTTTATTTATGGCAACACTTGCTACGTTACTTTTCCCGCGTGAAACTCGAAAATATTCGTCGTAGTAGCAAAATGCATCTTAGCTACTACAACGAATTTGACATTCGTTGGCATAACTAAAACATTCGAGCTTATAAACATTTTTTGTGCCGGCGAGCACGGCACGTGTTGCTATAATGCTATACGCTGAGCAGTTACAGTTAGTTAGTTTTATTACGAGTTTTAGGGTTTCGTGGTGAAAAAGAAACACATTGTTTCGCCATGTCCGTCCGTCCCTCCGCGGTTTAGCTCAGTAATCGTAACTACTAGAAAGCTGTAATTCGGCATGGGTATACATATTAATCACGCCGACAAAAGGGTAAAATAAAGTCTTGAAATATTTTATTTCCTTTGCAAAATCCATCGTATGGGCTATCATTGTTGGATCGCTCGTTTTAATATAACGAGGGTTTTCTCAAATCATTTTTTGTTTCAGGAATCTGATTGCATGATATTAAACTTGAAATATTAATATCATACAATCACGAAGCGCTTTATAAAGCAATTTTTGTTAGAGTAATGCATTTTTAATACGTCTCTAGACACATTGACACTCGGCCACGCCTACAAATCCCTACACAAGTCCAGTGCGTATAACTACCTACCGCGCGAACCTTTCCATTACATGGCAACAGAATCTATGTTATATAGATAGGTATAGGTAATCTGTATATTGAGGACTGTAGAAGTGGTTGAAAAATTTCAAATGTGGATTTCGGGCATGATATAGGTAGGTACATAATTATGTACTGTTGCATCCTGATGGATGCCTGGGGTTTGCTACCTTATCCCAAGAATTGGCGTAGGCACTAGTTTTTACAGAAGCGACCGCCATCTGACCTATACACTTCTGGATTGAGAACGGAAGGACGTGTTAAGAAATAGATAGTTACATACTTAGGTATTTAGTTTTAAATCTAATAAGTACGTAATCATTTTCATTCTTAACCTTTCATTCTAGTTGATAATTCAATAAGTTTTAATCATTTAATCATTATGATAAAAACCTATTAAAAATACTTTCAAAACAGGTTAATACGTGTACATCTTAAATAAAGTGTTACTACTGACACGTCAATAATTAACTAAAAAGAGAAAAACAAGCTCCTTATTCTTGATAATTATGGAATTGTGTTAGAGCAATGTAGGTAGTATAGTAATTAATAGGTTGCATGTGTTTATAAACTCTAAATTGCATTAACCAACTTATTTTTAATGTTCTTATAGTTTAAGATCTGTAACGCTTTGGCGACTAGCTGTTAGTTGCAGATATGTACTCTGGAAAGTGAAATAATTAAATACTCATAAATAAATTGTTTAAAAAGAATTACAATAAAGTTTTAGGTAAAATAATATTTTACTGATGTTTCGTCGCAAGGTTACTCTCGGATATCATCTCTTTTTCAGACTGCGCGGAGGATTATCCTTAAGCTGGTCCATCATTACACGGGTTTTTCTTTCATGGAAAATGCCCGTGAATTGGAAGAAACGTATCGTGATGATTTGGTCGTTTTAAAATGCATGCATTTTAATTTCACATTTTTTCTGTTCTGAAGGGGTTTCTGTTATATTCCTTCTACCTAAACCAGACTTGGATTTATGGCTTGATTGCACAACGATCGACTTTGTACTAGGGTATCGCGTAGTACTCGTAGTAATCAATTAGACGGCAAAATTTAAATACCCTACAGATAGAAAATAAGTTATTATTAAGCAGTTGCAGCAAACAATATTAGCTAAAATTGTGAAAAATTTAGTCTCAGGTACAAAATATCCTTAGCAGCCTCACATAAGTTGGATTTTCTAATACTGCTACTTTATTATTGCTGTTCATGGCATAGAAAATTCGGTGGTGTGACTAAAATTTTTAACGACATTAGTGAAGGATTGCTTAGCAGTTGCAGCAAAAAATATTAGCTAAAGTTTATTGCTGTTCATTACATAAAAAACCGTTGGTGTGGATTTTGAGCAATATCGGTGAATGTTTATTTAGCAGTTGCAGAAAATGATATTTGTTAAAGTTTGTGAAAAGTTAGTCACAGCTAGAAAATGTTCTTAGCAGCTTCAGCTAAGTCTGATTTGCTATTACGGCTAATATATTATTGCTGTTATTTGTATAGGAAATTTAGTGGTGTGACAGAGATTTTTAGCAACAGTGACGAATTTTTATTTAGCAGTTGCAGCAAATAATATTAGTTAAAGTTTGTGAAAAAGTTAGTCACAGCTACAAAATGTTGTTTGTAGCCTCACCTAAGTCTGATTTGCTACTACGGCTAATATATTATTTCTGTTATTTGCATAAGAAATTCGATGGTGTGACAAAGATTTTTAGCAACATCGACGAAGTTTTACTTAGCTGTTGCAGCAAAGAATAATAGTTAAAGTTTTATGAAAAAGTTAGTCACAGCTACAAAATGTTCTTAGCAGCCTTACCTAAGTCTGATTTGCTACTACAGCTAATATATTATTGCTGTTAATTGCATAGGAAATTCGGTGGTTTGACAAAGATATTTAGCAACATCAGCGAGTTTTTATTTAGCAGCTGCAGCAATTAATATTCGGTAAAATTAGTGAAAAAGTTAGTTACAGCTACGAAATGTTCTTAGCAGCCTCACACAAACCTGATTTGCTACTACTGCTTATATATTAATGCTCTCCATTGCCAAGGTAATTTATTGATGTGACTACGATTATTAGCAAAACTGGCGAAGGATATATTAGTAGATGAATATGAAAATAAAATTAGCAGCTGTTGCAAAACTGTTGTTAGTGATTGCAAAATATTTTTATCAAATGCAACAAACATACGCTTTTGCTGCCCAATACATGTATAATTAGCAATAGTAACAAAGTTCTTGTCCACTACAACAAAACATTATTAGCAGTCCCAGCTAACAACAATGACGAATAAAATTTTGTTGATACGGATAAATAAATTAGACATAGTTGTTAATCAATTAGCAGCGGTAGCAAATTGATTAAAATCCTTTTAGCTAAATATCGTTAGCAAGGGTAGCGAACTGGTTTTAGTTGCTATAGACAAGGCTTTGTTACAGTAGATAAGAAATTGTATACAGCAGCAAAGAAAATTTCAGCAAAGCGTGCTTAGTTACCACAGCTAAATCATTTCTTTCCGTGCAGGTATATGAAATTAATAGCAGAACGGAGCGGCTGCTGCTGCCTTCGGGAAGCTTCGTCTCAGGGTGTGCCGTGCACATGACTTAAAGCTCGCAACCATATAATTTGAAAATAGGAACTACTTTACTACATTTCATTAAGTCTGGAAAAATGCGAAGTGTACAGTTTATGGTCAGTCATAAATTTAAAAAATACAAACATTGCAGTCTCGCCCTGCTCGACTACAATGTTACATATAAATGGCTTTATTTGTCGAGTTCCAAACATTTTAAAAAATAACTAATAACCATACAAAAGATGGCACAAGTCGTATACAGCCAATTCAAGTCCTATTTTTCTGTTGGAATCGCGACGTTTTTGTACATACTAGGGATGTTCCGAAAGTTTTTAGCTGCTCTCACTCTATTCATGCGATATATTTTTTATTTATACCATTATGTGGGTAATTTCAATAGTTATGAGCTGGGATAAAATCGTTAGTAAGCAGCAAGAATTTTTTTCACTATTTTTTTTAACCATAAGACCTTTTGTGTGGGCTTTTATAAATTTGCGAAAATAGTACCATTTTTGATACCTAAAAATAGTTTTGACATCTAAATCCCTAACAATTGTGGTGGAAAATGCCCGGGATGACTTCCTAACTTAGTTTTGCTGATTTTAATGTAAAATCACTGTATGATTTTATTTAATTTAAGTTTTTTTTGTAATGATGACCAGTCCCTAGTCTCGCGACCTAGACTAATATTCGACACACCTGCTCATTGTCGCTGATTTTCATGCAATCGAAACAGATTACGTGGGTAGAGACAGGGAAGATTCATAATTTGTGGTGGATAAAATTTCGTTTAGTTGTGGTGACGTATTAATTAATATTGGCCCGCAACACAAAATTGGTATTGTGACCCGTTCATCGCATATTCGATAGGGCTGTTGACACGTCGTACTTAAAACACAATAAAAAACCCAAGCGACTTTCATCAACAGTTTCACCCCAACACATATGTATCGAAATTACCCGCATAATGGTATCATTAAAACATATATCGCATGAATAGAGTGAGAGCAGCTAAAAACTTTCGGAACAGTCCTCGTACGTGTCTGACATAATTTGCGGTTTACGGTATTCTATTTTCTGCAAATTAGATTGCATTTTCGTAAATATCGACTTTTCTTGGAATGAATCACCGAACCGTAACTATCCTGTACATGTACAAGTATTTTATTTTTTTGTAAAGTCCTCTAGATTGGTGGCGCCCTGTTAAGGGATAGACCTTCTTTTCAAATTTTATATCAAAACACCTTATAGTTTTTGACTAAATGCCAGTGACACACGGACAGACAGATAGACAGACGGACATGACCAAATTATAAGGGTTCCGCTTTTGCCAGTTTGGCTAATACGGATCCCTAAAAATAGCTGCAATTGGTATCGAACAAATTGTGCTATTTCGCGTTAGTGTCTTTTCGCACATTTGGCATATATACTTATAATTGCAAGTTTATTTTTTGCTTTGTTTGTTAACCTATATATTTTTCATGATTTTCAAATGCAAGAAATGATACTTACAATGTGCGGATTTTATTATTCAGTTCAGTAGTTAAAGTTGTAAAGGCGCTGAAGTACAAAAATAACTACTGACTAGTTACATAGTCGCGTCTGTAGACGCGAAAACTTTTAAGTGAATTAATTATATTTAATTATATTTACATATCCTTAAGACAAAAACATTTTTCTGGTTACCGATTTTAGGGTTCCAACTTCCGTTTCAAAATGGTCACCTGTTATTTCTAAATTATAATATTATTATTCTTCATTGTCTCCCGGTCTATCCGTCGCTATTATTTCAACTAAAACACTTTCGCGGATATGCACAATTTGGTTCAATCAGCGGTATTAATAATCGAGGATATAACCAGATAAAACCAAGAATTCTATGGTTATATCTTGGTCTGAGGTTTGTAGTTGAGTTTCATCTCAGCAGTTACACTTTGGTGCTGGGTGGCTCCACTGGCTGTGGCGGATGGCGTCCCCGCTACGGCGGGACGGGCGGCGGGGCCTGTTTTGGGGACGGCGGAGACACTGCTACTGGGGTGTGTCCTGCTGATGTGTCACTTGCGGCTGATGTCCATCTGTGAGGTCAAAATTAATAAGATGTACCTACTAGTCACTCCTATTGGGTTTTCCATTCCCATACCTACGTTATTATTCCTCCGGACGCAAGTCCGACTCACACTTGGCCGGCTTTTATTGCCCATGACGAATTTTACGCGATATAGATCGAGTTCAACAATGGTTCGAACACGACACTTGTACAAAATTAATGTGCATTAAACAAATAAGTATAAATTTCTCAAAACATGTTTACATTTTAAATATTTGGTCGTGGGCAATAATTTAAATTTTAAATAATTAATGACATTTATTTGTATGACATATTGTGCTTAAACAAGGAGTACATTAAAGTATGTTTTTAATTACTTATTTGGTCATGTCTGTGCAATTATGTCAAGGTAATTTATAACAAGCAAATTTAAACCCAAATTGTAAAATAGTTCATTTAAAAAGGCTCACCGTTATATAGGTAAAAAAATTAAGTAAAGAACCTGTTGTATCTATAGTCGGGGTTACATAAACCTTCGTCAGTTATTAAATAAATTCATTTAGAAAGTCATAGACTTTTAGTACCTTTTGAAACCAAAGTACTAAGTAGATAGGTGCATATCTAAAATTATACTTACTTGATATGATAACAAGGGTCAAAATAGTATACAACTCTAGACTATTTCTAGTTTCTTATCAACATGACACCTTTTTAATGACCTAGTCAAATAATTCATATCATTTCCCCGCTGTATAGCAATGCTGTTTTTTAGGGTTACGTAGCCAAAATGGCGAAATCGGGACCATTATAGTTTCGTCATGTCTGTCGGTCAAAATTCAAAATTCAGACATACACCCCCTTATTCATAAACGCCCATCAAGCCTCTATTAGTTAACAAACCGCTAAAGTTGGTTTGTCCTTATCTGTCACTTTGACATTTATGTTTGTGAGAAAGGGACAAAACAACTTTTAGTTAACAGAGGTTTGTTAAGTTTTATGAATAAGGGGGTTATTCTGCAAGTAGGCCTCAAGGGCTCTTTTACATGTCAAGGATTACATAAATCACAAATACAGCATCAACCAACAAATAACTATCTGGGCACACTTTCAATGAATTTATCCTATAATACAGAGATATGTTCTATGTTCAAATATATTATAGATACAATCGGAGATTTAAAGAGTCCCCATAGTCAAAATATTAGGTTTTAGATATGTAAAAGGTCTCTAAAGGTCAAAATAATAAAAATATATGTAGTAGGTATCCAAAACAACAATTTCGTGCCAGGAGACTGTTAAGCAGAACAGTCAGCGTCAAAAGTAACTGAACAAAAAAAAAATTGGTTGTTTGTAAAGTAGGTTTACGATCGAGATGTTTACGTGATAACGTCTTACTTCACTGGCACTTCACTTATACCTGCGATCGCGCTCGTGAGGTTTTGGTGTGACACAAGTTTCTGAACATGTCACCCGACTAAAACGATTTTAAAGACGTTATCACGTCAACAAGCTATCAAAAGTAATAGTCATGTGTAGTGTCTAAAGATACACATCATTTAACAATGCAGAATTATCTGATATTATTAGTGTTCACAATAAATGATCATGGCAATGATGCAAAAGTAAAATATCAGACATTTCCCGAAAGAATCGAAAATAATGAAATTTCAAAATTAACGGATAGTGCACAAATTCACAATAGAATGAACGCATTTGACGCCTTATAATATTTTCTTTTGAAATTTGACATTCATCGAGAAGAGTTCAGTAATGTCATGCGATACATTCGTCCCTTTAATTTCGGCTCCGACGTCATGGAGTCTTCATTTGTTCATTTGGGAATCGCTTATTACACATTTTTATATGTTTACACTTTACTAGACCAAATGTAGAGTAAGTTGTGACAGGCAATTCAATGTAGGTACCAAAAAATAGTTATATATTCGCTGAATGTTATGTGACATGATAAGCATGACATGAGCGTCGTAGTTCGGTTCCTTTGGTAATATGCAAAAAAAACTTGTATGCGGCGGCAGCCCAAAGGTTGCCATAGAACCTCGGAAATTAAAGAAAGCCCTACTTTTCAGATGGACTTGTTTAAATTATCTTGTGTATTGAAATATCCAAAAAAATATACAAAGTCACACGCACAGTCTACAATTTTTCACAGCTTACAAGTAAACAAAAATATTTCTTTTCTTGTTTATCTGACTGCTCGTTAGAAGCTGTGATAGTCTGTAGAACTAATTTGACTTGATAAATGTGCACACATTTCTCATCGAATTGGCGCACGGATATTTTTGGTTAATAGATCGTACATATATTTATGAACTCGACTGAACAAAAATGACGATACCATTTGACTGCAGTTTCTACGAAGTTCGGAATTCGTGGTGGCCCTCCTGTACACACATGTCTATAAATCTATATATATATTTCGGAATTTAAGTGTGAGAGATAAGATACAAAAACACATACACATTTTTAAACGTGACCGTATCTTGTATTTGGACTTATAAAAATCCGGCCAAGTGCGTGTCGGACCACGCACAATAAGGGTTCCGTACCGACACCTCCTAATCTACATTTTAAAACCACTATACATCTAATCACAAAAGGTCGTATCTTCATAGGAAACTTACGACACTTGCGCCCTTTTGTTTTGGCAAGACAGTTTTTCAGCTATAACTCAAAAACCGTTAAACCTATCTTGTTCAAACCAAAAATAGTTGAAAGGATTTATTAATGTAACATCATCGTGTTTTTCATAGTATTAGTCACTTCATAGTTTGGAAATTAGAGGGGGGGGGGGGGTCACTTTTTACGACTTCGACAGATAATATCTCACCAACGGTTGATAATTTTTTTTTTCAGAAACCTCTATGTCGTTTTCGAACGCCTATCCATAAACACCCCACACGCCTATGTACATTGAAAAAAAAAAAAATTTGCCCTCCCTGTTACATGTATGGGGTGCCCCCCCCCCCCCCAGTTTAATATTTTATTTTCATAATTTCATATCATATTTCTATAGCGGTTCATAACATACACCTTCACACCAAATTTCATAATTGTAGTGATCATATTATCCGAGTAAATCGGCTGTGACATACGGACGGACAGACTGACAGACATGACGAATCCATAAGGGTTCCGTTTTTTGCCATTTAGCTACGGAACCCTAAAAAGGTAGAAAGGATAAATTAGACAGCAGTCAGCGTTATAAAATCACAAATCAAACGTAAAAATTATCGTGCACGAAATATAAAAACTGACTCGACAAAAAAAACCTGTATAATTATCGAACCTGTTCACAAAATTTCACGAGAATCGGTTGAAAAATGCGACCTGTAGAGGAGAGCATCCGGCCAGACCGACAGACAGACACACGAAAGAAAGAAAGTTTTGTCGAAAGCTGAAACGGAGACGCTTCGCTCGTTCGTTCAGTAACCAATTTGATTAGATACGAGTAGCTTTAAGAAAATCAAATTGAACATAGTTTAATTTTAGGCCAATGATTTATGTGTATGCATTCCAAAGAGTTTTTAAAACTTTCAAATACTTAAGAAACAGTTTTTTCAGATAATTATGAAATGACACATGGTCGAATAATTATGACAACTATGAAGTGATCTATTTTTGAAATTTAAAATTAAGTTTAATTTGAAGTTAGCGCTCGTCATATATTTTTGACTCAACGGTTGTGTCAGACAATTCTGGCCATTTAAGCCGTCACAATTATTTGATAATTTCATATGCTAAGGTACTTTTGATGCCGACTGTACGCTTGGTTCTCCATACAAACGTATTTACGCTCTCATTTTAAAACGCCATGCTAGAATAACATGACAATTTGTTTACACAATAGGATCCGGCATATCTAGGTCAGAAATTAGTTTCTGTTGCTTGAAATTATAATGGAGAAAAAATGCAGCGATTATTAAGGTTTTCATACAAGCCGTAAAAAACTCAAATAACCGCTGTATTTTTATTTCTTTTTCAATTTCTAGCAACAGAAACTAATTTCCGACCTAGATATGCTGGATCCCATTGTGTATACAAAGTTTCATGTTATTCTAGCATGGCGTTTTAATATGAGAGCGTAAATACCTTTGTACACGGAAAAAAAAACTTAGCTGTAGTAACTACAATTTAGTTGTGATAGCTAAATTCCTTACAAACTATACGGACAGCGAAGTTATTAGCTACTATAGCAAAGTGTTTTTTGCTACTAAAACTTAGCTGTGATAGCAAATATTTTTAGCTGTAATCACTTCGAATCATAGAAAAGTTAGCTGTGGCACCTAACTATATTGGCTAAATTTAGCTGTGGCTGCTAACTGTATTAGCTGTATTTAGCTGGGACAGCTAAGTATTTTATCGAAATTTAGCTGTGGCTGCTAACTATTTTAGCAGTGGCAGCTAATTTTATTACCTATATTTAGCTGTAGCTGCAAAAGAAATTAGCCGCAGCTGCTACTTACTTTGACTGCGACAGCTAAAATTATTCGTTGCCATGAAAGGTAATATTAGCTTTAGCAACTATGTCAGTTTGATACTCTATCGAAATGTCTTAGCGGCATTTGACAATCATCTTAGCTGTAGCTGTGAATTGCATTTGTTACTATAACTATGAGTTTTAGTTGTGAGTTGTAATCGGTTTAGCTGTGACAGCTAAAATGATTTGTAGCCATGGAAAATAATGTTAGCTATAGCAACTAAGTCAGTTTGATACTGTGTCGAATTACCATGTCAGAATTTGACAATTATCTAAGCTGTAGCTGCGAGTTGAATTTGTTACTGTAACTAAGAGTTTTAGTTACGAGTTGTAATCGGATTAGCTGCGACAGCTATAATAATTTGTAGCCATGGAAAATAGTGTTAGCGATAGCAACTAAGTCAGTTTGATACTTTGACGAATTACCTTATCGGCATTTGACAATGACCTTAGCTGTAGCTGCGAGTTAGATTTGTTACTGTAACTAAGAGTTTTAGTTACGAGTTGTAATTGGATTAGCTGCGACTGCTAAAATTATTTGTCACCATGGAAAATAGTGTTAGCTATAGCAACTAAGTGAGTTTGATACTCTATCAAATTACCTTGGCGGTTATCGATAAAAATTTAGCTGTGGCTGCTAATTGGGTTTGTTACTTTAACTAAGGGGCTTAGTTGCGTGGTGTAATTAATTTGTTGACACGACTAAAATGGTTCGTCGCATGGAAGATAGTTTTAGCTGTAGCAGCTAAGTAAATTTGTCACTCTATCGAATTAATTATAGCTGTGGCTGTGAATTGGGTTTGTTACTTTAACTAATCCACTTAGTTAAAGTAACAAACTCCATTCGCAGCCATAGGGAATTAGGTTTAGCTGTGATTGTGAATTGAGTTTGTTACTTTAACTAATTCAGTTAGTTGAAATAACAAACCTTATTCACAGTCACAA
Organism: Notocelia uddmanniana; assembly: GCA_905163555.1. Classification (NCBI taxonomy): domain Eukaryota; kingdom Metazoa; phylum Arthropoda; class Insecta; order Lepidoptera; family Tortricidae; genus Notocelia; species Notocelia uddmanniana. The sequence continues at coordinate 1,714,165 of LR991064.1, forward strand.
TTAAAACTCACTCGATAAAGTCTTAAAACGCAGTTGCTGCAGCTCAAATTATCTTTCATGCGACTCATCGAAATATAATTATCGCCTTAACAGTAGGGTAAGCTGCATGAAAGATGATTCAGCTGCTGCAACTAAGTCAATTTGATACTCTATCGAGTCGTAATGATACGATAAAGTCAAAATAAACTTACTGCTACCGCTGTTGCTAAAAATAACATAGTTACAAATAATTTTGGTGTCCTTAATTAAGTCATCACGCAAGTAAGTTTCATGTTATGAAAAAAAACAAATGCAGAAATCATTGTAATTACATTATATTTATTATGAAAGAGGTGTCATATTGTATCTTAGGACACTCATTCACTGCGAGAATACTCGTGTAATATCATATAACAGTGTTACTTTATTAATAACATTATTTGTATTAGCATTGACTAATATACCGCTGTAAAGTCTAGTATCTAAGCTGTTCAATAACAAAAAGCGAGTGGTGCTTGCGGTGCGTATAGCTGGTTAAAACATTACTTTAAAATACCTTTAACTGGTACCGCAGTCGGTATTTTAAAGTAGTGTTACCAGTCTTAAAAATACTTTCGGTTTCGGGTCGACCAATATCGGATTTTACCTCTATTTTAATTTTACACGTTAGTTTTTAGGTTCATTAATACAGAACACTAGTTCAGACTACTATAGAAAAAGCTGGCTGATAAAATTGTAAAACAAGACAAGAATTGCAATTTAAGACATGATACTCCGAAAAACAAGAAACAAAGCATTTTGTTTTATCAAATAGATACTATAACTCTTGGAAGTGGGAGAGGTATAAAAAAAGTCTTTCAATAGTTAAAGAGGGATCGAAAAACTCATCGATGACGAGACAGATATCATCACCAATTTTATGACAAGTTCTAGTTATCTATCATTGATTTTACTTATGAAATTACGATACAACCCCCATACGTACGGGTGGTTACTACTTTGTCTTTCTATAACACATTATTTGTGTGTATGTTTTTAGAAGAAATAGATTAACTTTGTTGAAAGAATCAATGGAATACCACTAATGCACGGTCAATTTTCCAGTTCTAGAATGTTCTGATGGAATCTATAGAGATTGGTACTTCATTAACAAGTATTTAATACAGTTTATTTATACCTAATTACCTACCTACTCAGGGACAACTTAAGAGGAAAGTTCATAATACATGATGAACGAGTTTTTCAATTAATACAATTACAGGAAGCTTATTGAAAAACTCTCAATGATGTTGTCTTCGTCCGGTACTGCAAACAACTGACGACCAAGCGTAAGGCCCCGTTGGAAACAGTTTTCCTTATTATGCAGGTTGGTTGGCAGGACTCCAGCGATAAACTGAAAAATTAAAACATTTGTAAGACACGTAGATGAGGACCTCACAATTCACATAGATTACGTGTGAAGTTAAAAATAATAATAAATAAATATATTTTATAGGTCATTTTTTTTACACAAATTGAACTAGTCCCATAGTAAGCTCAATAAGGCTCGTGTGACTAGGCGACGATATATTTAATAGATATATACTCAAATACATAAAAAAAACATGCAAGTCTCAGGAACAAATGTTTTTGCTGACCACAGAGACAAAAGCCCTTACCCGGATTAGAACCCGGGACCTCTAGATTCGGAGGCAGTGTTACTACCAACTAGGATAAACTGGTCCAACCGTTGGTAGTTCGGGTCCACGTCAGTTAGCCTGAAGTTATTGGGGGGGACAATCTTACACAAATCGACCTAGTCCCAAACTAAGCAAAGCTTGTACTATGGGTACTAGACGACTATATACATACTAAAAACTACTTATTATGATAAACTACTTACTTTTATATATTTAATACAGCCATATTTAGTTTCCAATCTTGATAGCCTCTCTTGCCTTCATAGCCTCCATTCATAGCAATATTTTTAATTGGAAGTAACATTGGAACGGCTCTCATATGGTTAAATTTGTTTTCCTTCTGCAAACAAAAAGGACAAAATCACCTGATGTATTTATAATATAATAAAATATTATTGATATATTAGGATGATAGCGTCGGCTAATCGTTATAAAGGTGCATTGCAGCGTCAAATCACTTAAATCCATTTCTGCGGAAATAAAATTGAAATATAATGGACATTTAAGCATTAAGTAAAACTACACTACTACTTTGGTAATAACCAAAGGAACAAAATAAAAGTAACAATTATAAAAGTTACAAAACAAAATTCTTTACAAACTTTCTGTAGCTGTATTAATTGAAACTATGTAACTTTCATCGTTCATCTTGTATTATGAATATTCCTTCAATTTTGTCCCTGAGTATATTATATAAACTGTAAGTAAATAGTTGTTAATTAAGTACCAGTCTATAGCCGTCAGAACATTTTGAGAGCTGGAAAATTGTCCATGTGTTGTGGATACCCATTGACCCTTTCAACATATATACCTATAGTCTATTTCGTTTAAAACCTTACATACAAATAATGTCTTATTTAGCAGTTGTAGCAAATAATATAAACTAAAGTTTGAGAATAAGTTAGTCACAGCTACAATATGTTCTTAGCAGCCTCACATAAGTCTGATTTGCTACTACCACTAATATATTGTTGCTGTTCATTGCAAAGGAAATTCGGTGGTGTGACTAAAATATTTAGCTACAACACGACACACATGTTGTAGTCGGGTTGCTTACACGATTGCATTCTTACTTGCAAACTTCCAAGTTTGATTGCTTACTCGCATACTTCTTTGAAAATGCCTATGGTTCACGGGAGCGAAGCCGGAAATAAAAGGTAGTTTTCTATAAAAATGGACTTTAAAATTAAGTAAATAGCTTAAAGAACAAACAAAACTACAAACCTTTTCTGAATGTCAAGTCTTTACTCTTGTTTTACAATTTCTGCGTAGCTTTTGTGTATACTTATGTAAGTATAGTACCTAGTCAGTTAATCTATTTTCCATATTATTTCATCTTGTTTTGCAGTTTTAATTTTCGCATGAATGTTATCCTCTCGCCAATCTGTGGAAAGAGTTATTCGGTCATCACACAGACAAACAGAAAGATTCAATCCTTTCATCTTAAAACACAAGATAAATAGTTTCTAATAATAATAATAAATATAATACCTAAGTGACGAAAAATTCATTGGCAGATGCTCAAGTCAGCCTATGTAAATTCCACTGCTAGGCACGGCAGGCTCTTCTCATTGATGAGGGAACGAGCATTAGTCCCCACGCTCGCCTAGTGTGGATTGGGGACTTCACATGTCACTTCTTTGAATGTCATCAATGGGAGAGGCTTGTGCCCAACAGTGGGACGTATGCTAATTCATAATGATTCCGTACTTACGCTATGCATGATGTGAATGAATTATATACTCAGCGGTAAAAATGGCCCAAAACAAAGTAATCACGCTAACACAAACTTAAGAACCTCACTATTGCAGAATCAGACAAGCACTCGACCAAAAATTGACATTGGCTGGAGCCAATGCCAACTTAATGGCCCAAGCCTGTGTTCGCCATATGAGCAATAGAATATATAGAAAAAATTACATTATACTATTCACTTACCTTTAAATTTCTCAATATTTTTTTGCTCATAGTACCAGCGATGTAGGAGTTAGGAAAAATCCAGGGTTTACTTTTGGTCCTCCATTTGTGATTTGACTTTTCACTAGATTCTTATTACATTTAACTTTTTAGTAGATTCACCTTTAAATTTTGAGGTTTACACACTGAACTGCTTTTCTTCTATATTCAATTAAATATAAATACACCTTTGAAGCATCTGAGCGGCAGCGGCTCGAGTAGAGAGCCGAAACGCGTCACTTGAAAGCTAGCAGCGGCAGCGCCAGTGTTGCCAGCGCAGACGTTTAAATTGCCGTGTGCGCTAAGTGAAATTGCCGTTTTCGTATGGAAAATCGCCTATTGCCTGCCGTAGCAACGACATCCAATAAATCCTCAGTGGTACTAGTAGTTACTTCTAAACTTTCTAAAGTGACTAAAATAAAATAACTGACTTGGCTTTTCATGAGATTACACATATTTTTACGGCGGATGGTTTTCGTATCGTAATACTTGTTCTTTTTTAACCGACTTCAAAATTTCAAAAGAGGAGGTTATCAAGTCGGTAGTATGTTTTTTTTTTTTTTTTTTTGTTTTTTTTTTAAATGTTTGTTACTCCATAACTCCGTCATTTCTTAACCGATTTGAATTTTTTTTTTGATTGTATGTATATATATCCAAGTTGGTCCCGTTTTTGTCAAAAGGCAGTTCTGATGATGGGATCCATGAGGAATTGAGGGAACTCCTTAAATCTTTAAGACAAACATATAGTGATTTTTGTGTTCTTATCAACAAGTCAAGCATTTGCATCAAAAAATGTGACATTGGATGAAGTGGAACTGCTGATGATGATCAGAACAGAACTCTTCAACGACGAAAAGTTCACGTTTGGCGATTTGTCCTCCTAGCTGTGTTTGTTAAGCAAGTTCTATTTTCACGATTATTTTTTGTCATGCTCGAGTTCTGATGATGGGATCCATGAGGAGTTGAGGGAACTCCACAAATCTTAAAGGCAAACATATAGTTATTTTTGTGTTTTTATCAACAAATCGAGCATTATCATACAAAAGTGTGACATTTGATGAAGTGGAACTGCTGATGATGATCAGAACAGAACTCTTCAACGACGAAAAGTTCACGTTTGGCGATTTGTCCTTCTAGCGGTGTTTGTTAAGCAAGTTCTATTTTTACGATTGATTTTTGTCATGCTCGAGTTCTGATGATGGGATCCATTAGGAATCGAGGAAACTCCTCAAATGTGAAAGGCACACAAATAGTGATTTTAGTATTTTCATGAACTAATCAAGCATTTTCATTCATAAAAGTGACATTTGATGAAGTGGAACTGCTGATGATGATCAGAACGGAACTCTTCAACGACGCGTAGTTCACGTTTGGCGATTTGTTCTCTTCGTTTTGTTTGTCAAGCAAGCAAGGTTTTTCCATGATTTCATGAGGAATTGAGGGTACTTAGTCTTCTACCATTATAAACATACTTATAGCTATTTTTGTATTTTATTGTATGGAATCTAAGAGTGCACCATCTAAGATTAATAATCTTTCACCGGACTCCCCCATTGAAGTCGGTTTTTTTTTCTTAAAAATTATTTAGCTTTTATTTAACTTGCATTGTTCGTATGTCAGTATGTAAATATAGTATGTAAGTTGTCATCAAAATGTGCAATTCTTTATTCAGCCTGTCTATTTCCAATATTGATGGAAAACAAAGTCATGAGAGACCGTCAAAGTACCTAAACTTTATTGGCATGCAAGTTTTTATAAAGTTCTTAGTGACTTAAAAACTAAAAAATATGTGAAAATGGTACTTATTAAGTATGTTTATTTTACCAGCAAATAATATTATTTTAAAGAACTGGAAAACAGTCGAAAATTTTCATTTTCTATTACCCACCAACTTAGTATTGCATACGGACAAACAAATATTTTTTGCACGAGTACGGTGGTACGGAACCCTCGGTTTGGATTTCCGACTGGCTGTTTTTAGGGTTCCGTAAAACTTTTAAAAAGTTGCTCGTTGTGTTCATCAGGCGCTGGTATTAAAATGTATGGGAATACTGAAATCCGACTCGCAATTGACCAAAATTCTACTTGATATTATTTAACGTTCTTATTATTATTACTGACTAGCGGCCCGCCCCGGCTTCGCACGGGTATTTAACGAAAACTTCAAAACTAAAAATTATAATATACACACATTTTAGTGTCTATATTTGTAGACGACAGATTCTACCCGCCCCTAATGTACCTAGCACGTAATTTAGAAACAAATAAAGATAAGACGTTAGCTAGGTAAATTTAAGAGTAACCCTTTTATTTAAAATGGAATATTTAAGAAATATTGTCATATTTACGTAAATATTAGAACCTTGTCGCACTAAGCGGAAGGAATAACTCTTTAGGGCGAGTTTATTCATTTCAGCAAGTATTATGACACAATCCGAGTGATTGCGCTATAATGCTTGGAAATTTCCATACGCAATAAAATGAAAGATTGCGTAATAGTGTAAAATGTATCGATCGTAGATCGAAATTACGCTATGAAAATGGCATGTTTTGTGAGCTAACTCACAAACAATTGACTCTGAGATAATGAGGTTTTAATTATATAAAGTAGGCGCTGAGGCGCATATTACAAGCCCTGTTTGAATCACAGCCACTAAGAAATGGTCGCGCAGCAAATTTCTTAAGATTGAATCAATTTAGAATAGTCGTTTTTACACAAAGTTTTTCCCTCTCAGAGCCAATATTAGGAAGACGCTGTCCAAGTATAAAGGGTCACTTGTGACCACACCGAACGCCGACTCGATGAGTCTTAGTACAGGCCAGTGAGATAATCACGGCCTCCGCAATCCGCGGAAAACCGCGAGATTTGTAAGAATTCCTATTTATACTCGGACAGCGCCTCGTAGCGGGCACTACTTCAGGGTGCTCACGTTACGGTCAGCCATTGCGAAAGATAAGAGGTGAGTTCGCAACGTACTTCACTCAGTACCGAAGAGACACTCCAAGGAAGAAACCCAGAACCAGAAAGAAAAGCGCGTTGGGAACTCAGCTCAGGAAAAGTTTGGGAATCTAGACATTGTGTCCTAGATTTAGATAAAATCAGTGTTAAAGTCATTATAAATAAGTAAATTAATTATAAACAGTGTTAACTTCAAAATACGTTTTAATAAGAACATAATCTGTGATAAACAATATAAACCATTTACAATCCGTCCGGACTCTTTTTTACTTTACGAATCATAAGAAAAAGCAGAACCAAGGTGGCACCAAAATTAGAGTAGAGTCAGTCATTTATTTACAGAGTTATTTTACGAGAGGAACTACCAGTCATTTGTATACAGTCCACTTTAAACATTTATATTTTTGGGCCTAATCAATCCGGATTAGTGCAACATTTACAATATTATAATTTTTAGTTTTGAACTTAAGCATCCCTCATTTTTTTGGAAATATAATATAGTCGATGTGACCCGAGGATAGTGTTGCTTTCCAACAGTAAATGTTATTTTTTTAAATCGGTCCAGTAATTTCGGATTCATTGCAAGCAATTTTTTTTACACTTTGGGTTACATTATTGAAATTTTAGTCATGAGCCTATCCAATGCAAACAAACAAACAATCAAATCTTTCCTCTTTATTATTAGTGTAAATTTATTGGAAATATAGCATATGTCACCCGGGGATAGTGTAGCTTCCCGACAGTGAAATAATTTTTCAAATCGTTTCAGTAGTTTCGAAGCCTATTCAATGCTAACAATTTATTTTTACACCTTGGGTTTGATTATTGGAATTTTAGTAAGGATCCCTAACTTTTTTGTAAATATAATATAACCTATGTAACCCGGGGCTAGTGTTAGCTTTCCAACACTGAAATATTTTTTCAAATTGGTTCTGTAGTTTCGGAGCCTAATTCATTGCATAGTTTTTTTTACACCTTGGGTTACTTTATTGAAATTTTAGTGAGGATCCCTATTTTTTTGGAAATATAATATAACCTATGTCACCCCGGGGATAGTGTTAGCTTTCCAACAGTGAAAGAATTTTTCAAATTTGTTCAGTAGTTTCGAAGCCTTTTAAATGCAAACATTTTTTTTTACACCTTTGGTTACATTATTGGAATTTAAGTAAGGGTCACTAATTTTCTTGGAAAAATATTATAGCCTATGTCACTCGGGGATAGTGTAGCTTTTCAACAGTAAAAGAATTTTTCAAATTGGTTCAGTACTTTCGGAGCCTTTTCAATGCAAACAATTTTTTTATACTTTGGGTTACATTATTGGAATTTAAAAAGGGTCTCTAATTTTCTTGGAAAAATATTATAGCCTATGTCACTCGGGGATAGTGTAGCTTTCCAACAGTGAAAGAATTTTTCAAATCGGTTCAGTAGTTTTGGAGCCTATTCAATGCAAACAAACAAACTAACAAATCTTTCTTCTTTATAATATATAAGTACGTATAGATAAAAAAATGAAAAAATATTATTTAAATTAAATTAGAAAGGTTATAATAAAGCGTCTAATGTTGTATAGAAAAAAGTTTGAAACCCTTCGTTCGCGAGTCCGACTCGCACTTGGCCAGTTTTAATAAACTCTCTTTTCTTTGATTCAAATATTTGTAGGCTATGTCACTTCCACAACAAGACTTAAAATTCGTCAAGCCGTTATATGCCCAGCTACATACATACATCATCATCATCATCATCATCCTAGCGTTATTCCCAGTGCAGTTGTATCTTGAAGGATGACTGGGGTTAGCTACCTAATCCCAAGAATTGGCGTAGGCACTAGTTTTTACGGAAGCGACTGCCATCTGACCTTTCAACCCAAAGGGGAAACTAGACCTTATTGGGATTAGGCTTGTCAAGTGAGTGGGCAACTCTACTGTTAGAAGTTCTCAAGCCGCCCAAAGGTCTCTAACGAGGCTTAACTACTGCTATCATAGACAGCAGCCGGGATCAACAATATAACGTGCCTTCCAAAACACGGGAGCGCTCAATTAGTAACCACTCAAAGCGATTACTCGCATACCGCACGCGGTACGCGGGCGCCACTGGGCCACGAACGCTCCAATATCAAGCCCTGAATATTCGTTGTACGATTTTGGGAATTTAAGTTAGCTGCTGTGTTTTTGCTATTTAAGCTACAGTTATTTGGATAATAGTATCAGGATTAGCCAAATTTGATTCTATCCTGTGGATACCCATGACTTCGCGAAATTTGACCCCCAGTGCTTGGCAGGCCTGGAGGTCTCCGGCCACAGACTGGCCTATTTTTTGTGCTGCTCGCGGCGCCCGCTTCCTCGTTACCGCGCGTACCTTGCGACCCCCACGATAATTTGAGTCGACGTGATCATACATACATATATACACTCGAAATATAAAACCCTTCTTACGAAGCAGTTGGGTAAAAATGATAAGAGGTAAAAGTGATAATGATAGTAGGTAGGTACTTTGCTTTCAGTAGTAGTACTGTTAAACCTGGCATGAATTCGGATAGAAATAAACACATAAAGAGCTTATTTCGTTTAACTTCTTTTAAAGTCGAATATTACTTTTTATTTTTTTACTAGCATTTGCCCGCGGCTTCGCCCGCGTACTAAACGAAATTTTTAACCGTTTACAAAAAACACGTATGTTTGTCCACGATTATCTCGCATTTGGCTGAACCAATTTAGATGCGGTCTCCAGAAATGTAGTTGTTACATTCTGGGGGTTTCGGTATACGAAGTTTGGTGATTGTGATTCATAAACAGATGAACAGATGAAAAATCAGTATACATTCTGAAAACCGGCAAACTGTTGAATATCATTTGATTTTGGCAAAAATAAGGATCGAAAACTATTATCATACAATTCCGAGAGGCCGAAGGGGAAAGGGCCGATGAAATAAAAGCATGTCTTAAATGGCCCTTAGTAAAAAATCTGTGTACTACAGTAACACCAATAGGTCTGTAAACGACCAAGCAGCGCGCAGCGGTCATAAACTCTGGTCCTTTGAAGTACAGAAATATGGCTAATTCAATATCACGTGTAACATTTATTTATCCTAAAATTAAATTTATTTGGTAGGTTTGCCAGTTCCCATTGGAGCATCCAAAAAGAAAATTTGGTCTCACTTCCATTCGCACTCCTTACTGTCAGTCCGTCTGTTACAACCAAGTTGCTTTTACTGGACCGATTGAATTGCAATTTGGCACAAACTATCAAGAATTTAGAGCGCTCGTGGCCCAGCGGCACCCGCCTACCGCGTGTGGCGTGCGAGGTTAAGCAATGAGGGCGCAGGTCAGTTCTTGGATGGGTGACGGCTTTGAGTGGTTACTAACGTACTCTCGTGCTTTGGAAGGCACGCTAAGCCGTTGATCGCGGCTGCTATCGTTAAGCCAAGTTAGAGGCCTTCGAGCGGCTTGCGAACTTCTAACAGTCAAGTTGCCCACTCACTTGACAAAGGAGGGTCGAAGTTGCACCACGTCCGTAGGGAGTACCCACCGTTACCCTACACGTGACCCCTGAGTGGTGCTAAAAGTGCAACAAAAACTGGCAACCGTACTTGTCTTCTCGAAAATCTCACGGTTCGTAAATAAATGCCATACGATTAAAAAAAACTAAACGTTGATTTAAATGGAAAAAAATATCGGAACCTCTATATCGTTTTTAAAAGCAAATCTATCTATAGTAACATTTAACGTTTTTGCATACAGGCATGTATGTAGTGCCATATTTTACCTCAGATTCGTATTGAGAGATCTCTCGGACGCTCAGATATCGATTTTGAACGAAATCGGGACAAAAAAAAAGAAAATCAATATAGTTGCCACTTTCACAAATTTTACCTCGGATTCGTATTAAGAGACCTCTCGGGCGCTTGGATATCGATTTTGAACGAAATCGGGTTGAAATGAAGAAAATCAATATGGTTGCCACTTTTCCCAAATTTTACCTCGGATTCGTATTACGAGACCTCTCGGACGCTCAAATAACGATTTTGAACGAAAATGAATAAAAGCAATATGGCCACCACTTTTTCCAAATTTTACCTCGGAGTCGTATTAGGGGACCTCTCGGACACTCAGATATCGATTTTGAACGAAATCGGGACGAAAATGAAGAAAATCAATATGGCTGCCACTTTCCAAATTGTACCTCGGATTCGTATTAGGAGTCCTATCGGACGCTCAGATATCGATTTTGAACAAAATTGGGATGAAAAAAAAAATCAATATGCCTGCGACTTTTTCCAAATTTCACCTCGGAGTCGTATTAGGGGAGCTCTCGCTCAGATATCGATTTTGAACGAAATTGGGACGAAAATGAAGAAAAGCAATATGGCCGCCACTTTTTCCAAATTTTACCTCGGAGTCGTATTAGGGGACCTCTCGGACACTCAGATATCGATTTTGAACGAAATCGGGACGAAAATGAAGAAAATCAATATGGCTGCCACTTTTTCAAATTTTACCTCAAATTCGTATTAGGGGACCTCTCGGACGCTCGGATATCGATTTTGAACGAAATCGGGTTGAAATGAAGAAAATCAATATGGTTGCCACTTTTTCCAAATTTTACCTCGGATTCGTATTACGAGACCTCTCGGACGCTCAGATATCGAATTTGACCGAAATTGGGACGAAAACAAGAAAATCAATATGCCTGCGACTTTTTCCAAATTTTACCTCGGAGTCGTATTAGGGGAGCTCTCGGACGCTCAGATATCGTTTTTGAACGAAATTGGGACGAAAATGAAGAAAAGCAATATGGCCGCCACTTTTTCCAAATTTTACCTCGGCATCGTATTAGGGGACCTCTCGGACGCTCAGATATCGATTTTGAACGAAATCGGGACGGAAATGAAGAAAATCAATATGCCGTTACTTTATTCAAAGTTTAGGTACCTCGGATTCCTATTAAGAGTCCTCTCGGACGCTCAAATATCGATTTATGTCGAAATCGTATCGGACGGCACTGATTAATAAAACCACTTACAACACATTGAATCAAAAAAGGTCGTATCTTCATATAACTCACGGCACTTCATGCACCTTTAGACCTTATAAGGAACTTACATGTCAAATTAGGTATCTCACGAACCAGCAGTTTGGGCTGTGCGTTAATATGTCACTCACTCAGTCAGTCCGTTTCTTCTTGCAATTTGGCACCTACTTTTAAGTTTTCATGCCCGCAATATTAAATTTCAAAATCAATGCCATTTTTGAATTTAACGACCCAAAAAATCAAAAAAATCACACCCATATTAATATTTAGACATTCCAACTCCCTCGGACCCCAACAGAGGGGATGGTATTTCACGTCCTCCACGTGGGATTTTACAATCATTGTTGTTTTCGTAATCAGCGACCCGATAAACCATAGAAACAACACCCATATCGATTTTCTGAATTTGTCACCCGATTTCCCCCTTTTAGGGGTTGATTTCTCAAAAAACCTGAAACACATGTTTACTCAGTTATCGTTAGAAATACTCCTGTGAAGTTTCGAATAAAATAATCCAACTAATCTTGATTCCCCATCCAAACTTCGGATCCCCATTTCACCCCCTTAGGGGTTGAATTTTGAAAAATCCTTTCTTAATGCACCTCAAGACCTTATATGGAACCTACATACTAAATTTGGAATCTCTAGAACCAGCAGTTTGCGCTGTGCGTTGATATGTCAGTCACTCAGTCAGTCAGTTATTTCTTGAAATTTGGCACAAACTTTCAAAAGTTTTCATGTCCACAATATTAAATTTTAAAACCGATGCCATTTTCGTAATTAACGTCCCAAAAAACCATAAAAACGACACCCATATTAATATTTAGACATTTCATCCCCCTCGCACCCCAACAGTGGGGATGGTATTTCACGTTCTCCACGTGAGATTTTAAAATCATTGTTGTTTTCGTTATCAGCGACCCGGTATATCATAAAAACAATACCCATGTCGATTTTCAGAATTTGTCACCAACTTTCTGCTTTTTAGGGGTTGATTTCTCAAAAAACCTGAAACACGTATTTACTCATTTATCGTTAGAAATACTCCTGTGAAGTTTCGAATAAAATAGTCCAACTAATCTTGTTTCCCTATACAAACTTCGGACCCCCATTTCACCCCCTTAGGGGTTGAATTTTGAAAAATCCTTTCTTAGTGCACCCCTAGACATTATAAGGAACCTACGTGCCAAATTTGGAATCTCTAGGACCAGCGGTTTGGGCTGTGCGTTGATATGTCAGTCAGTCAGTCAGTCAGTCAGTCAGTTTCTTCTTTTATATATTTTTTTATAAATCAAGATTTTTTTATACATAGAGAGTTAAATAAAATGTAATTCCCGTCTTTTACTAGAAAATACTGGCGTTTATTAATGGCAACACTTGGTACGTTACTTTTCCCGCGTGAAACTCGAAAACATTCATCGTAGTAGCAAAATGCATCTTAGCTACTGCAACTAATATGACATTCGTTGGCATAACTAAAACATTCGAGCTTATAAACATTTTTTGTGCCGGTGGGCACGGCACGTGTCGCTGTAATGCTATACGCTGAGCGGTTACAATGATTTTATTACGAGTTTTAGGATTCCGTGGTGAAAAAGAAACATTGTTTCGCCACGTTCGTCCGTCCCTTCGCGGCTTAGCTTAGTAATCGTAACTACTAGAAAGCTGTAATTCGGCATGAGTATACATATTAATCACGCCGACAAAATGGTAAAATAAAGTCTTGAAAAACATTTTTTTTCCTTTGCAAAATCCATCGTTTCAGGAATCTGATTGCGTGATATTAAACTTAAAATATTAATATCAGGCAATCACGAAACGCTTTAAAAAGCTATTTTTGTTAGGGTTATGCATTTTCAATACGCTACAAAATGACACTCGGCCACGCCTACAAATCCCTACACAAGTCCAGTGCGTATAACTACCTACCGCGCGATACTTTCGATTATATGGCAACAGAATCTATGTTATATAGATAGGCACATGGTAATCTGTATATTGAGGACTGTAGAAGCGGTTAGAAAATTTCAAATGTGCATTTCGAGCATGATATAGGTAGTTACATAATTATGTACTGTTGCATCCTGAAGGATGCCTGGGGCTTGCTACCTTATCCCAAGAATTGGCGTAGGCACTAGTTTTTACAGAAGCTACTGCCATCTGATCTAGGTAGGTACATACTAAACCTACATATTAAAATTATTATATGTATACACTGCTGGATTGGGAACGGAAGGACGTGTTAAGAAATAGGTTGAATGCGATAAGTTAAGTGGACTGTAGACGATATTATTTTCGAATAATTAACACATACGAGAGTTACAAACCGCGGTACAAAAGACAGGCTTAGATCAGTTGTTTGAAGCACTCACCTTGCTGGTCTGCAGATGTTGATGCAGATCTCGGTAGTAGGAGCTGGGACAGGCTCCCTAAACCGTTGGATCGCCCGAACTCACCTCAGATTCAGGTTACCTTTCACCAGCGATGTTACCGGAACACAGCAGTGAAGCACTTCCTCCAACGGATCAGCCTTCTTCTCGACGAATTACGCGTGATTTGTACGAGACAACGTATACTCTCGCGATAACGACACGATATTCAAATTAAAACGACAATTTCGACAATTTGCGCGATACCGCGCCGACAGTTTCGATACGACATTCAAACCGAAGTCACGAAGTGACTTTTTTTTAATGCGAAACGATAATGTTGCCAGGCGAACATATTTAAAAACTACGTTTCTTAACATTCCGCCCACCAAAATACAAAGTATTTTTTTTTTAACAGAGTTTTTTTTTTTTTTCACACGACACAAGATAAAACTCACGATGGCTTGGGATAGTTTTTCCCTAATTTTTTTTTAAACGATACTTAAATTTACTGAACACTACGATAATATTGCTAGATTTACGATACAACAACTAAACTTTAGTTAGCTTTGTAGAGGTAGAGGACACAGCTTTACTACAGGTCTTTTGAGTTCGCCAGACTCTGTGCGAACTGTAACTACTCGACAAATCCCATCACTTCCTGGATGAAGTTGTACCACCCGGCCAATTTTCCATTTCATGGGACTACATTGCTCATTGACAATGAGAACAAGGGTCCCGACAATGATATTCTTCTGGTCATCGAACCATTTGTGGCGCTGCTGCAAGGTATGCAAATATTCTAGGTGCCACTTGCGCCAGAAGTCTTGATGGATTTTTTGTAGCAATTTCCACCTCTGAAGAGGGCCCAATTTTGCGTCAACTATGTTACTTTCCGGTAAAATAGTGAGCGGTTCCATCGTAAGAAAATGGCCAGGACTTAATACCGAAAAATCATTAGGGTCCGAACTGACGGGGGTTAGAGGCCTTGAATTTAACATGGCTTCTATTTGGGTTAAGACTGTGTAAAATTCTTCGTAGGTAAGTCGCTGTGAACCTACTACACGCGACAAATGAGTTTTTACTGACTTTACGCCAGCTTCCGCTAGGCCAGAAAAGTGCGGGCTACCAGGCGGATTGAAAATAAAATCAATCTGTTCGGCTCGCGAAGCTTTAACCATCAAGTCGTGCAATATGTTAGATGCACCCACAAAATTCCTGCCTTGGTCCGAGATCAGTCGCGAGCAACGACCACGACGCGCAATGAAGCGGCGTAAGGCTGCTAAATAAGCTTCAGACGTAAGCTCGGAGACAAGCTCGAAATGCACTGCCTTAGTGGCGGTACAAATGAAGACGCAAATGTACGACTTGAATGTGCGTAAGCCACGACCGCGAGCTAAACAAACATCGAACGGACCAGCGTAATCAACCGCCGAAGACGAAAACGGCTTAATTTGGTTTATGCGAAACGGTGGCAAATTGCCCATAAAAGGAGGTGCAGCCGCTTTTGGGCGGGCACGAAAACACTTCATGCAAGACGAAGTTACTGATTGTATAGCCTTCTTTGACGACAGAACCCAAAATTCTTGGGCTAGCAAATTTTGCAACGTTTGCAAACCTGGATGCATAAACCGATTATGATAATCCTCAATGATCAGCGTCGTTAACCTATGATCACGAGGCAACAAAATTGGATGTTTAACATCAAACGACAAATTTCCTTTAGAGAGGCGACCGCCCACCCTCAACATCCCAAGCTCATCCAAAAAGGGTGACAATTTTCGCATGGGCTTTGAAAAAGAGCGGGGAGACTTCTCTTTCGATAAACAACGAATTTCGGATGCGAATACGAGCTCTTGCACATGCTTCACGAGAAAATGGAGAACCTTAATTATTTCTTCAGACGACAAATTAGGATCTATATTTTTCGACAAGGGGTTTTGCAAGTTGCGGATATACCGAAAACAATAGGCAAGAATGCGCAATATGCGTTGCAGAGACGAGAATCGATTTAGAATATTATTGACAAAGGATTCATTGGAGGCTGTGAACAGACTATAAATCTTCTGTTCATCAGAAGCAGCTTGATCTGAAAAGAACTCTGACTGCGGCCAAGACTCTTGAGGATTACACAGCCAAGGAGGCCCCGCCCACCATAGCGTATTCCCGATTAAGTCAGCAGGTAACAAGCCACGGGAACCGCAATCCGCTGGGTTACATGAACCAGAAACGTGGTGCCAATTTTCAGGGGGAATATTTTCCTGTATATGCGCAACCCTATTAGCCACGAAGGTTTTCCACTTCGAGGGACACGAACGAATCCAAGTCAGAGCGACACTTGAGTCTGACCAAGCGTGGATATCGTCAAAAGTGTAGAAATCTTTTAAGGCTTCTGTAAACGAAACAATCAAGTCCGACAATAAGACAGCCGATACCAATTCCAATCTCGGAATTGAGCATTTACGAAGAGGAGCTACCTTCGATTTCGCGCAACAAAGACGCACGACAACAGAACCGTCATTCTGAACGACACGACAATAAATGACAGCACAGTAACCCTTTTCCGAAGCGTCGCAATACCCGTGAAGTTGCAACGACACAAAAGATACAATCATTCGACGGGGAATCGACAATGAACTCAACTTCGACAATTGTGATTTGAACTTCCGCCATTCTTGAGCGATGGCAATGGGAGCTTCGTTATCCCAGTCAGCGCCAGACGCCCATAGAAGTTGTATTAGATATTTTGCAAAAAATACAACTGGCGACAATAGACCCAGGGGATCGAAGATACGAGCGATGTCCGAGAGAATTGAACGCTTCGTACAACGACCATCATTCAACGATGTCTTGAATGTGAAATTATCTTCCTTTGGAAGCCACGAAAGACCGAGAATTTTTAAAGAAAGATCATGCACGTCTTCAAAGTTACGGAGTTGATCCGAATACAACTCTGAGCCAGGCAAACTCTCTAGGAATTCGGGGCTGTTAGAGGTCCATTTGCGCAAGTGTAGGTGAGCAGACGACAAAATGTCCACCAGTTGCTTACGCAAGACCAACGCACTCTCCACAGAGTCTGCACCTGTTACCACGTCATCGACATACACATCCCTTGCCAACACTGCAGCACAATCAGGAGCACGAGACCAGAATTCCTTCGCTAACCTGGATATGCACCAAAGCGCCTGATAGGGGGCACAGGTCACACCGTACGTCACTGTGAGCAAACGATAATCTTTCACAGGGTCCTCCGGAGACGGACGCCACAGAATGCGCTGATAGTCACAGTCCTGAAGGTCGACCAGGAACTGGCGATACATTTGTTTGATATCCCCGGTGAACACTACAGCATGCCATCGAAATCGAACTAACAAGTCGAACAGATTTTTTTGCAATTTAGGGCCAGGCAGCAATGTATCATTGAGGGATTTCCCTGCAAGATCCTGGGCACTAGCATCAAAGACCGTGCGAAGAGGGGTAGTAACAGATTCAGGGCGCAGGATGCCATGATGCGGTATATAGAAGAATTGACCTTCAGAAGACAAAGGAGGATCAACTTCTACCATGTGACCACATCTAAGATAGTCGTCCATGAAATTGACATAAGCTGTCCGAAAGTGAGGGTTCAACTTGAACTTCCTCTCTAAATTTAAGAGACGCTTGAGAGCAATCTCCCGAGAATTTGAAAACCTAGGTTTTTCCTGAGGGTCAACGAAAGTCAATGGTACTACCATTCTACCCTCTGGATTACGACAGTATGAATTTTCCATTTGGTTCTCACACGACAATTCTGACTTCGACAAAACGACAGTTTTAGGAGGATCTACGTTTTCCAACTCCCAGAAGCGCTTGATACTATTGTCTAATGAAAGACTCGACACGAGAAAGCACTCCTTGTTCTGAACACTAGAACTCTTATGACACCGAAAACGAGAAGAGGCAACGTCTACGGAGCACTCACCCATCACTATCCAGCCGAAAACAGTGCGGATAGCAATAGGCTGACCTGCGTTGCCCTTGACAACGCCGGGCTGAAGTGCTGAAGCAAGAAGGTTGACGCTAACCAACATGTCAATAGGTCCGGGCTTACAGAACGAGGGATCAGCAAGATCTAAATCCTTGATATGTCTCCAAGATGAGACATCAATTGGTTCTGACGGCATGTCAGAGCAGATTTTAGAAAGCACAAATGCTTCAAACGAAAATTTGCATGAGGAGTCACCATTCGAAGGGACTATCTCACAAGCAACAACTCCAAGAGTATCAGTCGATGTTTGACCGATACCATTCACCGATTGTGCACAACTTTTTATTGGTAGTCCAAGCCTTTGCGCGCATTTCGAGGTTATAAAATTACAGGCACTTGCACTGTCTATTAGAATACGAATTGGTACCAATTTATTAAATTTATTTTTAATTAACACAACAGCTGTTGAAAACAAAGCCTGTGTATTCGAGTTTGGAACAGCCAAAGTCAGCTGAGTTGGTTGTATAGGAGATTCCATCTCAATATTTTTATCAAAATGAAGTAACGAATGGTGTCTCTGTTTGCAAGTACTGCAAGTAACAGTTGACTTACACTTCTTTACTGAATGTGATGGACGACAACAGAGGATACAAAGTTTCTTTTCTTTTACCCGAGTAAACCTCTCATAAGGAGACAATTCCAAAAACTTCAAACAATCTTCTACTTTGTGACCTGAAGCGGCACATATGGCACAGTTGCTTACAGGCGGCACAACAAGGGATGGTTTAGGTTTAGCAGCTGGGTTGCTATTTACTATGGTTTGCCTAACTGTTGAGTTTTCCAACGCCTGACCTCGCTTTTCAACAAATGAAATTAAATTTTCATAGCCTGGTATTTCAACGCTCGAGTCAAGCTGCAATTCGAAAGCTTCTTTGGTAGCTGCATCCAACTTGGACCACAACAAATGAAATAAAATAAAGTTTTTGTCGGGTAATTGATACTTCGACAATATTTCCAAGTTTTCTTTAAATGTTCGACAAACTCTATTTAATTCCAGAGCGCTCTTTGATTTCACCAATTCACAGTTCAAAAGCTTTTCATAAAATATGTTAGCGATAACTCTTTTTTTTATCATAATGCATTTTTAATGTGTTATAAGCCAATAAGTAATTGTCATCTGACAATGGATAATTCTTTATCAGATCGAAAGCTTGCCCATGAACACTTGACAATAAATAATGCAGCTTTTCGACTGCTGGGATATTTTTACTGTGAATAAGCGAATCGAAGATCTGTTTAAATGATACCCAATGCTCAATTTTAGAATCAAAGGGAACGATATTGATTTTAGGTAGCTTCACACTTGAGCCGGAACTGTTATTTGAACTATTATTCACTACAGTGGGTTTCTGCTCTTCAATTCTTTCCGATAAACGTAATTTAATTTCTTTCACTATTTTCTCAAATTGCGACGAATACTGCAACTCACTTGACCTATCAGCAGCTGACAAGGAGCATAACAATTCAATCTGAAATGCATGAAATTCATTCTCGATGTTATTTACATCTTGCAAACAATAACCCTGTAAATCGGACTTCTGCATAAATTCCATGCGAGCAAAAGCATAGTCTCGACCGACACGGTTCTTGTCGCAACCATCTACAGAAGTATTACCACTGCCCCCCATATTTAACAATAATCGAATGTATTTTTAACTATGAAGCGAAACTAATAAGAGGTTATAATTCAATTGACATTGACCTAGATAACAACTGTGAGTATGACAGCTTAAAACTGCAGTAGCAATTACGTTCAGAAACGAATACGATTTTTACTCTGAACAAAATGAGCGGTTAAATAAACGCCAGTTAATATCGGAAAAACACCCAAGCCAAGTGTGTTCTATACAAGTTCTATGCTTACCCTCAATTGTTTTTATGACGAACAAAGAACTAAAATTGTATACGAAAATTGTTTGTAAAACACGAAATTACCAAGATCGCCTTACAAAATTATGCGGCTCGATGGATCAAAAAATGAATGCGATAAGTTAAGTGGACTGTAGACGATATTATTTTCGAATAATTAACACATACGAGAGTTACAAACCGCGGTACAAAAGACAGGCTTAGATCAGTTGTTTGAAGCACTCACCTTGCTGGTCTGCAGATGTTGATGCAGATCTCGGTAGTAGGAGCTGGGACAGGCTCCCTAAACCGTTGGATCGCCCGAACTCACCTCAGATTCAGGTTACCTTTCACCAGCGATGTTACCGGAACACAGCAGTGAAGCACTTCCTCCAACGGATCAGCCTTCTTCTCGACGAATTACGCGTGATTTGTACGAGACAACGTATACTCTCGCGATAACGACACGATATTCAAATTAAAACGACAATTTCGACAATTTGCGCGATACCGCGCCGACAGTTTCGATACGACATTCAAACCGAAGTCACGAAGTGACTTTTTTTTAATGCGAAACGATAATGTTGCCAGGCGAACATATTTAAAAACTACGTTTCTTAACAAGGTAGTTACATACTTAGGCACTTAGTTTTAAATCTAATAAGTACGTAAACATTTTCATTCTTCATCTTTCATTCTAGTTGATAATTCATTAAGTTTTAATAATTTAATCATTATGATAAAAACCATTTAAAAATACTTTCAATATAGGTAAATATGTGTACATCTTAAATAAGGTGTTACTACTGACACGTCAATAATTAACTAAATAAAAAGAGAAAAACAAGCTCCTTATTCTTGATAATTATGGAATTGTGTTAGAGCAATGTAGGTAGTAATTAATAGGTTGCATGTGCTTATAAACTCTAAATTGCATTAACCAACTTGTTTTTAATGTTCTTATAACTTAAGATCTGTAACGCTTTGGCGACTAGCTGTTAGTTGCAGACATGTACTCAGAAAAGTGAAATACCTAAATACTCATAAGTTATTTTCAATAAAGTTTTTTTAATTTCATATCCAACTATGTATATTCTTATAAATGAAATAAAACTTGCATTCATAATTAAAAAAAAAGATTTAGGTAGATTGATATTTTACTGATGTTTCGTCGCTAGGTTACTCTCGGATATCATCTATTTATCAGACTGTGCGGAGGATTCTCTTTAAGCTGGTCCATCATTACACGGGTTTTTCTTTCATGGAAAATGCACTTGAATTGGCAGAAATGTATCCTGATGATTTGATAGTTTTAAAATGCATACATTTTAATGCCACATTTTTTCTGTTCTGAAGGGGTTTCTGTTATATGTATTCCTTCTGCCTAAACCAGACTTGGATTGATTGCACAACGATCGACTTTGTACTAGGGTATCGCGTAGTACTCGTAGTAATCAATTGGGAGCAGTTGCAGCAAACAATATTAGCTAAAATTGTGAAAAATTTAGTCTCTGGTACAAAATATCCTTAGCAGCCTCACATAAGTTGGATATTCTAATACTGCTACTATATTATTGCTGTTCATGGCGTAGAAAATTAGGTGGTGTGACTAAGATTTTTAACGACATTAGCGAAGGATTGCCTCGCAGTTGTAACAAAGAATATTAAGAATATTAATTAATAAAAAAATTTGCTGTTCATTGCATAAAAATCGTTGTTGTGGATTTTGAGCAAAATCGTATGTTTATTTAGCAGTTGCAGCAAATAATATTTGTTAAAATTTGTGAAAAGGTAGTCACAGCTAGAAAATGTTCTTATCAGCCTCACCTAAGTCTGATTTGCTACTACAGCTAATATATTATTGCTGTTGTTTGCATAGGAAATTCAGTGGTGTGACAAAGATTTTTAGCAACAGCGACGAATTTTTATTTAGCAGTTGCAGCAAATAATATTAGTTAACATTTGTGAAAAATTTACTCACAGCTACAAAATGTTCTTAGCAGCCTCACCTAAGTCTGATTTGCTACTACGGCTAATATATTATTGCTGTTATTTGCATAGGAAATTCGATGGTATGACAAATATTTTTAGCAACAACGACGAAGTTTTACTTAGCTGTTGCAGCAAATAATATTAGTTAAAGTTTGTGAAAAAGTTAGTCACAGCTACAAAATGTTCTTAGCAACCTCACCTAAGTCTGATTTGCTACTACAGCTAATATATTATTGCTGTTAATTGCATAGGGAATTCGGTAGTTTGACAAAGATATTTAGCAACATCGGCGAGTTTTTATTTAGCAACTGCAGCAATTAATATTTGGTAAAATTTGTGAAAAAGTTAGTTATAGCTACAAAATGTTCTTGGCAGTCTCACATAAACCTGATTTGCTACTACTGCTAATATATTATTGCTCTCCATTGCCTAGGTAATTTATTGATGTGACTACGATTATTAACAAAACTGGCGAAGGATTTATTAGTAAAGGAGTTCGAAAATAAAATTAGCAGCTGTTGCAAAACTGTTGTTAGTGATTGCAAAATATTTTTATCAAATGCAACAAACATAAGCTTTTGCTGCCTAATACATGTATAATTAGCAATAGTAACAAAGTTCTTATCTACTACAACAAAATATTATTAGCAGTCCCAGCTAACAACAATGACGAATAAATTTTTGTTGATACGGATAAATAAATTAGATACAGTTGTGAATCAATTAGCAGCGGTAGCAAATTATTTAAAATCCTTTTAGCTAAATATCGTTAGCAAGGGTAGCAAACTGGTTTTAGTTGCTATAGACAAGGCTTTGTTACAGTAGATAAGAAATTGTATACAGCAGCAAAGAAAATTTCAGCAAAGCGTGCTTAGCTACCAAAGCTAAATCATTTTTTTCCGTGTATGGAGAACCGAGCGTACTGCGCCCTCTTAAGCTACGCTACGGTATACATAACGTGTATTGTAACCCATAATATGTCAAATATACGAGTACAATATAAGATGAAAAATAGTAATAAAAATATACATACAAATAAACAACAGCAGCAGCGCGACAATAGCAGCACACTTGGTCTCCGGGACACTGCTAGCAAAGCTACGACGGCTTTGGAGATCGAACGCTTGGCCATGTTTTGTTGTCATCCATAAATTCTTCGATCTTGTAATATCCTCGGTTCAAAAGATATGTTTTTATATATTCTTTGAATGAATTATAAGGAAGTTCCCATGGATCTTTAGGTAATTTGTTATAAAACCTTATGCAGTTACCCAAAAATGACTTTTTACTTTCTGCAAACGAAATTTCGGGACTGCTAACTTGTGCCTTTAAACGTGTGTTTCTATTATGAACATCAGGATCAGGACTGCTTCCTAAAAGACTTTATATTTTTGTGTGTAGCTATGCATAATCACATCCAGTACATATTGTGAAGCTACTCTGAGTATAACTGTCCTTAAAAAGTTCTTTCAATGATTCACGAGAGTCAAGATTACCCACTCCAATATGAGCCCCAGAAAAATTGTGTTTTCGACAAGGTCCAGTTTTTCGCCATTTAACGTTACGATTGTCTCAACCTGTCTTAAATTTGGCAACGAAAATTTTGCGCACTTCTTTTTCTTGCATTTAGTAGCAGATTATTTGCTGTGAACCATTCAAGCACTTCTCTCAAAGTTGCATTGATATGGCTGAAGTCGCTCAATTTCCTA
This sequence comes from Notocelia uddmanniana, assembly GCA_905163555.1. Classification (NCBI taxonomy): domain Eukaryota; kingdom Metazoa; phylum Arthropoda; class Insecta; order Lepidoptera; family Tortricidae; genus Notocelia; species Notocelia uddmanniana. Next base: position 1,737,711 of record LR991064.1, read on the forward strand.
TCAACCTTGAAAATTAGTTAGGTAGGTGTCATCAGCCAATAATATCTCGTATTTTTTGTTTACAAGAAAGAGGAAAGGTCATAGAATTGAACCATCCGTCCGGATGTCACGGCCGATTTACTCGGAGATTATAAGCACTACAATTATGAAATTTGTTAGGAAGGTGTATTCTATGAACCGTCTTAATGACACTAATATCCTAATTTAAATCTATTGAATAATATTATTGCATAGTTGTTTTTCAATTTTTTTTTTCTTTTTAATCTGTATTTTAACATTATTGATATGACATTTGCCTTTATATTTAATATTTTGAAATTCGACATGTAATACCAGAAATTCGTACGCCAAAAGGCACATCATGGCTTTGTAACTACATTTAATTTTTTCATCTTTTTTCACCTGTGATGAACGAATAAACGATTTCATTCATTCGCTACAGAACAGTAATGTGAAGTTACGAGAATAGTAGATTGTATGACAAGGGTCTAAAATAAGTCATATTACCACGAGATGGTAATTTTCCCGAACGAACTAGATGTAAACAAAATGAATCCTCAAGTCAATAAAGGGTCGGGTAAGTGTGATTCTTCTAGAGTCGCACGTCCATAGGTGACGGTGTCTGCTTACCATCAGGCAGGCCGTAAGCTTGTTTATTTTAATTATATCTAAATATATAAAAGAAGAAACTGACTGACTGACTGACTGACATATCAACGCACAGCCCAAACCGCTGGTCCTAGAGTTTTCAAATTTGGCACGTAGGTACCTTATAATGTGTATGTGCACTAAGAAAGGATTTTTCTAAAGTCAACCCCTAAGGGGGTGAAATGGGGGTCCGAAGTTTGTATGGGGAAACAAGATTAGTTGGACTATTTTATTCGAAACTTCACAGAAGTATTTCTAACGATAATTGAGTAAACACTTGTTTCAGGTTTTTTGAGAAATCAACCCCTAAAAGGGGGAAATGTGGTGACAAATTCTGAAAATCGACTTGGGTATCATTTCTATGGTTTATCGGGTCGCTGATTACAAAAACAACAATGATTTTAAAATCCCACGTGGAGGACGTGCAATACTATCCCCCCTGTTGGGGTGCGAGGGGGTTGAAATGTCTAAATATTAATATGGGTGTCGTTTTTATGGTTTTGTGGGACGTTAATTACGAAAATGGCATCGATTTTGAAATTTATTATTGCGGACATGAAAACTTTTGAAAGTTTGTGCCAAATTTCAAGAAGAAACTGACTGACTGACTGAAATATCAACGCACAGCCTAAACCGCTGGTCCTATAGATCCCAAATTTGGCATGTAGGTTCCTTATGAAAACTAGAGTTGCATTTAGAAAGAATTTTTCAAAATTCAACCCCTAAGAGGGTGAAATGGGGGTCCGAATTTATTATGGGGAAACAAGATTAGTTGGACTATTCTATTTGAAACTTCACAGGAGTATTTCTTACGATAAATGAGTAAACATGTATTTCAAGTTTTTTGAGAAATCAACCCCTAAAATGGGGAAATGTGGTAACAAATTCTGAAAATCGACATAGGTATCGTTTCTATGGTTTATCGGGTCGCTGATTACGAAAACAACAATGATTTTAAAATCCCCTGTTGCGGTGCGAAGGGGTTGAAATGGTTTAATATTAATATGGGTGTCGTTTTTATGGTTTTTTGGGACGTTAATTACGAAAATGGCATCGATTTTAAAATTTAATATTGCGGACATGAAAACTTTTGAAGGTTTGTGTCAAATTGCAAGAAAAAACTGACTGACTGAGTAAGTGACATATAAACGCACAGCCCAAGCTGCTGGTTCGAGAGATTCCAAATTTGGCATGTAGGTTTCTTATAAGGTCTAGAGGTGCATTAAGAAAGGATTTTTCAAAATTCATCCCCGGAGGAGGTGAAATGGGGGTCCAAATATTAATATCGGTGTCGTTTTTATAGTTTTTTGGGACATTGATTATGAAAATAGCATCGATTTTAAAATTTAATATTGTAGTTATGAAATTTTCTTAAAAGTTTGTGCCAAATTGCAAGAAAAAACTGACTGTCTGAGTGAGTGACGTATCAACGCACAGCCCAAACTGCTGGTTCGAGAGATTCCAAATTTGGCATGTAGGTTCCTTATAAGGTCTTCTTCTTCTTCCTCGGTCCCTCATTTCATTACTAAGGATCGCGAACACGTATGCTCTGTCTCCATAGAGTGCGGTCATAAACCATGTGGATCACACTTTGCATACTACTTATAAGGTCCAGTGTAGTGTCGTAAGCGTGTGTGCAATAGTATATAATTATGTATGTATATTTAATGTATATATGTATATATATATATCTATGTATGTATTCAGGTATATATTTGGTTAAGTAGTTTAAACACCTTTTTTGTAATTAGCTCTACCTTAGGATTTTTTTTTGTTTTTCTCACCTAGTTTGTCTCTTGCACCTACCTTCGCTATTTTCTGTTTGGCTCCTTGGTTGACTGGTAGAGAATGCCTTGAGGCATTAAGTCCGCCATTTGTACCGATTTATTTGTGCAATAAAGTTAAAAAAAAAAAGGTCCAGAGATGCGTCTGTCTTTGTATCTGTCTGTGGTATCGTAGCTCCCAAACGGAAAACCGATTTTCATTAACTTTATTTTGTGTCATTTTTTTATTTTATCCCGAATGCTCTTAGCCATGTTTCATGAAAATCTGGTCAGCCGTTCTTGAGATATTAAGAAAGGATTTTTCAAAATTTACATCCTGAGGGGGTGAAATGGGGGTCTAAAGTTTGTACGGGGAAACAAGATTAGACAGACTATTCTATTCGAAATTTTACAGGAGTATTTCTAAGAATACATGAGTAAACACGTGTTTCAGGTTTTTTGAGAATCAACCCCTAAGAGGGGGAAATGTCTTGACAAATTCTGAAAATCAACATGTGTATTATTTCTATGGTTTATCGGGTCGCTAATTACGAAAACAACAATGATTTTAAAATCCAATGTGGAGAACGTGAAATACCATCTCCCCGTTTTGGGGTGCGAAGGGGTTAAAATGTCTAAATATCAATATGGCTGTCATTTTTATGGTTTTTTGGTCATTTATTACGAAAATAGCATCGATTTTTAATTTAATATTGTGGACGTGAAAATTCTTGATAGTTTGTGCCAAATTGAAATTCCTCCGGTCCAGTAGTTATACTTTTGAGGTACGGAACGAGCCCAGCGTGTCCTAATAGATTTTTAGGTAAGATGTGATGATAGCTTTAGAGAGGTTAGTCAGGAATAACTAAGATTCATTAACAGATGAACAAAAGTCAGTATACGAGCAAATACTAAGGAGTGCGAATGGAAGTAAGGCCAAATTTTATTTTTGTATGGAAACTGCGCAACTTGCCCTGCGATATATTTACTTCATAAAAAACAAACTTGGAAGCGAACGGAATACGCGGTAAAAACACTGTTTGCTTGCATCTACATAATACTTAGATGTTTCTGACTTGCAATGACAAATTCACAACAAAATTTGATTTTAGGTAAATATCAACATGACAAGCGTTTCCAAACGTACAAAGTTTGTGTTATGGAAGACCAGGTGCGTTATGTTCAGTGTTAAAAAACTCTACTGGATGGTTTCCTTCTGCATCGTCAGTATTTACCACCGTATTTCTGTACTTCAAAGGACCAGAGTTTCCCACCGTTGCTCGGTCGTTATCAGACCTTCTATTGGTGTTACTGTAGTGCAAAGATACTATTACTAAGGGCCATTTAAAACATGCTTTTATTTCATCGGCCTTTTACCCTTGGACCTCTCGGAAAAGTATGATAGTAGTTTTCGATCCTTATTTTTGCCAAAATCAAATGAAATTCAACAGTTTGCCGGTTCTCAGATTGTATACTGACTTTTCATCTGTTCATCTGTTAATGACTCACAATCCCCAAACTTCGTATACCGAAACCCCCAGAATGTAACAACTACTTTTCTGGAAACCGCATCTAAATCGGTTCAGCCAAACGCGAGATAATCGTGGACAAACATATATAGCTACATACATACATACGGGTTAAACAGAGAACCTCTTTTTTGTAGTTAGACGGTTAAAAATTACGCTTAGTACGCGGGCGAAGCCGCGGGCAAACGCTAGTATACATATATAAAAGAAGGAAGTACATATACAGTGTGTTACCGGCAAGCGGGCTTTTTTCAAAACTAACAATATAGTATGTTTCATTAGCAACTCTTTGCATGTATTAGCAAATCATAATTAATTGAACTAACTATAAAATTAAACTTCTTAAATCTGCACCTTCAATGTACAGTCAGCATCATAAATATGTATACAATTTTTAACCTTATTCCCCAGACATTAGTTCCGAAATGTATACATATTTATGATGCTGACTATACATGACGTCGTAGTAAACAAAACATTAAGGGCTGTCATTTGTACTGTCTTGACAATTGACTTTGGTTTACATTGTCGAAAACAAAGGAAATTGAAATTTTAGTTTTATAATAAAACTAAGCTCATGGTTAGGTTTAGGAACTACGTTTCGATACCCTGCTTAAAGAAAAGCCCGCATGCCGGAACACATTGTAAAGAAAGAGAGCGTTGCGACCATCCATCTGTATTGATCTGCAAATATGTCTACACCTGAGTAAACAAGTATTTCCAAGTAAGGTTTTGGTTATATATGGCAGGCGTCGGTTTTACTTTTAAAAAGACGAAGCTGCTGGAATATCAATTTCGTCGTTCTTCTTCGAGGTTCTTCGTGTCATCTTTGCAGTGGAACGAGGTATGACGATCGTCGGTGCTTTAGACGTCCTGTTTAGCCTAGTTGGTAGTGACACTGCCTCCGAAGCTAGAGGTCCCGGGTTCGAATCCCGGCCAGGGCATTATTTGTGCATTTAACACGGATATTTGTTCTTGGGTCTTGGATGTTTTCTATGTATTTAAGTATGTATTTGTCTATATAAGTGTGTATGTCGTCGTCTAGTAACCCATAGTACAAGCTTTGCTTAGTTTGGGACTAGGTCGATTTGTGTAAGATTGCCCCCCCAATATATTTATTTTTCTCTCACCAGTGGTGGATCTAGGATTTTGGTTTGGAGGGGGGCTAGACTTGGCTTTGCATCTTTTGAGGTTAGATTTTTTTATGGAGTCAGTTGATTGGAATGGGGGCTCGGTTTACCCTCCTGGGGTGCTACCGCAAACTTCTTCGTACCGTCCCTTTCCGTCATATAGAGACACACGAGAGTGAAAGGGACGGCACGACACGACGTTCGATTTTCGAAGTTCGCGGTAGCACAGCTGGTACGCTAGTGAATTTTAATTTCGCGTTTCGGTTTCGTGTTTCGGTTGACGCGCATAGCTCGCGCACGCACGCCGATCGTATAAAATTTGGAATGCGAAATGCTCGTCTCAAGGAACGTTTAATAAGTATTTTTTTAGATGAGGCTGATTATCCTGGCTCTACTGTTGAATTCGGCCTGCGGCTACAGGATTCTCGCCGTGTTCCCGGTGCCTGCGAGGAGTCACGACCGGCTAGCACGTGGCATCGTCGGCGCCCTTCTTAAGGCCGGCCATGAGGTAAACTAGCTTAGAACACGCGCTAACTTCCTAGCGGTGCTCAGAATGATGACCCGCAGCCCGTCCCCCCGCAGAGGTGACGCGACTCGCAACAGCTCCCAACGCGCTGGAGGCGTATGATAGTTGCCATTTTATTTATTTATTTATTACAAACGTTTACATGGCATTAAAGAAATCCAATGCGCCATAAAACTTAAGCTTACATAACAATACACTTATCGTCGTGGGTAAGACGCCCGTCACTCTCGCACTCGCATACTTGTCAGAATGTGACGAATGTTTTATCCACGTCGATAAGTGACAAAATAGCAACTATCATAGGCTCGCAGAGCAAGTATTAGTCATATTATGGCTGCGGGATTCTGTAAGGTGGAGTTCCCTAGTTCGGCTTTCACTTGATTGTTGCTTTCAGGTGACGTGGGTGACGCCGTACCCGGAGAAGAAGGCACACACCGGTCTCACCATCATTGATGTCAGCGAAATCCAGAAGCTTAATGAAGGTAACAAACCAAAACCTCTTTATTGGTAAACACTTAGCCGTCGAAAAAACCCGTGCAAACATCCGATCAACTGAGATGAGAACTGGTTAGAAGCTGAGATCCTAATTTAGCTGAGTTACTTTGGCTTAGATAATGTACTTTACACATCTCTTCTTTGTCCAACCCTCTTCCCAGCTCATCTGGGGTCTGGTCTCCTTGTACGTTGGTTCTCGTTGTTGTCTACTTTTTGTTTGTTTATCGTTTTTTCGTGTTTTATGTACAATAAAGTAATACATACATACATACATACGTTTGCGCCAGAGAGCTCTGTTCTGGGTTGTCGGCAAAGTTAGGTTATCCTGATCAATCTCTTTTTGCACTTTAGTCCACCAGGTGGCAGGGTTTTTGACAACATGATCTGCTCGTTTGGAAATGTGTGCGGACCTTCTTAGTCAGGTTTCATAATGTATGCACATAAATACAGTAAATGAAGAGGTTTTATATTTGGTTGGAGAAAAGACACATCCTTTGAGGAAATTGAGAACAGAAATGGAAATATACTGAGGCATCTGATACGATATGACAAATACTTAAAAACTATCGAAGGAAAGATAAGAGGAGAGACAGGGGTAAACCGAGATGTACATCTATAGATCAAGCTAAAGATAAGTTCAATGTATGTCATATTAGAAGCTACCGATAAGAGCTTAAATATAATGTCATGAGATGATGTACGTATTGGCAGGTATAGATCCGCAGATAGTCGCGAACTGGCCTGTTGGGCGGATGATGGAGTATGGACGTGATGTGTCCATAGCAGCCGCCATGAACCCAGATGTACAGAGCGCCCTGCAGCAACAGCACGACGCCGTCATCACGGAGCTGTTCCTCTCTGATCTGCATGCCGGGTAGGTACCACAAAATAATAGGACTTACGTACAAATAGATAGGAAGAAATAGAAAACTTAATGAAAACAATTCAAAATAGATGCGGTCAACTGATAGGATACTAGACACGATATTTTCTTCAAAAACATTCTGTAAGGCTACATAGAAAGTTTAAGGGGCAAAGGTCGACCAGGGAGAGGCTTTGTACAACGACTAAAGGAAAAAGTAAGCATTATTGTATATATTTTTTGGGACGTGAATAAATATATATGCCAATGAACCCGACAGTATGTCTACGTTATTGATAGGTACATTGAAGTACGATTGCTGAGCTTCAATCGGCACGTCAATGGGGAAGTCAATGGTTCTAACCTCAAATTCCTACATTTTTCATGATTCAATCGTCAAATCGTCGGATTGTCAATAATCCACGGCAACGATCATTCCACCCCATTAAGCAAAATTTGATTGGTGGCCACGCACAGGCAAAAGAGTCGCCGTTGGTCGTCCACCGGCTCGATGGGTTGACGACATCAAAAAGACCGCAGGTCACACCTGAATGAGACTAGCACGAGATGGGGGTGAGTGGCGTACTCGAGGAGAGGCCTATGCTCAGCAGTGGGCGATTGCGGGCTGAAAATGATGATGAAGCAAGTTTTCCATCAATGTCCCTCAATCACGTAAATGACATTGAGAATCACGTTAATTAAATTATCATTGACAATGATGTGGTATTGAATCAATATCAGCCACATTGATCGTTGCGGGCTCTGTCATCACGGACAGGACTATTATAGCCAACAACCCTGATATCGTGCTGACAGATCGATTGAAGCGCCAGGCAGTGCTCGTCGACATCACCATCCCCCATGATGAGAACCTCGTGAAGGCCGAGAAGGACAAGTACCTGGAACCTGGCACACGAGGTAACCGCCATGTGGGATGTTGATTCGACGATCATTGTCCCGATAGTCGTCTCTGCGAACGGTATAATCTTAAGAGACTCTCGCTAGATGGCTGGGTCAAGGATCAGATGCAGAAGGCGGTATTCTTGGACACGGCGCGGATAGTCAGGAGGTTCCTCTCTCTGTCGCCCTAACCACCAGGCCCCGCCTCGCTGCCGGCGGCACTCTAGGTTAGGTTTTTTATTATGCTTTTATATTTTGTATGTATATTTTTATAATTTACTTTTATAAATGTTTTGTAATAAACCTAGCTTAAGTAAGAAAATAAATACAGAGAATAATAATTTCAGGAACTAGTGGTTCGAATTGAAAAATTATTTTTGTGTTGGATACTCAATTTATCGAGGAAGGCTTTAGGCTATATAACATCACGCTGCGACCAATAGGAGTGACGACGCGGACGAAGTTGCGGGCAACAGCTAGCTAAGATACTCGTATGCCATGTAGTTGTACATATACTTATATGTATCAATTACGTACATACCAACTAGTGTTAAGTATTATTATTGTGGATTGAGAAGAGACATCATCCTGTTCTGGATTCGTTTTATTGTTATTGACGCTTAGAGACCTTATACATCTCTAACAATCTTGAATTAGTGCTGTTTTCATTGCTTACTTATTTAAATTTTGACGCTTAGAGACTATTTACATCTGTATGGGCTTTGAAATATTGGACGCTCAGAGACCATATACATCTCTAAAATATTAAATTAATTTTATATACTTTTTGTTTATTCGGACACAGATCGTATACTTGTCCATTACTTAGGTCCATTACCTTGTAAGTTTATTTTCATCGTTTAACATAAGTTTGTTAATCATTATTTTTAAGTATTTTCACTTTTTTAAACATGTAAAAGTGCCCCTGTGGCCTATTTGCAGAATAAATATTCGATTTTGATTTTGTAATGTCCCAGTGATACTTTTAATCCTAACACAAAGCAATTGAGTGATATACAGCGTGTCAATTATTGGAATTAACGTCTTACATTAGCACGTTTTTTTTTACTATAAGTAAAGGTAAGTGGTGAAATCTCCTTGTTCCGCAGGTTTGCCGCAGTCCTACAAGTGCCGTGGCTGGCGCTGTCGGTCCAGATGTTGCACTCGGAAGTGGAGACCATGGCAGATGTGCGCAGTGTGCGCAAGCCGGTGGATACGCCGCGGGGGCTGGTGCCGCGCGCGACCTTCGCGCTGTGGGCAGGCCTTGCGCGGTTCAGGCACATGTGAGTTCCTACAAGCTTATGGAAAAAAACCTAGCTGGCACGGTAGGTCGAGAGAGCGCGCACAGCGGAACGTCGTCTCACTCATTTATGTGGCAGCCCAACTACAAGGTACACCTTGTAGTTGGGCTGCCACATAAATACGCTTGCAGTCCTACGCTACAGCGTAGGCAAGGTGGACTGATGACCTGGTAAGGGGGAGAGGACATCCTTCGGCTGAGATGATGATGATGATTGGCTACGGTGTTTGCTTAACATCAGACCCGTCGTAAGCTTGTTTGCTACCGTACCTATAAAAAATAGGTTATACGGTCTTATTTCACGTAACGTTTCGGGCGATTTGGGCAGCAAAATATAACCATATTAACCTATCTTTGTTATAAGTACCGCAGGGTACCTTACTGGTAACGATGACGTAGAACTATGTGCCTTATAATTTCAATATTAATTCCTGGACGTTCCCGATTATTCCCGAGCTGGGCATTGTATGGTCGAAATGTACTAAAACGTTACATAAAAAGTGACGGTACAAGCTATCGTGCTAGGCAGGTAACGAATTATTGTGTGTTGCATGAGTAATTGTTACTTTATCACTACTCCATCAGGTCCCACTTAGTTGCATGCGAGAAGCACTATGCACAAATCTTCGAACCTATAGCCAAAGCGAGGGGCGTCATGCTTCCTTCTTACTCCTCTGCTCACTACAATATCTCCGTGCTGTTCGTCAATTCGCATCCTTCGTTCGCGCCGACGATGAGCTTGCCTCCCAGCGTGGTGAACATCGCCGGGTATCATATTGAAGAAGAACGTTCACCCCTGCCCAAGGTATTTATCTATTACATTGTCTGAGACACATTTGCTTGTAAACGTACTAATAATAATAATAACCGCCATGTGGGATGTTGATTCAACGATCGTTGTCCCGATAGTCGTCTCTGCGAACGGTCTAATAGCGAAGAGTCTCGACCAACATCTCAAGAGACTCTCGTTAGATGGCTGGGTCAAGGGTCAGATACAGACGGCGGTACTCCTGTACACGGCGCGGATAGTTCGGAGGTTTCTGTCTCTGTCGCCCTAACCACCGGCAGCTTAGACCCTGCCTCGCTGCCGGCGGGACCCTAGGTTAGGTTTTGTATAATGCTTTTATATTTTGTATGTATGTTTATATATTTTACTTTTATAAAGTTATTTTAAAAAACCTAGCTTAAGTAAGAAAAGAAAAAAGTGAATAATAATAATGATTTATTTGGCACAATTTTGTTACATTATTTTCCAGGCGGCTACCTCAACATTGCTGGGCCAGTTTCCGTTTCACTGCCGCGGGGACACACATTTGTGTGTACCTACGTTTTTATTATCTGTTCTAATTTTTGGTCATGTATGTGTGTCTGTGAATAAATGTTACTTTCTTTATTTCTTTACTGTTGTGTTCCTGGTGGTGGGTAAGGTCGCCAAAGATCCCGAGGATACGCTGTGTTCAACTGTGTGAGGGACCACGACCTGTATACTGGGTGATTTCGGGATCGTGATCCCGAATGAGAAATTGGGATGTAGATAAGATACTGAACAACTTTTGCCATGGGAACAATATGAAAATCGAGAAATAAAGTTCCCTGATGGTCCCACACTTTTAGGCTGATGAAATCTCGAGGTTTTACTATGGGATTGCTGATTTGTTTTTTGCGATTAGGTGGTTGGTCCCATGGGAAAAGTTGTTTAGTATGACCATCTACACCACAATTTCTCATTCGGGATCACGACCCCGAAATCACCCAGCAGTATGTCTCTAGCTGACAACACAACAAATCCTCAAGTCAATAAAGGATATGCGACGCACTTGATTCTGGTCTTAATTCTGGTAGTTCGCGTATCGATCATAAAGTATGGAAACGCGCTCATGTTATCCGGGCAGAGACTTTTCCTGTTGATTAAATATGGTAACGGTGATTGTGATACGATTTTCAGCCGAAACCGAATTCTGCTTAACTGAAGCAATTGACGGATGCAGGATCTTGTTCAGGCACAAGAAGGGGGATGTGTTATTTTGTTACTGTTAAAAAAGAGCACTTACGATTATGTGCTGCGTTTGTATCCACGCCTGGCTTCAGTTTCGGTCGGAACTGAAACTTCAGTTGGACACTAAACAGTACGTAATGTTATTCAGGATCTACAAGAGCTCATGGACAACTCCAAAGCTGGCGTGGTGTACTTCAGCATGGGCTCGGTCGTCCAGGCTTCACAGCTCCCAGAACAGCTGCGGGACGGTCTCATAAAGGCTCTGGGCGCTCTGCCCTGCACTGTTCTATGGAAGTTCGAAACGCCGATCGCGCACCTTCCCGGGAATGTACATATCAGACCCTGGTGGCCGCAGCAAGCCATATTAGGTTGGTAAATTCTCTTCTGTGACCGAAGCACTGTGTTTATGTCAGTCCCGAAAGTAAGGAATAACGAATGTAATCTCGGCGGAATGTACACTACAATAAAACATTCTGCTAAGAAGTTTTGACAAAAAAATACTTATTTCTTTGTAGTTAGGTCTTTATTTCAATGATACTACATCATACATACTTTAGTATGGTACGAATAATAAATATAGGTTATCTCTTGCTTTGCTACCTTTTCCCCGTTAACCATCTACCTATTATACTCGTACGTCCAAAATTTCCAGCGCACCCAAATACCAAGCTATTTGTCACCCACTGCGGCCTGTTAAGTACACTGGAGGCGTTAAAGGCTGGTGTCCCTCTGCTGGCTGTCCCGGTATACGGCGACCAGGCAGCGAACGCAGGACGAACTCAACGTGCGGGCTGCGGGCTGACTGTCCCCTTTTCCTTAGACATGGTAGACGACTTGCAAGTGGCCCTAGATAACATGCTGAACAATAGCAGGTGAGTTTTCTATAGTTATCATCAGCCTCTATGCGTTCTACTGCTGGGTACAGGTCTCCTCTCATGGATGAAAGGAGGCCGGCATGGATGGGAAGGGTTTCCCTCTGCTGGCTGTCCCGGTGACCAGGCAGCGGACGTGCGGGCTGTTCAATTATTAGGCACCAATTTCGTGTGCAAAAGGCATAAATTTAAGAAAATACATGAAATCGCTCTAGTGGTCAGCTCTGCATCTCGTTATTTCACTTTCATTGCCGAAACTCCCTGAACTAAAACCTGGATCCTTAACCTTACATTTGTTGCAGTTACTACAATAAAGCAAAGTTCCTGTCGAGGATATTCAACGACCGACCGGCGTCACCCGCTCAGCTCATCACACGCTACGTGGCACTGGCCATCAAAACCAAAGGTTAATGTCCTCTTGAGACCAAGTCACTACTGTACAGTACAGTACGGAACAAGGACCTCCTTGATACAAACTATTAGGTTTGGCTGAGCTAAGGACAATTTTGACACAACACAACTGTTGTGGGTTTCACAGTTCCCTGTCTGTTCAAATATGTAAGCCGCAAGAAATGAGAGTTTCTATAAACACCTCGCCACGGTTCCCTATTCTGCCAGAACTGTGATGGGCTGATCAGTCAGCTCAGCACAAATTTACCAACTGTAACAGTTGGGTATAATTTTTTTTTACGGAATTGATGAAAGTATTTTGCATTTTTAAGCCCATGAACCCCAGCAGACAACAGTAACTTTAAACTGATTACTTACAACTGTAAACCCAGACACATTAATTAATATCAGATCTCAGAACTTTTGGGGCAAAACTGTCACGTTCAGCTTCAACAACATTTTGTTTTCTCTGCTTGATAGCAAAATACTCGTATTCCTGTTTAAGCATTAACAGGCATTAGCTTAAACAGTCTGTATAACCTACACGTAAAGTTAGTACTGTAAAGGTTGTATAACCACCTTTACAGTTCTCGTACCGAGATGGACTGGCAGTTAGTTCAAATTAAATTTAGAATATCAACTGTCTCTGTCTAGTGGAATAATAGTTGAAGGCGTCAGACTAAGCGGGTCCGCCCTGAAGCGAGGTCGATTTCTGTTATTATTATATTAATATAGAAGCCTAATACTTTATATTTGAGACGTGTTAATTCTACCCCGTAGCTCAGTCCTCCCTACAGTACACAGGAACAGGACAGGGTTAAGTACCATATTTTTGTGTAAATTGATATATCCTTTCTACTTTTCAACACAGGGGCGTCACACCTCCACCCTCAAACAAGCCAGTACAAGTGGTACGAACGCTACATGCTGGACCAGCTCGCTGTCGTTTTGCTAGCACTACTTTTAGTTTCGAAGCTGCTCCATTTGGTCCTGAAGAGGGTGTTGAAGTTATTATTTCGGAGCAAGGAAGCTTGAGAGATACCTCTAGTTTAAATTCCTAAAGCAGACATTTTACTTTGTATAAAGGAGAATGTAATGTGTAATTTGTATTATTATTAAAACTACCGTAAAAAATATGATGTTGTTTTATTTATATCAGTACTTAGCTTCTAGAATCTACCAATACCTAACCAATAGCCTTTGATCTACGATAGTCGTTTTTATGGGAGCGGATAATATTTTTCTTTATTATTTCACTTCATTGAAAACGTGACAAACTTTCATAACGTAAGCAAAATAAGTGCAGCGCAACCATGCTACGTCCCCACAAAGCGACTGCTCGACGGACGTCTAAATAATTAGAGCACATACCTGCACGGCTAACAAGACAGCCAGCGAGATATACTTTTTCTAATCTAAATAAATTTCGCAAGATAGCTCAGCTGTACTGCTCGAGTGGAGGTAGACAGGTAGACCATGTACCACATGCGAGGATGTAGGTTTTTTGGTAAACTTTCTGGATGTAGACCTGTCGAGCACGTCTGCATAAGTACTAAGCTGATCAGTCTATTCGTCGCAGCTCACTAGAGCTCCCTCTTCTGGAAGACCAGGGGCAGCCCGCCCCTGATCACCGCGACCTCGCGGGAGAGCGCGCTGATGTGCGGGCGCCGCGGCGCGCCGGGCGCAGGCCGCACGTGCCAGCGCGCTAGTACCGCCGCTACCCCCACCACCGCCTCCAACAAGCCGAGCCTCTCCCCTGCCAATAACAGGCACTTAGAACAACAGATATAATAGGTCCTATCGCTTGATGCAATGCAACCACTGGACCTAATGAGTTGCTGCTAGATTGAATCACGCACGCAATATGAATATGGTTATTGAATTGAAACTTATTTGGTAGGTACAAAGTTTAGGCACAAAATAAGCAAACATCAACTCACCAACGCACGCACGAGGTCCAGTTCCGAAAGGCATAAATGCCAGCTTCTGCATCGGCGTCATCAGCGCGGGATCGAAACGCTCCGGCCGAAACTCTTGAGGCTCCGGGAATATGTTCGGGTCACTTTGATACGCTGCCAGCGGTATCATCACGGTAACGCCGGTGTCAATTGTTACTTTGGTTCCCGGAAAGGTGTAAGGTTGCACACTTTCCCGCATTACGAGTCCGACAGGTGAGAATATCCGCATAGATTCATTTATAAACTGTTTCACATATGTCATCTCTATAACTGCATCGTACGTCAGTCTATTATCATGCCTCGCAAGCACGCTGTCGATTTCGTCCTGGACTTTTTCCTGCAAGTGCGGATGGTGAGCTAGCTCGTGCAGAGTGTAACTACTCACCAAAGACGACGTTTCAAAACCGGCCGCGAAAAACATGAAGCTCTGCGCTGCAATGATGGCGTCGTCCATCTCTATAGATATTATCTTAGGTGTCCCGTCAGGGTTTATCTCTGTGACGGATTCACCTGTCATAGGTCCTTTCTTCCTGTATTGCAAAAGTAGGTCTATGTAATCATTTCTACCACTAGGTTCGTAATTTCGCTGGCGCATTACTGATTGGGTTAGTTCAAGTATCTCTTTTTCTACATTTCCAAAAATTTTCAGATTACTAAAGGTTTTGGGCATGAGGGTCTTTAAGCCTTGATATAAGAGGCGTGTAGGGGAGAATATTTTGATACCGAGTTTACGCATTGCATCGTCGTCGTTGTTGAGGGAGTCGGCAGCGACGCCGAACCCGATGGAGCTCAAGATGTCATTTGTGAAGCGCGCCATTAGATCTCTTACGTCAACGCGGTGCTCGCCGGCGGCGGCCTTGGTGACCAGACGCGCCTGCAGTTGCGCAGTAGTCTGTTCCACGAGCTGGAACATGGACTTCAGCTTGGCGCTCGAGAAGGCTGGCGTCGTGCGCTGCCGCAGCTGCCGCCATATATCGTCGTCGGCCATTATCTGGTTCTTAAGCAGAAGCTCCATCTTAGAGGATTTAACTATGCCGCGGCGATGAAAACAGTTGAAGTCTGTTACCAAAATGCGTCGTGCGAGCTCGGGGTCACGTACCAGCAGTTCGGGACGACTGCCCCTGAAGAAACCTACCAGCTGCTCGTTAGGGTATTTGTTGTACGTTTCTGTGAGCACGCTAGCGACGCTACTACGGAAAAGGTAGTTTTTCATGTTGGTGCCGAAGATCGGAATGGGCCTGTCGTGTTTGACACCGCGTTTCGCCCAGTAATCAAAAGGGAGAGTAAAATAATAGTAGAGGGTCGCTAAAAGCAGCCCCGCAATGGTGAATATTATCATGATTGAGTATTATTTTTATATAAGTAAATACTTTAGTGCTGAAAACTTCTTCCCAATAAGTATGTACATGACACAAGTAACTAAGCCAACAATGATATAAGCTGCCAAATAGATATATGTTACCGATATGATGAAAAACCAATACAGTTGCGCAAATATGGACGGTGTTAAGATGTAAATATGGGTAATATAGGTAATAATAAATACGGTAGGGTTTCGTAATTAAAAAGTCAGACAACCAGGCAGAATACCTACTTGTCGTAGGAAATGTGGATGGGAGAATCGTGGTCACGCGAATGATCGCTTCATCGCGTTGTGTGGCCAAGTGAAAACAGAGCGAATATGAACAAAGAACATTAAACGTCCGGGGCACGCCGCACCTTTACTGCGCGGTAATCGATAGCGCGATATAGCGGGGGCGGCGTGTGTGACACATGAAACAGTAATTGACAGTGGATAGTTTCGGAAAGATCAAAAATGCAAAACCACCCCTGTCCCGCACCGCGCCGCCCCCGCTCTGTGCTAGTGATGACCTGAGCACATTGAGTTCCCTGTAATGAAACGTAAGTACAACATGCATGACCCGTTTTACAAGCTTTTATTTATGCACTGTTTGTACGTAAGTATGTAAGTAAGTTGACATCAATAGTACATTACTACAGAGGCCGGGACGAAAGGGGTTGCCGGCCGAAGACATATATACAACCGAGCGCAGCGAGGCCGATAGGTCTAAGGCTGGCAACCCCAAATTTCCCCCCGAGGTATGTATAGTGCTTTTCTCAAACATGAAATGAAATAAACAACAAAAAATATCAAAATTTTATTTTTAATACGCATAGTGGCAGAATGTCATGATGCCTGTGCCACAAATTTATGTGGAATGGAATTAAAAAAGAGGACTTTGCCGGCCTGTATGCTTCTTGATTTGGCGGGGCACGAGCGATATGTCATAGGTATTTTGCTCTTTGACGTGAATTTACCGATGTGAGATTTCCTAACTTGACGAAATACTGTCAGTTATACGTTTGCGCAGTAGTAATACCATGCGCAGAATTTGGGCAGTACTGCATTAGTATCGGTTGACACTGACAGTTGACAGTTTTCTCATATCGTACCGCCCCCGCATCGACAAGTCAGCAAGGCGCCTACGATCGGTGACAATACAGTCAGCAAAAAATGCTTGTAACAAAAATATTTTTCTTTTGCTATAACTGTTTTTTTTATTGTAGATGGGATTGCGTTTGACCTTAGTCTAACCTAACGGAAAGTTAAGACAAGGTCTATTTGAAATCGATAGCATAAGTAGTTCTTGAGTTAACTCTAGCTATGTGACAGACAGAAATACTGACAAAGCGGCACCAGAAGGGTTCCTTTTTTACTTTTCGGTACGAAACCCTAATAGTAAAATAGCGTAGTAGCGTATTAGCAAGACCGAAGTCGGAACCGAAACTCTGGCCGAAACATTTTTTTCCTGGACTGGTCAAACTCGAAACTTCTTCGGTCGCTATTTTTTCATTTGAGAAACTGAACCCTAAACCATGTGCCAGTTTTCATATCAAGGTAATTCAATGCGTATGTTATTAATCAAATATTGTTAGTGAATTTCCTTTACTCATTAATTATATTAAGAGTGTATTGGGATCGAGAACCAATCCGCTTGGTTATCGTGTCATTCATTTATCGTTTGTATGATTGGTGTATCAGTTCATAGCCGAATGCTTAACGAACCATAAAAACGGTAATAAGTAAAATATTTGTTCTGTCTAGACACTATGTACTTAGTTAAATAACTATTTACATGCATGTTGCAGTCTAGACACGATTATATATGCTTCTTATTCTACCGGTAGCTTTGGCCGGAAGTCATCAGTTGTAAGTACATTCGGGTAAGTAATTGACAACATTTCTTTATTAAGTAGCGTAAAAAAAATTACTAATTAACAAGAAACCCATTTATTTTTTTATTTTTTTGCTATTTTTTTTAAATATCAACTCATATCTTCTCACCTCAAACGGACTACAGTAAAAGCGGGTGCAGCGGCGGAAAACGCCGAAATTCTAAAGCGTAATAAATACAAGGGCCTCGGCAGAGAGTACATGTTTGTTCCTTTTGGCGTCGAAACTCTATGTCCATGGGGTCCCAGCGCGCACAAGTTATTTGCAGAAATTGCGAAGCGTCTGATTGACGTAACTGGTGACCGAAGAGCTGGCGGTTTCCTCGCTCAACGTATCAGCATTGCGATACAGCGAGGAAATGCCGCCAGCATCCTCGGTACAATGCCTCAAGGGCCCGTTTTAGAATTAAGTTAGTTTTAATTTTCTTTATATTATTTTGGTTAAGTATTCATGTATATATTTTCGTTGTACATAAATAAATGATTTTAGCTATTAGTTTTCAAGATATTCACAAAAATGTGAAGAAAGCCTACCATCGTCTATGTGACGTCACAAGGCTGAATTGACAACATTTCATTTTTTTAAGCTGGTTTTTTTCCGATGAAATCAAATAGAGGATAAAGAGTTAAGTAAAACCGCATTTTTAAATTCTCGAGTATATCCCAATTTCATATAAATAAATCAATTTCAAAAGTTCCTCATTCTAAAAGAGAGTAAGTGACAAGTAAGGCGTCACAGCGTAACAAATCATACAGAAGCACTGTTACTAAGACAAATTTACTAAATAAAGTGAACTGCTGTTCTTTTTGTGCGCTGTGACTGTCACAATTTCGTAGTAATGACGTCATTACTACGATATGGGCTTTCTTCACATTTTCGTGAATATTTATAAAACTAATAGCTATAAAAATATATAAAAAAATATTTTGGGGTTTCTTGTTACCAAATTAACGAAATGAGTTAAGATTTCATACAACTTAAAAATTTGGAATTATGTCAATTGTGACAGTCACAACGCGCAAAAAGAAAGCAGTATACTTTCTTTAGTAAATCCGCCTCACTAATAGTATCTACTAATATATGATTTGATACGCTCTGAAGAGTTATTTTTAGTACTCTTTTAGAATGAGAAACTTTTGAAATTGATATTTTGTATGAAATCGGGATATTTTCGAGAATTAAAAAATATGGTTATATTCGATTTTTTTTATCCTCTATTTGATTTAAACTGAAAAAAAGCCCGCTTAAAGCCAGATAATGTTCCGCTTTCCAAAAAAAATTATTTTCAACTGAGACCATTTGGAAATTATTATTGGGCCGCTAAATAGTCCACCGTTTGATTTTTTTGCTCCTGTTACAGGGCCCACCCTGTATGATCAAGGCTGATGCCATCATGTTATTTATGTTGATATAAGGTAACTTGAACGTCTTCGGGGATAAATGTTAGGGTGGAGGGGGAACCCCCGTGTGCCGCTTTCACTGGCTGATATAGGATATATAATAGTTATTTGTTATACAAGGGTGCAAAGTTGTATTTTACCCACGAGTGTTTCAACACACGAGAAGTAAAATACAACTTTGCACCCGTGTGCAACAAAAAACTTTTCTCCTCACTATAGCGAGGAAAGTGCAACCTGCAGAAAAACACAGTTCCACAGGCATGATTTTCATCACTGGAATCACCGATTTTTTTACGATATTATAACAGAAAACTCTGGAAGTTGTGTAGAATATTTACGTGAGTCGGAGTCCGTGACAAGTTGTGTATATTTTAGTTGACATTGACAATGATGACATTTCTGACGATGCGTTTTGAAATTGCATCGACTCAACTTGTGCGTTTACAATTATACTCAATATCATTATAAAACAAATGTTACTTATAGAGTTTGACTTAAATCATTAAATAAAGCTAAATTTGGTATTTTTTGTTAAATTCTCAAACCATTTATTTAATGATAATTGATATCAAACGAACCATTATTATGAGCGTTTTACGTTTTGTTATCTGTCAAAAGCTACTCAAACACGCTCCAAGGTCAAATTACTTTCCCCACTTGTGGATAAAATGCGTTTTTACCCGCTTGTTTCAAAGGATAAAATACGGCCTTCCGAGCTAGTGAGGGGAAAAATAATATATACGATCAAGGCTGATATTTTCCTTTGACAAATGCAAATGAAACCTGCTACGGCAACATAAGTGTGTATTTGGCTCGGGCGCGAGGCGGAGGCGGTTTTGAATTCCTAATCTTTCCGAAACTGTCGACAGTCGATTACTGCCTTATATGTCACACGCGCGTCTCCGCTCTACCGCGCTACCGCATACCGCGCGGTTTTTTGATGCAAGGTGCTCCGAACGGCGTTCGCTAAACCGCCTCCACCCTGCATTTCAAGCTTTCTCTCTCTCTGGTGGTCCCCTCTTGGCTGAGGATCGTGGTCATTCTGGGCGATTTACACTCGGAGTACATGAATGTACACACTTGGGTTTCAAGCCTTAATAGCAAGCCTAATAAATATAATGGATAGGGATGTGTGGCAGTGATAGCGTCCTGCACGGGTTGTTATTTAAGTTATTTTGTAGTAATGTAATTTTATATTTAACTATATAATGTATATTGTTTTGAAAAAATGACACCTCGCCGAGTTTCTTACGCCGGTTCTTCTCGTGGCAGAGGTATATTTGTCCGAACCGGTGGTAGTTTATTGACGTTCATAGGTGCATGTAATATGCCTAATTTGAAGAATAAACTACTTTTACTTTTTTTTTACTTAAACCATACTTTATCTTTGCACAGATATCAAATGATGCCTATCCCAACACACGTACCCGACGATCAAGACGTGGTGGTGTCGGGGCTGTCGGGTCGTCTCCCCGAGTCTGACAGCATCGAGGAGTTCGCGCAGCAGCTGTTCGCTGGCGTCGACCTGGTCACCGAGGATGACCGCCGCTGGACGCCCGGTGAGCCACTTTCATAAGAAATACTCTAGGGTGTAACATAAATGGACCGGGGTATGTCCTAAAATTACGACCAAGACCACCGGGGGATGGGCAGCAGCATCCCTGGAGTGCGGTGGTGCAGTAGCGATCGCCAACCCACATGCCAAGCGTGGCAATTATGGTATATACCCCCGTGAATTTGGGGGGAGGCCTATGTCCCGCAGTGGACGTCCTTTGGCCGATATGGTGGTGGTGGTGGTGGTAACATAAATAGCATAGGATACCGATAGCTACCTTACTTGTTTCCCATAGGATTAATGTTACATGCATGCATGTCATAAAACCACGGCATTGAATATTATCTATACAATTTGACTTGACTTTTTTTTTATAGATAAAAAGTAATGGTGTTTATTCATTAAGTAATAATTTTTCTAATACTCGTATTTTAATTCTATAGGTAATGCTGTTTGCATCTGTAATTGTGTTCCGAATACGCCCTTAGATTAGTTATTATTCTAACTAACGCTATATGTGAGATCCTGTAATTGGCTCTGCTGGAACTAATAATGTTGTTACTTAGTTTTATTGCCTTTGGTTCTCCCATAAATAAATAAATATATTCATAGTATGGTATTTGCTATTTGCTTTAGGTTTATACGGATTGCCGGAGCGGCAAGGCAAGCTGAAAAACCTGAAGCACTTTGACGCGACGTTCTTCGGCGTGCACGCCAAGCAGGCGCACCTCATGGACCCACAGCTCCGGCTGCTGCTGGAGGTAGCTCACGAGGTGGTCGTGGACGCTGGCTTCAGCCCAGCTGAGCTGCGCGGCTCGCGCACCGGCGTCTACGTGGGCGTCTCCAACTCAGAAACCGAGGATTTGTTTAGCACGGACACAGATAACATCACCGGTTACGGTGTCACTGGCTGCGCTCGCGCTATGTTTGCCAACCGGGTCTCATACTCGTTCGATTTCAAAGGACCCTCGCTAGCCGTCGACGCCGCTTGTGCTAGCTCCATGTTTGCGCTGGCACATGCCGCTAACGCCATTCGCAACGGTCTCTGTGATGCGGCAGTCGTGGCGGGCACCCACGTCTGTCTGAAGCCGGAGACAAGCTTGAACTTTCTACGGCTGAACATGCTAGGAGCAGACGGTCGATGTGCCGCGTTTGACGCAAGCGCGCGCGGCTACGTGCGCTCCGAAGCGGTGGTTGGGGTTCTTCTACAACGTCGCCGCGACGCACGCCGCGTTTACTGCACGGTGCGCGGCACGAGCATTAACAACGACGGCCACAAGGCCTCAGGCATCACACACCCCGCCGGTGCCATGCAGAACCGCCTCGCCCAGGAGGTGCTCAAGGAGGCGGGCTTAAGGCCGCAAGACGTCGTTTATGTTGAGGCGCACGGTACTGGCACTAAGGTAAGCATCGGCTGAAATCTCTCTGCGTATATAGGTTGTATGACAACATCGTATAGCTTGACGGTCTTTTGCAGGCGGGTGATCCGGAGGAGGTGAATGCGATCGCAGATCTGTTCTGTAAGGACCGGCAGACGCCTCTGTTGGTGGGCACGGTCAAGTCCAACATGGGCCACGCAGAGCCGGCCTCCGGGCTCTGTGCCGTCACCAAGGTGGTGTTGGCCATGGAGCGCGGTGTTATTCCTGGCAACCTGCACTTTAAGAACCCCAATAAGAACATCCCCGCACTCAGCGATGGACGCATCAAGGTAACATTTACGCTTACTTGTAAATTGGGAATGGGTTGTCAACATTTGCAGGGCAGACGATTCTTCGAAACGAAATGGGCCGTTAAACGATTAGAGAATTACTTAATTACCAGAATACTCGCTTCAAAATAAAATTGGGAGAGACCATATACTTATTTCCGTAATTTAATTATTCTTTATGCGGGAGAAATATGAACAGTACGGGTAATTTTGTGTTAGAAAATAATATCGAAACATATTTAGGCATCATGTTCATACCAGGCACGCAATCGTGACTATAGAAGGGAACTACTCAGCCATGATTTTGGCTATGGTATTGGTAAAGTGTTAAATGAGCCACTGCTCAGTGGAGAAGTTGGTTGCCCATCCATACCTGCCCAAGGACGTCCACTGCCGGACTTAGGCCTCCCCTAATTTAATGGGGGGTAAATGCCATAATCGCCACGCTTGGCATGCGGGTTGGCTGGCGATCGCAGTATCTCCACCGCACTCCAGGGATGCTGCTGCCCATCCCACGGTGGTCTTGGCCGTAGTTTTAGGGCATACTCGGGTCCCATGGTTGCCCATGGTTCTTACTAATAGTTCGGATTACATAGTCGTTCATCTGCACAAAAGCTTATTCCGAAGACGGCCGGCTAAAAGCCGCGGTCATTACATACTTAGGGAGATACTTACTTGTCTTATGTCGCAGGTGGTAGACGCAAACACCCCATGGGAGGGCGGTCTGGTGGCTGTGAACTCATTCGGGTTCGGCGGCGCCAACGCGCACGCGATCCTAGAGGGCGGGCGCGGCACCCGG
Source organism: Notocelia uddmanniana (assembly GCA_905163555.1). NCBI lineage: Eukaryota > Metazoa > Arthropoda > Insecta > Lepidoptera > Tortricidae > Notocelia > Notocelia uddmanniana. The sequence continues at coordinate 1,760,777 of LR991064.1, forward strand.
CCGCCACCTGCTGCCTACCCGGCGCCGCGCCTCGTACTCGTCTCGGGCCGCACTGACGAGGCCGTCGAGCGGCTCCTCAAGCTAGCTACTGAACATCAGCGCGATGCCGAATTACACGCTCTATTAGACGCCGTGCACGCGCGTGCCATTCCCGGTCATCCACACCGCGGGTACGCCGTGTTGGACCCGGCACGCGGCTCGGCGCCCATACTTGAGGTGCTCGAGACTGAAGCAGAACCGCGCCCGGTCTGGTTCGTATTCAGCGGCATTGGCTCTCAGTGGTCAGGCATGGCGCGGTCGCTAATGCGCCTGCCGACGTTCGCGGCGAGCATCGCGCGCTCAGCGGCAGCGCTCGAGCCGTACGGAGTCGATCTCGTGAACGTGCTCACGGAGGCGCCAGGCGCTGCCTTCGACAACATCATCAACACTTTCGTGTCCATCACCGCCGTGCAAGTTGCGCTAGTGGACGTGCTAAGCGAGCTTGGTGTGCGCCCCGACGGCATCATTGGCTCCTCCTGCGGTGAAATTGGTCAGTGTCGTATGGTTGTTAAGATATTGCGAAACCGAAAAAAAACTTAGCCTGGTAGGATCGTGGTGGTGGTAGGTTCGATGTCAAAGGTAATGTTTTAACACTTATGCACCTTATTGCTTATGTATGCACCTTATTTCTTAGGAGGAAGGCAATAAAAATAATTTATATATATGTTGATGTCACTTTTCGACTCTATATACTACCGTCTTGTTCCTCGACTATACCAACATCAGATTACATTAAAGAGAGAACTGACGTTTAAAATAACTTTTATTGAAGTTTTAAATAACTACTTACTAAGTTCAGTCTTTCCCACAACGCTTAAAATGAAGATAGACAATCATAATATGTTATTATTCTTCTACGATTCATGGTAGTGAAGATGATTTTTACTTTAGTCGAATAGTGATGGGAATGTTGTATGGTGAGTAGGTTGCGCTTATGCGGACGAGACGCTGACGGCGGAGCAAGCCGTGCTGTGCGCGTACTGGCGCGGGCGCAGCGTGGTGGATGCGCGGCCGGCTCCGGGCGCCATGGCCGCTGTGGGGCTCTGTTGGGAGGAGGCCAGGCGGCACTGCTCGCCTGACGTTGAATGCGCTTGCTACAACTCCCCCGACGACATTTTGGTGAGTGCCCTAGCCGATCCTGATGCAAAACGGCCACGAGAGCTCTGACCGCTGATCTTTGACCTGACGCTTCTCTTGTGCGTGTCTCCTTGAGTTCATTATCCAATACCTCCAATACCGATTCCAGCCTTAAACTGTTTACGCACGGATTAACAACGGGAACTTAATTGCAGATCTCAGGCCCGCCTGCATCAATTGACAAGTCCATAGCAGCGCTATCTGCAGAGGGAGTGTTCACGCAGCATATACAGAGTTCAGGTGTAGCGTTTCACAGCAAATATATCGCCCCTGCCGCACCCCTGCTGCGCGCCAAGCTGTTGGAAGTCATCCCCGAGCCTAAGCCACGCAGCGCGCGCTGGCTTTCCTCTTCCGTACCGCAAGACCAGTGGGACTCAGACCTGGGTAAGTCCATGCCTGCTGTTGGTATTTAAATACCTGTATATATACATTTAAATGTTTTTAAAGGGGTTTAAAACAGTTAAAATATCTAAATTTCTCATTAAAGAAAAAATAATTGCGACATCCTGTCATATTACGCTGCCAATCGCTCTAGTCAATCGGAACAACCAAGCTCATACACAAAATCCCTCACTTATGTTCCCTCTCACAACGCCTTAGGGGAGTGTACAGCGACATCTACGTAAGGAGACTCCGCCTTCTTTTAACGACCTTCGTCTCATAAAACTTGTGTGACTGACGACGCACGAACAGACGGATGCGTGAGTGACAGCAATAGGGCTTTAATTAGACCCTTCGGGTACGGAACTCTAAAAACTACCACAAAGTCAGTGGAGATTACTGGACTTAGTTTAGAAAGAGTATTGTATAGCATATTAGATTTAGACTTACTTGTTGATCGCAATGATAACTGGTGTTACAGCAAAGCTAGGCGATGCCGCGTACCACGTTAACAATTTCCTATCGCCGGTGCGGTTTGGCGACGTGTTGGCGCGGGTGCCGGAACGCGCGCTTCTGGTTGAGGTGGCTCCGCATGCGCAGATGCAGGCGGTGATGAAGCGCGCGCTGCCCAACGCAGCGCACGTCCCGCTGGTGCGCCGTACCGCGCCCGACTCTCTCGTGCACCTGCTCGCCGCCGTGGGCAAAGCCTACGCTGCCGGCGCGCAGCCACAGGTAAGATATTCCTGAGAAATGTTTCTTCAGCTGGAAGTGGCATAAGTTTTAAAATGTATCCATTAAGGATGATTCACAGTAGGCCGTGTCATGTCCGGACCGGCTCGTTTTTTATAACGCAAGACGCCGGCTGTTGCGCGGCCGGGCCTCGTCCGGGCCCGATGACGTTCAGAAGTGACCCAGCTAGCCCAGCCGCTTTCTAGTCAACATAAATGTTTGATAGCTGATCTAACTACGGCCGAGGCTCGCAAGCAGCTCGGTCTCGGCCCGGCCCGGAAACAGAACGGTCTAGTGGGAATCATCCGTGGTAGTCAGCATAACTCAGTGAATAATAATGTAAATACAGAGTTATTTAACTAAGTGAAATGCCGAATACAAATAATCCGGAGTGCAGCCCTTTCAACCGGAGCAGGATGATGCAGCGCAGCCCGCCGCCCACGCCCCCACCACAGCCTCAGCCTGCGCCCACCAAACAGGAAGCGGACCCTCCGAAGATGATAGCTACACCGGAACTTCAAGGATGGATGAAGTCCATCGAGCAGTATCTCAATGAGGTATGCGGGATCGCTACGGAAGGGAAAATGAACTCGGACCAAAAACTGAAAGTCCACAATCTTTGCCGCAAAGTAGGTCACTGCGCGTCACAGCTGGTCGTTGAATACCAGTCTCTCAAGGCAAAAGCTGCCATGAACTACAACTCTCTTATAGCCCTGCAAGAGAAAAGTGACCTATCACAGCGTGTCCTAGAGTTAAAACATACAATAGATCTTAACGCGAAAGTTAATGCGATACCTGCGACTTTTGCCGAAAAGCTCAAGACCAATCAACCATCCAGATACGTCCAGCCCACCAGTGTCAACTCGGTAGCGATTTATCCTACCGACAAGCAGAAAACCAGCGAGGAAACAAAATCCCTGGTACAAAAAATCATAAGGCCTGACGAATGGAAACTTCAAGTGCGTGGACTACGTAAAGTTAAGAACGGTGGCGTAATCATCAGCACGGACTCCAAACAAGACCTTCTTAAGCTTAAACAGTCCACGCAATTGTCGGCCTCTGGGCTTACAGTTGACGAGCCCGTTAAACGGAAGCCCAGAATCGTGGTGATCGGAGTGCCGACGGCCCTGCAGGAAGCGGAAGTTTTTACCTGCATCTACCAACAAAACTTAGCCGACAAAATACCAGCTATGTCCCTCGAAAAGTTCCTGACCTCTGCAAGGCTTAGCCATAAGTCCGGTAAAAAAGGCGCTGAAACTTGCAACTATATCATTGAAGTCCCCGCCCTTGTAAGGAAGACCTTAATTACAAACGAGAGAGTTTTCCTGAACTGGTCATCGTGTCCTGTGAGAGATTTCACCCTGGTGACGAGGTGCTACCGATGTCAGCAGTACGGTCATGCGGCGAAGACGTGCAAGGCGGAAGTGGATACCTGCGGTCATTGCGGCATTTTAGGTCACGTGATGAAGGAATGCCCTAAAAAGACGGAGTCACCAAAATGTGCCACGTGTCTGCACTACAAGAAGCCGGCAGAACACGAGACAGGCGATGCGGACTGCCCAGCCAGAAAATTGGCCGAAAAAAGGTATATTGACTCGATTGATTATGAAGGCGTCTAAGAGCGCCGCCTCCTATCTTATATTTCTAGAACTTAAATCTTAGTTTGTAAACAATGACAAGTAATTTACTTTCTGACCTAGATAACTTCTCTGTATCTGAGTCAAAAACCTGCGAAGTTGAAAATTGCAAACAATATATTTGCTCTTCCCGAAATCCGCTAACTATACTAACTCAAAACATACGTAGTATATATAAGAATTTTGATAACTTTACAGTATTTCAACACAGACTTGGCCTCGATTGTGATGTTATTATTCTGACGGAGTGTTGGTTACGTAAGCACGGTAACCTGCCTGTAATGCCGGGTTATAATTTATATAACACCCAGATTAATTTTAACCAAAACGACGGCATCGTCATATATGCTAGAAGTAATTTAATAATCAACACGGAGGAGCCAAACATTGCCGACTGCAATAGTCTTTTAATAAGAATTGGTTCAAATTGTGCCATACTGGCTTTGTATAGACCGCCTTCTTTTAGAAATATTAATCCTTTTATTGATTCTCTAGATCAGACTTTAAGAAATCTCTCATCTTTTCAAAACCTTATTTTGATAGGAGACATCAACATCAACATAATGCCAGAGAGCATCGACCCCGCGGCTCAAAACTACCTTAACCTATGTTCCTATCATGGCTTACTTCCCGCACATACGCTCCCTACTCATCAAAGCGGCTCTTGTTTAGATCATATCATGTTTAAGTCGAACCTGCGAGCACTAGCCCTTGTTACTAACTCCTCTGTGACCGATCACAAAGCTGCCCTACTAACCTTATTTCATAAACAACAAAATACAACTTGCGCACGAATTATCCCTAAACTAGATTTAAATAAACTCGAACGTGATTTATGCAACATTCAACTTGACCCAGTTTATAATTCTGCTGACACAGACGCTAGCATGTCGTACCTCATTCAAAAAGTCCAACAAGCAATATTAAATAATACTGTAAACAAACGTATAAATAGTAAATATCATAACATTAAACCTTGGATTACGCCCGGCCTTATACGCTGTATGAGACACAGGGATAAATTGCACATGAAGGCTAAATCAAGCCCAGACAACGAGTTACTGCTACTAACTTACAAAAGATACCGCAACTTTTGCAATAACTTACTTAAGAAAATTAAACATGGGTATGATAAAAATCAAATAGATATGGCTGGGACAAACAGTAAATTACTCTGGAAAAGCATTAAAAAGATTACTTACACGGCAAAACAACGTGAACCTTCTACAGGCCTGTTACAGTCGCACAGGTCGCCTTTAATGGCCGCAAATAACGCAAACGAGTTTTTTGTTAACATAGGTAAAAATCTAGCCGAAAAAGTCCCTATACACTCGCCGGTACCCCGTATTACCAGTCCGACAAATCACAGCAATCCCTCAAATTCGTTTGTATTATTTAATACTGATGAACAAGAGGTGGGACGGATCATAATGGGATTAAAAGATGATTCTGCAGTTGGCTGGGATGGTATTTCAAATAGAATACTAAAGCAGTTCAAGCATATCCTAGTTCCTCCCCTTACATATCTTTTTCAAAAGTGTCTCTCTGAGGGAATTTTCCCCAAGTGCCTAAAAAAAGCCATCGTTGTACCAATTTACAAATATGGAAATAAAACCCAAATATCAAACTATAGACCTATTTCAATACTACCTTCGATATCCAAAATCTTAGAAAAAATAATGAATCATAGGCTGGTTAAGTACTTGGACAGCCAAGATATTTTTTCGAAAAACCAGTTTGGTTTTCGGCCTAAACTATCAACCGCCGACGCTGTTCATGAAATGACTGGCTACTTAGTACAGGAGCTAGATAAGGGCAACCAAACAATAGGCCTTTTTTTGGACCTCGCAAAAGCTTTTGACACCGTTTCTATTCCCACCCTATTGCACAAGCTTGAAACCTTAGGAATTAGAGGCACTCAGCTCAAATTATTCACAGATTATCTAGACGGTCGAACGCAGTGCACAAAAATAGATAATGTCATCAGTTCTGATCTAAAAAATGCCTGTTTTGGGGTCCCACAAGGAAGCATATTAGGCCCAACTCTCTTCTTAATTTATATTAATGACCTTTGTAATCTGAAAATCGACAGTGGCCGAATCATTTCCTACGCTGATGACACTGTCCTACTTTTCTCTGCAAAATCGACAGACGAAGTTTACAAATATGCTCAACAAGGCTTTAACCTTGTAAATCAGTGGCTTCAGCTTCACCAACTGACCCTTAACCCAGATAAAACTAATTACATAAAATTTTTCATGCGCAAATCAAATTTACCGCCAGATAATCAAAACCTGTATGCACACAATTGTAATAATAACACAAATATACAATGCACTTGTCCAATTATATCTATAACTAATCAAATTAAGTACTTAGGAATTATAATTGATGAGTCGCTCTCTTTTAAATATCATGTCGAGGCTTTGTGCAGTAAAGTGCGTAAGTTAATATATGTATTCAAAAAACTACGTTCTTTTGCGGATTCAATGCTAATCAAACAAGTTTACTTTGCATTATGCCAGTCGGTATTAAATTACTGCATTTCTTCATGGGGTGGTCTGGCCAAAACAACACTTATCAAACTAGAAAGAGCACAAAGAGCAATTTTGAAAGTCTCTTATTTCCTACCTTTCCTCTACCCCACTGACCACCTTTATAAAGTATGTGAAGTCCTTACGGTACGGCAGTTATTTATAATGAGTACAGTTTTAAAACAGCACGCCGCAATCCCTTACAGCACAGATTATACTAACAAACGACGTAAAGATATTGTTTGCCCCCAATATGGAGAGAAAAAACTATTGAATATGAACTTTAGTGGAAATAAAATACATAGTAAACGTTTCAAGAAATCAAATAATAATATATTAAACGTTTTCAATAGCACTAGGAAGCCATCACGTCTGACACCTAATACAGAGTGAGTTGATCTAAAGAAGACAGTAAGGAGGCTAAGCTTAAGGTTGAATACTTATGAGGTTGTATACACCTTATTATGATAGAGTAATTTTTGCATTACACATTCAATAATCCAACACGCCCCCTCAAAAATTAAACACCGTGTATATAAACAAAAACACAATCCTAAACAGAGCATGTGACTTCCGAGTGTTTCCTGGGACAGTACAATATTATAACCATGGTCCAACATTTGTTGCGAGGATTAGGGAAACCCAGAAAACCTAATCAGACCATATCATTATTCTAATTTTACATTAGCAAGTAGGCATGTGTATCATCACATTAAATTATTTAAAACAAAGTATCACTTCTACGTAAGTATAACTGTGTACCAAACTCGACACATTAAAGAACTTAAAGTAGAACAACGCTTTTTCATATGCGTGTCCAGTACTACACATTGAATAACTTAATTTTTATGTAGGTATGTTTATCTAGACACCAGTTCACAATAGTCTCAATAGTTAAAGATAAACAATACTGTTTTATCTTTTCAAAAACCGAACATCCTCTCATAATCTGAAAGGTTATACATCCATCTCTATTCTTATAGACGGTAACCGGTACATCTATCTTTAATTAGATAAAAACTGCAAATAACTAGAGTATGACACCTATCTCACGAACTCATGCAAAATCATGTACTAAACATAGGTCAAAGAGAACCTTTTGACATCTTTCAAATCATGCTGCAAGTTATTGTACACTTATCAAATAATTTGTACTTTTTCTAAATCGTATGTACTCCACTCGTAATCTATGTAGCTCAATTAGATATTCTCTTAAATCAACGGTTTCAAATAGCTATAAAAATACTTAACTCTCACCACCATTCCTCACAAACAATCTTAAATCAACGGTTTCAAATAGCTATAAAAATACTTAACTCTCACCGCCATTCCTCACAAACAAAACTGTCATTCACACGACGACAGTATCGCTTCTAGTGAGCAAATGTAACTCTTACATGAGAACATTAAGGTTACTTTGACAGCGTAAGCATTGATTGAAAGCTTTTAGTTAGCCAGCTTATGTTTCTGGTGCTGTAGCACAACAACTCCACACGATGACTTCAAAAGTCCTTGGCGTTAAAAGGGGTTAAAATACTGCCATTACTATTTGTTACTTTCGATTGTATGTCTAGTATTCGTAAGTATATTAATGCTTACACTTGATTTCCCACAACTGCATTAATTGGACTCGTACTTACTTACTTTTTTTTTAAACTTATAATGTTTCTACAAAAACTGTTATATTATATTATAGTAGTTCAGTTTACTGTCTATGTATTGACAAGGTTACAATCGTATCCACGTTAAAATACTGGTATGCCAACCAGGTAAATCAAAGTGACATGGGATGGGGAATGATCTAACCAGTATAAACTGGAATGTGGAGTGAGACCGGCTGGACGGCCGTCTCCTGTCCCCTTTAATTTGTATATCGAAAATGTCTGCGTAAACAGCATCTGATATGATGATGACAAGGTGCTGCTCGTATCCTCAAACAACTCCACAAGGCAACTGATTCGGAGATGTGAGAGCTACGACGAACGACGTAGTCTTAGCTTCAATGCAAATAAAAGGAAGATGGTGATTTTTAAAGCACGCAAATATTATCCACAAGATGTATCTTCAGTCATGTTGAATGGTGTGGCTCTCAACGTGGCCAGTAAATTTATATATCTGGGTTATACAGTTATAAATGATCTGGATCATTCCCTGTATATTGAAAGGGAGAGAAAAGAATGCCATCAAACATAAGAGGATAGTCTCACTGCTGAGACGAGTATTTAAAAGAAAGTGAGAATAGTATTCTGAAAATGTTGAAAAGACGGACAGCCCTATGTCGGGTTGGCGTTGTGACGGGGACAATATAATACATTAGAATTTTGTTTAGTAACACTAACTTTTTAATTTTTTTTTTTTTATCTTATCGACGACAAAGACGTATATATGCGCACCATTGGTTTGACACCAACGACGCGTATATCCGGCATGGCGTCCAAAGCGATATCAACCCACATACATTCATATAGGCTTAAACTTCGCGCTTGACATGTCTATGTCATGGCGTGTGCGTGACAGCGTTTGTATTTGACAGAGCGCTGAAAAGGTTAATTATTGTTCTTACTAACAAATATGGATCTTTGAGTCTCAAATAAATGGCTTTCATATTATTTTAAATCGTGCATATCGGTTTCATTAAGAACTGCGTAATTGTGTATGCACTTCAAATAAAATTACTTTCCTCATGTGATCTAATAAGTTTTTAAGCAATTAAATTGTTTTGTGTCTTTTAGTCTGACAGTAAAGATCTCACCAAGAAGTGTACATTTCAACTCTGCTCATACCACAAAAATGACAAAATAAAATAGACTGATTATGAAATAAACAACCGTCAGCGTCACCACATGTACTTACTTTCTTCAAAAACAATAAGTATTTAAAACCTCAGAGTTTATCACTTCTACTTAGTCAATATCTGTGCTTTTAAGACTTAATTTTTTTTGTATCTAAGACGATGTTTACTGAATTAAATGTGTCTTGTCAGTTTACTGAATTAAATCAATCAGATTCCGATATATCATAGTGTATATGTATACTCGTACTACAGAGTGTACGATCCTAGTCATCATTTTCTTAAGATTTACTTTATAAACTGAATTAAATCAATCAGATTCCGATATATCATAGTGTATATGTATACTCGTACTACAGACTGTACGATCCTAGTCATCATTTTCTTAAGATTTACTTTATAAACTGAATTAAATCAATCAGATTCCGATATATCATAGTGTATATGTATACTCGTACTACAGACTGTACGATCCTAGTCATCATTTTCTTAAGATTTACTGACATACATGTCTGATTTATTTTATATCAGTTTCGGGACTTCATATTCGTAGATATACTGATTTAGGCTCGTCAGCACAATCAGTTTAATTCTGAGAATTTACATTATTCTCTTCAGGCTACAGAGTAGACCTGCACTGAACAAAATCAGTCGTGCCCACGATTACACTCTGACCACAACATACTTTTCATATCTGGTTTCCAAACTTTGTAACCGTTTGGTGCTCATAAGTATTGATCACCATGATTTATCAACAATACACTTATAGCCTGTACTTATGTAGCAAATATTTATAAGGTGAACTTGCATAAGGTGTTTTCATATAAAGGTTTTTATGGGAAATGTCAGATGGTAATTGATCCCATTTACAACACAATTATGCTACCTAAATTGCGCTATAGCGATAGCCTGATATCATAATACTTACTCATTCACCTCACTAATAACACTTCAAATCTGATTTGTACATTCCAGATACGTACATTACAGTTAATGAGTATATTGATCCTCAATTACTAGGTACTTACTTACTCATTCTCGTAACTAATAAAACTTTTAAAATTCTGTTTTCTACTTTATCATAGGTAATACATTTATTCTTACGCCGGTTCTTCTCGTGGCAGAGGTTTATTTTTCCGAACCGGTGGTAGTTTATTGACGTTCATAGGTGCATGTAATATGAGTCACCTTTTATGAGTTTCAATATTTATCCTCATATACTTCAATTTTGTGGTCAATATTTGAAACAGCAATAATCAAACGATAGTAATAAGGCCTGCAATATATCTTATACTTTCTATAAGAAAAATAGTCAATGAATATGATATGACCTTTCATCTTTTGCCGTGCAGAATAATAGTAGTCCACTCTGTTTCTTACTTATCTATGCATGCACTTTAAACTAAATCATCAATGATTGATATCGTGATGTCATTGACCGTGACATTGTTTTGCAAATGCAGGATATGACTCCTCAAATGTGTACTCGTAACTATCATTATTTAGCACGCTTGAGCAACAGAGTGACATGTATAGCTTAGCAGCTTTAGTAATTTGTTAACATACCTTGCATGATGGTATTACCTCCCTTCCGTATTACATATAGGATGACTATTCAAACTAGCCTGTTGCATTTTTGATTACAAGTTGTACGGATCATAGGGGTAGAAACACGCGTCGTCATAAGTTGTTGATGTCTTGGATATGAATATGCAAGTCGCAAGAGACGAACAAGTTTCACCTTCCGGTAGCTGAAATAAATGCACTATGTTTAGCAACTATACATTTTAATAGATATAACCGTGTTAGTTAATGTATTAGAAGAGATCATCCCTTAAATAGTTTGCAGCTCAGAGATCCGATAAGACTTATATATTGTGTCTCTCCTCAGTACTCTCCGCGGTCATGCAAACAAAACCCGAACAGTCCACTGATGTGGATGGTTGACTCATCTCAACTCCTCGCATCGCAATGTGTTTTTCCTATTCGTAGTCCTTTGGTAATCCTTATTTAATTTGTAATAATAATAGTCGGCTTTCAGATGTCCTTCAAGCCCATAGTGATGATAGGAGAACACTTCTTCAAATTAGTTTCTTTCATCGATTGTCCTTTTGTAATTATAGTTAGTAGATTTAGTCCTCATAATTCCGCTTTCGTGATATTTTAGGCATCATCTCGACTTGTAAGACTTGTATCGTAGAGTATTTATTTCGTTATCATTTCACCTTGTAGTGTCAGCGCCAATAACATTTTGCGCAAAGCCAGCTATGAAGCAATGCTCTAGCGCTCGTACATGACGTCAAAGCTTCTGAAAATTCTCTTTCACCGTGATCTCTTTCTTCGCAAAACGGAGCTAGGTATCGGATGGGTGTTCAACAATAAAACTTTTAGCAATTCGAGTTTGTTTATCTCACTTACTGTTCTACAATATGAGTTCCTGGTATTTAACTAGCAGGACATGCAATCCACATAGCACGAGTCGTATATCTTCAGGTATTGTATTTTTCGCCAATGAATATTTTTATATTTTGTTTTACCTTAAAATTTTCTATTTTTTGTTTACTTCGTAAAACAAATTCTTGACGTGTGACAATCAGATAAAAAGAAATTCAAAATTTAGATTTTACTTTCACAAAATATTGTTTAATGTGGCTGGGGCCATAACCTATTGAATATGAACTTTAGTGGAAATAAAATACATAGTAAACGTTTCAAGAAATCAAATAATCATATATTAAACGTTTTCAATAGCACTAGGAAGCCATCACGTCTGACACCTAATACAGAGTGAGTTGATCTAAAGAAGACAGTAAGGAGGCTAAGCTTAAGGTTGAATACTTATGAGGTTGTATACACCTTATTATGATAGAGTAATTTTTGCATTACACATTCAATAATCCAACAAAAACACGCTTTTTCCTCAAGATTTTTTGTTTTTTTGGGCCCTTTTCTTTATAACAGGCTAAATGCTAAACTAGAGCTATATCCGCTAAGTTTCGCAAATTGTAAGAAAAGGCTTCGAGATGCCCTATTAAAAATGACGTTTGATGATACAGAGAAGCTATTGACTGTATTAAATTGATGTTATATAATTGTATTTTTACTGTTTTTATTAGTCTCTTAATTTTACATAGTTTTTTTTAAATAAATACTGTAATTGTACTAGTTACCAAGAAATAATGTATTTGTTATATTTAGATGAATATTAATAGACATATATCGGTACCTTTTTGCCTGAACCACAGGGAATCCCTAGCTCAGGCTCCTTTTTATACATAACTAACTGTAAATTTTAGTCTATAGTTATAACATTTGTACAAAAGTTATTCAATAAATTTATTTGTATTTGTATTATTTGTATTTGTATCCTTTAGGCAACGTTCATGTATATACTACAAGTTGCGCTATAAGTCGCACGACCGTTCACCGCTTCTGCCGCCCGCGGGCCATCGCGTAACATGTAGTCTGTACGGGAACGCTGCCTTTACCATCTTGTTTCATTCTTACTAGGTGACCCGTCTGTATCCAGCCGTATCGTGGCCTGTGTCGCGCGGTACGCCCTCCCTGGCGTCGCATGTCGGTTGGGACCATTCCACGGAGTGGAGCGTAGCCAGTGTCAAGGCGGCCGGCCGCAGTGGCGAGAACATCTTCGAGTACGACCTCAGTAAGCCCGACGACGCCTTCATCTCCGGACACAACATCGACGGCAGGATCCTCTTCCCCGCAACTGGATTTATTGTAAGTTTTTTTCACCTAATTCTCCCTGATTTGGTCAATTGTTGGTATCGTTCGATGAGTCAACTCTATATTTTTAACAGACAATGGCGTGGCGCACGCTAGCAATGGTGAACAACAAGAAGATGGAGGAGACACCGGTGGTATTGGAGAACTTGCATATCCGTCGCGCTACCATCGTGTCTCGCGACGTACCGCTGCGTTTCCTGGTTACACTATTCAGTGGTTCCGGCGAGTTTGAGATCTGCGAGGGTGGCGAAGTGGTGGTGACGGGGACGGCGCGGGTTGCCACTGACCCCGCTGCTGAACGCCTACCGGTCACCTCGCTAGGCGAGGCCGAAGAACATCAGGAGGAGCTGCGGGCACTTGATCCTGATGACATATATAAAGCATTGCGACTTCGCGGTTACAAGTATAGCGGTGTGTTTTGCGGGATTAAATCATCGGACGCGCGCGGTACTCGTGGCTTAATTGACTGGATTGGAAACTGGACTGTGTTTTTGGACACGATGTTACAGTTCAATTGCATAGGTGAAGATAAGCGTCAATTGTATTTGCCCACACGACTGCAGCGTGCATTTATCGACCCGGTAGCGCAGCGGATAGCGGCGATGGCCGCCGCGGCCTCCGGTGGTGCCTTGCCGATAAAAACATTCCATAATATTGGAGTCACTGTGGCCGGCGGCGTCGAATTGCGTGGTTTGAAGTCGTCGCTTGCTCCACGCCGCGTTGACGCTCTGGCATCACCCAAGCTCGAGAAATTTGTATTTGTCCCATTGGAAGGTGGATCCGCTGACACTGCAGAGACGCGGCACGCGCTGACTGCAGTGGTGCTGTTGGCGCTCGAGAACGTGGGATTGATGAAGCTGCGGGTTGCAGAGGCCGCGCTGCAGCGACCCGCAGAGACGCTGCTGCTGTCACGAGCGGTGCAAGGTACGTCGCTAGTATGCCCATTGACACGACAAACGAAATTATTATCTTCAGATTTTCCATGATTCTGTAGAATGTTGCATCAACATCTAACATAATTGTTTGGCTGCAGGCACGTCTAGTGTCGATAGAGATATGTTAACGAGATATGTGGTTTCATAGTGCTGGAGGCGGAACCGCGCGTGCGTGTGGACGCAACGCTGCTGGCCGGTGCCGACGCGCCAAAGTATGCTGCTGCCATGGAACCCCTCGGAGTGACGGTACGCCTTAAGGAATTATTTCCAACTGTTACCAGTAATTGGATAAACAGAGGCAGGGACCTTTGAACACATGTTATTTCGTAAGTCACATAGTTGGCAAACCTCAAATAAATAAATAGTTACGAAGCCCTTCAAGCATGAAGACACCGGCCTTCACAATTTACAAACTACACCCGATACCTTTAGTGCTAAGTTGATAACAGGTGGGATTTTTTCCCAGTTGTCACCAGATATAACAAATTGGTGTATATTTCAAATTGTAACACACAGTGCGATGTGTGTGTTGTACATTACTGCAGAGGCCGGAGTAAATCAATTGGTGGAGGTTGGAGGTGGACAAGTTGATTTTGCCGGACGACGCGAAGTGAAATTTCGCCACAGCTGAAAGGCGATTCTTCGCGGTCTTTTATAACGAACATAACGTCAATATTTCATTGCGTGCTTGAGAAAATATTTGATTTTTTGAAGTACCTAGATATAGACTGCCGAGCGTAGCGAGGCCGGATAGGGATACGCGGCCTGCAACCCAACGTTTCTCGCCGAGATTTGTATACCTAGTGCTTTTTTCAAACATAGGAATGTAATAAAAAAAGACCACTCTAAAAACAAATTTTACAGACGCCATGTTTGACATTAAGATTTAAAAAAAGAAACTCCTTTAAAGTTCTCCCGAGTTGTTCCGTCTGCAAGGTGATACTTTGAAACCTGTTATAACGCACGTAATGACGAAATTTCATTGCATTTTTGAGAAAAGATATTTTTCTCAAACATGCAATGAAATATTGATGTTGTGTTCCTTATAATAGACTGCGAAGTATGACATTTCAGGTGCGGTTAGGACAAAGGTCGTTAATGGAATTTCATATAAATCAAGCAGGCCTAGGCCGGCAAAGTCCTCCTTTTTAATTTCCATTCTACATAAATTTGTGGCACAGGCATCATTCTGCCAACATGCGTATTAAAAATAAAACTTTGTTTTTTTTGTTGTTTATTTCATTGCATGTTTGAGAAAAGAACTATACATACCGGCCTCTGTAGTAATGTAATGTATCTGCTATTCTTTTCCTATTCCCTATCTTTTTGGCCTGCAACCCGTCGTTTCCCGGCCTCTATAGTAATACTGTACAATTCCAGGTGTCAGATAAGGAGGTGGTGGATGGTGGCCTGGCGACTGACTGCCATATAGTGTTGGCTGCCGACGTGCTGGCACGGCGGGACGGCGTGCTGAGCGCGCTGTCGGCGAGCGCTGGCTTCGTGCTGCTGGAGGAACCGGCGCGCGCGCTCGACGACCTATCGGCGCAGGCGCAGCTAGCCGCCGCCGTCCTCACAGTGGTAACTATTTACTATTTATTCTTGACGATCGGTTTAGCCTAAGTTCGTTAGTGACCCTGCAAAGCTGACGGTCCCTCGGTAAGGGCACATCTTTGTGTGATGAGCATGAATATTCTTTCTGAGTTTAAGATATCATCTATGTATTCTATTACATACAGGGTGATTCGGGAGACGTGAGCAAGATCAACACTACAGATTCAGTAGATCATAAGCTACTGCTTCGTGCCACTATTAGTGAAATTAACGTTCATTTATCTTTGGTGTTGAAAACAATTTTTTTTAATTATTTACGAAAGTCATGGTCACTCTACAATCAGAATACTTCAGTCAAGTGATACGTGTCAAATTGAATGTCATCCGAGTCCGATTACTTTTGAAATATCGTATCTCACTCAATGTGACAATTTACTTTCTTCGGAATCAAAGTGCTGTCATAACAGTTAGAGGTTTAATCTTTATAAACCAGTTGTTGTAGGGTGACCATGATTGTAGAGAATTAAACTTTAACTTAACAAACATTTAAATACAGAAAAAGGTATGGGTGTTTCACTTAAATACAACGGTGAACGATTCACTGCCATTTACTATGTATGTAGTGTTGGTCCTGCTCACGTCTCCTGAATTCACCCTGTATATCGTCACCCCCCGTCCCGTCGCCCTTGTTGGGGGCCGACGATCTGGTTAAGAATGAGGGCGGCGCAAGACCGGTTATGGCAGAGGTCCTTGGGGAGGCCTTTGTCTACAGGAGACGTCTTTTGGCTAATATGACGATGATGAAACCTTATTGAGCTTATTATGAGGCCAGTTCGATTTGGTAAAATTTACACCTAGTATATTTTTTTATTTTAGATACCTATACTACTTGCATATTTATACACCGAGTAGGTCGATAGACTTCTTTTCCCGAAAGAAACAATCGAGATTAAAATACAATCACTACATGAAATTACGTATACAAAGGTATCGCGTGTTCACGCCGCCGCCGCGTCGCGTGAGTACGTGCTGTTGCGGCGCGCTGCGGCCGTGCCGGCGACCAAGATCGTTGTGCATGTGCGCGACGACGACTATACGTGGGTAGACCACCTGAAGGAGGCCATGAAGCGCGCCGATAAAGAAGACCTTCGCGTGTACTTGTGGTCAAACGAGCCTGGCTCGGGCGTGCAGGGCCTGGCCACGTGCTTGCGTCACGAAGCTCACGGCGACCGCTTGCGACTCTACTACCTGCCCGGAGCGAGCGCATTCGACCCTGACGCGCCGGCGTACAAGGCGCAGGTGCAGCGTGACCTGGCCTTCAACGTGTTGCGTGATGGCGTCTGGGGCACCCTCCGCCATCTGCTGCTCGACGATGCTATGGAAGCTCAACTGCAGGTGAGCCTTCACGGCAAACTCTGTGTAAAACATTAACCCTTTAACCAGATGCAGAAAAAACTAATTATGCATGTGCCAACAAGGCACATACTCGTAATTTTAATAATACGATTAGAAAATCTATTCAGATTAAGAGCGTGCGACGAGATGTGTGGATGGATTATCAAGGGTCGGAAAGACGCCCGTCATTTCATAGTAATTGGATAGGCTATACTGTATGAAATCTCGGGCTTCTTTCCGACCCTGCATGATTATGTATGTATGTAGCTACAGATTTAACGCTTAACTGAGTCTGTTACTGAGGTATGGGAGCGGTACGGGAGGGGTGAAAAGTAAAAGTAGTTTATTGTTCAAATTATGTATATTACATGCACCTATGAACGTCAATAAACTACCACCTTTTCGGAAAAATAAACCTCTGCCACGAGAAGAACCGGCGTAAGAAACTCGGCGAGGTGTCATTTTTTCATAACAATATACATTGTATAGTTAAATATAAAATTACAGTTCAATTCAAATTCAAATCATTTAGTGACATAAATACAAAGCAGTATAAACCAACAGATAAATAAATACCTGGGCACACTTTCGATGAACCTATTATCTCTGTCTATATCCTGTCTCTATGGTATAAATATTATAGATAAAAGCAGAGGTGTAAAGAGTCCCCATAGTCAAAACATTAGGTTTTAGAGATGTAAAAGGTCTCTAAATGTCGAAATAAAAAATTGGATATCAGAAATAACAATTCCGTGTCAGGAGACTGTTAAGCTAGCAGTCTTTGAGCTAATGCTACGGTATACATACATAACGTGTATGTAACCAATATGTCAAATATGCAATGTAAGATGAAAAAAAATTTAATAAAAATAATTTTTAAGAAAAAAAATCCGACTTAAATGGGGGAGGCCGGTGAAAGATTATTATACTTAGATGGTGCACTCTTAGATTCCATACAATAAATTAAACATGGCTATAAGTATGTTTATAATGGTAGAAGACTAAGTACCCTCAATTCCTCATGGAATCATGGAAAAACCTTGCTTGCTTGACAAACAAAACGAAGAGAACAAATCGCCAAACTTGAACTACGCGTCGTTGAAGAGTGCTGTTCTGATCATCATCAGCAGTTCCACTTCATCAAATGTCACTTTTATGAATGAAAATGCTTGATTAGTTCATGAAAATACTAAAATTACTATTTGTGTGCCTTTCACATTTGAGGAGTTCCCTCAATTCCTCATGGATCCCATCATCAGAAATCGAGCATGACAAAAATTAATCGTGAAGATAACTTGCTTAACAAACACAGCTAGGAGGACAAATCGCCAAACGTGAACTTTTCGTCGTTGAAGAGTTCTGTTCTGATCATCATCAGCAGTTCCGCTTCATCAAATGTCTTATTTTGGATGAAAATGCTCGATTTGTTGATAAAAACACAAAAATCACTGTATGTTTGCCTTTAAGATTTGAGGAGTTCCCTCAATTTCTCATGGATCCCATCATCAGAACTGCGTTTTGCCAAAAACAGGACCAACTTGGATATATACTTACAATCAAAAAAAGAATTTTCCAAATCGGTTAAGAAATGACGGAGTTATGGAGTAACAAACATTTAAAAAAAAACATACAACCGAATTGATAACCTCCTCTTTTGAAATCTTGAAGTCGGTTAATAAACAAAAACATATTACATTGAAACAAGCAGTAGCGGCAGCGCGACAACCAGCAAACATTGGTCTCCGGGACACTGCTAGTAAAGTTACGACGGCTTTGGAGATCGAACGCTTGGCCATGTTCTTTGTCTTCCATAAATTCTTCGATCTTGTAATATCCTTGGTTCAAAAGGTATGTTTTTATATATTCTTTGAATGAAATATAAGGAATCTCCCATGCATCTTTAGGTACTTTGTTATAAAACCTTATGCAGTTACCCAAAAATGATTTTGTCACTTTCTGCAAACGAAATTTCGGGACAGCTAACTTGTGTCTGTTTCGTGTATTTCTATTATGAATATCAGACTGCTTCCTAAAGGACTTTATATTTTTGTGTGTATGCATAATCACATCCAGTACATATTGTGAAGCTTCTGTGAGGATACCTATGTCCTTAAAACGTTCTCTCAACGATTCACGAGAGCCTAGATTATAAATAGCTCGGATTGCTCTCTTCTGAAGGACGAAGATAGTTTCTATATCAGCTGCCTTTCCCCAGATCAATATGCCATATGACATGACTAGGCGAGCTGTCTCCACGTCAGTGAATTGTCTAATTCTTCTTACAGCGTACGCGGCAGAACTCAGCCTATTAGCCAAAGCAGATATGTGAGGGGCCCATTGTAGCTTACAATCCAATGTGAGCCCCAGAAAAAGCGTGTTTTCGACAAGGACCAGTTTTCTCCATTTAACGTTATTACTGTCTCAACCTGTCTTACAACCTGTAATTTAACGCACTTCGTTTTTTTTTGCATTTAGTAGCAGATTATTTGCTGTGAACCATTCAAGCACTTCTCTGAAAGTTGCATTGATATGGCTGAAGTCGCTCAATTTCCTATCAACCTTGAAAATTAGTGAAGTGTCATCAGCAAACAATACTATCTCGCATTTTTTGTTTACAAAATATGGCAGGTCATTTATGTACACAAGAAAGAGGAAAGGCCCAGAATTGAACCCTGTGGTACGCCGAGCTTCACGGTAGTGACATTTGATTGAGTCCCGTTCACGACTACTTTTTGGGTTCTTTGGCCTTAGTAAGACATAACAAGGTTTAGAGCTTCAGCTGACAGGCCGTAGTACTTTAGCTTGTGTAACAGTGTGACTGTAGGAAGTTAAGGTACCTTGTAGATATTTTTTTCTCTAAACTTCTCTATCCGACTCGTAGTGATGGGTCTATATGTCACAGCTTGTTGTTGCTTTTCAATATCCACAGTGATCCGAGTTAAAGCAGTTAATTTTTTTTTGTAGCCTTACAGTTGCAGAAAATATTATCCAAGCAAGTTGCCGTGCTGGCCGTAATTCTTGTAGGATCATTAAAGAGCGGGAACAAGTCAAACGATTTAAATAAGTTTAATATTCTCACTGTATGTGCATGAGCAATGTCTAAAACGTTCACATTAAAATCACCACAGACTATTATCATCTTGCTGCTATTAAATATTAAACATGACATGACTGACGCGTAAACACACCCCTCCCGTACCGCCCCCATACTTCAGGAACCGACTCAGTGATGCGTTAGGCCTGTAGTAGTACATAAGGAAATAAAGCTGATCAATAAAGGGACAGCCACTTGATTGTGGTTAGTCAGCGTTCAGAATAGTTCTGTCTCTCACTGACTTTTGGCCTCTGGGGTGTAGTCCACACTCAGTGAGAGACAGAACTACTTTGAACACTGATGTTGATATTGTTGACTCTGGTCTTGATTACATTCTGGGACTGACGTCGATTTGTGGAGACAGGTGGAGCACGCGTACGTGAACACGCTGACCCGCGGCGACCTGTCATCGCTGCGCTGGATTCAGAGCGACGTGCGACATGCCGACCTGTGCCGCGTTTACTACGCGCCGCTTAACTTCCGCGACATCATGCTCGCCACTGGCAAGCTGTCGCCCGATGCACTTCCAGGAAATACAGCAGGACAGGTACAGTTCCTGATTAAAAAAATCATCATTGCAAACATGAAGTGGCTTGCGTTGCATCGCATATCACTTGAAAAAAGTACGAATGTATTTAAATGAGAAAAAAAAAATTTATACCTACGTATTGCAGGAATGCATCCTCGGATTAGAGTTCAGCGGGCGTTCGTCAACTGGTAAACGTGTGATGGGTATGGTGGCAGCCAAGGGTCTGGCGACCAAGGTGCTGCCTGATGAAACCTTCACGTGGGAAGTACCCAAGAACTGGACGCTGGAAGAAGCGGCCACCGTGCCCGTGGCGTACTTAACATCGTACTATGCGCTGGTGGTGCGCGGGCGTATGCGGCGCGGCGACGCCGTGCTGGTGCACGCGGGCGCGGGCGGCGTGGGCCTGGCGGCCATCGCAATCGCGCTCCACGCAGGTTGTACCGTCTATACCACCGTAAGCTCACCCGAGAAGCGCACTTTTCTACTGCAGCGGTTCCCACAGCTGCCAAACGCTTGCATCGGTAACTCGCGCGACTGCTCGTTCGAGCAGCTCGTGCTGCGGCGCACGTGCGGCCGCGGCGTGGACTTGGTACTCAACTCGCTTGCGGGCGACAAGCTGCAGGCGTCGCTCCGCTGCCTCGCGGAGGGCGGACGCTTCCTCGAGATTGGCAAAGTCGATTTGAGTGCCAACACGGCGCTCGGCATGGCCATGCTGTTGAAAAACACTACAGTGCACGGAATCCTGCTAGATGCGCTGTTCTACGCGCGTATCGACCATCCTGAGAAGACAGAGTTGATAAAGTGCATGGATGAGGGCATCGCTGCCGGCGCCGTGCGTCCACTGCCCGCCACCGTCTATGACGACAACCAGCTCGAGCAGGCCTTCCGGTAAGATCACAATTACCTAAACTTTTTCTAGCTTCGTTTCGTATTTGGACGTTTTCTTGCTAACAACTGGGGTTTACCGCCTAGGTATATGGCGACGGGCAAGCACATCGGCAAGGTGTTGATCCGCGTGCGCGAGGAGGAGGCGAGCGGAAAACCGGCGCCGGCGCGACTTCTATCCGCTATGCCGCGCACATACATGCACCCCGGCAAAAGCTACGTGCTCGTTGGTTAGTGTATTCTAGTAACTACGTTATGCATGCCTTTAGGTACATAACACACCCTCTCCAGTCGAAAGCTGGATTTTTTTTCAAAATGACGCATCACTTTTCCACAAAAGTGACCGTCTAAGTATTAATAAAGAATGTGTGTTGCAGGCGGGCTGGGCGGCATAGGTCTGGAGCTGGGCGAGTGGCTGATAGGGCGCGGCGCGCGCACGCTCGTGTTCAGCTCACGCAGTGGTGTGCGCACTGGCTACCAAGCCTGGTGCATCCGAAGGTCAGCCACTATACAATGCAGGAAAAACAAGCATCTAATTAGATCTCTAATATTTCCCCATGTTGATCTATGGCCAATTTGTGTTAATTGTAAACAAGTACAGTGGACTTAACTGGCGACAGATGGCGCGAAGCTGGCGTGCGTGTGGTTGTGATGGCGGGGGATGCGATAACAGCGGCTGGGGCGCGCGCGATGCTTCAGGAAGCGGCGGCGGCCGCACCCATCGGTGGCATCTTCAACCTCGCCGGTGGAAGGAACGATGCCCTCTTCGAGAACCAGACACCAGAAGACTTCCAAGCCGTCGCTGGGCCTAAAACTAACGGTTAGTTGTTTCATCAAATACAAACACTTTTGCAGTTAAACACACCTTTACACAGCACTAGAAACCAAGTTCTCTCGAGAAAAGTAGAAAATTGTTAGAAGCCAGAACGTTTCAAAGATCTGAAAGATTTTGAAAGTAAGTAATTTTCTATGATCCGGTAGTGATTACTTGGGTAGTCTAATAGAGGCAATTAGGGTAGTAGACTCAGCAATCTGGCACCAGTAACTAGATAACAATAACTGCAATAAAACTCGTGGGTAATGTATATTTCTTAGCAAATATTTTGATTGGCAGCGACGCGTGAACTAGACAAGGCATCGCGCGAGCTTGCACCAGAGCTGGAGTACTTCGTGGCATTCTCGTCGGTGTCTTGCGGGCGTGGCGAGCACGGCATGAGCGCGTACGGCTTTGCCAACAGCGGCATGGAGCGGCAGTGTGAGCTGCGACGGGCGGACGGGCTACCGGCGCTGGCGGTGCAGCTGGGCGCCGTCGGCGACGTGGGCATGGTGGTGGACATGCTCGGCCCGGGAGAAGCGGAAGTGGGCGGCACCTTGACGCAGCCCATCGAGTCGTGCCTGGAGACGCTGGGCGCGTTCATGGCGTTGCCGCACGCCGTCACCGCGACCACCGTGATCAGCCAAAAGCAGCGCAAAGGGGACAAGTCGACAAAAGAGCTTCTGCAGAGTGTCGCCGACATCTTAGGTACGCGTTTAATCAAGTATATACTATGAAGAAATGTTGTTTTGAAGGAAAAAGTTAGCTGTGCAGGCAAGGCTCTTTTATATTCAATGAAATGACGGTGGCAAGCAAACAAGCTTACGGCCTGCCTGATGATGGTAAGCAAACACTGTCGCCTATGGGACTCCAGAAGAATCACACGTGCGTTGCCAACCCTTTATTGTAAGCTACTGCTATTCGGTATTGACAACTAGAAACATACTCGGTAACCCCCCCCCCCTCCCTCCTACTCTCAACACAGAACGCATCCTCGGAAGCTCTGGCGATCTTACTCACAACACCACATACCTAAGAAGTAAGTAGTGATGTTATTATGGATGCGGTCTTCTGTAAGGTTACTTGCTCTAAATTTGAGCGAGATGACGTTCTGCTGGGCCCTACTTCTCCTATAATGCTTGTTTGCGTGGCTTTGCTGCAGGTATCAAGGACCTGAGCAAGGTGCCGGAGACGACGACACTGGCCGACCTGGGCATGGACTCTCTGATGGGCACGGAAATCAAGCAGGTGCTGGAGCGTGGGTTCGAGGTGTTCATAAGCCCGCGCGACACTCGCGCGCTCACCTTCCGCGCCCTGCGCGACATCGGAGATGCGGCCGCCCGTTAATGATGTAGCCTACGCTGCCAGTTATGTCTGATATTCACCAACAATAAAGTCTTCACCTCACTGGCGACGTCGCTATTTACGGTAGCCAAACAATTAATACTGAGATGGCCATACTGTTCACATTAACCGATACAATATCGGTGTCGTCTCCGACACTAGCCCTGTCGGCAAGCGATATCGGTGTGCTGTGCGTGCATATTTTTTTTGTAATGTGCGCGGTTGCTACGCCTGGGTGGCCAGTCACACCTGTTTTTGCCCCACTTCCTATCTTCAATATCATATTTTACCTCTTATATCTCGTAATGTATTTAATTTTCATCTCAAAATAGTTTCTGAATCTTTCAGGGTAGCTTTCTAATTTATTCAAAGAAGAAGAAAAAACTGATTGATGACGCGTTATATACGGTTGAAGAATTTTTCAAGTCACCTCAAAGTTAATGCCTGATTGCTTGCCCATATCGATGGCAATACATATCTTTATAAAAAAAGAAAGATATTTAATGATATAACTATTTAATAACTGTGTACTCACTCACTTTTGTGTTACTACATTAATAAATACTTATAGTTATGTTGTGATGTATTGTGCAAAACTATCATGTAAAATTATTGAATTTTATGAATAAATTGATTGATTGATTGAAGGTATAAAGTTCCCCCTCGACTATCGGACCTCTATTATTGGGTGAACCTAACATTTTCCCGAGTTATTGTATTTTCGTCATAAATGTCATAAATATCAAAGGTAAAGTTTTCTGTTACGCTTCGGCATTGTGACTGCAATTAGCAACAAAATAGTAGTATGAGAGCGGGGCAGTTCTCCGAACTTTTATACCGCTGTGATTTCGGTGGTCACATTATTGAAGACATCTGTCTGTGTGTGTAGGACATGATTTCAGGCTGTAGCATACATAGCAGGCGGGGACTCCTATCATTATTTTCAAAATGGACCACAAAAAGGCGTCGTGCTGCCCAGTGATATAATCGGACAATGTGAACAGTACAAATGTTAGATATCGGTGTTGGCTCCAACACCGATATCTAACTTTTGTACTTTATCGGATAATCTGAACATGGCCTCGTGCTGATGAGGAAAATGACATTAAGACCTACTTACCTAGCGTATTTTGAAAGTTACACGTAGTTGATTAGTTGATATTGTACAGTCGCGGAATGATAAGGTTTGTTACTTTTCGACTCTATTTCAATGCTCTTAAAGTCGAAAACTGACGAACCTTTTCATTCCGCGACTGTACCTACTCGTAGATTGAATATAAATGCCTTGTTACCGTTAACGTACTAGATAAGTCTAAATGTCTATTCGACCAAACAAAGATAGGGTTATTATAACTACAACTTAGAAAAGTACACTGAAAAAAAAACTTAGCTGTAGTAACTACAATTTAGTTGTGGTAGCTAAATTCCTTACAAACTATACGGACAGCGAAGTTATTAGCTACCATAGCAAAGTGTATTTTGCTACTAAAACTTAGCTGTGATAGCAAATATTTTTAGCTGAAATCACTTGGAATCATAGAAAAGTTAGCTGTGGCAGCTAACTATATTAGCTAAATTTAGCTGTGGCTGCTAACTGGAATAGCTGTATTTAGCAGGGACAGCTAAGTATTTTACCGAAATTTAGCTGTGGCTGCTAACTATTTTAGCAGTGGCAGCTAATTTTATTAGCTATATTTAGCTGTGGCTGCAAAAGATATTCGCCGCAGCTGCTAATTATTTTGGTTGCGACAACTAAAATAATTCGTCTCCATGGAAGATAATATTAGCTTTAGCAACTAAGTCAGTTTGATACTCTATCGAATTACCTTAGCAGCATTTGACAATGATCTTTGCTGTAGCTGTGAATTTCATTTGTTACTATAACTAAGAGTTTTAGTTGTGAGTTGTAATCGGTTTAGCTGTGACAGCTAAAATAATTTGTAGCCATAGAAAATAGTGTTAGCTATAGCAACTAAGTCAGTTTGATACTTTGACGAATTACCTTATCGGTATTTTACAATGACCTTAGCTGTAGCTGCGAGTTGGATTTGTTACTGTAACTAAGAGTTTTAGTTACGAGTTGAAATCGGATTAGCTACGAAAGCTAAAATAATTTGTAGTCATAGAAAATAGTGTTAGCTATGGCAACTAAGTCAGTTTGATACTTTGACGAATTACCTTATCGGCATTTGACAATGATCTTAGCTGTAGCTGCGAGTTGAATTTGTTACTGTAACTAAGAGTTTTAGTTACGAGTTGTAATTGGATTAGCTGCGACAGCTAAAATAATTTGTAGCCATGGAAAATAGTGCTAGCTATAGCAACTAAGTGAGTTTGATACTCTATCAAATTACCTTGGCGATTATCGATAAAAATTTAGCTGTAGCTTCTAATTGGGTTTGTTACTTTAACTAAGGGGTTTAGTTGCGTGGTGCAATTATTTTGTTGAGATGACTAAAATAATTCGTCGCATAGAAGATAGTATTAGCTGTAGCAGGTAAGTAAATTTGTCACTCTATCGAATTAGTTGTAGCTGTGGCTGTGAATTGGGTTTGTTACTTTAACTAATTCACTTAGTTAAAGTAACAAACTCAATTCGCAGCCATAGGGAATTAGTTTTAGCTGTGGTTGTGAATTGAGTTTGTTACTTTAACTAATTCAGTTAGTTGAAATAACAAACCTTATTCACAGTCCCAGTTAAAACTCATTTGATAAACTTTTAAAACGCAGTTGCTGCAGCTAAAATTATCCTTCATGCGACTTATCGGAATATAATTATCGCCTTAACAGTACGTTAAGCTGCATAAAAGATGATTCAGCTGCAGCAACTAAGTCAATTTGATACTCTATCCAGTCGTAATGATATGATAAAGTCAAAATAAACTTACTGCTACCGCTGCTGCTAAAAAGAACATAGTTACAAAGAATTTTAGTTTCCCTAATTAAGTCATCACGCAAGTAAGTTTCATGTTATGAAGAAAAAATCAAATGCAGAAATTATTGTAATTACATTATATTTATTATGAAAGGGGTGTCATATTGTATCTTATACCTAGTCATCAGCGAAATCGGACGTGTCTCTTAAACAAAATAAATAATATTCATGTGCTGTATTTGTGACATAGATTGAACAAGCGCAACTGATTTAGTAGAGTCGTAAGAATTACTCAGTGAATAATAATGTAAAGGCAGAGTTGAATACAAGATGAACAATAAAAGTTTATAGTTTCAATTAATACAATTACAGGAAGCTTATTGAAAACTTTCAGTGATGTTGTTTTCGTCCGGTACTGCAAACAACTGAGGACCAAGCGTAAGGCCCCGTCGGAAACAGTTTTCCTTATTATGCAGGTTGGTTGGCAGGACTCCAGCGGTACACTAAAAAAATTAAAACATTTGTAAGACACGTAGATGAGAACCTCAGAATTGACATAGATTAGTTGTGAAGTTATATGTATGTATGTATGTAAATACTTTATTGCACACAAAACATAGGTAAAAATACAGACAAAGTTATAAATAAATATAATCAGGGTGTTTGGTCCATCGTTTGCCAAATTTAAATGGTGGATAGGTGGGGTCATTTGCTATCGCATAAGGCCCCAAAAACAATTCTCAGGCCCACGCAATTTTTTATGTAATTTTTTTGAAGTTATTTGAAGAATCTTAAAGGTTGACTCGTTAAGCCTGAAATTTAAAAAAAAGTAACTAGTCCAGTCTGCATTTTTTATTTTATTTTAAATGTGCAACGATGTACGGTTCTATCAAAATCAAAATTACTTGCAGGTAACGTCTAGTTTTATTCTTATTGACCCGCGGAAAATTTTCAAGATGAAAAAATTCTGTCGAAGGTAACCTTTGAATGGCAATTAAAATAAAACTAAAAAATACCATGATCTTAAAATTATTTTAAAAAGTGCTTTGATCTATCTTCTGTATAATAAAGTGCAATAATGCTAAAATCCTTTCACAAACTTCAATCATTTGCAAACTTTGTGACGAATTAGCGTAATATTCGATATGCTACTTTGCCAACCTTTACACTTAAATTCGGCACGCAGGTTTGTAGTAGGTACGCTAAATCAGTAAGTAACAATCAAATTTCCATCATTAAACCACAATCATTCTGTCGTTCGAGTGTGAGAGGAGAAAGAGATCTCGCTTGTGTGAGGAGTCAGATATTTCTGCTATGGGAAACGGAGAGCGAGAGAGAGATTGTCAGGCCGCGCACATGTACGTCTTCCTTGTGAGAGAGGGCCGGGCTTGGCAACCTAGGCGTAAGCTCGAAGGCCCAAAGCGTTCCATAAGAGCGCGCTCTCCATGCGAGCCCAAGGGCCGAAAGTCCGACGGGTGAACCCAGGCGGACACAGGGGGTGTGTCCCTCTTTTACAACCTAGAACGCCCGAAAACGAATGAAGGTCATGTTCCTTCTCTGTCGCTAGAATTTTCAAATGCGACAGAAAGGACAGTTTTTTCGCGGTAGCGGCTCTGACTCTAAATCTCCCACTCGCTCTCCGCTTCCCATAGCAGATTTTTTTATTTCCGAGTCCTGTCACAAGGGAAATGCCTTTCTCCTCTTACGTTCGGAACAACAGAGTGATTGTGATCGATTAAAATGCTTGAAATTTGATTATGACCCACAAATTTAGCGTACTCAAAAACCTGCTTACTGAGTTTGAGCCCAAAGGTTGGCCAAGTTGAATATCGAATATTAGCTTAATTTGTCATAAAGTAAACAAATTAATAAAGTTTCTGAAATGTTTTTGGCAGTATTGCACATCATTAGAAAGAAAATTGTCAGGAGCACTTTTAAAAAAAAATTAAGAATATGATCTTTTTTTTAATTGCATTTCAAAGTTAACCTGCTACTGAATTTTTACCTCATGAAAAATCTTTGCGGGTGTGAAATAAAAAAATTTACTGATGATTTTAATTTTCACTTTGATAGAACCGTATATCATTGCACATTTTTATAACGAATTCAGACTTGACCACTTCATTTTTTTTTAAATTTGATATTTAACCAGTCACCCTTTAAGATTCTACAACAAACTTTAAAAAAATTACATAAAAAAATTGCGTGGGGCCTAGAATATTTTAGGGGGCCGTAGGAGATAGTAAATGAAGCCCCATCTAACCGTCATTTTAATTTGGAAAACGATGGACAAAACACTTTGTATCATAGGTCAATTTTTTACACAAATTGTCATCATCGTCATCATCATCAAAAATATGTACTAATGCTTGAAAAGGTACAAAAATCATTTATTCGTTTTCTCTTCAAAAAAATGTATGGGTATTATCCCTACATGTATCCCACACTTTATATTTTGGGAATGGTGGGCTATACGTCTCTAGAGACCAGGAGAGATTTGTACCTGGTTAAATATTTCTTCCAGCTCATTAGAGGTTATATAAGTAACTCCTCAATGCTGGAGTTAATTAGTCTGCGGGTACCGTTTGTATCCAACCAACAACTTCGCCCTCGCAGCCGTCCTCTGTTCGCCGTCCCGGCGGCACACACGCGCTCGCTGACCCACTCTCCACTGCATCGGGCCTTGAAGCTTTTAAACGATATCTTGGCCAGCGACAGCCAACTCGATATTTTTCACACCTCTGAACCGCGCTTTTACGCATGCGCCAGCCGGCACTTGGAGTCAATTGTTACTATAAGCTCAGTTCAGGAAAGTGTGTAACTATATATTAGCTGTAAGGGAGCATTCAAGTATTACGTAACGCAATTTGGGGGGGGAGGGGGTCTCGTAAAACGTTACGATGCGTTACAGGGGCGGGAGGGGGTCTTTCTTACAAGACGTTACGTAACATTATTTTTTTTAATAAAAATTTAGGGAATTTAAACTCCCAAATTGGCAACCCTTTTCGTTTACGTTTTACGGGGAATCCCTCGATTGTATTATAGTCTGAGTGCCTACCGCGAACTTCGAAAATAGAACATTCGTATCGTACCATCTCTTTCCGTCATATAGTAGTGTATAACACGAGAGTGAAAGGGACAGCACGACACGAAGTTCGATTTTCGATGTTCGCGGTAGGCCCTCTGGTCGTCATTTTTCATTTGTTCTCGCAAGTTGGCAAACCTTTTCGTTTATATTTCACCGGGAATCCCTAGATTGTATTGAACGTCATTTAATGTTGTTTTCGTTGTCAGTATTCGTTTCAGTTTATGCAGAAGCACATTGCTCTAGTCGATATTATTAAAGTAAGTTCATAGTGTTCATACTGCAATGTCCTCAAAAGAGGGAGATTTGTATAATCAGCTATTCTTGGCCTATAAAGGCTCTCATGCTGACTTACCAGCGCAACTGTGTCAAAAAAATGCCAACGAAATTTGGAAAACGGCTAAAGAAAAACTAAAAAATAAAGAAAAGTTTATAGAACATATAAATCATGTTATACGAGAGTTGAAGGTGAAGGCCACGAAGAAGAAAGCAACAATGCTTAGTTATTTTACACAGGTAAGTTTACTGCTAAAATGTAATAATGACATAAGTATTATATGTAATACAAACCTTGATTTTCCATAAAAGAACTGATCACAAGTATTATATATTTCTAGCTACCTATGAAAACATCAAACACGCCAGCAACACTAAGGCCCAATGTTCCCTCGACTTCGCGTGCTCTTCAACAAAAACAGGTGCAACTGCTTGTATATGTTGTATATTATGTTCTTTTTATCGGATGTGTCAATAATACCTATTCTTAATTTATTTTCTCTTGGTCTATAGGATTCGGATATTGTAGCTTCATCCACGTGTTCATCTCTTATGGAATCGATTGTCGCAGTCACTGGACATGAAAGCACTGCCGTCAAACGAAAGATGAGCGATACCGATGAGCAAAGTGAGAATAATGAAGAGACACCGTCTACGGAACCACACACGACGTTGATTGATTCGGGCATCACTAAAAATGTTCCAAGCAAACCGGCTCAAGAAACTCTTATGAAGAAAATTGGTCTACTGCAACAGAGAATAAATGTTCTTACTGAAGCAAGGGACACTGGTATAGCCAAAAATGATGTTCACGACGAAATAAACAAGCTACGCAAAGAGTTGAAAGAAGAAGAGAAATGCTTAAAGAAAAAAAGAGACTCCGCTAAGCGTGCAAAAAAATTTCGAGCCAAAGAAAAATTGGAGAAAACTGAACGTCAGAGAAACAATCCTGCTGCGGCACAACCTCGAACTGGCCCTGGACAGCCCCCTTTAGTTGACTCGCAACCTGCTCTCCTAGAGACCATAATTAATATTGCTATTCATGGCAGCGCTGCTGATGAACGCCGCCGAACAGAGATGATTAGGAGTTGTCTCACTCTGTCCGATCTGCATGAGAGGCTGTTGTTAATGGGATTTCAAATTTCTCGAAGCGGCACATATCTTCATTTACTCCCACGCATTTCTAACACTCAAGAGGGAAGAAGGCACGTACGTACCGTACCGGTAAAGTTAGCAAGACCACAGACCGAGATGCACAAAAAGCACGAGGACGGGGAATTTTGCACTGCTACAATCAGGTCATTGGAATCTCTCGCGTCGCTTCTGGGACCGCAGCAAGTATTCGTTCTCTCACAAGACGATAAGGCACGTGTACCAATAGGTTTACCGGCAGTGAAAAGTCAAAGCCCTCTTTTAATGCACATGGAATACAGAATACTTTTACCTGATCATGACTGGGTCGTGGCAGAGCGGCACAAACTCATTCCTTCTGTATACGCCGGCGTCAACGTGGAACCTAACAATTTCGGTAAGGAAGAAGCTGTTGGGTACAGCGGGCCGACACACATATTAAGGGGAGGTTGTCAAGCGAGTTAGCGTTTTCGAGTTTTCTAAAAACAACCCGAAACGTAGAAAAAGGGTTTTAAAAATTTGAAAAAATTCTATGTTTTACTTAAGGATCTAGTCTAGTCAAAGTTGCACTCAGATACACGATCTGATGAACTTCGCTCGATAGAAAGAGACCTCAAAGTTACTCCTTTTTGTAAAGCATTTACAATCTGACGACTAAACTATTGATGTTTTAAATAAAGTTTTTGAACTAAACTAAAGCCATTCAGTATTTCTAGACATTTTTGCAGAATTTAAAAAGATAAAATGATTGTATGAATTAATATGTTTAAATACCTACGAAATGCGCGAGCGCGGAGGCTCGGCAGGCCCGATCAGTCGCGCGCTGGCGCTTACAGACGACGGACCTGTGTCAGTTTTATCCGCGACAGTTTCGTGCACCAAACAAGCAGTTTTTGACGAATTTATATAATGGTTGCAAATTATTTAAGAAGGGCAATAAAAACCCGAATGAAAAAAGGCGTAATTATTAACAAATAAATTATGGTCATAGTGCCACAGTATAAAAATGACAGTATAACAACTGAACTGAACCCCTCCAGAAATGTAACCAAAGTTGGTAAAATTATAAATGAAATGTTTATTACCAGAAATTGTAGATATAGTAAGAGATCTACGAGTACTGCTTTGCATTTGAATATTGTTTTAAGCTGTGAGCTTCAACACATTCATTCTGGCCGTCTTTTTTTTAATACCACGTCAGTGGCAAACAAGCGTACGGCCCGCCTGATGGTAAGCGGTCACCGCAGCCTATGGACGCCTGTAACTCCAGAGGTGTCACATGCGCGTTGCCGACCCTTTGGGGTCATCCATTAATTACGTCACACCAATTTCATGATTTTTTGACCCCTCCCTCCCCCCTTGTCACACTTCGTCACAATTAACTACACCCTCCCCCCTTAGTGTGACGTCACATTTAGATTTTTAGTTTAGGATGGTAAAAATTACAACGTAACTTTGAAACTAACTTTTTATTAGGATTGCTTAAAATGATTTATAAAATTAACGAAGAGAAAATCAACAATACAAAAAAAATATTAAAAACTTATTCTTCCTCCGTCCAAGGATTTTGGATCCACTCTTTCATGTTCTGGATGCCTGGCAATTGAAAATCAATAAATTTGTTTAGGGAATCCAGATTTCTTGATTTCAAACAAAAAATGGTGTATATTCTAATAAATCAAATAACGTGTATTTTTTTCGTAATATATTGTAAATACGGGCGACGTGCACAAATGGATAGGTACTACAGAGCACTGAGCGGTGATTAAGTATGTACATATATGTTTGTAGTGCAGTTGGCATTTTAAGGTAAATTCAAACAGGCCCGCGCCCGCGTTTTATAAAATTAAGTCTTAAATTAATAACGTAACTCGGATGTATCGTGTTTACCTAACTTTTCACAAAAAGATGCCTAAGAATCCAAAAAATAAAATAAAACCGTAGCTATAAAATAAATCATACTTAGGTACTTTAATTTCCTTAGGTACTTTCAGTTGTCCTGGTAATGGTTTGGACTGAATTTTCGAGAAGAAACCCATTAACGCACCTTTCTTTTTCATCAAAATAACTTTCAATTCTTGAATTTTAGAATTTACTTTGTCTTCGACACTCCCGGATGTTTTAAAACTTTTCCATAATTTATTAACTTCTTCTTGTAAAGTTTGTTTATTTTTTGAATCAGCATACGCTGCACAGTACGCATCATATAAGTTACGGTAAAGATTACCTAAATCCACCTTTTTGCTCATTTTGCTTTAATATCATCACACAAATTAGAATAATTCGTAAACTACGTCACTCACCGAAAGTCAATTGCTAAATGAAGACTAGAATCGCAAATAAAATCACGGCATCGGCACTTGTCGGCTTAGTCAAAGGTTTAGTTAGCGCGTGCGGCGGCTATGTCACAAAGGGCACCGACACAAGTATCCAGCGCGCTTACGGCGTTGTAAAATGAGCCTTATCGCCTTAGTAATACATTCGCTAAGTATTTCGAAAACAATAAATCGTTAAACTCGGCCAGAAAAATAGTATCAAATTATAGGGAACGAAAGTATTCAAATTCAAACTAATCCGAGTATGTAGAAAATTAGTTTTGTACAATGTTTGTTAACCATTGAAATTATTATTTTTTAAACTTAGATTTTGTAAAATTAAAATTATGTGAGGATTGTGAGTTGTGAGGTCACAAACATGGAACTCCTCCCTCCCCCCTGTCACGATATGTCACATTTTGTGGACCCTCTCCCCCCCCCTTGAGGTGTGATGTAATTAATGGATGATCCCTTTTAAAATTTATACACTTTCTATCTTTCTAGCTAATCTTCTTTTATAAGATCTACCCATTTCCAGGTAGCTACCGTGGCAAGTTTGGTATCATTTTATATACCATATTGATTCTTTTGACATCTTTATGTAAAAATCATTTCTGGTATTTATTTTTTAAAAATACGGTAACCTTTCGCATAAATAGTAAAAAAGTAAAAACTTTGCAATGTTTTTTATGCTTTGAGAGCGAATGCTTTGATGAATAAATTAAACCACCAAAAAATATTCTGTCTGTATTTTATGTGGCACTCTTTAGGGGAGGCCTATGTCCAGCAGTGGTCGTCCATCAGCTGATATGATGATGATGACGATGACACGCACATGACAAATAAATATAACATCCTGTATAAATATAACACAAATAGATAAAAATTGCATGACCTATTAAACAAATCGAGTAGAGAGGTATAAGGCATATTTCTTAGGTTCTTAAGTTTCATAGATTAAATAACGAATTTCAGGGTTGTACTATGAATTCTGTTTTTTTTTCATTATAATGGATCCTACCGTAAGTTCGACTTTCAATTATTTATTTACTACCTATTTATTAAAAAATGATATCAATGACATACTAAAGTTTAATCATAATTAATGCATTTCTTAAGTCAAAATACAGTTATACTTCTATACTGTGACCAGTATGAAGCTAGCGGGGTCATCCGAGTTCACAGTCGCTTCGTCCGCGCGGGCTTGTTCACGCACCGCCAGGACAGCGCTAAATACCTACTCTCGCAGGACTAGAGGGCCTTAAGGAGCGGGAAACACGCATCCTCCACAGCGAACACCCATGCTTATGATTTCGAATCACTTTTATCAATACCTTCATTCAAACCCTTAATGATGACAGAATCGAACACCGTGAAGCCAGTGATCATCATCTTTGTAGATGGTGGGCCGGACGAAAACCCGCGTTATCGCAAAGTCAAGAACTTTGCGATTGAACACTTTAAAAAATACAACCTGGACGCCCTGTTTATAGCGACTAATGCTCCTGGGCGGAGCGCATATAACCGAGTTGAGCGTCGCATGGCTCCCCTCAGCAAACGACTGGCAGGCGTCATTCTGCCTCATGAACATTTTGGTTCACATCTTGACGGTAAAGGAGTGACTACGGATGATGATTTGGAAAAACGCAATTTTCAGCACGCTGGGGAAACACTTGCTGAAGTGTGGAGAGAAATGAAAATTGATAATAACGAAGTATCGGCGGAGTATAGACAGCCCGAAGATAGCATGCAGGATCCAGCAGAACCAAATCTGGCGTGGTATAGCGTTCACGTCCGTGAATCGCAATATTTCTTACAGGTTATAAAATGCGCGGATGAATCCTGCTGTTCGCCATCGAGAAGTGCATTGAAGTCTGTATTTGCGGATACTTTCATGCCGCCACCTTGCCCAATACTTCAAACCCCAAGCAACCTCGTAGTACCCAGTTTGCTTGACAAAGGAACATCCAAGTTTTCTCCACTTCTGGTGAGGTTGTCCGTTAATCTGGTACCTCCACTAGAAGGGTTTAAGCAGATGCCGTACGATTTCTTTTGTCCATCTGTACAATCCGACCTAAAGAAAAAAGTATGTCCAACCTGTGGGATCTACTTCACATCTCACAAGAGTGTTCAAATGCACTGTCGCCACGTGCATGGCAAGACTGTCCAAGACCATTGTGAAACTAGAGTACGGCCACAGCGCCTTGCTGCCAGAAGGGCAAATGAGCTTCTCTGCATTGTGCGTCGTTATGAAACATCGTCTGAGGATGCTGACTGGCTCGACGAAGACGAAGTTGATGCAAGTGGCTTGACAATTCCAGAACCGTCTTCGTCTGCACTCCAGGTGCCAGTGATGAAAGAATCTGAGTGGCTAGCAAGCCCGTGGACAGAGGAGCTGTAATTTCAATCGAATTGTTTTTATAGACCTACTCAGATACTTGGTTAATAGTTGATTATTTTTTAATTTTGTTAAGAATACAATTTTATTTCGAATAAAATGTTTAATTTCAGTTGGGTTTCTGTTTATAATTGCATTCCCAAAGGTTAAAATAAACATGTTATGTATTTTAAGAGTTTATTAGTAAAAAAAGTTAAAATAGGATAGGAATGACGGAGAAAAACAATTGTGTGTGTGTAAAGCCAAAAATTTATAGAAAAATAAACAAAATACGCAGGTGTTGCGGATTAAAAATCTCTTGTTTTATTTAGTATGATTACCGCAAAAGCAATTAAAACTATACCAAGGACAAAAACTATAACATAACTTTTAGCGCCTTTAGGGTAAAAATTGCCACTTGAGTGTTACGTAACGTTTAGAGAGGGGGAGGGGGGGTACAGAAAAACGTTACGGTGCGTTACAAGGGGGGGAGGGGGAGTCTAAAATCTTCAAAAATTGCGTTACGTAATACTTGAATGCTCCCTAAGCTCTTCTCTATGTACTAATTTTAATTTGCCAGAATAATTAATACGTGTAGCTTGTCTGTTAGTGTTAATTTGGAATAATAAATAAATAAATAAATAAATCATGTCAGCCGAAAGACGTCCACTGCTGGACATAGGCCTCCCCTAAAGACTTCCACAATGACCGGTCCTGCGCCACCCGCATCCAGCGGACACCCGCGACCTTCACCAGGTCATCAGTCTCCACCGTGTGGGGGGCCTGCCCACGCTACGCCTTCCGGTGCGTGGTCGCCACTCGAGAACCTTTCCGCCCCAACGGCCATCGGTTCTACGTGCTATGTGCCCCGCCCACTGCCACTTAAGTTTAGCGATTCGGAGGGCTATATCGGTCACTTTGGTTCTGCTGCGGATGGCCGCATTCCTGATGCGATCACGCAGAGAAACTCCCAACATAGCTCTCTCCATTGCCCTTTGGGTGACTTTGAGCCTTCTTATGAGGCCCATAGTAAGCGACCACGTTTCAGTGCCATATGTCATCACTGGCAACACACACTGGTCAAAGATTTTTGTCTTGAGACACTGCGGAATATTGGACGAAAAGATGTGCCGTAGCTTCCCGAACGCTGCCCAGCCGAGTCGGATTCGACGATTAACCTCTTTCTCGAAGTTGGACCTACCTAACTGGACAGTCTGTCCTAGGTATACGTAATCGTCTACAACTTCGAGCGTAAAGTGTCCGATTGTTAAGGGAGTTGGTGCGACATGGACATTTGACATGATCTTCGTCTTGTCCATGTTCATCCTTAGACCAACTCGCTCGGAGGCTTTACTGAGGTCATTGAGCATTGTACTTAAATCCTCCATGGTCTCAGCCAAGACTACTATATCGTCAGCAAACCGAAGGTGAGTGAGGTAGTCGCCGTTTATGTTGATGCCTAGCCTTCTCCAGTCCAGAGTCTTGAAAACATCCTCCAGTGCAGCGGAGAACAGTTTAGGAGAAATAACATCTCCTTGCCTGACTCCCCGCTGCAACGGAATAGGCTTTGAGTTCTGGTCCTGGAGTCGGACTGACATAGTGGCGTTCTTGTACAAACTTTTCAGCACTTCGATATACCGGTAGTCCACAATAAAACACAAATTGTACTAGTCCCATAGTGAGCTCAGTAAGACTTGTGTTATGGGTACTAGATGACGATATAATTAATAGATATATACTTAAATACATAAAAAAACATACAAGTCTCAGGAACAAATGTTTCTGCTCACCACAGAAACAAATGCTCTTACCAGGATTAGAAACCGGGACCTCTAGCTTCGTAGGCAGTGTTACTACCAACTAGGCTATACAGGCCCACGTTAGTTAGCCTGAAGTTATTACGATAAACTACTTACTTTTATATATTGAATAAAGCCATATTTAGTTTCCAATCTTGATAGCCTCCCTTGCCTCCATAGCCTCCATTCATAGCAATATTTTTAATTGGAAGTAACATTGGAACGACTCTCAGAGGGTTAAATTTGTTTTCCTTCTGCAAACAAAAAGAACAAAATCACCTGATGTATTTATAATATAAAAAAATATTATTGAGATATTAGGATGATAGCGTCGGTTAATCGTTATAAAGTCGCATTCCAGCGTCAAATCACTTAAATCCATTTCTGTGGGAAATAAAATTGAAATATGAGGGACATTAAGCATTTAGTAAAACTACACTACTACTTTGGTAATAAACAAAGGTACAAAATTAAAGTAACAATTATAAAAGTTACAAAACAAAATGCTTTAGAAACTTTCTGTAGCTGTGTTAATTGAAACTATGTAACTTTCATCGTTCATCTTGTATTATGAACATTCCTCCAATTTTGTCCCTGTGTATATATAAACTGTGGTAAATAGTGGTTAATTAAGTACCAGTCTATAGCCGTCAGAACATTTTGAGAGCTGGAAATTTGTTTATGTGTTGTGGATACCCATAAATCCTTTCAACATATATAGTCGATCTCGTTTAAAAACTTACATATAAATAATGTCTTATTTAGCAGTTGTAGCAAATAATATAAGCTAAAGTTTGAGAATAAGTTAGTCACAGCTACAATATGTTCTTAGCAGCCTCACATAAGTCTGATTTGCTACTACCACTAATATATTATTGCTGTTCATTGCATAGGAAATTCGGTGGTGTGACTAAGATATTTAGCTACAACACGACAAACACATGTTGTCGTCGGGTTGCTTACACGATTGCATTCTTACTTGCATACTTCCAAGTTTGACTGCTTACTCACATGCTTCTTTGAAAATGCCTATGGTTCACGGGAGCGAAGCCGGAAATAAAAGCTAGTTTTCTATATAAATGAACTTTAAAATTAAGTAAATAGCTTAATGAATAAACAAAACTACAAACCTTTTCTGGATTTCATGTCTCAACTCTTGTTTTACAATTTCATGGGCTAGCTTTTGTGTATACTTTTGTAAGTATAGTAGTCAGTTAATTTATTTTCCATATTATTTCACCTTATTTTTAATTTTCGCATGAATGTTATCCTCTCATCAATCTGTGGAAAGAGTTTTTCTACTCAATATTCGGTCATCACACAGACAAACAGAAAGATTCAATCCCTTCATCTTAAAACACAAGATAAATAGTTTCTAATAATAATAAATATAATACCTACGAGACGAAAGATTCATTGGTAGACACTCAAGTCAGCCTACTTATGTATGTGCCACTGCTAGGCACGGCAGGCTCTTCTCATTGATGAGGGACCGAGAATTAGTCCCCACGCTTGCCTAGTGTGGATTGGGGACTTCATATGTCACTCCTTTAAATGTCATCAATGGGAGAGGCTTGTGCCCAGCAGTGGGACGTATGCTGATGATGATGAGGATGATTCCGTAAGCGGCAAAAATGGCCCAAAATAAAGTTATCGTGCTAACACAAACTTAAGAACCTCACTATTGCAGAATCAGACAAGCACTCGACCAAAAATTGACATTGGCTAGAGCCAATGCCAACTTAATGGCCCAAGCCTGTGTTCGCCATATGAGCAATAGAATATACAGAAAAAATTACATTATACTATTCACTTACCAGTGTACCAGCAATGTAGGAGTTGGGAAATATCCTGGGTATCGTTTTGGTCGTCCATTTGTGTTTTAACTTTTCACTAGATTCTTATTACCTTTAACTTTTTACTAGATTCGCCTTTAAATTTTGACGTTTACACACTGAACTGCTTTTCTTATATATTCAACACCATAATACATACACCTTTCAAGCGTCTGACTGGCAGCGGAGAGAGTAGAGAGCCGGAGCGTGTCACTTGAAAGCCAGCAGCAGCAGCGCCAGTGTTGCCAGCGCAGACGTTTAAATTGCCGTTTTCGTTTGGAAAATGGCCTATCGCCTGCCGTAGCAACGACATTCAATAAATCCTAAGTGGATTTTACGGTGGATGGTTTTCGTAGCGTAATACACAAGTATTAAAACAAAACAATTTTTTTTTAGCTTTTATTTAACTTGCATTGTTAGTATGTCAGTATGTAAATATAGTATGTAAGTTGTCATCAAAACGTGCAATTCTTTTTTCAGCCTGTCTATTTCTATATTGATTTAAAACAAAGTCATGAGAGACCGTCAAAGTACCTAAACTTTATTGGCAAGCAAGTTTTTATAGAGTACTTAGTGACTTAAAAACTAAATAATATGTGAAAATGGTATTCATTAAGTATCTTAATTTTACCAGCAAATAAAATTATTTTAGAGAACTAGAAAACAGTCGAAAATTCTCATTTTCTATTACGCACCAACTTAGTATTGCGTACGGACAAACAAATATTTTTTGCACGAGTACGGTGCTATGGAACCCTCGGTTTGGATGTCCAACTGGCTGTTTTTAAGTAACTGGTCTTAAAATGTATGGGAATACTGAAATCCGACTCGCACTTGACCAAAATTCTACTTGATATTATTTAACGTTCTTATTATTATTACTGACTAGCGCCCCGTCCCGGCTTCCCAACGGTATTGAACAAAAACGTCAAAATTAAAAGTTATAATATAGCCACATTTTAGTAAGCATACCTAATTTTTTTGGAATGTCAACCGAGGATAGTGTTGCTTTCCAACAATGAAAGAATTTTTCAAATCGGTCTAGTAATTTCGGAGCCTAATCAATGCAAGCAATTTTTTTTACACCTTGGGTTACATTATTAAAATTTTGGTCATGAGCCTATTCAATGCAAACAAACAAGCAATCAAATCTATCCTCTTTATCATTAGTGTAGATTTATTGGAAATATAGAATATGTCACCCGGGGATAGTGTAGCTTCCCAACAGTGAAATAATTTTTCAAATCGGTTCAGTAGTTTCGAAGCCTATTCAATGCTATTTATTTTCACACCTTGGGTTACATTATTGAAATTTTAGTAAGGATCCCTAATTTTTTGGAAATATAATATAACCTATGTCATCCGGGGATAGTGTTAGCTTTCCAACACTGAAATAATTTTTCAAATCGGTTCTCTTGCTTCGGAGCCTAATTCAAAGCAAAAATTTTTATGGGTTATATTATTGGAATTTTAGTAAGGGTCCCTATTTTTTTTGGAAAAATATTATAGCTTATGTCACTCGGGGATAGTGTAGCTTTCCAACAGTGAAAGAATTTTTAATCGGTTCAGAAGTTTCGGAGCCTATTCAATGCTAACTATTTATTTTTACACCTTGGGTTACATTATTGGAATTTTAGTAAGGGACCCCATTTTTTTTGAATAATATTATAGCCTATGTCACTCGGGGATAGTGTAGCTTTCCAACAGTGAAAGAACTTTTCAAATCTGTTCAGTAGTCTCGGAGCATATTCAAACAAACTATCAAATCTTTCCTCTTTATAATATTAGTATAGATAAAAAAATGAAAAGATATTTATTTAAATTAAATTAAAAAAAATGTTATAATAAAGCGTCTAATGATAGTTCGATACCTTCGCGAACGAAGGGTCCAACTCGCACATGGCCAGTTTTTATAAACTCTCATTTTTTTTATTCAAATATTTGTAGGCTTACACTTCCACAAAAAAACTTAAACTTCGTCAAGCCGTTACATGCCCAGCTACATACAGTACCGTTGCATCCTGAAGGATGCCCGGGGTCCGCTACCTAATCCCAAGAATTGGTGTAGGCACTAGTTTTTACGGAAGCGACTGCCATCTGACCTTCCAACCCAAAGGGGAAACTAGACCTTATTGGGATTAGGCTTGTCAAGTGAGTGGGCAACTCTACTGTTAGAAGTTCTCAAGCCGCCCAAAGGTCTCTAACTAGGCTTAAAGACTGCTATCATATAGACAGAAGCCGGGATCAACGACTTAACGTGCCTTCCAAAGCACGGGAGCGCTCAGTTAGTAACCACTCAAAGCGGTTACACATCCAAGGACTGACCCCGCCCGACACTGCTTAACCACGCATACCGCACGCGGTACGCGTGTGCCACTGGGACACGAATGCTCCAATATGAAGCCCTGAATATTCGTTGTACGATTTTGGGAATTTTAGTTAGCTGCTGTGTTTCTGTTATTTAAGCTACAGTTATTAATATTTGGAGAATAGTATCAGGATTAGCCAAATTTGATTCCATCCTGTGGATACCCATGACTTCGCGAAATTTTACCTGCCCTGCTTCCCCGTTACCGCGCGTACCATGCGAACCCCACGATAATTTGAGTCGACGCGAACATACAAACATCGAAAAATATAACCCTTCTGACGACGCAGTTGGGTAGAAATGATCGTAGGTAGGTACTTTGCTTTAAGTAGTAATAATGTAGAACATGGCTTGAATTTGGATAGAAATAAACACAAAGAGCTAATTTCGTTTACCTTTTTTTTAAAGTCGAATATTACTTTTTATTTCATTATTTTTATTAATTTACTAGCATTTGTCCGCGGCTTCGCCCGCGTACTAAGCGTAATTTTTAACCGTCTACAAAAAAGAGGTTCACTTTTTGACCCGTATATATGTATGTAGGTATGTATGTATGTTTGTCCACGATTATCTCGCGTTTGGCTGAACCGATTTAGATGCGGTTTCCAGAAAAGTAGTTGTTACATTCTGGGGGTTTCGGTATACGAAGTTTGGTGATTGTGATTCATTAAAAGGAGCATCCAAAAATAAAATTTGGCTTCACTTTCATTCGCACTCCTTACTGTCAGTCCGTCTGTTACAACCGAGTTGCTTTTACTGGACCGATTGAATTGAAATTTGGCACAAACTATCAAGAATTCAGAGCGCTCGTGGCCCAGCGGCACCCGCCTACCGCGTGCGGTATGCGAGGTTAAGCAATGTGGGTGCAGGTCAGGTCTTGGATGGGTGACCGCTTTGAGTAGTTACTAACTGAGCGCTCTCGTGCTTTGTAAGGCACGTTAAGCCGTTGATCCCGGCCGCTGTATACGACAGCAGTCGTTAAGCCAAGTTAGAGGCCTTCGGGCGGCTTGAGAACTACTAACAATCATGTTGCCCACTCACTTGACAAAGGGGGGTCGAAGTTGCACTACGTCCGTAAGGAGTATCCACCGTTACCCTACACGTGACCCCTGGGTGGTGCTCAAAGTGCAACAAAAACTGGCAACCGTACTAGTCTTCCCGAAGATCTCACGGTTCGTAAATAAATGCCATACGATAAAAAAAAAACTAATACCTAATCTAAAGGTTGATTTAAATGGAAAAAATATAGAAACCTCTATGTCGTTCTTAAAAGCCAATCCATAGATACCCCACACGCTTATATAGTAACATTAAACTTTTTTTAACAATCCCTGGCATGCATGAAGTGCCAAATTTTACCTCAGATTCGTATTAAGAGACCTCTCGGACGCTCAGACCTCGATTTTGAACGAAATCGGGACGAAAAAAAAACAATATGGCCGCCACTTTCACAAATTATAGCTCGGATTCATATTAAGAGACCTCTCGGACAATCAGATATCGATTTTAAACGAAATCGGGACGG
Organism: Notocelia uddmanniana; assembly: GCA_905163555.1. NCBI lineage: Eukaryota > Metazoa > Arthropoda > Insecta > Lepidoptera > Tortricidae > Notocelia > Notocelia uddmanniana. Next base: position 1,803,902 of record LR991064.1, read on the forward strand.
AAATGAAGAAAATCAATATGGCTGCCACTTTTTCCAAATTTTACCTCGGATTCGTATTAAGAGACCTTGTGGACGCTAAGATATCGATTTTTAACGAAATCGGGACGGAAATGAAGAAAATTAATATTGCCGCCACTATTTCCAAATTTTACCTCGCATTCGTATTACGAGACCTGTCGGACGCTCAGATATCGATTTTGTACGAAATCGGGAACGAAATGAAGAAAATCAATATGGCTGCGACTTTTTCCACATTTTACCTGAATTGATTCGTAATAGGAGACATCTCGGACGCTCAGATATCTATTTTAAATGAAATTGGGACGGAAATTAAGAAAATCAATATGGCTGCCACTTATCCCAATTTTACCTCGGAGTCGTATTAGGGGACCTCTCGGACGCTCAGATATCAATTTTGAACGAAATCGCAACGGAAGTGAAGAAAATTAATATGGCCGTTACTTTATTCAAAGTTTACCTCGGATTCCTATTAAGAGTCCCCTCGGACGCTCAAATATCGATTTTTATCGAAATCGTATCGGACGCACTGATTAATAAAACCACTTATAGGTACTTACAATACATTGAATCAAAAAAGGTCGTCTCTTCATAGGGAATTCACGGCATTTCATGCACCTTAAGCTCTTATAAGGAACCTACATGCCAAATTTGGTATCTCTCGAACCAGTAGTGTGGGCTGTGCGTTGATATGTCACTCACTCAGTCAGTCAGTTTCTTCTTGCAATTTGGCAAAAAGTTTTAAAAGTTTTCATGTCCGCAATATAAAATTTTAAATAAATAAAATAAATAAATAAATAAATAAATATTGGGGGACAATCTTATCAATGCCATTTCCAAAATTAACGACCCAAAAAACCATAAAAACGACACCCATATTAATATGTAGACATTCCAACCCCCTTGGAACCCAACAGAGGGGATGGTATTTCACGTCCTCCACGTAGGATTTTAAAATCATTGTTGTTTTCGTAATCAGCGACCTGATAAACCATAGAAACAATACCCATATCGATTTTCAGAATTTGTCACCACATTTCCCCCTTTTAGGGGTTGATTTCTCATAAAACCTGAAACACATCTTTAATCATTTATCGTTAGAAATACTCCTGTGAAGTTTCGAATAAAATAGTCCAACTAATGTTGATTCCCCACACACACTTCGAACCCCCATTTTACCCCCTTAGGGGTTGAATTTTGAAAAATCCTTTCGTAATGCACCTCTTAATGACCTTATATGGAACCTATATACTAAATTTAGAATCTCTAGAACCAGCAGTTTGGGCTGTGCGATGATATGTCATTCACTCAGTCAGTCAGTTATTTCTTGCAATTTGGCACAAACTTTGAAAAGTTTTCATGTCCACAACATTAAATTTCAAAATCGATGCCATTTTCGTAATGAACGTCCCAAAAAACCATAAAAACGACACCCATATTAATATTTAGACATTTCATCGCCCTCGCACCCCAACAGGGGGGATGGTATTTCACGTCCTCCACGTGGGATTTTAAGATCATTGTTGTTTTCGTTATCAGCGACCCGATAAACCATAAAAACAATACCCATGTCGATTTTCAGAATTTGTCACCACATTTCCCCCTTTTAGGGGTTCATTTTTCAGAAAACCTGAAACACGTGTTTACTCATTTATCATTAGAAATACTTGTTTCCCCATACAAACTTTGGACCCCCATTTCACCCCCTTAGGGGTTGAATTTTGAAAAATCCTTTCTTAGTGCACCCCTACACCTTATAAGGAACCTACGTGCCAAATTTGGAATCTCTAGGACCAGCGGTTTGGGCTGTGCGTTGATATATCAGTCAGTCAGTCAGTCAGTCAGTCAGTCAGTCAGTCAGTCAGTCAGTCAGTTTCTTCTTTTATATATTTAGATTATCAACAAGATTTTTTTTCACACAGACAGTTTAAATAAAATGTAATTCCCGGCTTTTACTAGAAAATACTGGCGTTTATTTATGGCAACACTTGCTACGTTACTTTTCCCGCGTGAAACTCGAAAACATTCGTCGTAGTAGCAAGATGCATCTTAGCTACTACAACGAATTTGACATTCGTTGGCATAACTAAAACATTCGAGCTTATAAACATTTTTGTGCCGGCGGGCACGGCTCGTGTCGCTATAATGCTATACGCTGAGCAGTTACAGTTAGTTAGTTAGTTTTATTACGAGTTTTAGGGTTTCGTGGTGAAAAAGAAACACATTGTTTCGCCATGTCCGTCCGTCCCTCCGCGGTTTAGCTCATTAATCGTAACTACTAGAAAGCTGTAATTCGGCATGGGTATACATATTAATCACGCCGACAAAAGGGTTAAATAAAGTCTTGAAATATTTTTTTTCCTTTGCAAAATCCATCGTATTGTTGCGGGTTTTCTCAAATCATTTTTTGTTTCAGGAATCTGATTGCATGATATTAAACTTAAAATATTAATATCATGCAATCACGAAGCGCTTTATAAAGCAATTTTTGTTAAAGTAATGCATTTTTAATACGTCTCTAGACACATTGACACTCGGCCACGCCTACACAAGTCCAGTGCGTATAACTACCTACCGCGCGAACCTTTCCATTACATGGCAACAGAATCTATGTTATATAGATAGGTATAGGTAATCTTTATATTGAGGACTGTAGAAGTGGTTGAAAAATTTCAAATGTGCATTTCGAGCATGATATAGGTAGGTACATAATTATGTACTGTTGCATCCTGATGGATGCCTGGGGTTTGCTACCTTATCCCAAGAATTGGCGCAGGCACTAGTTTTTACAGAAGCGACCGCCATCTGACCTATACACTTCTGGATTGAGAACGGAAGGACGTGTTAAGAAATAGATAGTTACATACTTAGGTATTTAGTTTTAAATCTAATAAGTACGTAATCATTTTCATTCTTAACCTTTCATTCTAGTTGATTATTCAATAAGTTTTAATCATTTAATCATTATGATAAAAACCTATTAAAAATACTTTCAATACAGGTTAATACGTGTACATCTTAAATAAGGTGTTACTACTGACACGTCAATAATTAACTAAAAAGAGAAAAACAAGCTCCTTATTCTTGATAATTATGGAATTGTGTTAGAGCAATGTAGGTAGTACAGTAATTAATAGGTTGCATGTGTTTATAAACTCTAAATTGCATTAACCAACTTATTTTTCATGTTCTTATAGTTTAAGATCTGTAACGCTTTGGCGACTAGCTGTTAGTTGCAGATATGTACTCTGGAAAGTGAAATACTTAAATACTCATAAATAAATTGTTTAAAAAGAATTACAATAAAGTTTTAGGTAAATTAATATTTTACTGATGTTTCGTCGCAAGGTTACTCTCGGATATCATCTCTTTTTCAGACTGCGCGGAGGATTATCCTTAAGCTGGTCCATCATTACACGGGTTTTTCTTTCATGTGAAAATGCCCGTGAATTGGCAGAAACGTGTCGTGATGATTTGGTCGTTTTAAAATGCATTCATTTTAATGACACATTTTTTCTGTTCTGAAGGGGTTTCTGTTATATTCCTTCTACCTAAACCAGACTTGGATTTATGGCTTGATTGCACAATGATCGACTTTGTACTAGGGTATCGCGTAGTACTCGTAGTAATCAATTAGACGGCAAAATTTAAATACCCTACAGACAGAAAATAAGTTATTATTAAGCAGTTGCAGCCAACAATGTTAGCTAAAATTGTGAAAAATTTAGTCTCAGGTACAAAATATCCTTAGCAGCCTCACATAAGTTGGATTTTCTAATACTGCTAGTATATTATTGCTGTTCATGGCATAGAAAATTCGGTGGTGTGACTAAAATTTTTAACGACATTAGCGAAGGATTGCTTAGCAGTTGCAACAAAGAATATTAGCTAAAGTTTATTGCTGTTCATTACATAAAAAACCGTTAGTGTGGATTTTGAGCAACATCGGTGAATGTTTATTTAGCAGTTGCAGAAAATGATATTTGTTAAAGTTTGTGAAAAGTTAGTCACAGCTAGAACATGTTCTTAGCAGCCTCAGCTAAGTCTGATTTGCTATTACGGCTAATATATTATTGCTGTTATTTGTATAGGAAATTTAGTGGTGTGACAGAGATTTTTAGCAACAGCGACGAATTTTTATTTAGCAGTTGCAGCAAATAATATTAGTTAAAGTTTGTGAAAAAGTTAGTCACAGCTACAAAATGTTGTTTGTAGCCTCACCTAAGTCTGATTTGCTACTACGGCTAATATATTATTTCTGTTATTTGCATAAGAAATTCGATGGTGTGACAAAGATTTTTAGCAACATCGACGAAGTTTTATTTAGCTGTTGCAGCAAAGAATAATAGTTAAAGTTTTATGAAAAAGTTAGTCACAGCTACAAAATGTTCTTAGCAGCCTTACCTAAGTCTGATTTGCTACTACAGCTAATATATTATTGCTGTTAATTGCATAGGAAATTCGGTGGTTTGGCAAAGATATTTAGCAACAACGGCGAGTTTTTATTTAGCAGGTGCAGCAATTAATATTCGATAAAATTTGTGAAAAAGTTAGTTACAGCTACGAAATGTTCTTAGCAGCCTCACACAAACCTGATTTGCTACTACTGCTTATATATTAATGCTCTCCATTGCCTAGGTAATTTATTGATGTGACTACGATTATTAGCAAAACTGGCGAAGGATATATTAGTAGATGAATATGAAAATAAAATTAGCAGCTGTTGCAAAACTGTTGTTAGTGATTGCAAAATATTTTTATCAAATGCAACAAACATACGCTTTTGCTGCCCAATACATGTATAATTAGCAATAGTAACAAAGTTCTTGTCCACTACAACAAAACATTATTAGCAGTCCCAGCTAACAACAATGACGAATAAAATTTTGTTGATACGGATAAATAAATTAGATATAGTTGTTAATCAATTAGCAGCGGTAGCAAATTGTTTAAAATCCTTTTAGCTAAATATCGTTAGCAAGGGTAGCGAACTGGTTTTAGTTGCTATAGACAAGGCTTTGTTACAGTAGATAAGAAATTGTATACAGCAGCAAAGAAAATTTCAGCAAAGCGTGCTTAGTTACCACAGCTAAATCATTTCTTTCCGTGTAGAACAACCTCCGACATGTTCATTTCAAAGCTCAATATCTCAAAAACGGCTGAACAGATTTTTATGAAACATGGCTAAGAGCATTCGGGATAAAATAAAAAATGACACAAAATAAAGTTAATGAAAATCGGTTTATTCGTTTGGGAGCTACGATACCATAGACAGATACAAAGACAGCCACGTTAAACTTATAACACCCCTCTCTTTTTGCGTCGGGGGTCAAAAATATAATGAAACGAGTCACTCACGTCTTTAAGGTCGAATATCGATCGACATGTTTCAAACCGGTTCGCGGTCCTTAATCATAACTACTTATCTCTCTCTTGTCACTGTGGACGAGACTTCCGCATGCGACGATATGAGTGTTATGTAACCCGAAATTGAACAATTCTGAAAAAAAGGGTTGTAGATTCTCGCCTCCGCCGCCACCGCCCGCATCGAGCAGTCCTAAACGAGCCGCCGCCGCGGTAAGTACTCATGTTTAAGAATTGCGAGCCGGCCTGAAACATTTCGAGTGATATTCGACCAGACGTGAGTGACCTGTTTCATTATTTTTTAATAGTCTGAAACTCATGGGAGTTTTCTATATAAATATAGAGTTTATTACAAGATCATTACAGCCAGTTTTTAATCTCAAATTAAGCTCTATAGTTCGGTCGAATCGGGCCTATTTATATGGCAAAATATTTAAGTTATTTCAATAATAATAAAATAATAAAAAAGCCTTTTATTTCTCGATCATACGCAAGACGTAGATATAATATAAATAACGTAAAAAAAATAAGAAGAAAAACCGACTTCAATGTGGGAGTTCGGTGAAAGATTATTATTATTATTAAAAGTAAAAGTAAAAGTAGTTTATTCTTCAAATTAGGCATATTACATGCACCTATGAACGTCAATAAACTACCACCGGTTCGGAAAAATAAACCTCTGCCACGAGAAGAACCGGCGTAAGAAACTCGGCGAGATGTCATTTTTTCAAAACAATATACATTGTATAGTTAAATATAAAATTGCAGTCTCAGTTACTACAAAAATAACAAGCTACAGTAGAAAACATATTTTCGCGATAGATTAGCCGTGCAGGACACTATCACTGCCAAACATCCCTGTCCATGATGTAATCGTTTACCTTATAATATGCTTTTGAAATAAGTGTTTGTTCTACTACAGATTTGAATTTAGAATTGCTAAGTTCAGTAATGTGTTTTGGAATTTTATTGTAGAATTTAATACAATTTCCCAAGAACGATTTTTTCGCCTTTACTAGTCTATAGAAGGTTATTTTCAGTTTCCCAGTGTTTCTGGTGGCTATTGGTTTATCAGCGTTCGTTGGGAAATTGCACAAATTCTTCCTAACATACATTATTATTTCAAATACGTATAGGGACGGCAGGGTTAGAATATCTATTTCTTTGAAAAATTCTCTTAATGAGTCACGCGACCCCAAGTTATAAATTGCCCGGATAGCCCTTTTTTGCAAAATAAAAACAGTTTCAATATCTGCAGCTGATCCCCACAAGATTAGACCATAAGTAATTAAACTATTAAAATAAGCAAAGTAAACTAACCGTGCCGTTGCCACATTGGTAAGCTGCCTTATTCTCCTGACTGCAAATGCAGCAGAGCTCAACCTACTTCCTATCGCTGTTATATGGGAACCACACTGCAATTTTGAGTCCAATGTAATACCTAAGAATACAGTTGACGTAACAAATTCTAATGTTTGGCCATTAAGTTTAATATTTGTATCTAAGTTTCTATTTGACGAGTTCGCTAGAGAGAATTTCATACATTTAGTTTTTTTCGGATTCAACACTAAGTTATTGGCAGCAAACCAGTCAGATATCATGGACAGGGTATTATTTGGTTCAATGAGTTCAGTATCTTTCCTATTTACCTTGAACAGTAATGAGGTGTCGTCTGCGAACATTACAATGCCTGATCTTCGGCTTACCATATATGGTAGATCATTTACATAAACAAGGAACAGGAAAGGGCCTAGAATAGACCCCTGAGGTACTCCCATCTCTACCACTGTCTCTGACGAAAGGGCTTTATTTATCGCTACCTTTTGATTTCTCTGTGTTAAATATGATTTCATAAGATCCAATGCATGTCCTCTGATACCATAGAAATTAAGCTTACAAATTAAAGTTCCATGATCTACACAATCAAAAGCCTTGGAAAGGTCACAGAACACTCCAATGGCGACATATGACTCTTCCCAAGACTGCAAAATAAATTTTATTAAACTTGCACCTGCATCAGTAGTTGATCTACCTTTCGTGAAACCGAACTGCTGTGCGTGCAAAAATTTTTATACTTAGATGGTGTACTGTTAGATTCCATACAATTAAATAAAAATGGCTATAACTTGTATGTTTATAATTGTAGAAGACTAAGTACCCTCAATTCCTCAAGGAATCCTCCATCAAAACTCAAGCTTGACAAATACGTGTCTTGAAAACCTAGCTTACTTGACAAACATAACGAAGAGAACAAATCGCCAAACGTGAACTATGCATCGTGGAAGAGTTCCATTCTAATCATCATCAGCATTTCCACTTTATCAAATGTCACTTATTTAAATGTAAATGCTCGATTTGTTTATGAAAATACTAAAATCACTATATGTGTGCCTTTCTCATTTGAGGAGTTCCCTCGATCCCTCATGGATCCCAACATCAGAAATTGAGCATGACAAAAAAATAATCGTGAAAATAGAACTTGCCTAACAAATACAGCTAGGAGGACGAATCGCCAAACGTTAACTTTCGACGTTAAAGAGTTCTGTTCCGATCATCATCAGCAGTTCCACTTAACACTTTTGTATGAAAATGCTTGATTTGTTGATAAAAACACAAAAATCACTATAGGTTTGCCTTTAAGATTTGAGGAGTTCCCTAGATTCCTCATGGATCCCATCATCAGAACTGCGGTTTGATAAAAACGGGACCAACTTGGATATAATATACTTACAATCTAAAAAAGAATTTTCAAAATCGGTTCAGACATGACGGAGTTCTGGAGTAACAAACATTAAAAAAAGCATACAACCAAATTGAAAACCTCCTCTTTTGAAATCTTGAAGTCGGTTAAAAAGAGACTAACATAACAACATAACATAATTCACTGATAGTCAAATCAGCAAATTTTTTCGAAACGTCAAAAACAGTCGGTTAGTATGAAGTGGTATGAAGTTTGTAGGAAAATGTGTCTAATGATGTCACAATTTTCTATGATCAAACTACATCCTTTCTCATATAGGTAGTCATTTAGTCAGCAAATATAAATCTTCCATAATTAATATATTTAAGTTGAATGACGATTCTTTGTGGGAGATATCTTTGTTTTCTATTGTTTATTGAAACTTGACATTGTGCTTATTATTATTTAATACTTTCCATGTTGTTGAACGACACAATCATGATTTGATAACAATTCTTGTAATTTTGACATCTATGCTAAATTATTTTGTAATTTTTTATCATGAAATTAATAATCGAATCTGTGCGTATTTCTCCGTCTATGAATGGTCTGGGAAGCACAGGTCGGTGCCGGCGAGCTGCGCGCGCATCCACTCCTGCGCCTGCGCGGCCATCTCCGCGTCGAACCACTCGCGCCAGCCTCCCGATTTACCTGCAACATAATTAATAAAAATATAATATTAAATAAGAAAAAAATGACAAGGTGGACTGATGAAGGAAGGAGATGACCTGGTAAAGGCCGCAGGAGTCCGCTGGATGCGGGTGACGCTATGTCCAGCAGTGGACGTCCTTCGGCTGATATGATGATGATGATGATGATGAAAAAAAAAAAACAATACAAAATTTCTTTTTATATAAATTTTCTTTAGCTATGCGAGCTAACACTCACTTAAAGCTTGAAACATACATATCGTTGCGGGGTGGAGGTAGCGAATGAAAAAAACATAGAAGCACAACTAGCGTCGCAAAATGACACCACCAAATCTGTGTCCAACAAGGTGGGCCGTCAAAACTGTGTTTAACGGCTGCTTAGTTTGTACAAGGCGGCGCAACGTAACAGTTGTATTAAGTGAAATCTCAAAAATAAGAAATATGGCTTGGTCGGTGAAATGGTGTGTTACTCATTAAAACATAAAAAAGATATGCAATCACTATTCATACACAAATAAAGCGGTAAACATATTTGTTTGATTTATTTAGTCGGGACCGATTTTGTATATGGATGGTGTTATGCCACCTTACATCATCAAAATGTTAATAGGTGAATGAAAAGGTACCTATTGAGATACATGCTTTCATGCATATTACTAATTTGTGTACACATTTCGAAAAAGCTAGACGATTTCCATAATACATATTAATAATAAATCATCATCATCATTCTCTTGCCCTTTTCCCATTTATTTGGGGTCGGCGCAGCATGTCTTTTTCCATGTCATGCTGCTAAGTAGATTTGGCATAGTTTTACAACCGGCCGCCTGCCTGACGTTAACCCTCCTTGGGAATTCTTAGTTGACTTAGGTGATTGTCTTTTAACTTCTTAGTCGCCTCTTACGATATCCACGAAGAAGATAGGAGTGGGCTATTCTAAAGCCGGCTACCACACGGAATTTTTTAATAATAAATCATAATAATAAATATTGGGGGACAATCTTACACAAATCGACCTAGTCCCAAATTAAGCAAAGCTTGTACTATGGGTACTAGACGACGATATACATACTTATATAGATAAATACATACTTAAATACATAGAAAACATCCAAGACCCAAGAACAAATATCCGTGATAAATGCACAAATAAATGCCCTGGCCGGGATTCGAACCCGGGACCTCTAGCTTCGGAGGCAGTGTCACTACGAACTAGGCTAAACAGGCCGTCGGTGTCTCGTAATAAATAAATATGGGACATTTAGTACAATTACAACTAGACTATTGATTCTAATTAGACTATATAACTATATGAGAGAAGTGAGAATTAAATATATTTTTAACAAGAACTAAAACTGAATTAAAAATAAATAATAAGTGAGTAACTACGCTATACATACAATATATACAATTATTATCAACTACTCAAAGAGTGAGTTTAAAGACCCCAAACTCGGTATGATTGTGTTAACTTATTACAGAGTCCCTATGACCAGTTTCCTTGCGTGGGGACACAGATCCAACACGTAGAGGCCCTTTGAGAGAGTTTTACTATGTAATACACCTGCTACAACCCATTCACGGGTACATCAATAGATACCCGTGAACCGGTCCCAGCAGGCGTTGGGACTATTGTAAATAAAATGAAAAGATTACTGGGCTATGGTGTTGAAGTTTGGCTGGTCAAGAGATTGGGCTATTACTAAGGTTCCGGACACCTGCCATAACAATGCTTACACCGTTATCGAGGCAGGTGGTGACTCGCCGCTGCCCAGATGGGTGTGAGCGGCTCAGGGTGTGGAGAGGTGTGCACCGCTTTCTACCCAGTGGCTTTTAACAGCCACCGTGCCCACTCGCGACTTATGCAAGTTTCACTTCCACCCTGCGAGCATATAGCTCTGACGACTCCTCTCTGGACGGCCAATGAAGGCAAGCCAGAGCCGAGAGTCCTGCGGGTCCCCTTGGGGTTCCACTCCGACCGACGAAGACACGCCGGAGACGGAGACCCTGACTCTCTGGAGCACTCGGGTCCGTGGGGTCGTCACTCCCCAACAGCTCGCCACTATTATTATTATTGTTTTGTTCTATTGCGTCACTGGTAAGTAAGCTGGGGTAAAAAGCTAGTAGGTAGTTCTATAGGACTATTTGCGAAAATATATTCTATTTTGTCCTATGACGTCATTGTTCCGTAGAACAAATGTAAATCACTTGTTTCAAATGGGCGTATGGTTTTCTTATCTGAACCAGGATGACCCGGTAGTCATTACGATTTGGATTTATCGATCTTCCAGTATTTTTTTACGAACATAGCAACTCTGTACCAAACCTCTGCAACCTTAACAATAGCTACATCTTTTAAGGATGCGCAATGAAAAATATCACGTTCTTTTAATCATTATGAATATTATGATGACGATTATCACAATATACAAAAAAAAAAGACCGAGATCCATCGCAGAGTTATTTGACGACCACTTTTAATTGGTATTGGTAAGTGACCCTACCTACGAAGCAGGAGCTCCCGGGTTCGAATCCCGGTCAGGGCATTATTTAAGTGGTGAGCACGAATGTTCCTAACTTTTGGATGTATTTAAGAACATACACACACTTCACATTCATACACACATGCACACACACACAGATAGGGTGCGCATTGATTCAGCACTAAATTGGAAGCAGGAGCTCGGGTCCGTTCAAAATTCCATTCATTCAGCCTGTTACGCTCTGAGAAGCCTTAAGGATGATTTGACAGTGGAAAAACTCAAGACATAAACTACGCACTCGTTGAATCCAAGTTATGGTACATTGTTCTGGGGAAATAGCTACGAGTACATGTATAATATAAACAATTTAACTAACAAGTCAATTTTTAACAAAAAAACATCGACTCCAAACTTTGCCAGACCCCATCCTCCTGCTATATAATTTGAGTTCCTTCGATGTAGCCTTACTTACCCCATCCTCTTGGTATATAATTTGAGATTGCGGTAAATAGCAGATTACATGCATATGTCGAAACTTTAAAGAGCCATATGTACTGTAAAACGTTGTACGATACACGTGCGAATAGGTAATTCGCAACTCGTGTCGATTTAAAACACTCCCGTCGGTCGTGTTTTAATTTATCACCACTCATTGCGAATTTCCTATTCTCTGCACTTGTATCGTAATGTACTATAGGTATAATAAGCTTCCGACTAACTTAAAAAATATTATAAACGGTCTCACGTTCAGTAACCTATTGAAAGCATATTCGTTATTATGGGTGCTTCAACAGTATTGAAGAAAATTTGCATTAGATTAAAAATAAAACTAGTTCTTACTAAATATCGGTCAAAATTATGTACGTGGTGCTAGTTCTAGTATTTATTTCTATTATTAAGTGAATGTATAAAAATTTCAAAACACAATCATTGTATTGTTCCTGAATAAATGTTGAATTAAGTAATTGAATTGATTTGTATCGTCGTTCAGTACCCATAGTACAAGCTTTAATTATCTTAGGCTAGGTCAATTTGAGTAAGATTGTCCCTCAATAAAAAAAAAATAAGAATATGCAACTACCGATGTACTAATTAGTTTACCCTTACAAAATAGGTTCTTTTAGCATGCTTTGGCTTTGAGTATGAACTCTTAAAAACTTTTCACTCACCTTTTCTCACGAAACCCTCCGCATCGGGGTTGCCAACACTCTGGATCAACCACGTGGGATTCACAGACTGATTTCTCCTGAAGTTGTTTATGTCGACGTGTTCGCAAAGGTTTGCGATTTGTTCAGTCGTAACCTCCTTTCCGAGAAAGTCAGCTAGGCGTTGAATAGTTGTCGGTAAATCCTGAAACGAATTTGGCCTCGAATTTTACTGCAGGTGTAAGTTTATACATAGGATTTTTCAAACGCTTTGACCAGTTTAAGGAGTAGGTATTTTATTTAGCCTGTGGCATCACTCCTGTCATCTGTCAAATCTGACGTGTCCAGCGAGCTATCGAAGTTCCTCAAATGACTCAAATCAGTTGCATAAACTTCCAAACTCTCTAATTGAACTTCGGTCATAGAGAGATAGAATCTCTCTATTTTCGTTTCTTCTTGTGTCTTATGTCTATTGTGTATTTGTATATAGATTGTAGGTGCAAATATTCAACCTTGTGAATTATTCTAGGTACTAAAGTCGAGTCCAGAATTAGGCGAACTAACTTGACAGTTCATTGTACACTAATGTTGCCACGGTTTGGCTTGTGCTGTTAATATCGATCTATAAAAGTCTAGTTAGTCATTATTATTGTGTTTGGAATCAAACTAATAATTATACAAAGCAAAATAATAATAATAAAAATTGATTGGAATTAATAATGCATCGAACATCATTTTGGATCGTTGCATCGTTAAAGACGCTGTCCGCCATTTTATTTTGTTGACAGTTCGGATCATTGGCCAAAAAAAGCAGGCCATTCGGCTTTCGACAATACTTACACGACAATTACTTGATAAAATATAAATAAAATCTGATTTTTAGAAGACACAAGGTTTTATCGAGATATTTGTGTCGACTTAAACCTATCACTATTTATTTTTTCCTATGTCTGGCAACATTTTCGGCTGTCAAGTTAGTTCGCCTAATTCTGGACTCGACTTTAGGAGCCCATTACTTATCTACATACAATCGAGTTTTTAGTGAGTTATTTACCTGATGTTATCGAAGGCAGATGCGGAACAGAATTTCTTTTGTCTCCATTCGGAAAGACATGAGAATGAGAAGTATGTGTACGTGTGATTTCTTGTTGGAGATGATCAGCACCCGTAATTTCAATTTATGTTATGAAGATAATTCAATTCTCATTTTACTATACAAGATACAACATTTCATAATATTTGTTGCCAGCCGATGCGATCTCTTGAACCAATCAATACCTACCTATTTTATTTTGGATTAATACTTATTACAATCTAGAATTACCTTTATTATATCCTCATAAAATAAGAACAGCATATTTGGGTGATTGCGGAGAGTCCATGCTTCCTTAAGATGCGGGAAGAACGGGCTGTAAGAAACTGAAAGTAAAACAATGGAGAAATAGGTAAGTAGGTATATATATTTTTATTATTGACTTCCTTCCGATATGTCATGAAGCAAAGACAACTGGCCATCATTTGATTGGAGCAGACGAGTTGTGGAATGGCTACGGTAGTGAGGAACTACAGTGGATAGGCAGCGGCTACATGGCATTACAGTACCTAATACTAATCCCATCAAAAACATAAATGTGAAAATGGCAGCCAAGTTCAATATGCGATGCGTGGTTGTCGTCTTCACCGACAAAAGAATTGAGATCTAAATGGGTGCCAAGTTCCGTAGATTCACTGAAAAGGTGCCAAGTCCCGGCACTACATTGTCTACTGCGGCTTAATGCATTTTGAGCTTTAACTTGGCAGTTTTCTTAAATATCCAACAGCTTTTATGGTATTATAACATACTGCATAGAAAACTGCCAAGTTAAGGTTAATAAATGACGGAGTTCTAGGTAACTAGCATAAATAATAATAATAATAAAACTAATAAGGCGTAGAGATGTGACGACCCCATCGCCCACTGGATCTCCAGTGCAGTCAGTGAATGTAGGGCAGCTTGTGGCGACCTGTTAGGGAGCAGCGACCCTATGTACCCGAGTGCTCCTGGGGGTGTCCTGTGGGTTGGTTGTATGAACAGGCCCCCCGCCTCTGGCTTGCCTTAACCGGCTGTCCAGAGTGGAGTCGCTGGAGCTGTTGCTCGGGGGTGGATGTGGTCACCTAAGTGGCGAGTTGGCTATATGTTTAAAGTCCAGTGCCACCTCTCTACCCCCAGCCCTCTGCACCGGTGTTGCCCATAGGCCATTTTTAATGTCGCTATTTATAGGGGCCCATCTAGCAGAGGGCGAGTCACCGTCTGCCTGAGATAAAAATGTGAGACAGTTTTATTTTATTAGGTAGATGTCCTTTGTCTCACTCAATAGCCCAGCCATTAGTCCATCATATTCACCCAATAGTCCGGTTCATTTAGATTCTATCAATCAGCAATAGTCCCTGTACGCCCTGGTGGGCGCTGTCTCTGTGTGCGTCCTATGACACCGGTTCATTTAGATTCCATCAATCAGCAATAGTTCCTGTACACCCTGACGGGTGCTGTCTCTGTGTGCATTCCATGACACGGGCAGGGACAGCATCCGCTCGGCCTCTCCTTGCATTTCATTAAATTGTCAAAAGGGCCTCTACGTGTTGGCTATGTGGTACTCGGTTGGGAAAAATCTTTATTGCCACATCAAAAAAATATAAGAATACAAAGACGGATATAACAAAGTGAAAGAATACATTTCATTTACAATAAAAAACATACAATTTAAAAAACTATGTTTCCGGCAATGGGTACTAGGATATGCTGCATATACCTACTGGAGCTTGCAAGCTCAGCGCTGATTTTCAGTCTGGCCCCTAGCCCCTCCCCATTTGACATCTATCCATCTACTAGCAAATATATCGCAGTCTGGTGCTGATTCACGCAGCGAGAGAGGTGCAAAGCTCGAATAAGCGGAGATTTTCTGCGAGACACTGTCCTCGCAGCCGGCGCCGCTAGCAAAAGGCGACAACGAGGTCGAAAATTAAATCTAGTGGGCGAAGGAACATACAGGCGCACCAACTGAGCTACTAATTCAGGGCAGTCAGAATTACCACGTAAAACATTGCTAGCTATTGTAAGAAGCCTCACCTCTAGAGAGTTATATGTGGCTTGTGTGTTATATATGGCATGTAAAATAATGATGAATGAGCTATAATAAACGTTAAGTAGACCACGTTAATGAATCAATCAATTAATGTTTGTATCATGTCAAAACGATTGTCAATGTTTCGTCACCACTATCAATAGGACTCATTTAATCCATCCGTCATATCATCATCATATTAGGCGAAAGACGTCCACTGCTGGACAAAGGCCTCCCCTAAGGATCTCCTCAATGACCGATCTCGCGCCGCCCTCATCCAATGGCTTCCCGCGATCTTGACCACCCACCGTTATCCTACACGTGACTCCTGGATGGTGCTAAAAGTGCAAAAAAAACTGCAACCGTACTTGTTTTCTCGAAGACCTCACGGTTCGAAAATAAATGCCACATACGGTTATTATTATTATTATTATTTCATTTCATTTCATTTATTTATTCAATAACAATGTCAATTGTGTTTGAAATACAAAAAAACTTAATCTAACATCATAAAGTAAAAATACAATTAATATATGAATTAACTAGCGGCCGCCCGTGACTTCGTCCGCGTAGATTTTAGGTAATAACAAATTTTATAAATTAGGTCAACTTTTTAGGGTTCCGTAGCCAAAATGGCAAAAATGGACTTAAAGATTCGTCGTGTCTGTCCGTCCGTCCGTCCGTCCGTATGTCACAGCCGATTTACTCGGAGACTATGACCACTACAATTTTGAAATTTGGTATGAAGGTGTATGTAAAAAACCGCTATACAAATATGATGTGAAATTGCGAAAAAAATATTAATCTGGGGGGGGGGGGCACTCCATACATGTAACAGGGGGGTCGTCGGTCCACCTTGTTGGGGGCCTTCCCACGCAGCGTCTTCCGGTGGGTTGTCGCCACTCAAGAACCTTTCTGCTCACGACCAAATGTAATTCACACTACACTCACGTAACAAAATTTTCAGTTGCAATTGATCGTGCCGGTCTACTATGGTTATGAACTCCTTTTCCGCTCTTAGTCCGTGAAAGTCGGACCATTGTGTGTTCCGGTGTACTATAAACACTCACCTAAATCATTTAAGAAGAGGTTCCAAAACGCTTTAAAGTCTCCTACATAACCTTTAAGGAGTTTCATCATGTGATAGTAGGAGACAGCGACATCCCTCGGGTCCCGAGCCACGTACACGAGTTTCGCGGTGTCGATCAGCGTCGGAGGCAGTAGCGAGAACGGGACGTGAGTCTTGATGAACCGGGGGGAGGGCGCATCGGCCATCTCTTCATTTGAAAACATCCTTTCGCTCACAAATTTCACCAGCTCCGGATTGCCCACCTGTTTAATTCTGTAACAATACATAAATTTAAACTCCACTCCCCAAAATGATGGTTGTTTATACTAGTTTCGATCTATTTTTTTAATAAAATGTTATGCTTGCGATTTTGCGGCCATTTATTTTATTATGTAAGTAACTGAGCGACAAGCGGCATTTGATGAAAGAAGAGTATTAAGAACGAAGACTGGGCTACGAAAATGAGTATGTAGCGGCTCTAAAGATGTATGTAATCAATTTATTAATCTGCTCACCCTAGGTAAATATATCTATCCAGCAAAGGAATCTTCGCAGCCTCTTCGTAATCAAAGTCGGTTTTCAACAGCCATATCAATTCTTGTGTCAAAGTTGTTCCTGTTGAAATCATCTTAATTTACAATAGGTAATAGGGCAGTCGTTTTCGTAAAACTAGTAGCTATGCCAAATCGTTGGATTAGGTACCAAAATGGACCCGTCGACCCGTCGCTCCTCTAGAATACAACCAGGAAACACTGGGAGAATAAAAATGAATCACTCACAATAATGCGCTGTGTCGAGAGTCCTCATATCAAAAAAAAAACCGGCCAACTGCGAGTCGGACTCACGCACGAAGGGTTCCGTACTATTATCTACAGGGTGATTCGGGAGACGTGTGCATCAATCACTCACTCGATCCATCAACACTACGAATTCAGTAGATCATAAGCTACTCCTTCGTACCACTATTAGTGAAATTAACGTTCATGTATCTTTGGTGTTGAAAACAAAATGTTTTAAATTATTTACGAAATTTATGGTCACTCTACAATCAGAATACTTCAGTCAAGTGTTACGTTTCAAATTG
The DNA here is from genome assembly GCA_905163555.1 of Notocelia uddmanniana. Lineage (NCBI taxonomy): Eukaryota > Metazoa > Arthropoda > Insecta > Lepidoptera > Tortricidae > Notocelia > Notocelia uddmanniana. Next base: position 1,821,556 of record LR991064.1, read on the forward strand.
AATGTCATCTGAGTCCGACGACTTTCGAAATATCGTATCTCACTCAATGTGACAATTTACTTTCTTCGTAATTAAAGTGCTGTCATAACAGTTAGAGGTTTAATCTTTATAAACCGGTTGTTGTAGGGTGACCATGATTGTAAAAAATGAAACTTTAACTTAACAAGAATTAAAATACATGAAAAAGGTATGAGTGTTTCACTTAAATACAATGGTGAACGATTCATTGCCATTTACTATGTATGTAGTGTTGGTCCTGCTCACGTCTCCTGAATCATCCTGTATACAACATTAGACACTTTATTATAACCTTTTTTTTAATTTATTTTAAATAAATTATTTTATTATTTTTTAAACAGTAATAATAACTTTATATCTTGGTTTACCCCTTGCATTTCATTAAATTGTCAATAGGGTCTCTACGTTTTGGCTATAAAAACGAGTACCAGTTTGGTACTTCGGCTCCGCGCACGCCTTCCAAAGGTCCGGAACCCAATGTTCCGTGAGCGGAAAAGACGTTAAATAATATCAAGTAAATTTTGGAGAAGTGCGAGTCGGATTTTAGTTTTTCCATACATTTTGAGACCTAGCGCCTGATGAAGGCAACGAGCAACTTTTTAAAAGTTTATTTGTATGGTAGCTCCCTTAAATATTAATTTTATTACGTTTTTAGTATTTGTTGTTATAGCGGCAACAGAAATACATCATTTGTCAAAATTTCAACTGTCTACCTAGTTGGTTACTAAGTTCTGTTACTCGATTTGCAAACTCTTTTCTTGCGTTAAAACAAATGCTACCGAAAAAATAAAAAAATGACATATAATGGCGGGTTGTCAGTTATAATTTTATAGCACACACAACACTTATCTCGTCATATTTATAATGGATTGGGGTCTAAAAGAAAATTGTGTCGCTGTAATTGCGTTGCACAAATGCGGGCATCCGCCAAACGTGATTTTGAAGTTGCTTCAAAATCTGAAAATCAACAAACAATTCGTTTATAACGTAATAGTACATTAATAGGTACAATAGTACCCTGAGCTTTGATGACCGCAAGAGGTCTGGAAGACCACGCACCGTTCGGACCCCAGCTCTAATAAAGGCAGTGAAGGCGAGAATCGCAAGAAACCCCGTTCAGAAACAAAAGTTGTTGGCAATTCAGATGTCTGTGAAGAGAAGCTCCCTTAAAAAAGTTATCAATCAAGACCTTAGACTACACGCTTATCGTAGACGGAAAGGTCATTTGCTTAATGGACGATTGAAGACTATGAGGCTGAATAGAAGTCGCGTGCTACTGAAGCGGTACGCACAAAATGGCCACCGAAATATATTTTTTACAGACGAAAAAAATTTTACCATTGAAGAATGTTGTAACCGCCAAAATGACAGAGTGTATGCAAAAAACAGTCAAGAAGCGAGTGTAGCTGTTCCGAGAGTGCAACGAGGCCATCATCCCTCTTATGTCATGATTTGGTTAGGTGTGTCATACTCAGGGTTAACACAGGTCCATTTCTGTGAAAAAGGTGTCAAAACTGGGGCTAAAGTTTACCAGGAAACCGTTCTGGAACCAATAGTGAAGCCTTTAAGCCACTCTCTATTTCAAAACCAGCCCTGGGTCTTTCAACAAGACTCAGCCCCTGCACATAAGGCAAAAACAACTCAAGCCTGGTTTCGAAGCAACAAAATTGACTTCATTGCCCACGAAGACTGGCCCCCTGGATTATGCTATATGGCAGGTTATTGAGGAGAAAGCCTGTGCTAAACCCCACACAAATCTTGACTCCCTCAAGCGGGCCATAGTCAAGACAGTGACGGAATTAGATATGACAACCGTGCGTGCCGCTATTGATGACTGGCCTCGTCGTCTGAAGGCCTGTGTTCAAGCCCAAGGAGGCCATTTTGAATGAAATTGACAAATGTAAATCCTGATTGTGTAGATATTTTATGTAGATAAGGATTATTACAGTAACATAACTTATTAACCAACTAGGTAGCTATCACGGTTCATGAGATACAGGCTGGAGGCAGATGGACAGACAGATGGACGGACGAACTGAAGTACAACGGAACGGAGTCTTAGTAATAGGGTTCCGTTTTACCCTTAGGGTACGGAACCCTAAAAAGGGCGCTTCATTCTTACATCAGTCGACCATAAGTACAAAGCCATTTGCTTCACCTTTCCTAATGAGAATAGCTAGGAGTGGAACTTGCTGCCGTGCCGTCGTCTGCATTTCCTGTTACATACAATCTGTGTCTTAAAGGCCTAAGATATTGATCGCTTCATTCATCGCTTTCCATTAGGTGAGACTAGGGCCAATCGCTGGTCATTAAAAAAAGTCGCAAGATCCCCTTAGTCTATAGGTACGACGGTATCAGCTTATCATCAGGCAGGCCGTTTGCCAGTTTGCCATCGTCGTATTATAAAAAAAACTCTTGGTCCTTACCCGACCGAGGGAAGGTGTTGATCCACACATCATCAGGTCGAACCGCCATGTTTCTGAACACGTCGGCGTCCTCTTTATACGTCGCAGATATCAAGTAACCAGCGTCTCCGAATCGGGCGAATTTTGAATGGCCTGGAAGCAAAGCAAGTCAGCATAGAAGATATACAAGTTCTAAATTTCAAACAAAATATGTGTGTCCGAGCAGGATTCGTATCTGCGATATCCTGTCAAACGTGGCCAATCGTTCTAGCCGAACAAACCATTCAACCGGTTCACTTCTACACCGCCTTACCCGGAATACACCGAGGCTAGTTTTTCAAGCCAGAAAAGCAAGCTAGTCCTAGTAAGCTAGGGCATCTATCCTTCTGTATACAAAACTAGCTTATTTCCTGGCTAGTAAGCCAATGCTGAAGCCAGGATAGTTTTTAATATCTTGCCTTGTCGTTCTATTTTTTGAGCTAGTAGCCCATCCACCACTGATTTCGCTGTGTTGATTTAGCTTCGTGTGGCCAGCGAAGAATCGTTTGACGACCTGTTTAGCCTAGTTGGTAGTGACTCTGCCTCCGAAGCTAGAGGTCCCGGGTTCGAATCCCGGCCAGGGCATTTATTTGTGCATTTTTCACGGATATTTGTTCTTGGGTCTTGGATGTTTTCTATGTATTTAAGTATGTATTTATCTATATAAGTATTTATATCGTCGTCTAGTACCCATAGTACAAGCTTTGCTTAGTTTGGGACTAGGTCGATTTGTGTAAGATTGTCCCCCAATATATTGTTTTTTTTTTTAATCATACCATACAGAGATTACCGAGTAACTGCGAGTAAATCCTTTCGCCTAGTGCGCAGTGACCACAAGGTACTTATGTACCTACTGGCTTAAAACTAGTGGCTCCGTGAGCCTCGCGAAGTGAGTCAGTATTTGGAAATTTGGAAAATAATTTTTAAGAAAAAAAAACCGACTTCAATGGGGGAGGCCGGTAAAAGATTATTATACTTAGACGGTGCACTCTTAGATAGATATACAATAAAATAAAAATGGCTATAATGTATGTTTATAATGGTAGAAGACTAAGTACCCTCAATTCCTCATGGAATCATGAAAAAACCTTGCTTGCTTGACAAACAAAACGAAGAGAACAAATCGAAGAGAACAAATTGAAGAGTTCCGTTCTGATCATCATCAGCAGTTCCACTTCATCAAATGTCACTTTTATGAATGAAAATGCTTGATTAGTTAATGAAAATACTAAAATCACTATTTGTGTGCCTTTCACATTTGAGGAGTTCCATCGATTCCTAATGGATCCCATCATCAGAACTCGAGCATGACAAAAATCAAACGTGAAAATAGAACTTGCTTAACAAACACAGCTTGAAGGACAAATCGCCAAACGTGAACTTTTCGTCGTTGAAGAGTTCTGTTCTGATCATCATCAGCAGTTCCACTTCATCAAATGTCACATTTTTGTATGATAATGCTCGAATTGTTGATAAAAACACAAAAATCACTATATGTTTGCCTTTAAGATTTGAGGAGTTCCCTCAATTCCTCATGGATCCCATCATCAAAAATCGAGCATGACAAAAATTTATCGTGAAAATAGAACTTGCTTAACAAACGCAGCTAGGAGGACAAATCGCCAAACGTGAACTTTTCGTCGTTGAGAGATTCTATTCTGATCATCATCAGCAGTTCCACTTCATCAAATGTCACATTTTTGTATGAAAATGCTCGATTGTTGATAAAAACACAAAAATCACTATATGTTTGCCTTTAAAATTTGAGGATTTCCCTCAATTCCTCATGGATCCATCATCAGAAATCAAGCATGACAAAAATTTATCGTGAAAATAGAACTTGCTTAACAAACACAGCTAGTAGGACAAATCGCCAAACGTGAACTTTTTGTCGTTGAAGAGTTCTGTTCTGATCATCATCAGCAGTTCCACTTCATCCAATGTCACATTTTTGGATGAAAATGCTTGACTTGTTGATAAAAACACAAAAATTACTATATGTTTGCTATGAAGATTTGAGGAGTTCCCTCAATTTCTCATGGATCCCATCATCAGAACTGCATTTTGGCAAAAACGGGACCAACTTGGATATATACAGGATAGGATAATGACTGAGTTATGGACTAACAAACATTAAAAAAAAAACCAAAAAAAAAAAAACATACAACCGAATTGATAACCTCCTCTTTTGAAATTTTGAAGTCGGTTAAAAAGGCGGAACCGGCTCACAAAATTTCACGTGAATCAGTTTTTTAACCGACTTCAAAATTTCAAAAAAGGAGGTTATCAATTCGGTTATGTTTTTTTTTTTTTGTTTTTTTTTAATGTTTGTTAGTCCATAACTCCGTCATTTCTTAACCGATTTGGAAAATTCTTTTTTTGATTGTAAGTATATATATAGGAGTGCGGAGTTGAACTCGAACAAGATAGGACGCGTACACGTAGTGCTCACTAGATAACCAGTTACTAGACCCCTGCCTTACGGCGTTAAAGTGCAGCGCCAGTGTCTCGTTCGTTGGACGCTCCCGAGTAGTTGACCAGCCAGCTGAGACCCGTCGCTTACGGACATTAACTCGGGCCGTCAGTGTCTCGCACGATTGGTTTGTTCGAAGCGTAACGTAACCATACCCACTTATTTTTTCATTAACTATTTTCCGCAAAATATTAGTTAAAAATGTCTAAAAATTGTGAGGCTTGCTGCAAAACAATTAAAACTACTCAACACGTACTACAGTGCACCACTTGTGTTAGCGCATACCACGCTGTGTGTGTCAACATACACGACCCCCGGGAAATAACGGACAATTTTAAAGACAACTGGACCTGCCCCGCCTGCAAAAGTAACCGGCCAAAAAAAGGAAATTCGTCCACCCCGTTACGAGCCCCGATCACATCGGACGACACCAGTGTCAACGGAAATGTTACCCTGCGGGCCCAGAACAGGAAAGCAGTCTCGCCCGTGGTCATTACAGAAGTAAGTTCGGAAACTGCTACATTGTCTTCGCTAGCCACCGAAATTAAGTTAATGCGACAGGATATGTGCAAAATGAATGAACATTTTCAAACTCTCACCGAGTCATATAGTCAGTGTATTACGCGCATAGATCAATATGAGAGCCGCTTCACTGCACTCGCCGCGCGTGTTCGGACGGTCGAGGACTGCGTAATAGAAAACGAGGCGCTCCGGAACAGGGTTACTCAGCTTGAAGATCAACTCAACAGTCAAGCACAAGGGAGGCTGAGCAACGAGATGGAGATCGCGGGCGTAAATGAATGGCCCCAAGAAAACAAAATGCACATAGTGCTCACAGCCGCGATAAAGATGGGTGTTGCCTTATCAGATGCTGACGTGGATGTTGTAACTAGGGCCGGCCCCAGAGGGTCCGCGGTGCCATCAGGCGAAAACAGCTTGCCACGACCCTTAGTTGTTAAGTTTGTTCGACGCTCCAAGAGAAACGAGTTCCTTAAAGCAGCCAAGAGTAGACGCAACATTACCACAACAGCAATCGAAGTAGACGGCCCCCCGAGGAAACTCTATTTCAACGAAAGATTGACGAAGCAGAACCGCCAGTTATTTCGCGAGGCCAGGGTGCGATCGACCAGCGCTGGATTCAAATTCTGCTGGACGAGAAATGGAACCATCCTCATCCGCAAGAAGGCGGGTAGTCCGGAAATCATTATCAGAAGTATCGCAGACCTTGACCAGTGCCTGCGAACCAACACTGAGGCCTCTAGTCCAAGCGAACAGCTCCTGGTCCCCACAGCCATGGCTCAAGACCAAACAACGCATAAAACAGTCAGCGTGTAGTATTTTCTCATTTCTCCTATTACTGATTAATTGGTATTCTTTGAGTTTTAGTATAAATAATTTACATTCCAACAATGAAGTCTCGTTTAAACACAATAACATACCACACTCACTCAACACTCATAGGGCCCCACATGACAAACAAAACATATTTAGTCAGAACAATTACATTGATGAACGCTATGACTACTCAATATTTTGATACAGTATATCCATCTTACTGCTACGAAGATGGCATTACATGACCTTGAAAATAGTATGGATCAATCATTCTCGATCGAATGTCATAGACTCACCACATTTGACCAATGCAATAATATTCTGACCAATAATCACAAATTCAAATTACTTACATTCAATATCAGAAGCTTACAGCGTAACTTCGATGCTTTCGTGGTTGCTTTAAAACAGATTGATATAGAATATGATGCCATAATACTTACTGAGTGCTGGTTGAGCGAGGGTTCCTTGATTGATCAACTACCAGGCTATCAGTCATTTCATACCGTCAAGATCATAAATAAAAGTGGCGGAGTGGTTGTTTATATCAGGGAAAGCTACAATGCGACTGCTGTAGAACCACCGTTCGATGACGCCAATTGTCTTGCTGTGAATGTATCTAACGAACTCATGCTTTATGGTATTTACCGATCCCCATCCTTCACATTAATCAACAATTTTTTAAATTCCCTAGATTCTAACTTATCTCAAATTAAAAACAGTCGCTATATTATTATAGCCGGAGATATAAATATTGATTTGTTGAACTCAACAATTAATCAATCGGAGTATGTCTGCCTCTTGGCTTCCCACGGGCTTCTTCCCGCGATTACCAAGCCCACTAGGAATAATACGTGCCTCGATCATATTTTCATAAAATACACTAAGGCCTCGGTTGGCGCGGTTTGTCCGGGTGCTGTTACAGATCACGACTTCGTAATGGCTGGTCTCCTGAACTTCAAATCTGAAAAACGCAACCGTTTTGTCCTTAAAACCAATCACGGAAAAGTGGCGGAGGAGCTGAAGTTAGTCGATTGGTCGTTGGTAACGAGCGCAAATAATGTGAACGAGGCAGCCGAAAATTTTAATTATTTAATCACACAGGCAGTTAAAAAAAATACCCGTCCCGTTAAAATTAGCCGCTCTAAATTTAACATTAAGCCTTGGATCACACCAGGACTTATAAGATGTATGAGACATAGGGACAAGTTGCATTTGCAGGTGAGAGCATCGCCTCACAATCATGTTCTACGCCTAACTTATACTAGGTACAGAAACTTTTTTGATAACCTGCTTTACAATCTTAAAAACGAATACCAAAACAAGCAACTACTCGAAAACAAAGATAATCCTCGTAAACTCTGGCAATCAATTAAAAGTATATGCGAAAATCCTAGTCGTAAAAATAATGCAGAAGAACTTATCACCTCAAAGGATAAACCAGTGCGGGAATTGCTAAATGATTGTAACAGGTATTTCTCCACAAATGGTAAAAACCTAGCAGACAGTATTTTATCTAAAACTGGGGAGACACAAGAAACCTTGGCTGCGAAATATAAACCATCCCGGATCATTACTAACTCTTTCTTTATGCAGCCAACAGATATCCACGAAATTGACAAAATTATTTCTCAGCTTAAAATCGATAGTGCACCGGGATCTGACAACGTGAAGCCGTTATTAATAAAAGAAATTAAGGGAATAATATTAGTGCCGCTAACCTTCATCTGCAACCTTAGTATGCAATCTGGCTGTTTTCCTGACTGCTGGAAAGTAGCCTCTGTGTCACCTATTTACAAAAACGGTCCCAAAAATACGCCAGTTAACTTTAGACCAGTGTCCCTTTTATCCGTCTTCTCAAAAATACTAGAAAAGTTAGTTAAGGTCAGAATATCCAGTTTCATTAAGAGAAATAACTTGATTTGTAATAATCAATTTGGCTTTAGGGCGAGGAAGTCGACAGAGGACGCGGCTACTCTTCTTACCAATCAAATCGCTGGTGACATTGACCGTGGAAAGAAGTGTATTGGTATATTTTTGGATCTGGCTAAGGCCTTTGACACCGTCTCGGTCACCATTCTCCTAAAAAAGCTAGAATGCGCGGGAATAAGGGGAGTGGCTCTGGACTGGTTTACTAGTTACCTCACTAATCGCACACAAATGGTAAAAATAGGTGAACTGGTGAGTGATCAGCTTTCGATAAGCTTCGGGGTCCCTCAAGGAAGCATACTGGGCCCTTCACTGTTCACACTGTATATTAATGATATTTTTGACATTATTATCCCGAATTCAAATCTTGTGTGCTATGCAGACGATACAGTTATACTTGTGAACGGAAAATCATGGGATGAAGCATATTGTTTAGCGGAGGACGCACTTGCAAAGGTGGCAGCTTGGTTAAACAGTAATCTCCTGACTCTAAACGTCGATAAAACTAACTTTTTAGCCTTCTCAAAAACCTCAGCCAATACACCTCCACCAGAAAGGACTATAAAATTCCATACATGTGCACATAACGGAGTTGCTGGACGGCCGACTCCTGTTTGCTCCTGTCAGGTGATTAAGAGGCAAACCGCCGTTAAGTATTTAGGGATACTGTTCGACCAACACCTGACTTTCGCACAGCACATCTCCACCCTTGCCTCAAGAGTTAGGAAACTTATATACGTTATGAAAAGACTCAGGGGCTGTGCTACCCCAGATATACTCCGAGTGGTTTACTACGCTTTAGGCCAATCGATACTACAATATGGAATAGCTGTCTGGGGTGGCGCCGCTAAAAGCCACCTGCTCCTTGTGGAACGAGCACAGAGAGCTATAATAAAGGTTATGATGAAAAAGCCTTTTCGGTATCCCACAAATTTGCTTTATCATGAAACGAAGTGTCTGAGAGTGAGACAGCTATTTGTTATTAAAGTGGTCACTAAAATTCACAGCGACATTGTAGGCTCGGTTAGCCACGACCAAATGATAAGGAAGCGTCTTTACAAGATGCCACTTCCTCGTTACATATCAGCTCTCGCCAGGAGATCGCCCGCTTACGCACATGCTTGTATATATAATTACATCTGTAAAAACTTGACATTAAACGGCTATCAGTTACACAAGCTAACACCACAGTAAAACACTGGCTATTTACATTGACCTATGAGGAAACTGAAGGTATCATTAAAGATACCAAGACAAAATAAACCCAATCACACGTTACCTATAAGTGAGGCCCAGGAACGAACACACAAACACACGTACCTACACACGCAAATATACACACCCACACATACCCACACACACATTCACACACACTTAACAGAGACTAAGTAGCTATAAAGAATAAAAATTGTAGTAGTGTTAGTTTAATACGTAATATATTTTAATATTGTAAATATCTTCCCTTATGTACCTAACTTTCATAATGTCATCTACTATTGTTAACCGCACTCGCAGAAGGCCAAGTTACAGGCTCAGCCTAGTTTGGTCTCTGATAGAATCTCTTGTAATGTATTTATCGATTTTTGAACAATAATAAACCATTTGTATTTGTATTTGTATATCCAAGTTGGTCCCGTTTTTGTCAAAACGCAGTTCTGATGATGGGATCCATGAGGAATTGAGGGAACTCCTCAAATCTTTAAGGCAAACATATAGTGATTTTTGCGTTTTTATCAACAAGTCAAGCATTTTCATCTAAAAATGTGACATTGGATGAAGTGGAACTACTCATGATGATCAGAACAGAACTCTTCAACGACGAAAAGTTCACGTTTGGCGATTTGTCCTCCTAGCTGTGTTTGTTAAGCAATTTCTATTTTCACGATTAATTTTTGTCATGCTTGATTTCTGATGATGGGATCCATGAGGAATTGAGGAAACTCCTCAAATCTTAAAGGCAAACATATAGTGATTTTTGTGTTTTTATCAACAAATCGAGCATTATCATACAAAAATGTGACATTTGATGAAGTGGAACTGCTGATGATGATCAGAACAGAACTCTTCAACGACGAAAAGTTCACGTTTGGCGATTTGTCCTTCTAGCTGTGTTTGCTAAGCAAGTTCTATTTTCACGATTGATTTTTGTCATGCTCGAGTTCTGATGACGGGATCCATTAGGAATCGAGGGAACTCCTCAAATGTGAAAGGCACACAAATAGTGATTTTAGTATTTTCATTAACTAATCAAGCATTTTCATTCATAAAAGTGACATTTGATGAAGTGGAACTGCTGATGATGATCAGAACGGAACTCTTCAACGACGCGTAGTTCACGATTGGCGATTTGTTCTCTTCGTTTTGTTTGTCAAGAAAGCAAGGTTTTTTTTTCGATTCCATGAGGAATTGAGGGTACTTAGTCTTCTACCATTATAAACATATATTATAGCCATTTTTATTTTATTGTATATCTATCTAAGAGTGCACCATCTAAGTATAATAATCTTTTACCGGCCTCCCCCATTGAAATCGGTTTTTTTTCCTAAAAATTATTCATCGAGAAATTTGTGTAAACTTCCCTCTTTTTCCAATCTTCGAAAACTATTTATTCACAACCACCTGTAGGGTATTAGGTACTTGATGTTTCCCACGAATTTAATTGAAATCCGTTTATAAACAATGCAACAGCAGACTTCCTCCCTTTTTCGCTTATTTTTTTCCCCTCGAACGAAAAATGCTCTCGACTCGATCGAGGAATACGTATGCCAAGTTTCGTGAGGATTAGTCAATAAATGTGGCCTCGGCCTCTAGTCAGGAACAAACATCTGGACAAAAGAAAAATCAAATATAATGAAACGGGTCACTCACGTCTTAAAGGTCGAATATCGCTCGACATATTTCAGACCGGTTCGCCCCGTCAGGGCACGGGCACGCAGTGCTAAGAAAACCGCCGCCGCGATAGGTGCTCATGATTAAGGACCGCGAACCGGTCTGAAACATGTCGAGCGATATTAGACCTTTAAGACGTGAGTGACCCGTTTCATTATATTTAATATGTCTCAAAGTCACGGGAGTTTTCTATATAAAAAAGAAAAATCGGTAATTTTTGAAATGGAGACTCGATTACTTTGGCATTAAGTACACTGAAAAAAAAAATGTTATATAACAGTAGCCCAAATGTTAGCTGCTAGTAACTAAATCGGGGGACTGGTAGACTGAGCGTTTACTAGTAATCAAAATTAGTTATTGAAAATTAGCATAATTTTGGTCTCTTCTAAGCACAATTTGGCTATTTCTCAAGTAGCTAAACTAGTTGAGCATTTTTTTCAGTGTATGTAAACAGCGCTAACTTGCTATCCTGAACGAAGAACTAGCCGTTGTATCCCGTTAGGGAGAAAGGCGGCCACCTTACTCACCACTAGGAACACAACACAGAAGCAAGCGAACTTGTTTGTCCGAACGCGCAATCTGACGTCGGCAGAGAGGACTCATCAATAGCATCATTGTCATTTCCAGCATGCCTCTTTACTGAGTATAACTTTTACTTCAATCATAGGATTGGAGCGACCCGCGAACTTTCCCGTCTAGTTTTTAAAAAATTAGTACAACGAAATACTTATACTGTGTCTATCCGTCTCTCACAGGCAGTTTCTTCACTTACCTTGAAGCAGCCCATGTAGTAGTTCTTCTGTGGAGGGATCCAGCTCTTGAACTTTTACTTTGTCACCCATTGTGTCTGAAAACTGAATTAAGTATACGAATATATTAACGATCAAATCGAGTACCTCCAACCCATTGCAGTTTCAAGATTATTTGCGACACAGTCAATCAAACCCCTTTTATGCGCTTCCTATAATTCACCAACAATACCAACATGAGATTCGACCACGAAATTATCTGTCATAATGTTCACATGGAACCGTATATGATATATGTAATGTGCAGGATCTCATTCGGAAAAGAACATAATAGTCATAGCCTCAATTACAATACGCAACTTGTTGTGGCAAATATGAATGCTGCCGACTGTACCTACCACCTTCATGTGCAGTGGTGGACCCAGGATTCGAGTCCATAATCTGGTCCCTGGTCCCGGTCCTGGTGCAGCTGGGAGGCTAGATTTCTGTATGGACTCCATACAGAAATCTAGCCTCCCAGCTGCACCGCCAAACCAAAAGGTTGATGGGGCAGGTTAAATTGTATGGACTCGGATGCTTTGGGGGCCTTGAGTCTCTTTTCCTCCCTATGTTCCGCTTGTGTATATATGTAGTTCAATTCGGCTTCCATCCACTTCACTTGTGAATAATGGTGCGAAACGTGTCACCGTGGTGACAAGTACTTATGTTAGATTAACAGTACAACTTTAAAATGACTCGCGTTAGTTTCAATTCAACCTTTAACAAGAAGCAAACATGCCAGTTTTGACAACGATTTCCAGGTAGGTCCTTTTCGCTGGGAATGGCAAATGAATTTTAAAGGAGGTACTTACGAGATATCACCAGACGTCCAACGGAACGTTCCGGGCTGACTCCGCTTCAAAAGATATCTCGATTCGATCACCGTTCTTATGAAAATAGTCACAAATGTTTTTAGAGATCCGGTGCCAAAATGGTCAAAAAGGAACCTTTATATTTTCGTTTTGTCCGTGTGTCACAATCATTTTAATCAAAAACTATGCGGGCGCTACATAGAATCAAATAACTTTAAAAACTTAACTTTAAAAATATATTTAGGTAATGGGGCACTCCATACACATGTATGAGTTACATAACATAACCGAAGGGAACAAAACGATTTTTCTATGAAAATACTTACGCTTTTTTTAATTCACAGTATAGAATCGCAGTATCTCCATGGCACTCCAGGGATGCTGCTCCCACCCCACGGTGCATACTGCGATCGCCAACCCGCATGCCAAGCGTGGCGATTGACGACATGAAATTGGGGGAGGGCTATGTCCATCAGTGACCGTCCTTGGGCTGGTATGATGGTGGTGATATAGTATACTGGTTTTAAATTAGGATTAATAGTAGTAGGTACGGAACCCTTCAGTGTACGTGGTCCAACAGGCACTTGGCCGCTTTTCCGTACTTGTTTTCCTTGCTAGTTGCGTGTATTGCAAAAACTTAAACATTGATCACTTGAGCAAATAACATTTAAATTAGACACGGTTGAAGAAACATTAACAGCGTCTGGGTAAATTTCAGACAGAGAATTGAATGGTTACGTGATTATTTGGAATTTGGACAATTGGTAGTTCGCAGAACTCTTTTGATTGGAGTTCTCCCTGGGGCCCTTTAAAAACGAGTTTTCCAGTTTTCTAAATTGTTTGATTTTGCTTAAATATTAACGTGATACGTATCGTGATATGGTTGTTCCGTACCGTGTAATAATAATAACCGTGTAAAATGCCCCATTTGGCGCAACATTATCCGACCAATAAAAATCACACAAAAGTAAAAGTTAACTGTCCAAGTTACACTAAAACTCTAAAACTAGCTGAAGCGGGATTGTCTTAACAGGAATAAGGCTTTATTCTGACATTTAAAATAATGATAAAATACATATTATTTTATTGACATCCATTTTTCATCATCACAAATTTCAACTAATATCCTATACTTATTAAATAATGATTATG